>OX596208.1:15279255-16479255 GCA_951394215.1 Glyphodes perspectalis | reverse complement strand
GATTGAGCATGCTACCTCTTTGACTCTGCCTACCCCTTCGGGGATTATGGGCGTGATGTTATGTATGTATGTATGTAGAAGGTCCATCCATGCTTACCCCATTAGTTGTCCATTGTTGAGCTGCTCGGAGAAGGGCGGGCTCTTGACCTGCGAGAACAGCACCTTGTCGTTGATCTCGCCGCGGCTGCCGCGCCCCATGAGCGGCAGGTGGATCTGCGTGCCCTTGGACTCCATCTTCAGGCCGGGCGTCATCGCTGCATTCGCATCATGTGATCGGATACCCTGGAACAGAGGTTTTGCTTAATCAGGATTCACTAGAAAAACAAATGTTGGTCTGGGACAGAAAGAGAATATGCTGGGGTCATGGATCTATGCATATGGATGGGAGATATGGTGCCAGCTGTGATCCTTGCCTAGCATGTCGTAAAAAGGGACTAATGATGTATCTGGTGTGTGGTATGTAATTTTGTGGGCGACGAGCTAGTTTTTAGGATTCCGTACCCAAAGGGTGAAACGGGACCCTATTACTAAGACTCTGCTGTCAGTCCGTCTGTCACCAGGCTGTATCTCATGAACCGTGATAGTTAGATAGTTGAAATTTTCATAGATGATGTATTTCTGTTGCCGCTACAAAAACATTTTTTGCCGCTTTAAAGATCATGGTAGGGAACCCTTCGTGTGCGAGTCCGACTCGCACTTGGCCGGTTTTTTGCTACCTAGTTTTTATTTTGGCCCGTTGGATTGAGGGCGTGATGTTATTTTATATGTATAACATACACTAACAAAAGGTATCATCTGACTCACTAGAAAATCCATTTGCACTTCCTCGACTTTTTAAAAATCGGTCTAAATATAACTAATATTGGTAAATTCACATTGCTCTACAGATTTTTGTAAAATTTACGATTTATACGTTTTTGAGGCCTACATCAATAAGACATTTGAATTGAATTGAATTTTGAATTGAATTGAATTGGCTATTTTATGATTGCCAATACAACACAATACAAAACATGTATTTAAACACCAATCACATCATTCACAGGGCGGTAATAAGGATGATAACGTTTCGAAATACGTAATTTATCACTGACAGAATGTCAGCCGATGTCCAATCGAAGCCAAACTAATTAGTACTCGACCAATCACCATCTTTCTATAAACCAATCAAACCGAACGAGCCAATCAGAGCACAGCGGTTGCAATTTCGTATTGGTATAATTATCATTAAACAAAATCAATCACATTTCTTCTGCATGATAAGGTATAGTGAGAAGTTGGTACCTATGTCTTTGACTATCTATCACTATGAGATAAAGTACACTAGGGATGATGATTGCATTAAAAAACTATAATTATATTTATTCCGTCAGTAAGATTATACAAAAATACTAGACACATATTTTTCGCTTTATCAAATTAACAAAAAATCACAAAGATATAGAGCATCAAAGTTTTGGAATGGGGGCTTGCGACGTCACTATTTAGTAAACATTTTACGAAGCCTTACATCACGCGATAAATGTGTGTTTGACAAATAAACAAAAAAATACGTGTTCAAAATTTTTTTATAATCTAACTGAGGGACTAAACAGAATATTTTAGTCACCTTGCCCATTACAAAGGTTCGCTAAAATTTTCCGCATTCCATCAGCTCTTATTTTAAAACATACTTGGACATAAATAAAAGACATAATGAAGACGAATAGGGCGTTCTTAATTTAAGCTGATTAATTACGATTAATCTTAATTATACAGTTGGCTTTCTTATGCCGTGCCGCCGATAAATCCTGAGTAAACGCCTACTTTCATTAGAATTATAGGAAAGGTTCTATAAAATTCAAGTAAAGTTACGCTTTCTTGACAACGGTCATAGGAATAGATAGGTATTTCGGTGGTAGCTAAATGTTAAGGACAAGCATCTCTCAACCTCGATGGCGCATTCGGTTGTGACCCTGCCCCGTGCGCCAAGAGTTGTGGGTTCGATCCCCACCCAGGACAAATATTCGTATAATGAAGACTTGTGTTTGTTCTGTGTCTGGGTGTTAATATCCAATATTTAAGTATATATTTGTAATACCACTGTTATTTCTGATATCCGTAACACAAGTGCATAAGTTACTTCGGAGTCAGATCAATGTATGTGATGTAGTCAGATATTTATTTATTTATTTATAACCGTGGGGTGCGGGTTCGAACCAAAGCTCTGGATTTTTCAAATCTAAGTTCGTATTTATACCACTACCTCGACAGTGAGGAAAAACATCGTGATAAAACCTGCATATTCCAACAACTATGAATGTGTAACCATGATCCAAAATTGTCTGACTTCTTGATATAAAGTCAGATTAGCAGTCGTTTCAATGTAATTACCAGACTCGCTAAATCCTGCATCACAGTCTCAGCGGACCCCGTCTAAACACGGGATATAACGCTAGGAGGATGACGTACATAAATTCTTGTATCAAAGGAAAATGTTTAACAATTGTTAACAAGACTCGGTCGAACAGTTTTAAGGTCAATCTTTTTTGTCCCCACGCAGCTATCAGCTGCTGCATGCGTGATTAATTTATTCAACGACACCTCGCAACTCGCACGTAATCGGAATGGCGGGGAGCTATCGAGCCTTTAGTGTGTGTGTATATATATATGTATATATATTTATCGGAGCGGTGACTATACAAGACTAGCAAATTTTTAACAAATTACCAGGCAATAATAATTGAACTGCCTATGCATAGATTTAAATTACACATTAAAGAGCATCTTTAGAAAGGCTTATTATACTATAGAAGATTTTTCAAATGACAAATATTTGTTATTGCTATTATACATATTTACTTTTTATAGATTTGTATAGCATAGTAGCTTAAGAATATGATAATTGTTATTAAAACTTATTGTGAATTTGGCGATGAAAAGAGTAACTATCGAGTTTCTTGCCGGTTCTTCTCGGTAGAAGCTACTTTCCGAATCCGGTGGTAAATTTTCATTTGTATGTACTAACGATTTATGAGTGCTTATTTAAGCCTACGTAAATAAAGATAATTTCATTTAATTTCATTCCTTTTCAAAGGGTCCCTGCATACTAACACTAATTACGGTCGTGAATAAAATATCATTCATGTCAGGAATGACACCAAGTCTATCAAAGCTCAGACTTAGACTGTATCGAGAAACTGAAACGAATCCGTGGGTCAAATGGTGAGTAATTGCATTTGGCCAGTCTTGTTTTTAATATAATAAAATTTAAACAACCAGAATATTTATCCAAAAAATTGAAATTTTCCTTGAACGATGATAGATATGGCACAAGAAGTGCGCGCGCCCCTTTGCTGGGTAGCCTTCACAGGACTGTTGCATTTAGGGGCAGCTTCCGCTTCCAGGCTACTAAGTGCTGGAATGACCTACCTCCTCTACTGAGAAACCTGGTTTATAAGCCCACTTTTAAAAATAAATTAAAAATATATTTACTGGAAAAACAGAAGCTAGGTGTTCCAAACATGTATCTTGGATAGTGGTTGCTGTCACTATTATTATTATTATTATGTATATATCTATCGGTCACCCTATACTATCATTTATATTCTAACGTTATATTGTTATTGTGTTCTTTTTGGCCTTATATTTATAATCGTATTTACCTCACATATACCACGAGCATCTTATACTTATACTATTTATTCTTACTATGCACAATGTAAGTTATCTTTTTATCTTCTTTCTTGGGTCCTCCTCCAGGGTGATGGCTGAAAATCGGCATTTTTTCCTTTTATAAGGTTAAAAACCACGCCGAGCCTTGGCCCCTATTTACTGCAGCACACATAGACATAATTATGTTTTTTCTTTTATTTTATTTTAATTCTTACTTTTGTTTTCTATTACTTTTTTTTTTATATCAGCTAATGAGGTCATTCATAGGACTGTAATTTCTCATGTATGTGTGTGATGTAGTAAAATAAACGATTTATCTTTATCTATCTATCTAATTAACGTGTATACTAATCTCACGGCACGGGTGCGGGAGTACGCGCGACGCGACTCCACCATGGCCCAAATCACTCTGCCCCATGGGCATCCAAAGCAAAAATTGCTACCAAAGGACCAATATCTAATGTCATTCAACACCTAGACCACGGCTACGTTCGGCAGTGCTTCCAACAACCGCCCCGTTTCAAGAACAAAGGAATCTGTGACAATCCAGGTTAATGTTGTTAATATAAACATTGCGCTGAGGAATGCGCGTCACCTCTCACGGGCTCCAACAATAACGAGCTTGTGGAAAAATATAGGCTAATACTGTTACTATAAACATTGCATCCCAAGGGCTCAAACTATAGCGAGTATAGGCGCTTGCGCCGACACGTATATATATATATAGATCAAATCGCAGAAAAAAATGGAACGCGTTAAGTAAGCGGTGCGTTGCGAAGAGATACTTTTCGACTGCTTCCGGACCTGCGTAGTGCGTCATGCGCGCGCTTACATTCTGAATAAACTCTATTAAAGTAACTCATAGCTGAGTTGACAGCAATGTATTTATTTTGGTAGACTTATAGGGTACAATTTAATAGAAAGATGTCAGAGGCTGCGCAGTGCAATCAATCTGAGTTAGCGCAATCACGCGATGAAGTGCATTGTTGCACATTTCTACTTAACACGACAAAAGAGACATTCGCCATAAGCATACCTGAATGTCTCCTGAAATAAACATATATTCCAATATGTTCCTGTGACGTCAGCAATCTGCGAAACTTTGACCGCTAAAATTAAACTAAAGGCGAGTGTAGGCTACCGTAATATTTCACTCGGTTTATCTTCCTCGTTTCTTGTAAACGGAGTTAGAGCGTGAGGATAAATATTTTGTTAAACATGTAAACGATAGTTACTCATCGCACGGATTACATCTTAACGTATGAATAAAGATGTATTTTCAAGCATCTTTAAAAAAATCGTACAGACACGAGTTATTTTATAGGTATTAGCATTTGCTGTTTAATATTTAGACAATATAGGTAATCTTATCTGTAAAACGTAACTAGTAATAATGTATCTATTGTGAAGAACGTGTGTCACTCCATCATTTTTTACGGTAATAAAAACGGCAATTTGACGTTAATTCATATAATAACACAGGCATTGGTATTTTTTCCCATTTAAACTCAGCATGGTCTCTCACCCTAAACAAACTCTAAACAAAATTTGGCCATTTTTCTACAGCGCTTTGTTATAAAGCTAAAAATTCTACGTTCAAATGAAAATGTTATAAAAAAAATAACCTCTAAATTTGAGATAAAAATCCACATACCTATACAAACCCTAAGCCTTCGAGACAGAATAGTGACGTCAGATAGAAAATTAACATCCAAAAATAGTATATACAAACGGACCGTAAATAGACTTGCTATTTGTTCAAAACAGGTCCAATTTAGATCAATGACGTCATTTTTACGTTTCGTAAATAAATTACGTGTTTGTATAGGCTTAAGTCCATATGGATGTGTGGAGTGACGCGAATGGACAAGATAAAAAATAAATATATTAGAGGAAGTATGAAAGTGGCACCAGTGATAGATAAGATGAGAGGAAACCGTTTATCTTGGTATGGGCATGTGATGAGAAGAGAGGAAGGACATGTGACAAAGAGAGTGATGAGTATGAATATTAGTGGATGGAGAGGAAGAGGAAGGCCAAATAAGAGATGGATGGATTGTGTGAAAGATGATATGAGTAAAATGGAAGTGGATAGCTTGATGACGGCTGACCGGGACGTATGGAAGAAGAAGACATGCTGCGCCGACCCCAGATGAACTGGGAGAAGGGCAAGAGGATGATGGAAGTCGATATTCTGTTTTATGATACGTTATTTTCATGTGTATCTGTTTATACTTATGCCTTATTCGTGTGATGTTGATATAGTCGTCACAATATATAAGTTTTTAATACATATATACATCAACACGGCCATAAATTCCTCGAAGGGGTAGCCACAGTCAAAGGGGCAGCAAGCCTCTTTAACCACATTCAGCCCAAAAATAAAAACTGGGCTGGGTTAGATGAAACATTTTGCAAAAGTAGTGATAAGTAGCTAGCTCGTCGCCTACACAATCACATACCCAAAACCCTATGAATCTGGAACTGGTCACCGACATTCGTTTCTTCATAGAACTGCCAGCCGACACAACATTTCGTATATCGCCGCTTCGCCAACAGAACATTTCACCGGCGTACGATTCGTCGACAGCACAGGTCGTCATTAGACCTTTCGCCTACGAACGATTCACTAACTGATACTTCGTCATTTAACTACATATGTCCTATATTATGTAGGTTTCTATATATTAGCATGTAATTTTATTGTGTGATATATTATAACTATCATAAAAAGAGATATTTTACAAAAACTTACCTCCTCACATTAATACTATTGTTTTAGAAACCTTTGGATTTATAAAATTCGTATTAAGGAAACTTTTAATAAATCCATATTAACCATATAAAATTCAAAATGTAAACATAAATTAATTTAATTTAAAAGAACTATTAAAACCAGTGACCAGTTCCAGATTCAAAAACAACAGTCAGAACAAAATAAATATAAACCGGTTCAAAAAGGACTCCTAGCGACACTTCCAAACACACATCATCATCATCGATGTTTAGACGGGGTCCGCTTAGAGCATGATCCAGGATTTAGCCAGTCTGGTAATTACATTAAAGTGACTGCCGATCTGACCTTCGTAACCCTAAGATAAGGGAACCAGACAATTTTTGAATCATGGTTACTAATCCAAATTTGTTTGAAATTGCAGGTTTCATCACGATGTTTTCCTTCACCGTCGAGCTAGTGGTATAAATACGAACATAGACTTGAAAAATCCAGATGTACGTGCCCGGGTTTGAACTCCATGGTTACGAGGTGCGTGTCCTTACCATTGAGCTACCACCGCACTTCCCAACACGCATCAGTGACCCAAAAAATGCTTAGAACCATTAATTACATTATAAGTTTTCTTTGACTCATTATTATTCTACATAATAACGGACCGAAATGTAGGATTATTTGCAGTGAGTCAGGCTTTGTCAGCTGTGATTACCGGCACGGATTCCAACAATACGGAGTTGTGTACAGATTACTACCGGTGAACGCAGGCGCGTTAACAATTTAACGGTTTAATACAGATAGATTATAGCGGTGGTAGCTCAATGGTAAGGACACGCGCCTCTTAAGCGATGAGTGCGGGTTCAAACCCGGGCACGTACCTCTGGATTTTTCAAATCTATGTACGTATTTATACCACTAGCTCGACGGTGAAGGAAAACATCGTGATGAAACTTGCGAATCCAAACAACTTTGAATTTGTAACCATGATCCAAAAATAGTCTGGTTCCCTTAGGGTTACGAAGGTCAGATCGGCAGTCGCTTCAATGTAATTACCAGACTCGCTAAATCCTGGATCATGGTCTAAGCGGACCCTGTCTAAGCACGGGACATAACGCTAGGAAGAAGAAGAATACAGATAGATTATAGTTATATTAACTATCCGATGCTAATTAAATCTACACAAATAGTATTAAGCTGAAAAGTTTGTTCGTACGCTTGAACGCGCTAATCTCAGGAACTACTGGTCCGATTTGAAAAATAATTTCAGCGTTATATAACCAATTTATCGAGGAAGGCTATAGGCTATATAACATTAACCATAAACGCGAGTGAAACCGCGAATTAATTCGACGAAAAGTTGAGCACAGTCGTGAGCATAACCTAGCAAAATATAAAAAATGAGTTTAATTTAATTAACTCCCAGAGGGTCCCGTATTCCAGTGAAACTGAATGCAATTCGTTTAATCATGTTAGTGGTTCGTGCTCTGTAAAAACTATAACTGTTTTACATGTAGTCAATTAGGGGCGACCTTGAAATTTCGTCACATCCACCTGTCACAGTTAATTTTATTCAACAGTTAAACTGTATGGTATTGTTAATAACAGTTATTCTCTGCAGTCTATTCATGTGAATTGGGGTCATGGTGTGGTGACACCGTGACCCCTGAAAGCTGAAAAACACTAGAATTAAATTAATGATGGGTGCATCATTCATTGAATACTAGTGTTTTTTAGCGGCTCTACTTGTATTTATGTTGTGTGTTTTTCAAAACTATTTTGGGAGTAGTTATTTTTCTGAATGACCTTTCATTTACCTTTCTTCTTATTTCATCCGGAAAAAAGTACATATATATACATAGTACGTATCATATTTACTTTTTTTTAACTATTTTTTCTGTACCCATGACAACCTGTTGGGTAATTTCATGATAACAACACATTGTACACTCCCGGAAGAGGTGAAGATAGCTAAATTCGAAGATGCGCATAAAAATCTGCCGAATATCATAAGCCAAAAGGGATGGTGACTGCATTAAAAAACTACTATTATATTTAGTCCGTCATTTAGATTATACAAAAATACATACTAGACACATATTTTTCGCCCTATTAAATTAACAAAAAATCACACAGATATAGAGAATTAAAGTTTTGAAGTGGGGGCTTGCGACGTCACTATTTTGTAAAAAATTTACGAATCTGTGACGTCACGCGCTAGTAGAATGCATTGTATCTTCGTCATTTAGCCTATTAGACTTGACTATGAAGTACAATGCTATAAAGAAATGTCAATCAGTAAGGACTGATTGATGTACATATCTTAGAAGTTTCCAAGGAGCAAATTTACACTGCTGACGTTAACGTCCAGTATAAAGCATATATGGCCAGGCTATTACCAGCAACTGAAAGAAACGGCACAGTTACGAAAATCCAATCGATATTTCTAATTTTCCTTCCACAGTTCATGTGATGTCGACGACCTTGGTGGCTACAACTAATTTTACGTAATAAGTAATAATTACTGGTGATTAGGGTATTAGTGAACTTATTGAGTTATATAAATAAATATAAATATAAATATCCGACGACATCACATACATTGATCTGCCTCCGAGGTGTTGGACTTGTGTTACAGATATCAGAATCAACAGTGGTATTACAAATAACTACTTAAATATTGGATATAACACCCAGACACAGATCAAACACAAGTATTCATCACACGGATGTTTGTCCTGTGAGGATCGAACCCACAACTCTTGACGCATGGGGTAGGATCACTACCAAATGCGCCATCGAGCCAGTCAGGCGATGGCGGTAAGCAGAAGAAATTACATATTACAATAGTACTCTAGTTAGATACCCTCATTTGTGGGTAATCGTTGGGAGACTACTATGATCACTCAAACATTAATCATGTTAAGGTATTACGCTCATAATCCCGTCGCCTACACAATCATCTACCCAAAACCCCATATACCATTAGTCGCCTTTTACGACATGCTAGGCTACTATTAAATCTCTTATCAAATCGATGTCGTTATCAACTGGAAGCGCTTTTGTAAATTGTTCATTTTCTATATTTTACACTCCAATTACCTAGCACGAAACTAGGCCTGTACTGTGAATACTAGGTAACTGATAAACGACCTACTTCTAACATAAATACATTTTAAGTAACGCGTGCTAAAAATTACTTCCAAACTTAATAAGAGTCAAGTTTAAACTTTAAACAATTAACGTTAACAAGTCTCTATTTAAGAAATCCTTGAACGAATTTCAACCCGATGGACTGATAATATGACCTGAACCAAGGCCTACGCTGATGGATTAAGGGCCGCTTTGTTGCGAGAAGAGCCTGAGATAGCCTCTAAATAACAAGGTTTACTTCAGACTATTACATCTAACGGCAAACACTACTAATATTAAGACCTTAATTAAGAATGATCTGAAGTTATATTTATCTTTGCAAGTCAATCAGTAAAACTGTCTGTGAGCTTTTTTATAAATACATAACGTACTCAGTGGACCTTTATAGGAAATTGAAATTAAATGTAATAAAATAAAATATTTATTGCTAATATAAATTTGGGTACATATTGAGCATAAAAACATTGCCATTATATTTGATTCGCCAAATTTTACCTTTGCAGGTGTATTCACATTTTTTTTAGCGTACTTATCCACAGTAAGTATTTTAGGCGATACTTAATAAATATAGTAAAAGGTAGTCTATATAATTTTTTTTCACCAGAGTCCCTAAAAAATCGTGGGATCTCTTAAATTTTATCGGGATAAGTAAAATCCTATATTAGATATTTCTTATAATTCAGGTTTAGTGGTTCAGGTCAGGTTTAGTACCTACATCCACTATAATTGCTCAAGAGGTGCGAGGTAAAAATATAGCAGATCGACATAGTTATTTTCGCATTTATAATGTTAGTGATGACTACAACTTTATCGGTGCACTATAGCGGGTATTTTTAATTGAAAATTTCAATTCGATTGACATTATTAAGATAACCCTAGTATACAAATGAGCCCAATGTACTCATTACATTACGATAAGCAATTACCTATTTCAGTAAATTAACAATTGAAATACCTTTTCAGTTGAAACAATTGAAAAATTATCAGTTAAACGGTTACATTTTGGGCTATTTTTACAACGGCTTACGCAAAATAAAATGCTGTGATGAAAGTTAATTTTACCTAAAAAAAATAATTAAAAAAACTCACAGAAAAGCCGACCTATAGAGCAAATTTAATCAGAAGTATATGGCGAATTGCCATTTTCCAAGGCGACAAACTAATTTAAATCTATAAATTCCTACACGGAAATGTAAAAACCAAATTACGATTTTTATATTATTTGTATAAATAACATACCCGCTCTATCGGGACAAAAAAATGGAGATCAAGGTTGAAAGCGGTATTTATTTGTGAAATTACGAAATCCAAGCATTCACCGCGACCCAAACATTCGTGCGTAGCGTTAGTTTGACTAAAAATAGCCGCAGAACTAAGGGTCACCCTACCCCAGGCTTACTATTAAATCATTTTATTGCTTTGCTTGTTTCTATTGCTAAGGGATCGATCGTGATGGCATTTCGTGACGATATGATTTACTATCGATAATTAATAGGAATGACATAAATTCCATATTTGAAACGTTTACGAGTATAATGCTTCATTGCTTTTATTTTAGTAGCTATGACACAGATTCCAATTTTAAAATTACAGTTGGCGGTATAAATAGATTTAAGTTTAACTTTATTTTTTTACGAGTTTAATTTGTCGGGAAAATTAAATAAAACGTTTTGCATTATTTTATTGAATTCTTATATTTAACTCGTTTTTATTTCTGGCCAGTACGTAGTTTGGTTATTATTATGACATAATATTGACAATAATCCTATAATTTTACGAATTGGTTATATCGTGACAATTTTTATATGTGATTTCAAAACGACCCCAAGCGCATGATATTGAATGACATACAAAGGTATACAAATACTTTGTAAACCTTAGACGAATCAACCAGACAATCGTGATAGTATTGTTTTATACTGGCTATGCAGCTTCAAATTTATGAATTCAATCTATAATATATTTTTTTAAACTCCATATAAGGTCGTTCTTGACTTGTTAAGAGAAGCACTAATTCCCCGAACAACTAAGTATCTATCGTTCTTATCATAATCTCAAAGCGCAGCTTCTTCAAATTGTTACGGTATTCCAAATTGTTTCTAACCATTTACGTTGTCAGCTAATTAAACAGACCTTCAAGATAGCTCGTGTTATCTTTTAAGTCTATTTAATTACTAGTTGAGTTACTAACCCAAGATTTGAGACCAAGGAGCGTAACATTTCAGCACCAACCGCTTAGTAATGTATTCCAGCCACATTGCCTTGCCTTCGTTAGCGTATCTCGTTTGGCCGATGCAAATGAGCCTGGCTAAGTGTGGATACATTAGAAGTCTGCGTTTGGAGGATTTTTATTATCTGGGCCATAGGTTCTCAAGTGGGGGCGGTGAGACTTAAGGTTTCAACTGGCTCATTCGGTAGTGACCCTGCCCCGTGCGCCAAGAGTTGTGGCTTCGATTCCCACCCAGGACAAACATTCGTATGATGAATACTTGTGTTTGTTCTGTATCTGGGTGTTAATATGGAATATTTAAGCATAAATTTGTAATACCTCTGTTGATTCTGATATCCGTAACACAAGTGCTTTTGCTACTTTCCTCCGAGTCAGATCAATGTATGTGATGTAGTCAGATGTTTATTTATATTTATTATTTATTTTAAGGTTAGGAGGGGGCGTTCTTGATGCTAGCATAGGTGATATTTGAAAATGTATTATTTAATAGATCTGAATTAAATTAATAATTGCAGGGTAAAATACAATAAAGAATATACAAGATTTACTTAATACCGCTCTCCAAATATGTTTCAGGTCTTCTGGTAGGTATCGTTAATATATCACATTTTTGAAAAAAAAGATTCAGTAAAATTTTCACAATAAAATATTTTGTCCGAAATAATTACCAAGTTCGTGTTGTTACTTTTATCTAACGCAGAACGCATGCTTCCCGTGTAATGCAACGAATGAAAAGGGAGGGGTAATGCGCGGGTGCAGGGGGGTGTGCGCAGAGGCACCGCAGCGCAGCAGTATATACAAACGTAGGTTTTTTAAAGATAGCTTTGTGTTGACAAAACTCAATATTTTTGTACTAGGTGACTAAAAAAAAACATGTAGGTATATCATGTTGTTAGAAAATAATTTTCTAACAATTTCCATATCAAAATTTGGAGAGTGGTTTTAATTTCATCTTGTCATGTCATCTATTGTCCTCACTTGACGGTAAAAAAATGAATAGTAAATGATTATTTGGCGTACGAAATTTGTATTTGAAAGAACTTAGAAAGCTAGTAGTTTTTTTTTTTGGTTCTATCACTAAAGACAAAAATTCTTTAGATATTGTTACGACTATAAATCGGTGAATGAATAAATACGACATTCGACGCTTCTAACTCTAGAAGAATATCTCAAGTTGGCACCTTAGCTATTGAGTTTAGGTTAGGAAGTAATATTGTAGTTTTAAATTGTTAAAACTATAAAATTACTTTCCACAAAATGACAGAAGCAACTGAGTAACTAGTATCAAATATCAACCGGAATATAAATAATTTATATCAATTATTATTCAAGTAACGAAAGGCCGCTAAAGATCGTTTTCCTCAGTTCCGCCCGACCGAGCCGCGGTGCGACTCACGCGCATGTCATTGATGCTGCCCATTGGGTACTTGAATTAAATTTTAGTTGGTTCAAAAAACATATTTAACTGACTTAAACTATGATCTATTAATATATATATGTACTATGAACAATTGCTTAATTAGTTAGTAGTCATTTACTAGAAGTTAAAATATACAAGTATATACTAGATATACCACATACAACCAATTTCCGATCTATACTTTTCTATGTTAATTATTTATTATTATTATTACATCATCATGATGCCCATAATCCCTGAAGGGGTAGAAAGAGTCAAAAGAGCAATATGCTCCTCAAACCACATTCAGCCAAAAATTAAGTTAGGTTAGTGTTCTTATATGTTTAACAAGTGAAAATTTTTAACCTACTTCATTTATAAGTGTTAATGTACTTTCTTTGGAAGCAAATCAATTAAATGTCAACTTCTTTCACCTCACAAAGTCAATGACCTCGCTTGGTTAAAACGGAAAGTTTGAGACACAGTGTTCCACTTAAATGAGCCGTGATAAGTAATTCGTAAAAATTGTTTTACAGTAAACAGCGAGACTTAAGTTTTCGTCTTACGTCCCATTGTTTACTGTTACTTAGTAATACTTTAGTTCAGTAATAAGCATATAAACACGGACTATTAAAAAAAGAAGGACTCCACGCCACTAACTAGACATTGGAGTTCCGCAGGCGCAACTTACGTCTCACATTGACTTAACCGCCCCAAATGACAGATTGCCGATATTTAGAATCCATAAGAATCTCACGCATAAACGTGGCTTCACGCTGCGCGGAGTCCTTCTTTTTTTACTAGTCCGTGCAAATAAAAATATAAAAAATTAACAAAAGTAAGCAATGTGACTTCGAATATAAATTTTACGATACGTAAACAGTTTTGTGTTGACTTTTTTGACTGGCTCGATGGCACATTTGGTAGTAACCCTACCCTATGCGCCTAGAGTAGTAGGTTCGATCCCCACCCAGGACAAATATTCGTGTGATGAATACTTGTATTTGTTGTGTCTGGGTGTTAATATCCAATATTTGTATATATTTGTAATACCACTGTTGTTTCTGATATCCGTAACACAAGTGCTTAAGCTACTTACCTTGGAGTCAGATCAATGTATGTGATGTAGTGTGATATTTATTATTTATTATTATTATTTTTCCAGTCAGCAAGAACCACAAGTGAAGCTAGTTACTGTTTCATGCACATATTACTTACAGGATTCAAATAAAATTTGACAACCAATTGGCATCTTTCCTCTGATTTAATAATCAACTGTCCATACCAAAGAATGCGTTTTAAAATCATTTTTGTCATTCGATCATTCATGGTAAATGCTTTAACGACCCTGAGGGCTAGTAAGACGTCAGCTGGAAGTAGTTGAAACGATATCTCATCACAAATTCATGTAGCATACCTAACTCAATACTAGTATTACCATCCGCCCGGATCTCACCGGATTAGTCTTATTTTCGTAGCCGTCCGGGAAGCGAGCAAACTCGATGTGTTAGAGTTTGCTACAGACGGTTTAGAACTAAGGAAATATGCGGGCTTTAACACTCAGAAGGAAAGGACATGTCCTGATTAGGAGATGTTATAAATGGTACCCCTACAGTTACTACGGCGGTGTCAATCATATTACGTGTCTCGAATGTCGAGCGTGTCCTTGGTGCGGGTCGATTAGTTTGTCAAAGTCGTTGCATTATGTAAATGATATCTGCCTTATATATCTCCGATTAGGAATGTTTTACGATAATAAGTTTTACCAGACACTCTTCTGTTTCCTAGCGCTACATCCTGTTCAGAGTCCAGATCCTAGTCCAGTCCCTTTTGTGGAATCGTCATTTACGATTGACAAATCCGACCTAGTATAGATTTTACAAACGTAGATGTACGTATGCCCGGATCGAATGTGTTGAAAGCATGTTTTAATCAAATATTAGTTACTAGCGACCCAGTACGTGCTTCGCTACGTATAAAGTGAAATATTAAAAAAAGTTTTAATTTGACAGCAAAATCCCGATTAACAAAATGATCCGCCATTTATAGAATTCATTTGTTACAAAAAATGTGATAAATGAAGAATCACTCTACCGATTTTGTGCAAACTTCACATAAACCATCTACTAAATAATTTGAACAAAGCCTAAACATTTGGTTTGGATAGTTGAGCCCGTTCTTGAGTTATACAATTACAACCAAAAGTGATTAGATTAGACATTACCCGTTCCAGTAAGCACTTGGAAAAAAAAGTTGTAAACGCTATCATATAGTAATATAGTATACAGTATGCCCCGTTTTATAAAGAGTTTGAGACAATCTACGAACTATGAACAGTTGACACATCCGTACGAAGCCTGGACACTCGAAGATAGATAGCGTTTGCTAATAACTAAAGTACATACAATACTCCTATTTATATCCTAATTATCCAACTAGGCAATTTTTACACTATACACACAATTAACGCCCTAAAATAGTATGCTAATCGTGTAAATATATTCCTAGTATATCCTGAAAAACGACTATTAGTCTTAAGTACTGGGTTTAGGATTATATAGACAACAATATATAGATTAACGCTAAGTACTTCTTTATAATTTTTCATCAAAGCCAACCCAATTTTATTCTCCTGTCAAAGTCATTTAATAATTTTTATGCTCTGTATTTTTGGATTTCAGGCGTAATATATGTATAATATATGTACGTATATATATATATATGTATCTATATGTGTATATAATGCTATGCTGAAAAGAGTAACTAGCGAGTTTCTTGCCGGTTTCTTCTCGGTAGAATCAGCATTCCGAACCGGTGGTAGATCCACGTTGCTCTACAGATTTTAGTAAAATTGACGATTAATAAGTGCTTTTTTTTCAGGCCTACATAAATAAAGACATTTTGAATTTGAATTTGATTGTTTGTCCTAGTAAAGTAGAAAGTCATCAAAATTACCAGTTCCGCAGCGAATGAAAAGCAGTGGCCGGCCAGGGCGTCAAAGGGACGACCCAATTCTTTTAAACCCAAGTGACACTCCGAAACAGAGGCGTCGCAGAAACTTTAGAATGTGAGTGAAATGGCACAGTGACCTGTTATTTGAAGCTGTCGTCCATTCGGAATGAAATGGTCAAGAGAAACGTTATGTTTAAAAATAATTAATATCTAATATCTTAAATGCGAAAGTCAGTTTGTTACGCTTTCAAGCTATTAAACCAATATTTATGAAATATTACTTACAATATGAAATGGCTACTGGCTTTTACATATATATAATATTTTTTTTTGTTTTCCAAAAATAATGAAGGCTAAAATGAGGTTATCATGTTTCTAAGTTTTTGCAGGATACACAGCACTTTCTATACTCGTATATACACATAGGATCCGAAGACAAAATCTAGTAATATTTTCGAAAAAAGAAAATGATTTTAGACTTTCGCGTTTCATTATCACTAGAAAAAATGCACGACACATTTTTTAATTACATCTCATTAACTCAGTAGGCTAGTGGAACAAAAACAGAAAAGCCTTTGTCTTCAAATCCAGCTTCACACAGAGATAGCGTTGTTTACATCCAGATTATGATGAAAGGATTCTGTTAACGACAGATAACATATCTGTTGCACGGTTTCATTACTACTACTATGGATAAAGCAATCAGGGAGGACAAAGACAATACTGATTAATGGTATTTAGTCTGTCTGTTACATCGCCAGTGAGATAATTGTTTTTCGTAGTACAGAGCTGGGATTCCATCAAATGGGCTTACTTGAAGAAGATGTGAAGAAGTCTATTCATGATAATAGTATTCTGTGGAAAATATATTTTTCTTTTGATTTATATTTATTACTAGCTGTGCCAGCGGTGTCACCCGCGTTTATGGTTAATATTATAAAGACAATTTCCGTCATACATGATTTCTATGTAACTTTAACCATTAAGGCTGCACACGCGACGGAAGCTTAAAAAATGGAGTAACTTCTCCCGTTTTCCCAACATTTCCCTTCACTGCTCTGCTCCTATTGATTGTAGCGTGATGAAAAGTATACTATAACCTGCCCAGGAGTATGAAGAATAATTGTACCAAGTTTCGTTAAAATCCGTCGAGTAGTTTTTGTTTCTATAAGGAACATACAGACAGACAGACAAAAATTTTACTGATTGCATTTTTGGCATCAGTATCGATCACTAATCACCCCCTGATAGGTATTTTGAAAATATATTTCATGTACAGAATTGACCTCTCTACAGATTTATTATAAGTATAGATTTATTAAGTATCAAAACGCGATGCTTTCATAGATATTTTATGGCATTATTACCGTTGATGGCACAGTGTATGTATATCATCATGTTAAATTGATTAAAAACCTATTTTTTTTTAATCAATAATGTCTTAATAAGATGTTTTTTTATAATGTTAGGAACATAACGTAACATACAAATTATGTGTTAAATATAATCATACAAATAAAAAATGCATCCAGTCTCTAACAGCAAAATCAAATTATAACAGAAAAACGTGACAAAATTAAATAATCAATTAAGGCAACAACTAGCAATTAGTATGATTCAGTTGTTTCAAAAGTGAAAACGCATCGCAGATTGCAGTTCTCACTTTTAATTTATCGTCCAATTACTTTCGAAGAATTACACCCGCTATGTACCCATTAATTACGTACCAAGTTGCGTAAAATGATTGTTTACTAACCTTATTATTACTGACGTTCTGTAATAAGTGTGTCGTATCGTTATCTTTCTACACACATTATATTTTACAATCAAAGCAATGTCTAAATGAAATTAAATGAAATAAAGTCACGTCGCGTTTCAATCTAATAAGTAATAGCACCGCCCCGCGGTTTTGTCCGCGTAGCTCCGGTTCCCGTGGGAATACGGGGATAAAATATAGCCTATGTTACTCGCTGATAAAGTAGCTTTCTATTGGTGAAAGATTTTTTTAAATCGGTCCAGTAGTTTTGGAGCCTATTTAATACAAACAAACAAACAATCAAATCTTTCCTTTTTATAATATTCGTATGATAAGGCCGCCTAATTAATTCAAATTTAAGTAATTAAAGTAGTGACAAGTAGCAGTGTTGTAGACTATGCCTACACAATCACAAGCTTAATAGCCAATACACCATCGCCTTGAAATGCTAAGCAAGAAAATCAATAGGCACATTATATTGAAATTCCAGACCAACATGAGAAAAAAGTATTTAATACCTGTAAAAATACAACACCTATAGCTTTAGTAAGAGTATATATAATATTTATTTTTAAAAGTATAAAATAATTTGACGTTTAATTAGGCTTCAAAGGCCACTTGCGCACGCTAGGTTAATTAAGTGTTAACTTGAAGTTATCACGTACTAACACCGTACAGTTTTAGCTCTGGCCAGATTTAAAAACATTTAACGTCTATGAAATTGAGATTGGCTACAGAAATATATCGAAAAATATGTATATTTTTGTATCTTTGTATCGTCATCTGAACAAAAATTGTAAGGTTTCGATGGGGATTTTTCATATGATACTAATATTAAAGTTTGTGAATATAAGTGTGTTAGCTAGTGAATATTTTACGTTTTCAAAAGACGATAAAATAGAACTCAGATTATCATTCACTTAGCAGTTTTAGCTGGTAATCGCCTCACACGTCTACATACCGTTTTCCCTCCGGAGGCATATGTTCAATCTTTCATCAAGAAAAAAAAAACATAAAAGGAGCAGGACTAGTGTGCGCTTGCGCATTTGACTATGAATTCGACTCCAGCGCATCCAATTTCCTTCTAGACGCAACTCCCTATAACTAAAATCGGCTATCAAGCATCATCAAAGCAACATAAATCTTATATACCTACACATTTATTATCGTAATATAACCTCGACTTATTAATCTTTCTTCCGTGAAATTAATTAGCTAAAGAATTAACAAAGCCCCAAGGATTATAATGACACTGACAATGAAATTTCAAAATTAATGCACGTTCAATATTACCCTTTATCTGATACCCGACTGACCGATATGATAGGTAATTTATATCGTAATTTTTATTTTAGATACGGACACATAATTAACATAGATTAATGATTAGCTAATGACGCTATTTGCAAAAAATATCTGGAAAAATTTATTAAAACATGCTTTATACATATCGTCATCACCCTGCAATCCCCGAAGGGGTGAGCAGAGTATAAGGCAATCAGCTCCTTAAATCACATTAAGCATCATCTTCCTAGCGCTATGTCTCGTGCTTAGACGGGGTTCGCTTAGAATCAGGTAATAACATTGAAGCAACTGCCGATCTGACCTTCGTAACCCTAAGATTCCTATCTTAGGGAACCAGACGATTTTCGGATCATGGTTACAAATCCAAAGTTGTTTAAATTTGCAGGTTTTGTCACGATGTTTTCCCTCACCGTCAAGCTAGTGGTATAAATACGTACATAGTTAAAAATCCAGAGGTACGAGCCTGGGTTTGAACCCGCACACCTTGGTTAAGAGGCGCATGTCAGCCAATAAAAGGGAAATTACCCCACGAGTGAAATTACATAAAATAAATAAATAAATATCCGTCTACATCACATACATTGATCTGACTCCGAGGTAAGTAGCTTAAGCACTTGTGTTACGGATATCAGAATTAACAGTGGTATTACAAATATATATTTAAATATTGGATATTAACACCCAAACATTTCAAAAAAAGATATATGGCCATGGGTAACCAAGGAAACATGGCTAAATAACTATAATCCACCACCTTAACGTTACAAATGGCAGTTGCATGAATGTTATAATTAAATTCGCTTCTAGAATCAAAAGGAACACTAAACGCTCACTAGAAGAAGTTATCTTGAAATCATGACCCATAAAATTTAATTTAAAAATGTATTTGTGTAAAAACCATTAATAAATCAAATTCTTTCATATTAATCGAATATATTTTAAAACAACATAAACATTCTTAATGTCCCCGTTCTTAATGTCGATTCTACCGATAAGAGACTTAATAGTTATGCTCACCAACGTCAAACCATGTTACATTAAATTTTATTATTCAATTTCCAATTCTAAATCGTACAATTAATGTTTATCGGCGTTTTGAACTGCGATTGAAAGTTTATGTTATGGGGAACAAGTTTCTGCCCGTGGCTTTGCTCGTGTAGTACATCGATGCAACATAGCTTATGTGTTATTCTAATGTATAAGCTATATTATTGTAAAGTTTCATTAAAATCCATGCAGTACTTTTTGCGTGAAAGAGTAACAAACATCCACACATCTATCCATACAAACTTTCGCGTTTATAATGTTAGTAAGATATTAACAGATCAGACTAGTCTTCAGAGGTATTTGTTATTTTTTTTAATACAACCATCTTATTTTAGAAATATACTAAAACGTTTTCCACGAAGAGAAAAGAGGAAGAACATGTGACAAAGAGAGTGATGAGTATGAATGTTAGTGGATGGAGAGGAAGAGGAAGGCCAAATAAGAGATGGATGGATTATGTGAGAGATGATATGAGAGAAATGGGAGTGGATAGCTTGATGACGGCTGACCAGGACGTATGGAAAAGGAAGACATGCTGCGCCGACCCCAGATGAACTGGGAGAAGGGCAAGAGGATGATGATGACTAAAACGTTTTCCACTTTCCATGTCGTTATTTAAAAGAACATAGACACGATTCACCAGGATCTAATTCTTCAAAAGATGTATTTCTCCATGTAACTATAATTCTAGTTTGAAATGTAGTAATTATTTGTTTTTATTACTGTGAATTATTTTCATATATCTTATGTACATAAGATATAATGTACAAAACATTATGAGATCCCCTATTCTTCAATTACATTCATTTTAATTAATAAAATAAATAAATATCCAACAACATCACATACATTGATCTGACTCCGAGGTAAGTAGCTTAAGCACTTGTGTTACGGATATCAGAAACAACAGTGGTATTACAAATATATACTTAAAATTTAATATTAACACTCAGACACAGAACAAACGCAAGTATTCATCATACGAATGTTTGTCCTGGGTGGGGATCGAACCAACAACTCTTGGTCACTACCGAATGCGCTATCGAGCCAGTCAAATGAAGGAGTATCTGAACATAACATAAATACCTACGTTAAAGTTTAACCCACGCGAAACACACTGGTCTTAAAGGACCAATAATTGAAATAGTGTCAAAAGCGACTAACGAACATACCTGAACCCATGTCCCGCTGACATTAGCCAACATCATCAACGTGCTGCGGACACGACCACACGATACTGATTGAGCGATCCAGCTGGGCGATGATCGATCATCATTATCGGCTTATCGGTTCAATTCGTAGTCAGATTTTAATTTGCTATTTGGTTTTGACATTACTATTTGTTACGTCGGCACATAAGCTTTAGACCGTGACTTGGTCATTGATTATGCTTGACACTGAGACATATCTATGCATAGATTTAAATTACACATTAAAGAGCATCTTATGAGAAAGGCTTATTATACCATAGAAGATTATTTGAGTGACAAATATTTGTAATTGCTATTATACATATTTACTTTTTTTAGATTTGTATAGCAGAGTAGCTTAAGAATATGATAATTGTTATTGATACTTATTGTGAATTTGGCGATGAAAAGAGTAACTATCGAGTTTCTTGCCGGTTATTCTCGGTAGAAGCTACTTTCCGAATCCGGTGGTAAAGTTTCATTTTCATTTGTATGTAGGTACTGACGATTTATAAGTGCTAATTTGAGCCTACTTAAATAAAGACAATTTCAATTTATTTCATAGGGCTTTATGCGGTCGCTACTGCTACGTTTTGACCACCGTGAAAGAGGAGTGTTCCTGGTTAAAATCTTGACAAATTATTTAATGAACACAATTAATGCAATTCATGAATTAGTGTGTGAACTAGTAATTCTAACACCGATGCAAAAAGAGGGGTGTTATAAGTTTGTCTGTGTGTCTGTCTGTGGCATCGTAGCTCCTAAACGAATGGACCGATTATTTTAAGATGAATTGCCTGCAAAATATTTTAGTTTTCAAAAAATCCTGACAGTTACATATTTTCTGTGGCTTATTCAAAAGATTAACATTTCAGAAATGTCTAGAAAATGTCTGTAATGGCGTCTTTATTCTGACCATGATAATCGATTTAATGAAGAAAAAACGCGTTTTTTTACTAATAAAAAACCAAAAATCTGACAATTTTTTTTATAAATTTTCTTTATCAAATTGATTATAAACTATATTTCAAAGACCACATATGACGTGTTGAAAGCATTATTAAGTGACAATTGACGTCATAAATATCATTGAAAACTGGTTCCTCGCGTACTCGTTACTAGTTATCGGTAGTCAATATATTGACATACTATACGACATATATATATTGACATGACGTATGTAAATACCTATTTACATACATATATTATGAAGACGTAATAGTTAGTAGTCGAAGTAATATCTTCATTCCACGCAAAAGCATTTAATCTTACAATCTCACAGGTTTTATTAATTTCCACTGATTATATTTGTAATCAAGATGAAGATATGTAGAATTATTTAATTTTAAATTATGTTTATTATTAAACCTAAATAAAAAAAACAAATGTTTTTTTTTTAATACTTACATTAATCAAAAACTCTACAATATTTAAGGCATATTTAATAATATATTTATAATGATAATACTATCATACAAACACTATAGAATCACTAGTTGCCCCGGCAAACTTAAGACAACCCCGTTCTGAAACTAAAAAGTGGGGGTGAAGTCGGGAGTGTGAAAATAAGTTTACGTCCTATTCTCGGACCTACTTAATATACACACAAAATTACGTGAGAATCGGTCAAGCCATTTTGGAAGAGTTTTGTTACAAACAATGTGACACGAGAATTTTATATATTAGAGACTAGCTGTGCCTGCAGTTTATGGTTAATGTTCTATAGCCTATAGCCTTCCTCGATAAATGGGCTATCTAACACCGAAAAATTTTTTTAAAATCGGACCAGCAGTTCCTGGGATTAGCGCGTTCAAGCAAACAAACAAACTCTTTAGCTTTATAACATTAGTGTAGATTATGTTTTGTTGACAGATGATCGTACTTCAATAGGTTTTGTTTCTTCAAAATGAAGTAGAACTGTGACTTTTTCCAAGGTACAAATACCAGAAGTTGGATATTTTGAGACACTCTACATGTACGCCGCATTATAAGCTTCTGAACTTCTAAGACCCTCGTTAAGTTTAAGCACGTTGTGTTATGTTTGTTCTAAATTACTTGCAAGTTCGCAACTTTGTACGTACAAGTTAGTAACATACGTAAAGAAGATCTTTCTTAGTCACACTGAGTAGATATACTCATTTTTAATCCGTTTCTTACATTACAGTAGAGTTAGCTCATAAATTAAATTACATCAAAATGTATGAAGAAAAAATCACCTGTTGTTTTAAATAGTTTCTGGCCCGTTTCTTTTCGATAGAGTCTACCTTCCGAACCGGTGGTAATACTTTTTTTTTTCTGTTTAAATTGACTACTTATAAGTGCTTTTTTGAAGCATATATAAATAAAGAGATTTTGTATTTGAATTTTGATAAGATGTGAAACCTTTTATAATTGACTTCTAATGTGCTTCGCAAAATAAGAAATGGATGCAAATGGGAATCATTCAATCACCAAATATAACCGTACGTTTTACGTAGATGTCATCATTTAATCATTAAAAATGTCATGATTTGTCAGTCCTATTTGAGGAAGAGCTTAATTAGACTTACAAACATTTTTTCTTATTCTGCAATCCGTACCTGTAAAAAAAAGAATTATTAAAATCGGAATACTCTGTGAGAAGTTATGCGTTGTCATGCCTAGATAAAAAATAAACGCGTCGACTTGAGAACCTCCTTCGTTTTTTTTTATTGATTAATAAATAAAAGCACCAATTCAATTACCTATATTTCATAGATGAAACCTATCAACAGCTGAAAAAACTTACATTTAAAAATCCTTAAATTAATGAATTCATTAATTTTAATTTATTTATTGCCACTGACCATGTTGTGGTCTCCTTGGACCATCACCTACCTTCGTAACACTTATGCAGCAGAACCAGGCAAAGTAAATAACATCTATGGCTATTTAAATATGTAAGTAGATTGTGTAGGTTCCCTAGTTCCAAACTAAGCATGTATACTTGTGCTATGGCCCCTACCTGGATTCGAAGCCGCGACCCTCGGTTTCGTAGCCGAGGTCTCTAACCACTCGACCAACGGGCCAGTCAAATACGTACATAAACGGATTAAAAAAAAACAGAATTACGTGCCAAGCTCCGTGCCGTTGAATGAACAGATCTTCTATATCTACATTTTATGAATGAAAATATTTTTATCCTCATCTCAGGCAAAATCTGTCCCAATAACCTACATCTCTCTACGAATCGGGTTCAAAATAAACTGCTCTGAATAATGAATGTGCCTAATCGTAGCATTGACTATTTACTCCATTTTCTATTTTAAGCAAAACTGTTAAATATTTAGTAGTTTCACGGATTTTATCTAGACATTATAAATGAATGATAATAGGTTTATAAACAAGCTCGTTTAGGTTCGTGTATTGCCAAACGTTTTGTTAAATGATTAGATCATTAAACCCATTTATATGTCAAGGGATATTCTCAACCCTTTTTTTCCTGATTATATGTTACCTCATAACCTAGCTAGATAATACCAGCAAACTAATTACATATAACATCACATAGCATGGCGGATAACATAAAAAAAATAATAAAGCTCGTGATACATGTCAATTACTATAGAATTCCATAGACTGCCTTAAAAAAGCAATAAAGGATTATAAGACTACACTTTGAGTTAAAGAGTATCAGTATAGTACACGGTATGGTAATATGAGACAGGGTTACGAAATTCTGGGTTGCAACCGCGGGCCGCGTGTTGGTAACAGCCGAGCAATTCGCAGAATACCGCATGTGGCGGACTAAACGCGAGTCAGCAAAAAGCAATTTGATGTCGCGAGAAGCGGCCCACGACCCGTCATCATACAGGGATGACAACTTTATTACAATAAATAAATAAATAAATATTCGACTACATCATATACATTGATCTGACTACGAAGTAAGTAGATTAAGCACTTGTGTTACGGATATCTGAATCAACAGTGGTATTACAAATGTATATTAAATATTAACACCCAGACACAGAACAAACACAAGTATTCATCATACGAATGTTTGCCTAAGTGGGGATTAAACCCACAACTCTTGGCACATGGGGCAGGGTCACTACCGAATGAGCGAGCTATTGAGCCAGTC
The DNA here is from genome assembly GCA_951394215.1 of Glyphodes perspectalis. Classification (NCBI taxonomy): domain Eukaryota; kingdom Metazoa; phylum Arthropoda; class Insecta; order Lepidoptera; family Crambidae; genus Glyphodes; species Glyphodes perspectalis. Next base: position 16,453,739 of record OX596208.1, on the reverse strand, counting down.
GATACAATACAGTATTATTACGTCACAAACAATAGTAAATATACACCCGAGATCCCGAAGGTCTAGGCAGAGTCCAGAGGGCAGCTTAGAGCAAAAAATATTGAGTTGGAAATGGAAAGTTGTGAAAAAAACAAACTCCCTTTGGGTATACATATTTAAACTACATAAGCGGATCCTGGACATGACGGTAGGAAGATGAAAGTATGACACTACATATTGACTACAATACAACAGAAGTCGCTTTTTATGACATACTAGGCGAGGAGGACAGTCCCAAACCAACATTTGAATACCTACATCTATTCCACAGGCAATTTTCTTTCAAACTAAGTCAAATAACAGTTTTTAATAGAAGGCTATCTTATCAATCTCTGATTGTCTATTCGTCAGAATTCTTCATTCAATTATCCTCTATTCAAATAGAACTATCGTGCTATGACAAAAACAGGAAATGATACTTTCGTTATTAACAGGAGCGAGACATTTGACAGACACCCCTATTTATGGCCGTTCCGGCATGACACCAGCCAATGAACCTCGCAAATTAAATGTTTCAGAGCGAGGAAGGGAATTGCACATTCGGAGGATAAACTCATTCGGCAAGTATATACGTAACTAATAAATACATATTTATATGTATAAATAAAGTTTTTGAACATGTACTACAATCTAAATGAGGCTATCTAATAGGTTCATTAATTATATATTATGACTGGCTCGATGGCGCAATAGGTAGTGACCCTGCCCCATGCGCCAAGAGTTGTGGCTTCGATCCCCACCCAGGACAAACATTCGTTTGATGAATACTTGTGTTTGTTCTGTGTCTGGGTATTAATATTTAAGTATATATTTGTAATACTACTGTTGATTCTGATATCCGTAACACAAGTGCTTAAGCTACTTACCTCGGAGTCTGATCAATAATTGTGACCTTGGTATCTGATTCAGATGGGAAAGAAAGGGTAGAAATGTTCTGCCTATCATATAGCACTCCTAATTGAGTCCCAATTTTGCCATTATCCTAAACAACAAGCCTGGAACAATGGGAGGACTGTGTTGTGGCCATCATAACCCTTCGATAGGCCAGATAAATCGATCATAGTGTCGACATACATACATAACATGATGCCCATAATCCCCGAAGCGGTAGGCAGAGTCAAAGCGGCAGCAGGCCCTTTTAACCACACTCAGCCAAAAACATAACTGGGGTGGGTTAGATAGAAAATTGGGAAAAAGTAGTGACAAGTGCTAGCTCGTCGCTTACACAATCACATACCCAAAAGCCCATATACCATTAGACGCCCATTACGACATGCTAGGCAAGAAACACAGTTGGCACATTATTTTTAAGTCCCAGACCAGCATGGGACAAAAATGAGAAATTGAGATACGTCTTGAAAATCTGTCAGCCTCTTTCGATTTTTCCGGAACAGACCCTACTTGTTGTAATTGTCCTGTGCCTCAGCAAGTCCCAATTTCGCCCAATTTTCTGCACTACCTTTCTTATGCATCACAAACCTGTGCATAGCTAGGACAAATCAGAAATCATCTTACTTCGAAATAAACTCACTTCCCAGCGCCCCAGTGAGTCAAACCCTTACAGTCGGCGGTCGACTACCATCTCGCTGTTAGACACTTTTGACATTCACTCCGAACGCCAATCGCGAACAATTTTTAGCCCAGCGAATGCGGTGCTTATGCACCGTTCAGACCGAGTAGGAAATGTCAAGGAAGGCAGTAACTTCTGCTTTTAAAATTTCACTTTACTTTTATAATACGACTCCTCTTCCAGGTATTGGAGGTAAGATTCGTAGCTTTCATACCCTTTCGAATTCTTTACTATACATAATTATACGAGTATATTCCTTAATAGATCACTAAATGTTCAAACAGTTTTTACCAAATACTCAACATTTTCTTTTTGACCCTTCAAGACTATGGAATGAATTTGGCTGAATGTGGTTAAAGGGGCATGCTGCCCCTTTGACTCTGTCTACCCCTTTGGGGATTATGGGCGTGATGTTATGAATGTATGTATGTAAGACTATGGAAGTTCATTTTAAAATTGCGTTGTGATCTACTTAACATAATACTCTGCCGATTATAAATTACTTTCTGTAAAGTATTTTGCTTGGTTGACTTAAAGTCAGTGTCCCATGTTGGTCTGGGACTTGTGCTTACTGTGTTCCTTGCGTAGCATATCGTAAATGGCAACTAATGTTATATCAGGTTTTGGGTGTGTGATTGTGTAGGTGACAAGCTAGCCACTTATCACTACTTTTTTTACAGTTTTCCATTTGACCAAACCTAGTTTTATTTTTTGGCTGAATGTGGACAAGGGGCTAGCTGCCCGTTTGACTCTGCCTTTGGGAATTACGGGCGTGATGATTTGTATGTATGTATGTGCCTAAGAGTGGCGTACAAGCCCCCTTAATCGAATGGTGAAGAATAGAATATTTCATCTAAGCCAGCCGAGTTTTATTTTTGGCTGAATGTCGTTAAAAAGACCTGCTGCCCCTTTGACTCTGCCTACTCTAATACTTGTGTTTGTTCTGTGTCTGGGTGTTAATATTGATTATTTAAGTATATTTGTAATACCACTGTTGTTTCTGATATCCGTAACACAAGTGCTTAAGCTACTTACTTCGGAGTCAGATCTATGTATGTGATGACGTTGAATATTTATTATTATTATATTCATGAGTCGTATCGTTTGTTCCTGTTTTAAGAAGCGCTATTGGTCTTTGAATTAAAACTAAACTGTCAACTGTGCAAAGCTTATTGTATAAAAGGTGACTAATAATGTTTGAGTATTACGTTTGTGTCTAGGCGAGGAACTGGCCACTGCTAATTCACAGTTTCCCATCAAAAGAAACATAATGGACAAAAGAAAATTATATTTACCCCTTGGGGGATATGCGGATGTGATTGTATGTATTTATGTATCAAGAGTACTCGCTCAAGAACTCAGTTCGTATAGAAAAAGTGGAGACCTTTTCTTATTTCACGATCGTCTCAAAAACTTCCCCAGGAGTTTATCTTGAATGCCACGCTACGTTAACTTCAAACGGTTTTTTTACTTGAAGAAACATAGAACTTTATACTTTTTTTAGTATGTCATTTTGCTATGATACAGAAGAAATGTTCTTCAGCAAAAGTTTTTTGTATTTCGCCCTTGTTCGTGTTGGGTGAAGGAGGGTTAAAACGCAGGCTAAAGTAAACGAAGGCCTTGAAATGTGTGCCACCATTATTTTATTACTTAACGGTAGCAGTTCAATAGTAACTAAAGTTTAGTAAGTAAGTTATTTAGCTCAATAGTAAGGGCATACGCCTCCTAACCAAGAATTATTTGTTAAAACCCAAGGGCGTACTTCTGAAGAAAGTTTTCAATGTTGAAGGAAACCATCAACATTCATAATGTGCAGGTTGCACATTATGAATATATGACAATGACCAATTTTTTTCCTTATTTATGGGATAATAAAACCCGATAAACAGTCGCTTCACTGTAATCACCAGCCAAATTTAAAAGAGTAACTATCGAGTTTCTTGCCGGTTTCTTCTCGGTAGAATCTGCTGTTTGAACCGGTTTATATTTATATTTATTTTGTTCTGACGATTTATAAGTGCTTTTTGTAAGCCTATATAAAGATCATTTCATTTCATTTCAAATCTAGAAACCTAGTCTACACGGACATCGTATAGGGACGGCACATAAATCTATGAATAGGACGACTACTATTTGTGTTTACAGTGACAACATCACAAATGATGCTTTAAACTAAGTACTTACTTATTGTAATACAGTCTTAAAATCTTAAGTTAAGCCTTAAAATCCGTAATACACTCCACTGAACATCTGATACATTCATTTACCTCTAATTATCCCGCTAATTTATCACAGATAGCGTTGTCAATGGACGTCAATCGACAGATTCAGTTATCTCGAGCGATAAGTACAATGTAGCATATTACACCAAATATTAGTGTTATCTGCATAGCTACTAAATTACCCACTGATTTGTTCACAAATCCGTTACTATCTGTCGTACTTTAGATAAAGGCAATTATAATTGTACATGACTTTGGCATACCAATAGAGAGTATACGTATATGGCGAATTTATGCACTTAACAAAGCTTCAAATTTGAGAATTAAATAAGATTTTGGACTGACTTTCATCATGCAGGAAATATTAGAAATTGTATTTACATACATACATAACATCACGCCCATAATCCCCGAAAGCGTAGACAGAATAATAGAGGCAGCAGGCCCCTTTAACCACATTCAGCCAAAAATAAACTGGGCTGGGTTAGATGGAAAATTGTGAAAAAGCAGTGACAAGTGGCTAGCTCGTCGCCTCCACAATCACATACCCAAAACCCCACATACCAATAGTAGCTTTTACGACATGCTAGGTAAGAAACACAGTTGTCACATTATTTTTAAATTGTATTTATGTTATTTTTATACCAAAGGTGACAATATTCATAACGATACCCATGGTTTTTTTTGGTGGTATGTTATTTAAGTCGATTATACAGTTCACAGTTCGTTATCAAGAATGAAACCAGAAACAAATAACACAGCAATAATCACTAAAACACAAGCTACGATTAACTCAGTTTTATAGCGATAATATCTAATAACCATTTTGTTTAAATACGGCCTGTATTGAAAATCGGCGAATAAAATTTAACCGGCTGATAATGTCAACAACTTGTAGATGTCATCCGGTATTTTACTTGAGATATAGGCGATGTCATTCTAAATTTATCCGTATTGTATTCTATTCTATTGATATTTTTAAATAGGCTATAGATTATTTATTCAACTGTATTTTTTTTTAACTATTACAAAATTTGACTTCATTGGAACAATTTAAGCTAAGTTCAAATTATTCAGTTGTTAAAGAACATATTTCTATTAATTTTCGTGACCAAATAAGACACCAATAGTTCGCCGCACAGTTTTCATAAAAAGGCCCTTTGGCATACGTCCAAGCATCTAGAAAAATCCAGTCTCGCCAAACATTGTGTACGTACGAGCATGGGTGTGACACAATCGATAGAGATTCAGTTACCGCGTAACACGGACTGTAAAAAAAGGAGGACTCCGCGCCACTAACTAGACATTGAAGCTCCTCAGGTGCTCTAACTTGACACGCAACTTACGCCACACATTGACATAATAAGCGCTCCAAATCACAGATATCCGATATCTGGTATCCATAAGTACACATGCATCTCTTACTCACACATGCATAAAAGTGGCTTTACGTTATAGGATGACGGTGTGGAATCCTGCTTTTTTTACTAGTCCGTGCCGCGTAATTCAAGGTTTTCTATCAAAACCGTTTCTCAATAGGATTTGTATGGAAATTATTGCCTTGTACGCTATTTACAAGTATATCATTGTAATTTAGTATTTTATTATATTATATACTGGCATTTTTTTAATGTTTAATCCTAGATGCAAAAAGAGTTTAACGTGTCTGTCTGTCCGTCTGTGTCTGTCTGTGGCATCATAGCTTCTAAAAAAATAGACCGATTTGGATGCGGTTTTTTTTTGTTTGAAATCTGACGCATTCGAGATGATTCTTATTTCTCTAAAAGTTTTAAAGTAATTATCTTTGTTTCTTTATTAAGTGTTGATTGCCCTCTACGCGAAGTTATTTCGCAAGATTGACACATGTTTCATCAATTAAAGGCAAGTTTAATGTCTTGTTAATGTTTTAAAGATTTCGAAGTGACTACTCCCATAATTTTAAGTTCGATACGTTAACGCAATGAAAAAATGTTATCCACGCGACCGATCGCTTGACATACGATGCACGTCCCAAAATATTTCAATCATTGTATATCTGCATCAACACAGCCCTTCAAAACACAAACCAGATAAATTATGCATACTAAAGTCCTTAGGTATAAACGCAAAAGTGTGTATGGATGGATGTGTTCATGTGTGGATGTTTGTTACTCTTTCTCGCAAAAAGTACTGCATGGATTCTAATAAAACTTCAAAATAGTATAGCTTATACATTAGAATGACACATAAGCTATGTTTCATCGATGTACCACGCGAGCAAAGCCGCGGGAAAAGCTAGTAAAACATATTTCAATGTTCTTTCCGATAGGTTACCCTCCACTGAACCTCTCAGAGCTATCAGTATCCGCAATTGACTTAAGTGACGTGTCTGCTCGATTGCTAACGTCATTTCACAGTACCATAACAATCTTGAAGAGTGCATCTAAGCTCTAAGTGTCGTAGGTGCTATAAAAACGGTGAGAAAACACGAGACACACAATGGCATTCTATTTTCGTAACAAGCTGAATGTCTCTCTGACGAGTGCTTTTGTTTACGTAACTGTGACGTCACGATGCTTTAGGCGGCTCCGGAGTGGGCGTTTTGACTTCGGGCCTCGTGTAAGTTTGACGCTGCTAAGGTTTAGTATAAGAGATGATTTATTGAAGCGAGCATGGAGGTCGCCTGATAAGAAGGGATTTTTGCAGAGGTACTAAACCTTTTTTTGAATAGGAATCCTTAGGTAGCTAACAAAATTATCTGACAAGATATATTTGATATCAACCATACCATAGGGCAAGTATATAATGACGTACACAAATCTTCAGATCGAACGACTTCGCTGTGACGTCACTAACAATAGATCATAACAAAAACATGTGACGTCATTTCACTTGTTGGGTACCCATCACGCTCATTACTACCGCGACACAACATAACAACAATTGAATACATAGAGCATATAAGCAATGGATTGGTAATGGGATTAGAGTTTATTTGACAATAATTTCGCGTCACAATCTCTCTTAAGTCTCATCGGTGGATTCCATAATTTTCTTTAAGTTACTTGGAAATCAGGTTTTAAAGATTAAGGAAATGCTTAGGCAAATAACACAGTTGGGACATTCTTTCTGAGTCTCAGACATAGCGCCATGTCGATAAAGACTACTAATTGTTTATTTGGTGTTAAATTTGTGATGTGGGCGACAAGCTAGCCACTTGTCACTACTTTTTTTAGTTGCTCAATCTCAAATTAGTTAATTATCTTACACATACATAACATCATGCCCATAATCTTCGAAGGAATAGGCAGAGTCAAAGGGGCAGGAGGCCTTTAACTACATTCAGCCAATAATAAAACTGGACTGGGTTAGGTGGAAAATTGTGAAAAAGTAGTGACAGATATCTAAAACCCCATATACCATTAGTCGCCTTCCACGACATGCTTTTTTAGTCCCAAACCAACACGGGGCAATGGGCTGGTTTAAATGGAAAATCGTGAAAAAGTAGTGACAAGTGGCTAGCTCGTCGTCTACACAATCACATACCCAAAACCAAAATATGTTAACCCACCAATAGGCTAGTTACACAACAGAAAAGGCGTATACCCAGCTCTATAATTGGGTGTACTTATACGGCAACAGACAGTGCGGCCAACACGTGCGCCGATCGATAGCATGCTGGCTGCTTGCACGCGAGTGTAGACTACGCTTAGCCTGCTTTCAGACAAATATACATATGTATTATGTGTATATCCATGGCCCTAGAACTGGCAATAAGGCTATAGAACTAATTTGTGAGTAAAAAGGAATTCAAATTCTTTATTTCTTTACCAAGTCATTTTTAACAAGCTTACAAATGGTATCCTTCTTTTAAGTGCCGTAGCAACTCTGCCAGAAAGCACATATAGACATAAAAATACATTGTATATATATTTATAACGCAAGTCTATAAATAAGACTGAAACTAAATGAAAACTTGTTAAAAACTATATTCTACACTTATGTTTGATTTGCTGAACTGATTCTGCAATTAACTAACTTTCACTCTATCTCTTAGGTTTAATACATACATACATACTTCAGCAATGCCTGAAGAAGCAAGCAGATTTCTAGGTGCTATAATGGTGTATTTTTGGAATAGTAGGGACTATTTGGCTGGCTCGCAAATCCAATGCTATTGATAGTTCCAAATGTACTATTTAGTTTTAAAAGGCCCTTGTGTAGTTCTTACTTGTGGTCTTGTTGTACTTTAGTCATGTCTTGGAATTGTTAGATTAAATGTTTGATGCCATAATTAGTACCACAGGACCTAGCAATTTTCCAATTGAAAATATAATTATCAATCTCCATGTATTAAAAAACACGATTTGTAAATTTTCTTCTTAAATTTATTACTAAATTAAATTTAGAAAAAATATCGTATGGATTGCATACTACATGGATCTTATACTTCATAGAGATCGACACCACATCATTAATCGATATGGCGGGCGTCTAGTCATCGAGTTAGGATATTTTACTAAAGATATTTCTTATGCGTACCACAGCGTTGCTCACCTCACTGGCTTTTTTGAAAACTTAACTAAGTAGCTTCACGGCATCTCGCTAGCGGGCTTCTCTGACATTTCCTTAAATAATTATTTTTTCTCACAAAGATTTTTCCTCGGTTCGCTGGCCCCTATCCAATGCTGGACCTATGACAGTTGCCTTCTCTGCCTAAAGGATAAAACGGCCCTGGTTGTATAAGTTCTAAACTACGACATATCGACTACCCAACATGAAATCCAAAAAAAACTAATTTATGCAGGACGCGTGATCACAGCTCAAAACTACGTGGCAACGGGAGCCACCCGGGCGTCCGTCTGGATAGTCGCTCACTCGGCACCTGTCTGACCCCGCTTCAGAATGTGAAATATGGCGAGAGGACGTGCTTCAACTTGATATTTTAACTTTGAAATGGACATTTAGTACATAGCATTATACAACATATATAGCTATGTATTTATATAAATAAAAATGAGTCGTCAAATGTGTTGGTAAACGCAAAACTCGAAGGGCTTATTTTCGTTTTTTCCTTAAGGCGCAAGGTAGGTTCTTATAAAGGGAAAACGTGAAAGTGCCGGAAAAAAACTTAAAACAACACTTTTCTTTTCCCATACAGAGCACAAATATTTATATTGAGTGCGGATTCAAACCCGGGCACGTACCTCGGGATTTTTCAAATCTTTGTATGTGTTTATACCACTAGGTCGACGGTGAGGGAAAACATCGTGATGAAACCTGCAAATTCAAACAACTTTAGATTTGTAACCATGATTTTAGGGTTACGAAGGTCAGATCGACAGACACTTCAATGTAACAACCAGACTTGCAAAATTTTGGATCATGGTCTCAGACTCCGTCTAAGCACGGGACATAACGCTAGGAAGATGATGATAAATTTGTATTTTCTTTCAAGTTTCCCATATTTACATTCCCACCAGTATAAAACCTAAATCGCTATCTAGATATACTCGTACATATATACTAAACATATATTAAACATTTTCAGTAACTTTCAGCATAATTTACGAGCGAATTCGGAACAAACGCGACCTACTTCCGACTGAGCGCAATAATTCCGTACATTTTGTTGATTCGAATACACACTGTGCCACTTACCTCGTTACCCCAACAAATATGCGGAGTTAGGTAAATAACTTGGCGAGGTCACTGCCATGCTCTCAAAAATTTAGCGTAAGACAACCTTAGATTCGTGAGAGCTAAGTAAGAGAAGCCTTCTTTTCAGATTATTGGAATAAAAAGATTTGGAGTATCAAACCTCTTTGACATAAATACGAAAAACAAATATGTTAATAAATATAGAAGTAGGAGCCAACATTTTGATATATTTTTTTACTTACTTACCTAAGCTTTAGTTACAATCAACTACTTGCTCTTATCATTAAGCCGCCATTAAACCCTTATGGAACTTAACAGGCAAATTAGATCGTAATTACACTTTCACAGTTCTCTAAATGAGCATTTCTCCATACATACATCACAGTTAGTGCCAGTATCACAAATTCGTTATTATATTTTTGAAAATCTAAAGGTATGCGCTTAAATTCAAACAAGCACACGCCGTTCTTTCTCTCTCTGTCGGTCTCGTAAAATACCCAGTTTTAAATAGAATACCTTGTAAATATTCCGTTGATCATGTCAATTGCCCTTTGTTCCATAAATAACTTAGCAATACTATTACAGCAGTTACAAATGACGTCATTAGTAATGAAAACAAAAACAGTCAATATAAACAGAATATTTAATGATAACGACTCGACGTGACGTATTAGGGCGAAAAGGTCTCATTGACGTACATAATTAAAAAAATAAATAAGCAATTAAAATCTACTACAGCACCGATTCGAACGTTAAAAAATTCAGTCGAATTGAGAACCTCCTCCTTTTTGAAGTCGGTTAAAAAAGGAGGAGGTTCTCAATTCGACTGATTTTTTTTTTTTTAAGTCGGTTAAAAATAGGTACATTTATATGTTTTAGTTTTTTTATAAATAAATTAATTTATGTATAAATAAGTATCAAACGCCTCTCAGTAAATCTAAACATATCAAACATACTAATACGAATGTGTGGATGTTTATCACGCAAAAAGTACTGCATGGATTTTAATGAAACTTTAGAATAATATAGCTGATACACTCGATTAACATAAAGGCATAGCATCGATATACGATGAGCGAAGCCGCGGACAGAAGCTAGTAAAACATATTATAATGTTATTTCCGATATTATTAATGTTATTTCAATGTTGCCCTCCACTGAACCTCTTAGAATTAGCTATCGGCACGACTTAAGTGTCGTATCTGATCGATTTCTGACGTCATTTCACAGTACCATAACAATCATGGAGACTGCACCTAAGCTCTAAGTGTCGAAGGTTCCATAAAAACGGCAGGAGCACACGAGACACACAATGGCATTCTATTTTCGTAACAAGCTGAATGTCTTCAGGAGACTTCATTTGACGCGACTACGCAAGCAACGCCGCGGGCAGAAGCTAGTATATATATAAAGTTTAATTTAAGAGACTAGAGGTCCCCAAATGCGCGCTATTTCGCCCTTCAAAGTCCTGCCACATTTCCACGACTCGTGTTTCCCGGAGACCTCGTTCCGGGCTCAGCTGGGATTAATCCCGTTTAATTGCCTCGCCCTACTTAAGTAAATAAATATTTATTTAACCTGGGCCATTAGGTTAAATAAATCCGCCGGTAAACTACTTTCGTGCTGGTTAGGTGAAGTAAAAGTTACTGTTCATCATTCTATAGTCCAAGGAAATAGACCTTTAAATACGAATTTTTAAGGTAAATACTTTAAGGATTTAAAAACAAACTGTGAAAGTTTTTTTTAAATCACCCCAGAGAAGGTTCAATAAAAAAAAATTTGCAGATGTAAAATAAAATAATTTACCTCAAAATTTGTATTTAAAGGGCTATTTTCTTGGACTATGTAGATTCGAGCGAGGAACTGTCTGTCTATGTATGTTTGATTTTATTTACGTTAGTTCAATTATAGACCCTAAAACACTTGTATGAGTCCGAAAAATTTGGTTTAAATGAGATTAGAAAGTGAAAAACTGTTGGTACCAGGATACATCAATAAATGCCGGCTTATTATCATAATTATAATATAATGATGAATAAATAAACAATTTCTTTCAAACAATTCCAACAATTCTTCAAACAATTTCCTATTCACGGTTATATATACATCTATTCCAATTTTGATTAACTTTCCCTATATTATACTATACTATGACTATATTCATCGCGCGTTCCGTGTAACTGGATTAAACGAACCCGATTTTCCTTTTATTTTAGCCAAAACAACCGCTGTCAAGGAAACTTAGAACAAATTTTCCACACGACCGTATTAAAAAAAATTAACGTCCAGCTAATAGCCCCCTAGTAACCCATTTGTTGTTTTAAGCGTTTCGTTCAATTGCTTTTTATAGGACAACAATTGTCCGCGTTCAACGGTTCAATAGACCAGCCTGAACTTTATTGATGTTGATTGTGACGGTAGACAAGTAAATTCCTTCCGATTTACGAGCGTGTCTTAATGTGTTTAAATGAAACCGCGAAATTATTGTGATTTTTGGTTTCAAACTATGCTATAGAAAAAAGTTTTGACACATGGACACATCAAAAAAACTACTCGTACGCGTCCGGATTTAAATTAACACTCCTCGTTAATGACAGGCCCGTTGGTCGAGTGGTCAGAGACCCAGGCCACGAAACCAAGGGTCGCGGGCTCGAATCCCGCTAGGGGCAAATGTTTCGTGTGATGAACATGGACATTTGTACTCGTGTCATGGAAGTTTATAAACGTATTTAAGTATTTCTATCCGTTCACCTAGTATCCATAGCACAAGCATATGCTTAGTTTGGAACTTGGGAATTGGTGTGTCAGTCTAGCGAAAAAAAAAAATAATAAATAAAAAAAATTGTCAAAGTCAAAGTCAAAATATTGTTTTCTTATATAGGTTTCAAAGAAACACTTATAAATCGTGAAAAACAGTTATAAAGGATATGATTCTACCACCGGTTCGGAATGTTGCATCTACCGAACTATTTAAATTAAATAGAATAGATAGATAAAGTAATTACTATAGCATCTTTTTAGGGTTTCTTACCCAAACCACCCAACGGGACCCTATTACTCTGCTGTTCGTCCGTCCGTCTGTCACCAGGCTGTATCTCATGAACCGTGATAGTTAGACAGTTGAAATTTTCACAAATGATGTATTTCTGTTGCCGCTACAACAACAAATATTAAAAAACAGAATAAAATAAATATTTAGAGGGATTCCACACAGTAGATATGATTTTTTTTTGCCGTTTTAAAGATCATGGTACGGAACCCTTCGAATGCGAGTCCGACTCGCACTTGGCCGGTTTTTCTATTTAAGAAACTAAACAAACAAAATCTGCGAAAACACGTACAGCAGTTTTACAGTTATTTTGTCTCATTAACAGTTTTAGATTGAAACGATAGCCATTAAAACTCCATTATCTTAGCAAACGTGACGCAACTCCGATTTAAAATAACCTTTACCATTTCCATTAGCTACCTCCAAAGGTACCTACAAATGCAGACTCCCAATGCGCCAACCGTTCTCGGAATTAAAACATAAAAATGTAAGCCGAAAGTCCAAAAATACTCCGGAAGGCCCCCACAAATTGCACAAATATAGCGTGAATTTTTAAAACACCAGCTCATAAGGTATGCAAAGGAATTGTACAATATAATGCCTGGCCCTGCATGGCTGGAACATCGTTGGAATATTAGATGCCGTTGAAATGCTGCACTTGGGATGCTGCCTTCCCCATTCCATTACGGTCGTATTGTTTTCGTTATTGGCAATGGAATGTGCACTGGAAATTTCATCTCGTGATAATGTGTTTAGGAGTTTTTTGTACGCTGTGCCAAGGTTACGTCATTAATATATAAACAGGGTCAAAAAGGACTACATTATTACTTGTTAGGGCTTAATATTTTATTTTTCTATTACATTTTTAAATGGCTAAAATTAAAATGTTATCGATTTATCCTTAATTTTTGAAGGTTAACTTCCTATGAGCCTATTATTAAATATACCGTAACGAAGTGGGGATAATACGGCCACCTACCTAATACATAAACTTGCCAAGAAAAAAAGGCTTTGACTGGCTCGATGGCGCATTTGGTAGTGACCCTGCCCCATGCGCCAAGAGTCGTGGGTTCGATCCCCACCTTGGACATACATTCGTGTGATGAATACTTGTGTTTCTTCTGTGTCTGGCTGTTAATAGCTAATATTTATTTAAGTATGTATTTGTAATGCCACAGTTGATTCTGACATCCGTAGCACAAATGCTTTAGCTACTTATCACGGAGTCAGATCAATGTATGTGATGTCGTCGGATATTAAAAAGAAAAGTAATTTACTTATATATTTATTTATATTTATATGAAAAGCACCAAAAATTTTTACTCAAAGTTCTTAAGCAAAAATTTTTCAAAATCTCTCGAGATAAGACGAAGTTACGACGTGTTAACACGCCAACTATAAATAAAGGCTATAAAATGAACAGATGCGACCCGCATCCCCTCCGTGTCGTAATAAGCTGACAAAGGATGTCTTAGCAATACGACCCAAAAAAAAAAAACGATTTCACTATGTATGATTGAATTATACTTAACAGAATTATAACTAGGCTTCAAACTTTTTTGTTGATTTATATATTTTTTTATAAAAATTTCAAACTAAGACATCAATTCCCTAGTTCCAAACTAAGCTTGCAAGCTTGTCCTATGGATACTAGGCGAACGGATTAACATACTTAGATACGTTTATTAACTATGACTCGAGTACAAATGTCATGCAAGTGTCCCTAGCGGGATTCGACCCGCGACCCTTAATTTCGTTTAGACACTCGATCAGCGAGTCTGTCGGAATTGATTGTTATAGGTAGAACAACAACGACATTATGATAAGAACGAATAATTCCGCAGTATTGAATACATAAGCATTACAAACTAGCAATGCCATATGAATAAAATATTTAGGACTGAACTATCAATATTTATTTGTATGTTGGTCAGTTCCGGTCAGCTATCTGCGTTGTTTCGTTATTGGGTCAAGTCCGAACTACTGACGTACTTGATAAATTAGAACAAATAATTGACGAATATTTGGGGCGACTGATTAATGTGTGTTTAAAAGGATGCGTGTGAACATACGTTTTAAGTATAGGTACATCTTGTCTTTGTAGTTCTAAATACTTTAAGTGTATTGCAAGATGAGTTATGGTATAAAAACCAAGCTCTCCTTCGTGAAATAGAAAGAGTAACTATCGAGTTTCTTGCCGGTTTCTTCTAGGTAGAAGCGACATTTGGAACCGGGTTATATTGAATTTGTTTTGACGATTTATAAGTGCTTTGTTGAAGCCTATATAAATAAATATCATTTCATTTAATTTTATTAAATTTCATTTCATATAATTTCATTTACGGTGCCAAGGGTACAAAGAAGTGATTTAGAGTTATCAAGAACACAAAAGAGGTTTACGTTTACCAGAAGAAATACTACTGTACAAAAGACATTTATGATAATATTATTAACAAATTCACACCAACGAATATATCTTTGCCTTATAATAGGGAAACACATTAATCAATTTTCATATACATAAATAAATAAGTTAATTCTTACATTAAGTTAATTTTTATAACTTTCGTTACATTACACCAAGGCAGTAAATCAGTTTTTCCCTATTTCACGCCAAAACGGAATGAAGGATCGATGTGTTTTTGCAGAGGGGATATCCCTATGGCCATCCTTGAGGGCCAAAGAGTGACATAAGCTTTTTATTCCGGAAAACGTCCCTTAGAGATGCGCGCTGAAGGATTACGAAACGACAAGACGGGCGGGAGAGATTCGTATGTCATACATAAACGAAGATCTTAGTTTCATGAATAGTATACTTTGAAAAAAAAACAGTCCCATGTCCAGGGTTTAAAAAGATTATACTAAATGTGTTTCCTTGCTTTGCATGTCTTTAAAGGCGATTTTTGATGTATTGGTTTTACGTTTGTGGTTGTGTAGGCGACGAGCTAGCCATTTGTCACTTCTTTTTCGAGATTTCGTAATCCGTTATCACGCTATTTTCTCAAAAACAATCCTGTTTCTTCAGCTGAGACGTGAAAGCGCAAGAAACAGTCAAACTCACTTTCACGTTTATAATATTAAAATTAAGATTAGGATTTTTGTTAATTAATAAATAAATATCAGACTACATCACATATATTGTTCTGACTCCGTGGTAAGTAGCAAAAGCACTTGTGTTACGGATATCAGAAACAACAGTGATATAACAAATAAATACTTAAATATTGGATACACCGAACAAACACAAGTATTCATCACATAAATGTTTGTCCTGAGTGGGAATCGAACACGACTCTTGTCGCATGGGGCAGGATCACTACCGAATGCGCCATCAAGGCAGTCAAAATTACATGATAACTTCCTCTGACTCTCGTTAATTCAAGGCACGTAATCAGATTTAGATGAAATCTGGCATTTAGGTCGGCCTTGGCCCAGATTAGCAGTAGCTACCTTTTATTCCAGGTATTCAATTCCCGATGGACCCGCTCAACACCGCTTATACAAATTAATACTGGACTCACTTAATTAATTTGATAACTTTATTCATTTTCAAGTGAATAAATTGAAGTAGCTATATAGCTACTAGTTTGTTTAAATATGTATTATAAATACATATGAAAGTATAAAGTGTTTATCGGTTCCGGCTTACGTCCAAAACGGCTAAACCGATTTTGACGAAACTATAATTGGCAGGTAGCTGGTGTTACAATAAGTGACTTACACAAATTAAGCTCTCTAATATGATATTGAACACGGCATTAATAAGGCAAAAACTTCTTAGTTCTTAGTTCATGGCTATGACCTCAAGAGGGCTTAATTTAAAATTTAATGTAAGTCATATAGGTACCTGAAAACTAGCTGACGCCCTCACAAATATGTTTTGTCAAAGTACAGTCTATACTAATATTATAAAGAGGATAGATTTAATTGTTTGTTTCTCTCTCTCTCTCTCTCAGCATGTCGGACATATGCCTCTTGCATGGATCTCCACAAACTTCTCGATGCAGCGTTTCTGGTCCAGGTCGGCCTTGCCGTCTTTCTTATGTCGTCCGACCATCTGGCAGCTGGTCTGCCCACGCTTCGCCTTCCTGTCCGAGGTACCCAATGCAGGATTCTAAGGCTCCATCTGTCGTCGTCTCTACGGCAGATATGTCCGGCCCATTGCCATTTAAGCTTCGCAGCTATTTCACCGATATCGGTTACTTTAGTGCGCTGGCGAATGTAGTCGTTCCGGAGTTTATCCCGCAGGAAGACTCCCAGCATAGCCCTTTCCATAGCTACTTTGAGCTTGTGTAGTATCCCGGCAGTAAGTGTCCACGTCTCGCAAGCGTATGTCATATTTGTTTATTTGCATTGAATAGGCTCCGAAACTACTGAACCAATTTGAATAATTCTTTCACCAATGGAAAGCTACTTTATCAGCCAGTAACATGGACTAACTTTTATTCCCGTAGGAATACGGGAACGAGAACTGCACGGGTATAACCGCGGGGCGCTAGCAGTCACTAGGAAACTGATGAACATACATACAAGCCGGTCAAAATCATAACCCTCCAATTTCCTTCGCCGTAGTCGGGTAAAAAAGACTGCGCCATCAAATTAAATAGCACCAACCAATTTTATTTCCCAGAAGCATCTGCAGTCTGCACGTGTTGACAATACGCTCGCATGCACAATCGCTTGCTTTGGAAATATGTAGTTCTTTTGTCTCCTTTGTGCATCGTCCGTGTTTACGCAACCTGGGCGTGCGCAGAGAATCTGTCGATCCCTCTCGTGATTAGACGATATGGCATTTTGATTGCGAAACTAAATGCGCGTGTTTCTTAGACGGATCTTTTTATTTTCTTTGCGCAGTTTAACTGACTAACTTCTAATATTTCTTGCCGGATTCTTCTCGGTAGATACAACATTCCGAACCGGTGGTAGAATCATATTCATATAGCTGTGGCTTTACCTGTATTTGACGATTTATAAGTGTTTCCTTGAAACCTATACATATAAATAAAGAATATTTTGACTTTGACTTTTGACTTTGACAATTAGGTCCGTAAAGCCAAATTTCAGTCAAAGTCAAAATATCTTTATTATGTATTGTCTCCTCCAAAAAGCCTTTTGAAAATCGATTTTCATAAAGGAAATCGATTAAGTATTTTTCTCGTAGCACAATTACAACAAAGATAAAAACCTGTTTATTAAAACTTTAGCCTGAATTTGCGTTCGTCGCGTTTTCTGGATAGATAATTAGTAGATGTATGTATGGAAGATGGATGCCTGATATTTAGGAATCCAACAATATAGTGAAGTAACTTCTTACCTCCAATCAGGAAGTTCTAAGCACTTTTGAAGTTGTGAAGTTGTTTATGTTTGTTTGTAACTAGACCGTTTACTCTAGACCTTACTCAAAACAAATTATTCCAAACATCCAAACTACAAATTAATGCCCAAAATATTTACCACGCCAAAATAACCAACATTAAACAAGTGTTTATAAGTTTTATTGCAAAATATTACGCTGTTTACCTACCATTATTATCAATCCCAATCTTTTATTTTTACTATCTATCCCTCTATCATTTGCTTTCATACTATCGACATCATCACAAATGAGGGTTTTTTAAATTAAAACATCCAAAAGATGGCGTAACTGTGACTTGCGGTCTTGTCACCCTCCTCATTGGTTAGTTGTCAACAAGGAGCCAATAGTGACAGTGATAAGACCACGAGACTCCCTAGTGCCATCTGTCGGTTTTTGTATTTTTGAAAACCCTCATTAGCTCAAATGCTTCAATGATGTTCAACTGTTTCTAGATAGCTTTCTTCACACTGTCGAAGAACAATATATAAAATATACAGCACATTCTATCCTTTGGTCTCACAGCGCAGTGTTGACTAAGCTTGGCTCAAGACAATGGATACCGTCAATCCTCTTGACTTCGCCACGACTGCAGACTAAGTGCATCTCTTTCTTTCAACTTAAGAGTAAGGGAGAGACACAACAAAGACACGCAGGATTAAGCCGTATCGTCGTAGCGCTTCACTTGCAGAATTGAGGAATTAAATCTACATGTTCAACGAAACAGTGGGAATATAAGGTAGGTAGTAGTTACAGAATAAATTTGTTTAATTACAGCAGTAGAGCCATTTGTGATGAAAATTGGGCGAGTTAATTGGGAACAACAAAATGGTTTGCAACTGGTTTTTGCTTGCGGCTTTGCCTGGTTGTATATCAGCCCATTATTGAGAGAAAAAAATATAAGCCAATGAATAACTGAAATAGAGAATGAAAACTACATAAATACATAACATCACGCCCATAATCCCCGAAGGGGTAGGCAGAGTCAAAGGGGCAGCAGGCCACTTCAACCACATTCAGCCAAAAAAATAGCTGGACTGGGTTAGATGGAAAATTGTGAAAAAGCAGTGACAAGCGGCTAACCTGTCGCCTACACAATCTGAGAATGAAAACTAATTTATAAATAAGAAAAATTCTGTCGATCTTTTTGAAGGTACTGGCGAGCTACGTGTAAATGACCTCACTCTCTCGCTCTGATAGAATTCGTATTTTATAAACAGTTGATAGAATTGAGTATTCTCTATGACATCACTGTTATAACATCATCCTTTTTAATGTTTAAAGGGATGAATTTGTACTACACATGTTAAACATAATTTGTGAATATTCTACTACATAAATGGGATTACACAATCGCCTGCGATACAATGATACTAAGTACGCCAAGAGTAAACCACTATTTAAGCAAATAAAAAATAAATGGAAATTCTGATATTATTACTTTTTGTGTAGATGAAGATGAGTGAAAAAGCTAGTATACTAATAACCTTTGCATATATTAGCTTGATGGCTCTTTCGGTAGTAACCCTGCCCCATGCGCCAAGAGTTGTGGGTTCGATCCCCGCCCAGGACAAACATTCGTGTGATGAATACTTGTGTTTGTTCTGTGTCTGAGTGTTAATATTGAATATTTAAGTATATATTTGTAAACCACTGTTGGTTCTGATATCCGTAACTCAAGTGCTAAGCTACTTACCTCGGAGTCAGATCAATGTTGTACTGTAGTCTAATATTTATATAATGTGAAAGTCATTAAGCAAAAGAAATACAAATTCAAAATGCTATTTACTTGCTTATTACTTACTTATTGGTAGCAACCAGTAAGTAAGTAGATTGAACACAAAGCTTCGAGCATTCACAATTGGTTCGTTGGTTTTTATATCCCAATCACAATTCAGGTTGGAATCCACCGAAGGGGTAGGCGGATTATAATTTACGACCGGGGTTGAACCTCGACTATTCTTGGCTTGAATATGGAAATTTGATTTCGTTCAGTGAGTAGGACAATGGTTTTCATTCTTATCGTTAAATTAGTCTATAATTGTATGCTAATCTGGAAATAAAATGGGCAGGACTTTCTCTACGTTTTGGATAAAAATAAATTAAAGTTATATAATTTAATTTAAGAAACACGGAATACTCGTTCGTATATAATTTAAATTTTAGCACATATGGCTACAATTCTGTTTTAAACGATAAAATGTAATTAATATTAATTGATTACGTTATTAACTGGCATTTATGAACTATATCCCAGTAGTATATTAACCATATTATATAAATAAGAATTTATAATCATTTTTGAAAACCTTTAGCATTATTGGGTAAGTAGTATAGTTAGAACATTTTCCTTGAAAATTATGAAAAGGTTGTGGCTAAACCTACACATTGGCTGAAATTTACTATACAAGAAAAACGATCATAATAACATTATCAACGTTATTTAACTCCATTTCCATAGTTTTTCCTCCATTAATGTGTGTTTTATATGTAACGTGAATTTCAAAATGGCGCAATGCACTCTAACATATTCGATACAGTTTACATGTTAAATAAAATGTATCTGCAGAATACTGCTACTATTTTTATGGCTCTTCCGCGAGTGCTCTGAAGCTCGTTTAAACGTTATTTGGAACGAAGGAAAACACATAACGACTTTATCGATAATATCGGAATGGCTCGCTATTACCTCACTATACATTTTGCTAAGATATTACACAGTTGGGCGTGGAAATGGACTTAAGGATACATATAAAAACATGTAAATATTTAAAAAATATCGTTTCACCTTTAAAAATGTTACTTAATTTTAAAAAAAATTATAGGTATTTTAAAAAATACTAACTACTTTTAGCTTGGTTACATTTGCAAAACTATCAGCTACTTTGATTGATAAAGAGTTCGTTATAATATTCGTTAAAATCAATATATGAGCATAATTTAAGATTGACAATAAAACTTTATTTACGTTAATGAATACAGAAAATGTACATCAACTGCTGCTATACTTACAACTACTAAGCAGAAGTCTTATTTTGTACATAGCTTAACCGCAAATTACAAGATGCTACTCAAATTATCTACGTACAACGTAAATGTTTTAAGCAACATTTTTATAAGTATATGATTTAAAGGAATGTCTTCGTATAAATATATAATGTCTGAGTTTTACAAGTCATTCTTAGTACTAATAAAACAAACATCTAAAATATGAGCTACCTAACATCCCAGGTAGAAACGAACGTGTAAAAACAAACTAAAGCTCGCGACGTCCACCGATCCATCGCACACAACACTGCTCCGAAAATAGCATCGCTCTTTGAAATAAAAAGGGCTAAGCCTACGGAACGTACTTGGTACGGCTTTTAACTACGCAATACGTTTGTTGATTACAGTGGAGTTACAGAGGAAATTTATGATGAAGGTAATACCAGTATTTTAAAGGTCACGAGGGGATCGTGGGATGACATGACAATAGTTTCAACCGTGAGGAGAATAAGGATGATGACTGCATTAAAAAACTATAATTCTATTTAGTGCGTCAGTTGGATTATACAAAAATACTAGACACATATTTCGCTTTATCAAATTAACAAAATATCACAAAGATAAAGAGCATCAACGTTTTGGAGTAAAGCCTTGGACGTCACTATTTTGTAAAAATTTTACGAATGTGTGACGTCACGCGCAACTTGAATGAATTGTATCTTCGTCAATGTTTGTTAGACAAATAAATAAATACGTGTTCAATATTTTTTTATGATCTAACTGACAGACCAAACAGATTTTTTTTGTCATCTTGCCTATTGACAAAAAAGGCGGCTGGTATATTTAGTGCTAGCTTTGTAACATTTAGGTGACGAACTAGTCACTTTTTATTTCAGCCACCTTTCACAATTTTACTATCTAATCCCTCTTTTCAGCCAAATGTAGTAAAATTTGTTGTATAGTCAAACTCGAAGGCACTCAAACGTGACATTTTCTTTTTCAGTTTGTCAATGATTGAAACATCTTTGAATCATCAATGTCGTCATATAACAATCAACAAAAAGTCTATTGTATGCTAAAAAATCATCGTCTGTTTCCATCGTCTTTTCAGCTTGTCAATCAAAACCTGATTCCATAATTAGGACGTGCCTTCGAACGACACAAAGTCACTATTCTTTTAACAGCATTTTTTTGTGAAATGAGGAAACGAACGACTATAACATACTTTCAACGTTCAACGTTCTTTGTAGGTATGAGGGATTTTTAAAAATAGACATGTAAAGTTTAATTATAGTTTGGACGGGAAATCTTTTTAAATTTAAACCGTGTTGGCTTCCGTTTGTTTCTGTTAGAGTCGAAGTATTTACCATATTTAGATATGTTTAAAACAAGCTCCTAAAGAAATAACTCAAATGCAATAGATACCACCACTTACCACATTAAAAAAAATTGGACTGTTATTGTCTTTCAATTAACAGAATTTACACAGCTGATATTATAAATTATATTTAACTTCGAACCATGTCGCAATGACCTGAATCTGTCGAACACCAAACAAAATGTTTAAGTAGATAACCTTTGCGTGTCTTATGAGAAATGAACGAATTTAATAAAAAAGAGATAGCGAAATGTCAAGGATGTTTGATGATAGTATCAGAGTCGACGAGGATCCGTACTATCGCCCGATCTATTCACGTAATCCGAGAGATTACATTGAATAGAGATTGAGAGGTACTGGATGATAAGGTCGAGAAGATTTGCGCAAGTTTAAGGTCAAACGAATTACAGATCGATAGATCAACGTTTTGTATTTGTTGATTCGATAAACATCGATGTTCCTCTGCACAAGTTTCTGATACTTGAGTCAGGATTTGATTCTATGTTTTTTAACCACATACATCACGCCCATAATTCCCGTAGAGGTAGGCAGAGTCAAAGTGACAGCAAGCCCCTTTAATTACATTTAGCCAAAAATAAAACTGGGCTGGGTTAGATGGAAAATTGTGAAAAAGTAGTGACAAGTGGCTAGCTCGGCGCCTACACAATCACATACCATTAGTCGCCTTTTACGACATGCTAGGCAAGCAACAAAGTTGGCACTTTCTTTTAAAGTCTCAGACAAACATGGGACAATTAACGCTTAATAAAATTTATCAAATTATAATTCTGCTACTGAGCTGAGAATTTGTATGTAAGCAGACAGTTTTGCATTCTAAAGTTCACACCGTAGCAATTGAAATTCAATCGATTTCATTACAATTATCTCGCATGAAAACTATGCATGTGGCAATCGCAGTAACCACCTGGATCAATGATCAGAATTCATTGTTGAGATATAACCGAAACTTATGTTTGATTGTAATACGGTTATCAGAATACAATAGTGTCAAAATTATTGTTGTATAAATAAATGTATTGATTGTAACTATAGATGTACATTTAGAGACGATGCCTTTGACTTTGGTAACATCCATTTATAGAATGGAAATATTCCAACTTCTCTGATAAATTGATTGTGTTAATTTTTCCTATAGATTGCTCATCATCAGATGTTAAGATTATTTATATTCTCATCGATTCTTATTAGAATTCAAGAATTCATGACTCTCCAGCATGTCTTCCTATAAATTTGTTTTCGTCAAATAGGTAGATGCTTTTCGTCTCTTTCGATTCCTATGCAGGTTTTTATCTTATACTTTCTTTATTTATCCCATAGTTATCATAACTATGGGATAAATGAAAAACCCTTGATGTGAATTTTTCTCGCTTCCACCAAATTGCTGTCCATTTTCATTGAGGTTATGTTACGAGCAATAGAATCTGTCAAGAAATTCAGATTTTACGTCCAATTTTGTTTAAATGCTCAAGTTATTGTATTTATATTAATATATCGTGTTGCTTTAATGTGCTTTAATTTAATTATTATGAATGTTTAACTACTTGGTTATTGTTAAATTATGCAAAAAATGATGATGTGGTTTCTATTCTATTACTACAAAATCTTAGATGAATCATCTAATTAGCAAGTTCTGTACAGTATCTTTATTGGTAAATTGTGGTTTCCTAATGTATATAAGAAATCCTATATCCAGCAAAACAAAGGAAGAAACAGACACACAAAGACTTCGGTAGAGCTTCCGACATTGTGTTTTAACATAATATTTCGCTTGTACCATAAAATATGAACATCATAAAAAGTTACACAAAAAACCTCTCCAAACATCTCAAGATTTGCTACCGTATTTAAATCCGTTTATTTATTATCCGCCAAAACAATGGCAGTCGTGCCAAATGTTTACCTGAGTAACAAAGACCGTTGGCAATCCACACAGTTATTAAAACAAATCACTGTTACCACTATTCATTCACACACATCGGATTTGGTAATACGCATGTAGATTGTCAGTTAGAGAATGTCGGGAGGACGGCGCGCGACACACCACTACCGCGTTCGGATCGGTACTGACGAATCAACGAACTCGCACTATGAAGCTACGGTCGGCAAACATTATTCATGCCTACTCTTGCCCTGGCTCAGGCCGGAGACGCAGCCCAGCACAGCTGTTTAATGTTTGTGAACCGTACTTGCCAATCGATTGTACTTTACATGACGTAACTCGGCGTTTTCGAAATTCAAATTCACGGCAAATTTCGACTGCTTGTTTTATGTTATAAGGCGGTTCACGAAAAGGCTTATAAAAATAGTCTCTATAATAAATCGAATGCACGGGTACAGATTGGGTGCGCGATGGGAAAGCCGGTGCATTTCGAGTGCGACCGCACTGGAGATGAAAGAGACAGAGATATATCACCCGTTCCGTTCTAACATCGATTTCGGTCATTGTACCCGTCTTTTTTCTGTGTAATGCGCCGTCTCGTTCTGGCTGGTGCAGTGCGCATGCGCCCGCTGCGGATGGAAAGCCCGTCAGTTAGGAAATAGTGGCCCATTTTAGGACGGGTGTCTGAACTAGGTGGTACCATTTCACCTTTGTTTCGGAGCCCTCAAAGTATCTAGGCTACTAGCGCCGGTCATTCACTAACTAGGTACAGCCAACTTTACGATTTAAGTTACTTTTGGTGATAGCTTAAGTCGGTAACATGGTGGTCTGTATTTAGAAAGTCAAGGTTTGTACTTCATGACATCGGAATAGTCTGATTCCTGATATGGCAGCAGCAGCTGATTACTGAATATTATATTACTTTTCCGTTTTCTGTATTTAAATCTGAATATGATAAGGAAACTATAAAATTAAATTATCATTTCGTAATTTAATTTTGCGATAAAATCTAAAGGCATAAATAAAATGAATATTTATTACTACATGCATTGACATTATAAAACACTTAATTTGCATCATTCATAACTCGATTATACTAGTATTACTAATTTAGAAACATATCTTTAGCAAGCTTATTGGAATACGTTTACTTAACAATGGAAATAGAATTGGACGTGAGTGCGTTTGCACTGACAACGCACCGGGTTAGAAAGAGAGCCTATCTATCTGCACTGCTCTAGTCATTAATTTCGACTCGAGGGTTCTCCACATTTAAACTCCTAAAAGGATGTGCTTGCTTACTGCATGGTAGACAGCAGTAACTCAGCATAAAACTTTGTGTTAAACACGGACTAGTAAAAAAATAAGGACTCCACGCTGTCATACCATAGCGTGAAGCCACGTTTATGCATGTGTAAGTAAGAAAATTATGGGTACCAGATATTGGATATCTGTCATGTGCTCCAAATGACAGATTATTATGTCAATGTGTGACGTAAGGTGCGTGTCAAGTTGGAGCACCTGAGGAGCTTCATCGTCTAGTTAGTGGCAATTCCCTAATTCCAAACTAAGCATATATGCTTGTGCTTTGGTTACTAGGTGAACGGATAGGCATACTTAAACACGTTTATAAACATCCATGACTCGAGTACAAATATCCATGTACATCACATGAAACATTTGCCCGTAGCGGGTTTGAACCCGCTACCCTCGGTTTTATGGCCAAACTAAGGTTCAACTCACTTACTTGAATTAAAAATTGCGCCATGACGTAGAAAATTAGTGCACACCTTGTAACTCAGTGTTAATCACAGTCATTAGTCCAGTGTGAAATTGGAAGGATGTAGGAGCCGCTGAAGAGAGATCAGGCGCAGGACAATGACTTAACGTGCTTTCCGAGGCACTAAGGTGATTAAACCGTCAACTACCCGGACTGTTACTGAGTAATTTCAATATTGAAATACCCAGTCACGAATTTTCCCCCGACCTGGGAATTGAATCCAGGCCCTCTTGGTCCTTATGCGGCGCATGCTACCACTAGACTAACGAGGCAGTAGACGGTTTAATGCCATTTAAGCTCAACAGTGAGAGAAAACACTGAGGAGTGGAAAATATGATTATTCCTTACATATCGGTAGTTATCGCTGTACAGGTTGCACATTAAAATAAGTATCAATGTGGTCCAATTTAATGACCCAATTTTAAAGTCTGCCTAACTTAGTTTCGATGTTAAGGACCCATACTAAGTGGCCTATTTTTTTAATTTGTTGATATCCCTCCTCTCCCCTCGGTAAACACTCCTTGTTTATGCCCCTTAACTTGTTACGTAGTATTGACGTAGGCAGCAAGTGAAACAAATCTATATCTATACTTCTATACTAATATTATAAAGAGGAAAGATTTATATTTTGTATGTGTATGTTTGTAATGAATAAACTCAAAAACTACTGTGCCGATTTCAAAAATTCTTTCACCATTGGAAAGCTAAATTATCCGGAAGTAACATAGGCTATATTTTATCCTCATATTCCTACAGGAACGGGAACTATGCGGGTGAAACCGTGGGGCGCTGCTAGTTATAAATAATCTAGTCTCGACATCTGATATACATAGTTCGAAAAATCGCAGATTTCCCTTCAGCGAAATCGACGTGAATCTAAAAATCCCTGTAACTTTGCGTAATATTTAAAGAACTCCCGTCCCCCCTAAACGGGTCACCCGTATAGGGGGGACGGGAGTTCTATAGGTACGTTCGGAGTTCGGAGTACGTTACGGAGTAGTAAAGGTACGTTCCGTAATGGTCAGTCTTAAGTAAAACATTTAAGTATACAATAGGAAGACAAAGCCATTATACATATCACATTACGTGACGTATTTCCCTTTAGTTTTTCATACTGACACTGGAAGGCTATTAGCCATTTTATTACTCTTTTCATACATACTCGTAAGATAACTAATGTCTGCACGAGTAGACATTAATTTAATTACATCATAGGTTCCCAACAGCGGCGTTACCGCCCCCTAGAGGGCTCTGGAGACTTGAGGGGGCGATAGCGAGCCCTAAGCCAAATGGGGGGCGCTGTGACAATTGATTGGTCGGTCGCGGCGTACTATCTAATTAGAAATTTAACATAATATGTACTTGCCTCTATTAATAGGAAAAAACATCGTCTAAGATGACGAACTACGTGCTCGCACTAAAAGTGGAAGTACTTCCGCCGAGCTAGGTGTTGCTTGCTCGGGGACCTAGGTCCAACTAACTGTCTTGGTGTATTGTATATATACTTAGTGGCGAGAATAACTTCGTCAGCGCGATGCAGGATTGTATGGTGTTTCTCTATGTTCGTTCGACGTCATATGTTTACGTATTACTGGAGCTATAATATTGACTATCTTGTGGCGCGGTCACCACAATGTTTATCCTTCAGCCACGACCATGAATTGCACGAAATGAAATTAGTACATTATTAAAGGCATTGGATGTTTTTTTTTCTTATAAAGGGGGGCAGTAATTAAGAAAAGGTTGGGAACCTATGAATTACATTATCAAAGTCCGCAACATAGTTGCAACGAAATACCTTATAATGAGTTTCGTGTGCGCTCATGTTGACATGAGGGTCAAACTTATTTACTACAGATACAGTTCAATAGCCACTTGACACACCCACGTGGGTAATATATAATACATTGTACATCGTCATCTACCTAGAATCGTGTCCCGTGTTTAGACCGGCTGCTTAAACCATGATCCAGGATTTAGCGAGTCTGGTAATTACATTGAAGCGATTTCCGATATGACCTTCGTAATCCTTAGAAAGGGGAACCAGACAATTTTTGGATCATGGTAACACATCCATAGTTGGTTGAATGTGCAGGATCAGATCACAATGTTTCCCAGTGCCGAGCTAGTGATTTACGCACCAACATTTGTAAAATTCAGACCAGTACCTATGTGCCCATAGGCTGGATTAGATCGAAAATTGTGAAAAATTTGTTACAAATGACCAGCTCGTCGCCTACACAATCACGCACACAAATTCCGATATACCATTATTGGCCTTTTACAACATGCTAGGCAAGGAATACAATGAGGGTTTTTTGAACTAAAACATCAGATAGATGGCGTAACTGTGACGTACGGTCTTGTCACCCACCTCATTGGTAAGTTTTCAAAACAAACTGACATGCTTTCAATAGTGACAGTGTTAAGACCACGAGACTCCCTCGTGCCATCTGGCGGTATTTGTATTATTGAAAACCCTGATTGGCACATTCTTTGTTATTCCCATACAGATATTAAATACCGAACAGTTGAGATAAAACTGTGCTCACAACCGATTTAGTTCAGTTAGATTATCTGAATCGTTTATCTACCATACATAAACCATTGTTTAGCAAATAGTAGCAAAAGGTTTAGGAGTCACCACAGCTACTAATTTTTTTGGTAATTAATTGGTTAACATTTAGTTAGAAGTATCTGAACGTTATTTTCAGTGTGGGCAAAGCATCTTCTTCACGTATAAGTACGTAAGATAATATTGTATGATATTAAAAGATTAACATTTCAAATGTTTGTAAGAAAAAGAAATAACAGTTTCATAAAATTAAGACACCTTCAATGTTCATCTTCAAACATTTACTTATATCTTATCTTATCTTAACATATCTTAACATCACGCCCGTGATCCCCGAAAGGGTAGGCAGAGTCAAAGGGGCAGCAGTCCCCTTTAACCACATTCAGCCAAATAAAACTGGGCTAGGTTAGATGGAAAATTGTGTTAAAGTAGTGACAAGTGGCTAGCTGTCGCCTACACAATCACAAACCCAAAACCCGATATACCATTAGTCGCCTTTTACGACATGCTAGGCAAGAAACACAGTTGGAAAATTCTTTTATAGTCCCAGACCAACACGGGACTTATATACAGTACTTATATAAAATAAATACGCAACCAAATATATAAACTAATCTTATCACTTTAATATGACGTCCTATGATTTATACCAACATTATTCAGTATCAAATGTGTTGGTTATACCTTATCTTTTATTGCACTAATTAGTATAATAAAGAAAACATTAAAAAATTATGGATGTCGATTTTGTACCCAAGGTTAAACATTATCAGTCACAACAGATGCGGGTGCTTTGTCAATATATAAGGAAAATTTAACCTTTAGAAGCGAAATTGGCGTGAATATAATTTTTTAGCGTTTAAATAGATTTAGGAGCTCGCTTGGATCATAATAGAGAACATAAATAAATAATCATTATAAATATCAGACATTGAATGGTCTCAAATTCAACAATTGTATATTACTAATGTATACTCAAGTTTTGGATATTAACATCCAAAAGAACAAATACAAATATTCATCACACTGGTTTGTCCTGGGTGAGGATCGAATTCACAGCTTTTGGCGCATAGGACAGAGTCGCTACCATCGAGCCATCGAGCACGTCAAAGGGAGAGGATTAAGCGAGTCTGGTTATTGTACACAATAACGTCTTTCGTCCATAAGGGCACACGGCCCCGTGTCCAGGACCCCCATTCTTAAGGGGCCCCGAAGGACAGACAATTTGCCTGTATTCCAAACATTGAAGTTGCTAAAAGAATAGTCTTGTAGCAACTTCAACTTCCTTTGCCAATTATAATTGTATTCCTTTTACAATTACCTTAAAAGACTAAAAAAATATTTGCAAACAACAAAGCTTTCCAAAAGGGCCCCAAATTCTTGTGTGCCGAAGGCCCCAGTATAATTTAAAACAGCCCTGATTGTAAATAATATATTAAAATGACCGGAACTTACGAAAGTTATGTACAGACTACAAACATCTATATGTAACGACTACACAATTTCTTAAGATCTTCTAAGAATTTGTCCCATGTCCCATAAAATAATGTGCCAACTGTGGTTCTTGCCTAGCATGTCGTAAAAGACTAATGGTATATCGGGTTTTGGGAATATGATTGTGTAGGCGACAAGCTAGCCACTTGTCACTACTTTTTCACAATTTTCCATCCAACCCAGCCCAGTTTTATTTTTGGCTTAATGTGGTTAAAGGGGCCTGCTGCCCCTTTGACTCTGCCTACCCCTTCGGGGATTATGGGCGTGATGATATGTATGTATGTATGTTCTATGAGTGGAAAGTCGTTACATTCCCTCTGTCATTGAACTTATGAAGTGTCCTTAGAAAGCGATCTGATTGATTAACAAGACCTGCTTTACGATCTCTCTCCGACTACATGTTTCAATTACAGACTTAGATTAAAACCCCTTGTCTACTTAACAATAGGAGCTGCCGTCATCTACTGTTAAAGCAAAGGAATTTAGTTTCTAGCACCTGAAACATAAAGTCTCTTAATCCGTAGCTTGCTTTCAAAACTAGAAGCTAGACTGTACTTAGTTAAGTATCTAATTCTGAGGAAAGTAATAAAAGATGTCGTATAACATTTTCAAAATGGCTGAATGTGAAATTGCCTACATGAAGATGAACAATAACATTTAATATGTCACTCTAATCTAGCGAGTTGTGATAGCTCAATGGTAAGGACTCGCGCCTCATAACCGAGAGGTGCGGGTTCAAACCCGGGGACGTACCTCTGGATTTTTCAAATCTATGTACCTACGTATTTATGTCACTAGCTCGGCGGTGCGGGAAAATATCGTGATGAAACCTGCAAATTTAAACAACTTTGGATTTGGAACCATATTCCAAAAATTTTTTAGTTCCCCTACCTTAGGGTTACGAAGGTCAATTTGGCAGTCGCTTTGATGTAATTACCAGACTCGCCAAATCCTGGATCAAGGTCTAAGCGGACCCCGTCTAAGCACGGGACATAACGCTAGGAAGATGATGATGTCTCTCTAATCTATCTGAGGCTATTGATGTGATGTATTGCCTCTAGTTTGCCATATTGTAGGGCATATTGTCTTTAGTTATATATTGCCTGATGGTGATGTCAAGGCGACAGACAAGACATGTATAAAGATGTAATTAAGGCAGTGGTATATTTCTCATCCCGCAGACCAGAACCTCATCAGAAGCACGACGAGGGTAGACCATTAAACAACTGGATTCTGTCAGGTTCAGCTGTGTTCCTATGAGTGTAATTATCATTTATCTATTAAAAGGATATCTAGAAACTAACTAACTGACTGCTGTCTCTTTGATTTAATGGGTGTGATGTTATGTATGTAACTATAACTAACTAAACTTCACGCCACTTCCCTAGCGGGGTAGGCAGAGAGAACCGAAAGCCATATGGCACGATCCTTACACACCTCACTCGCCTCTTCAACATTCATGATCCTTTTCATACAAGCTCTACGGTTTTTATGACTCCTAGAATCACCTTCTGTTAATACACGACCAATCTGTTCATGGTAGGTGAGCGTGGATGATATCTAGAAGCTGTAATAAACAACCGGATCAAACAATAGTACATATCATACATACATACATAACATCACCCCCAAATTTCCCGAAGCCCTATCAACCTAACATTCTTGTTATAAATGTCTCCTGAAGGTGAAAGATATTTTCAACAGTTTAACTTTATTCTGTTAACAGGAAAGGATTCAGATTTATTATTTTTAAGAGGTATTTATCTCGACCTCTCTCGAATTATTTTATCAGATAACAAGACAGATTGTACATACTTGAATATGGTCATTTTCTCACAAATAGCAGAGTTAAAGCATTAATTCGTACTAAATCATCAAACTCAAACTCAAAATAACTTTATTCACGTAGGCCTCAAAAAAGCACTTGTACATCGTCAAGTATTACAAAATAGAACAATTTGAATCCACCACCGGTTCGGAATGTCGCATCTATTCTTTTGAATATAATAATTTTCGACTCCAGATTATATTAAAATCGGGTTATTGGTTTGAACATGCGCATTGCGGGTAGCAAAAACTAGTATAAAATTTCCACTTAGGCGCCATATAAGCAATAACTTAGCATCTCATTACATCTGTTATCGTAACGTTGACTCCTCATTCCCCTCATAACATGCATTTTATACCGAGCGAACATTGGAAGTGCGTCGATGCGGAAAATATCTTTTACACTTCCTCATTCTATCGTAGTGAGTGGAAAATTCAATTTGTAACGCTATGTGTGGAATTTTTCCCACCATTAACAATTTACTAATATATCGGACGGTGAGGTTTCTCATAGAGAAGTGGTAGCTCAGTGGTATAAACACACGCCTTATATCCGAGGGATGCGCTATCAATCCCGAGTATGTAACTCTGATTTTTTTAAATCCGTTTATCGTGATGAAACCTGCATATTCTAACAATAATAGATGTGTAACTATGGTTCAAAGTGTCTGGTTTCCCAATCTAAGGGTTTCGAAGTCTAAGCTTATATCCCTAAATTTTTTTTTATTTTATTCACCTTTCATAATGTATTAACGATCAACTCATTGTAAATATATTTAGTATGCCGCAAGTTTGAATCCTAGGAAAAATAAATGTTAACCCACAAACGTCTTAAAGTCTACGAACAAGCCAATAATTATACGCGAGCGGAGCTACGGACAAAGACTAGTTTTATTTTAAAGCACGGGTGTCAACCTTAGAGTCAAACAGACGGACTCAATCGCAGTCCTTTTTATACGTAACAGACCACACATTAAATTTTTTACTGAACCAAAAATCATCTCTTACGATAATAATATAATAGATGAAATCACAGAGAATGCTAGCCTGCAATGGCTTAAACTATACCATATGCTAAAGGCATAAGGTTTAAAATGCAAATATAGTTAATTGAGCGAACAAAAGCGGTCAATGACCTGAATGTATAGCGACTGAATCTAAAATTCTAAACTTACTAGGTGTCCAAAGAAAAGGCGGCTTATTCCGTTGAAAGTAGGTATGATAAAGTGAAAGGTTCTCTGTAATTTGGTTCAAGAGATCTTATTGCACAATCGCTTACCTACATTGGACGAATACATTATAATCTTCGCGGTAACTAATATTAGGTAACTGAAATTAGAGCTGCAGTTTGGTTCTATTGTAGTTTTTAGTATTTTTGATACCTGATGTCCCATGTTGGTCTGGGACTTGGCCCATGTTGATCTGGGACAAAAAAAAAATGTGCCAACTGTGCTTCTTGCCTAGCATGTCGTAAAAGGCGACTAATGGTTTACGGGCTTTTGGGTATGTGTCTGAGTAGGCGACGAGCTAGCTACTTGTCACTCCTCTTTAACAGCTTTCCATCAAACCCAGCCCACTGTCCTATGTTGGTCTAGGACCTAAAAAGAATATGCCAACTCCACAGTTGGCATATTCGTAGGCAAGAACCACTTCTTGCCTAGCATGTCGTAAAAGGCAACTAATGGTATATCGGGTTTTGGGTGTGTGATTGTGTAGGCGACAGGTTAGCCGCTTGTCACTGCTTTTTCACAATTTTTTATCTAACCCAGCCCGGCTTTATGGCTAAATGTGGTTGAAGGGGCATGCTGCCCCTTTGACTCTGCCCACCCCTTCGGGGATTATGGGCGTGATGTTATGTGTTTGTTTGTTTATGTTTTTTTTTATACCTAACCACTACATTATACTTTGTTGTCGCTTTATTATAGTTAGGAACTAAACGCGGAAAACACGTGTCAACTAACTAGTATATCTACCTAGTTAGGATGTAAATTGATGGTTGACTGGCTCGATGGCGCATTCGGTAGTGTCTCTGCCCCATGCGCCAAGAGTTGTGGGTTCGATCCCCACCCAGGACAAAAAATCGTATGATCTATACTTGTGTTTGTTCTGTGTCTGGGTGTTAATATCCAATATTTAAGTATATATTTGTTATACCACTGTTGATTCTGATATCCGTAACACAAGTGCTTAAGCTACCTACCTCGGAGTCAGATTAGTGTGATGTAGTCGGATAATAAAAAATAAAAAAATATCACGCAAAATCTTTACTACAGTGGCCTAGCGTGGCAAGGAGAGCGGTCCGCCCCGGGCCGCACTTTTTTGGGGGCGGCAAATTAGAAATAACTGATCGATGATCGACTTTTAAAGTTTTTTTTAGTAAATCGGTTCTGGGTTTCAATGTCCGTGTGAGGGCGAAAAACAGAAGATCTGACCGGTTTTCGCTGTCGGATTCGGGGTGGAAAATTTAAGACCCCTCGGGCGACTGGGACCCACGCTAGACCACTGCCTTAATAATATTATAAATGCCTTAACCACTTGTTTGATTGAGACAATATTTGCCTTAAATAAGCCAAAAGCTTACAAAAATTAGATAGAATATTTATTCAGAAAAAAATAATTAATTCTGCATGGCACACGATAGTGTTACAGACCAAATTCTGCAGGCGGAACCATAGATAAAGGCCAACCAAATATATTTCTGTTCAAGTGATTAAATATCTACTTACTTATCAAGTGCAAATGCAACAGAGTGTGTTAGAAGGTTCTAAGTCAGCTATACTCAACGTGTGTTGCGCGAAACCCTGGGGTTCCGTGAAGCCTTTCTGGGGGTTCCACGAAAATTGGTACTGATCATCGCTGTTCCCGTCAAATACTCCGCTTCCTAAAAGGGTTCCATAGCATAAAAAGTTTGAGAAGCACTGTTCTAAGTATTCCTTTTCAGTCTAGAAGCAGTCCTATTATTAATGTAAAAGTTATTCTGTCCCATTAATACGTATATACAGACTACTTATATATAATAAATAAATATCCCACAACATCACATTCATTGATCTGATTCCGATTTAAGTATCTTAAGCACTTGTGTCACGGATATAAGATTCAACAGTGGTATTACAAATATATACTTACTTAAATATTAGATATTAACACCCAGACACAGAACAAACACAAGTATTCATCACACGAATGTTTGTCCTGGGTGGGGATCGGACCCACAACTGGCGCATAGGGCAGGGTCACTACCAAATGCGCCATCGAGCCAGTCACTACTTAATCGTGGTTAAAAGTTCGAAGCCAGAAAAGGCAAATTTTCATCTCAACAAAAAATAGACTTCGCGCTTTCAACAGTAAGAGATCCCTGAACGTATAGGGATAATGCCGCAGGTTAAAGCCAGTATAACAGTATACAATATTTTGTTTCCAAATTTAACATAACTCTACAAAAATGATGATCGAAGACGAATGTAATGTATCATTAGTTTACAAGTGCTTTTTTGAGGCCTACGTAAATAAAGATATCTTGAATTCGCGTTTTGAATAGTTACCGTTAATACCGACTGACGCACGAACCTTTAGACATTTAGCACAAAGACACTTGACTTCAATAACTATTATAATAAGCAACTCATATTTCACCGCCAACCTCATAAACCGCTGTCAATAGATTTGACATCAGCCATTAACGGTATTTAACTTATTACGGACAATTAATAACCGATGAGCTGGAACAACACGTGTCTACAATTTGTTTATGACGTTTGAGCGTTTCTTCTTGTTCGGTATGACTGAGTTTATGATATCAAGGCGTAAGCTACACGTCACTGCTTTTATGGAATTTTTCATCTTCATCTGTGAAGATGAAGATGAAAAGGTCAGTGATGACCAAGCACCCAGATAATGTCGATCATGATTACACAACTGGTAGAGCAATTTGAACGTGGTTTTCCCACGACGTTTTCCCTGACGCTTAAGCTAATAGTATAAATAAATAAATAAATAATAAATAAATTCTTCAGACTGACACACTAATTCCCTAGTCCCAAACTAAGCTTATGCTTGTGCTATGGATACTAGGTGAACGAATAGACATACTTAAATACGTTTATAAACATCCATGACTCGAATACAAATGTCCATGTTCAGCACACGAAACATTTGCCCCTAGCGGGATACGAACCCGCGACCCTTGGATTCGTGGCCAGGGTCTCTGACCACTCGACCAACGGGCCAGTCAATCTATAAGTATAAGTCAAACTATAAATATACACAAAATATAAGTATGCTTCGAATTGAAAAATCCAGTTTCACCCAAGTTCGAACCAACACCCCTCGGATTTTTGACGCGTATTCTTACTATTAAGCTACCATCGCTCAATCAATCTCAGTGTACCAATAAATCAAGCCAGGCGAAACATCTGACAAGTATGTGGCACAAATCGATTAGACTCCATTACCACTCGTTAGCGTCCATCTGGCGTTTGTTAACGGAATTGCTGCGCGGGCGCAAGTCGCATATTTATTTAACCTATACCACATTTTGCATCAGCAGAATGGCTGTCCAAGACTTTGACAAGGAATAGGAAACATGTTTTTTTGGGGAAACCCTTCATAATTGTTAAATAATAACTATAGCGATTTATATACATATAAACTATTATATTTATTATTCCATAAGTATTTGAATAGAAAGCAAATTAGATCTGCTCAGAAATGTTGTCCCCCTAACTACTGGAATATTTGAGAAAAAGTTGTAACAGACCTGACGGTTGTTGTAAGACGACTAAATTGCGTTAGTGCTTAAAATTATACATTTTCATAGCAAAATAAAAATATGAATCTTTTTATCCCCGTCGTCGCATCAACAATTTTATTTATCCATTTCGGGACCAAGTGAAATTGACAATCAGATATACAGAAAAAATATTCAATGACCACGGAATACACCGTTTAAAAATGAGCCAATCAACCCTCAATGACTCAAGTCACCTTTCTATCAGACACTGTAGATAGCAAATACGCCACAGATCTATTTGTCCATCTATGATAAACTGTATTAATTAATGTCATTCTTGAGTTCAAATTAATTAGACCAATCAATACACAATATAAAAACGTTGATCCACTTGAACCATTTTTGGCTGAAAAAAGAAATTGAATTGGGCAAGTTGGAAATAAAAAGAATCTCGTCGCCTACACAATCATAAAGCTAATATCCAACATTAGTCGCCTTTACGATGCTAGACAATGAACACATTTAGTACATTCTGTATAAGTCCCGGATCAACATGGGACAGAGACTTAAATTTGTCAATTACAACAATTAACGACATTGCATACCGGCAAATTGTTTTGATTAACTGAAGGTCGTTTAAAGGAACAATGAACGCTGGAATACTCGGAAAAAATAACGCCAGTACATTTGTAAACAGGCTTAGGGGTACTTTCCTATCGCAGACGTAGAAGAGGACGCACGAGGCGTCAGTATAACAGCCTTGTTCCTCCTAACGGAGATCAGCAGATGGGAGGCGCGGGGGCGGCACCATCAGCATTGCACGCATCTCCATCGCCGTCAAACGGGAATGGCTCGGCGCTCCCAGTCATTTCCGTCACCTCCCCCTAGCATATGGACAATAGATATTATGTGGTGCCAGCTATGTAGCCGGCTATTCGCTGGTGGGGCTATGGACATTTAACGATTCCCACGGCTCCCACCACTGGAGCGATGAGGAGCGCCGCGGGGTTTAGTGGGTATTCCCGTCCATGCACAGGGCGGGTGAGTCCCACACACCACGTCGTTCCCCGGACGGCGTGAAGGTGCGCAAATGCATTCCCCGTGTAAAAAAAAAAAAAAAGGGGTACTTTCCTACGCTTTAATAATGAGTCGCCTGAAAAACAATTTAAAATTGCTGTTCCTGAAAGTCTTTGGCTAATTTTAATTTGTTTACTTTCGCGTTTTTTTTAGAGTGATGTTTGGCTTGAGATTCTAACATACCTATAATACAGATCGTTGTGTTCGTTAGTATATCGGATGTTTTTAAGATTGCTGTTTTAAGAATACCGTTTTCCAAAAGCCAACAGGATTAAATTACAGTAAAAACTTACGTTATTAATAGATAGAGACAGAGAGATATAAATATTTACAGTATGTGTATGTCAATCGCCCAGATATATAAAAAAATTAAAAAGTACTTAGGAATTCAAGGTTCCCTTTATTAAAAATACCTGTCTTCTTTTTTTAATAATTTTGATGATGCGACAATTTTTTTTGTATATAGTGTCATATTACGAAACTCTTTGTTTGCAAGTCCAGTTTGCACTAGGCTAGGTAATAACCCGTTATCCCTACTTCCCTACTAATATTATAAATGCGAGAGTAACTCTGTCTGTCTGTCTGTTACGCTTTCCCGCTTAAACCTCTCAACCGATTTTGATGAAATTTGGCACAGACAATCTTTAGACCCTGAGAAAGAACATAGGCTACTTTTTATTGCGAAAAACAAAGCGCGATATAACCGATTTCCTCGCGGGCGAAGCCGCGTGCGGTAGCTAGTCTCATATAGTTTTAACATTTCTTTTAATTATTCAACAACTACATGTCAATCGTTGGCTTCTTTGTAATAATTTTATTTTATTACACTATTGTTATAATAAAAAAAAAGCTATTGTTACATTACATACTTTATAACAGTGTTTTTCAAACTCGGGAGTCCCGAGAACCCATTCTCGAGGGGGTCGCTGGCAAAAGGAAAACAGCAAAGTTGAAAAAACTGTTTCCTCTCATAGCCCAAGGGGGTCGCGATTTTTTTTAAGTCTGTAAGTGGGTCGCATAGTCAAAAATATTTAAAAACACTGCTTTATAGTATTCCACATCAGGTTTAGGGGTGAGAGTTTTCCGCTCCGCCGCCAGTCCGGTAGGTAGCAAAGGCCGCCTTCAGCCAACTAACGATGTCCTCTCAAAAAAAAAATCCACATCATTTTAATCAAATGGGAAAATTCTTTTAACATATTTACATTTAGTATCGTCTACTCCTCTGCTGGTGCAGTTGACCATGGGCGATGGTGGTTTCTTACCGACAGGTGACCGGCTAGACCATTTGCCGCCCCATTTATAAAATAACGTTAACCGTAAATCAGTAACGTTTGTAAATACTGTGCAGTGAACTCAGTTTTGTAATTACGCCTCTTATGTAAAATATAATAACGGGTCATATAAAACAATGGAAGCCAGCTGTTACAATATTATCCATTACACAAGAGGATGTCCATATATAACATTACGATAATTACTGCAAAATAATCGTCACTTTAATTAAACTCGACATTTTATAATTCCACTTGATTTTTATCTTGTAATTTTTTTCTGTTAAAGTATTTTGAGCGACTGGTGTAATCAAAATTTTTTTTAGGATAAAAATTAGCATACATAGCCAAGAAAAAAAAAAATATAGGTTTGTTTATTTGTTAGGGGCCATCCATAAATTACGTCACACGTAAAGGGGGATGGAGGGGGTCTACATGTAAGTGTGACATGGTGTGACAAGCGGTGGGAGGGGTCCTCAGTTTCGTGACATCACATTTCAAAATCTAACATATCCTATTAATTTAAAATTTTAGATTGAAAATTGCAAAACATGTGATGTCACACTGAGGGAGGAGGAAATGTGACCAGCTGATTCATGTGACGTAGTTTATATGGCCCCTTACGTACTCTTGCACATCTATTAACATCATAATTTGGATGAGCAATTTTTTGCACATACGTCGACAGGGGATCAGGAAGGGTAATGATACTTTTCCCAAGGGATACAAAAATAAAATCTTTTTTTAGGCAAGTGAAGCCACTGGAAAAAGCTAGTTAGTTTTAAAAATACTGAAACATTAGAGTGCCCTTTGAATTTTACCAAACCAAAAATATTTTTTGCATGTATGCATTGATTTTTTCATCCCTGATAAATAAATTTTACTTGTACATAATTATAAAATACTAATTTTAATTCACGCCTGTAAATCATTACAGTAAAACAGAGTTAGTTTCTCATGTATAATAAAAAGATATACTGTGATTTGTTTTCTCTTTATTTCAGAGTTGTTAATGGAAAGAAATAGCCCTGTTCTTGGTAAAGCGATCATAATCTAGAAATAATCACCCAGCCTGGGGCGCTAGGTTGAGCCTCGTCATAACAGAACCGGGACATTACACAGGGAAACTGCCTCAAGAACGGCTCTAGAAGTTTCCAGGATCCTAAATTCCTAACTTTTAATGAGGTTAAGTAAATTCTTATGAAGTCCGTTAGAATTGAGCATTTGACATCATTGCTTTAACTGTAGGTAATATCAAATACTTCATTCAATAGAAATCGTTAAGTAACTTTGTCTGTCGCATTTTCAAACGCAAACTTTAAACGACTGCTATGAAATTTTATACGAAAAATTAAAACAATATTATAATTAACTTTGTTACTGTTTCACAGGTATGATTTTTGTTACATACTGGATAAACTAAAAACAACAACCAAAATAGTTTATATGTTCTCCGAAAATGATATTTCATTTCATTTATACGTATTGCACACTACTATTTGACTTTGACTGACTGACCCGTTGATCGAGTGGTCAGAGACCCTAGCCACGAAACCAAGGGTCGCGGGTTCGAATCCCGCTAGGGGCAAATATTTCGTGTGATGAACATGGATATTTGTACTCGAGTCATGGATGTTTATAAACGTATTTAAGTATGTCTATCCGTTCACCTAGTATCCATAGCACAAGCTTATAAGCTTAGTTTGGGACTAGGGAATTGGTGTGTCAGTCTGAAGAATTTATTATTATTATTACTATTTATTTGCTTCTGTTAATCTATGAAGTACATAGATTGAAAATAAGTTAGTTACTCTGGAATATTAGACAAAGTATTAAGGTATCGCCATCTTAGGTTAAAACTTTTAGATTTCCAAATTTCATCGGTTAACGGATTCATTCTTGCAAACGTAATAGACAGACATAGTTATAATACCCATTTAAAATATCAGTCAGGATTACTAGATCGTATGTAACAGACAAAGACATATGTAATTAAGCAGATGGCTACGCATCCAGTTGAAAGTACAAACAGTTATTACCTACATACGCAACTCAAACAGTTGAACAAAGACATGAATCATGGACTCCACAGGGGGCATGTGTACTTAAAATGCACTCAATTGTACTGAGATAAGAGAAAAAATAGGACACTCGTGTGTTCACAACACAGGGATCTCACTCAGAGGGAGGTATTAGAGGATTCATTTTAGCTGACTTTGAAAGAGGATCAGTTTATTATTTTAGCTCAATTTATTCATAGTAGATTTTTAGTTTTTAAAAGTTATAAAAGGCTGTTCGATTCGATATTCTTTTGATTATATTTCAGGCGAAATCTATACTAATATTATCTATACTTATAATAAATCTGTAGAGAGGTCAATTCTGTACATGAAATATATTTTCAAAATAACTATCAGGGGGTGATTAGTGACCGATACCGATGCCAAAAATGCAATCAGTAAAATTTTTGTTCTTCATACTCCTGGGCAGGTTATAGTATACTTTTCATCACGCTACAATCAATAGGAGCAGATTAGTGAAGGGAAATGTTGGGAAAACGGGAGAAGTT
This sequence comes from Glyphodes perspectalis, assembly GCA_951394215.1. NCBI lineage: Eukaryota > Metazoa > Arthropoda > Insecta > Lepidoptera > Crambidae > Glyphodes > Glyphodes perspectalis. The sequence continues at coordinate 16,412,275 of OX596208.1, read as the reverse complement.
ACTCCATTTTTTAAGCTTCCGTCGCGTGTGCAGCCTTAATGGTTAAAGTTACATAGAAATAATGTATGACGGAAATAGTCTATATAATATTAACCATAAACGCGGGTGACACCGCTGGCACAGCTAGTAAAAAATAAAGATTTGTTATTTTTCTATTTTTGTGTGTGTGTGTGTGTATGTTTGTAATTAATAAACTCAAAAACTACGGGGCCTATTTCAAAAAATCTTTCACCATTGGAAGACTACATTATCCGGAAGTAGCATAGGCTATATTTTATCCCCATATTCCCACAGGAACGGAAACTACGCGGGTGAAACCGCGAGGCGCTGCTGCTATAAATAAATAAAATAGCTACGAAACTTTTTGGTGAAACTGCTTCGCTTTCTCTATCACTTCTTTAAAAAGAAAATGCACTCGGAATTTCGGATTGCGATTTTATTATGTTTTCATGGACTAGTAAAAAAAGAAGAGCTCTGCGCCACTAACTACCCGTTGAGGCATCTGCGGAGCTCCAACTTGACACGCAACTTACATCGCACATTGACAAAAGCGCTCCAAATGCCCTCCAATAATCTCACTCACACATGCTTAAGGATTACACGTTGTAGTATGACAGAGCGGAGTCCTTCTTTTTTACTAGTCCGTGTATGTTTTATATGTTTAACTTATACTTACGTACACATAATCACGGTCGCAATCCCCGAAGGGGTAGGCAGAATCTAAGGAACAGTAAACTTCCTGAACCCCATTTAGACTTTTTGGAACCAATCAAAAAGTTTGAGTTTACAAAAATTAATTTAAAAAAAAAACGCTTACTGATAGCACATTATTCTCATCGCATGTCTAACCCTACATTAGAGACCAAGCACATACTAAAAAATCCTTTGTTGCTGTTAATATGGCAGGACAAAGACTGCCACATGACTCATGGAGGCTCTACAGTCATCACGCGGTCGGCAACAGCACAGTGCATTCAGTGCACATGCACTCAATGCACTCGACCACAGACCATTCTCCGGACCAACGACCATGACCACTGTTGACAATGAGTGGTCATACCAATCAATTGACTTTACGATCTGATCTCTTTATGGTTTTGCATGTCAATAGCGCATTGTGACGTCGAATATAATGATGTAAATTCATAAACATCTCTTAAACTTGGGTTTACAATGATCAAGTTAAAATATATAAGTCTAAAAAAGTTTAAAATACGGTCACGATTCTCGTGTTTTTAAGTACCTATCTTTACGAAGAATAAAACAAAGTCGCCGTTTCTGTCTGTTCGCTTAAATCTTTAAAACTACGTAAGTAAGCGATGATCAATGGTTAGAGTGATGAGGAAGGTTTTTATGTATAGTTTCATATTGTTTTGTGCTCACCGTGGGATGCAGGGACGGATCACTAATTTAAATTATGCAGTATTTAGTATTTACATTGCCAACATCAGAACATCTCAATGAGACCAGGATATCAAGCGCAGATCTTCTTTAGTGTACAATAAGCGTGGCCACAACTTTAAATCGACCTTATGTATCTACAAGCAGTTCTCCAGGACCAGTGACAATGGACAAACTCTTCGCTGAAGGGTCATAGTCTTAATCACACTTAGTAAAATATATTTGGCCAAAATTTAAAACTATTTGGGTTTGAAGGAAGATTGTGTAAAATAAGTGATAATTGGTTAGCTCGTCGCCTATACAATCATATACTCAACACGCGATACAACATTAGCCGCCTAATTAGTCGCCTTTTACGACATGCTAATCGTCCCCTTTTACGACATGCGTAGCAAGGCACACATAGACAACTTCTTTTTAAATCCAGACCTATATATATAATACATAGACCGGACATTATGAAACGGACATATCATACGTTCATTACAATACGGGTTGAATACTAAAAAAAATTATAGTCAATTAGATTATCAAAATATATTGAATACGTATTTTTTGCTTTATCTAAACCTGAACAAAGATAAAGCCCTTCAAAGATCTGAAATGGGGCGCTTTACGTCAGTTAGACGGTAAAATTTTACGAACCTACTGACGTCATGCGATACTTTAACGCGCTGTATCGTCACCATTTTTAGTTTTTTATTTATATTTTTCATCATGTTAGTAGAACAAAAGGAAAAATACGTAAGCAATATTTTTTTGTTAACGCAAACTACACATGTTTTTTTTGATTAAATAGTCTATTGAATAAACAAGCTAGTGACAAAATAAATAAAATTGAGGAAGGAAAACAGTTTTTATCGCTTTAAATTTAACTCAAAGTGTGTAAAAAAGTATCAAGTGACATTTGTTTATCGCTCCATCCGCGAGTCGAGGACTCGCGCTGCGTCACACGGTAATTGCGCGAGTTACGAAATGTGTCAAGCGCGAGTTGGACCCTCATATCTGAAATAGTATTTGTAATTTTATGTATGATCTTTTGAGATGAAGTCTTAACGAACACGTTTATTTTATATACATAAAACATAGTCGGGTTAATTACACCATCTATGATTCTATGACTTAAAAACAGGTGACTTGATCATTATGATATTTATATTGTTGGAGTTGTTTCCGTCTCTAATAGCATAAATAGCTATTAAAAATATAAAAAATTAAGTTAATTAAGTTTAGTTAATTGAAATTACCGTAAAGGTCACTAATAAAAATCATGTAATATAAGCACGGAACCCTAAAAAAAACAACTGTTATAATGTTATGAGAGGTGGTAGCAATAGGCTAATTGTCTCTTAGGATAAAGGTCTTTGTGTACAGCTAATGACTCTGGTAATAGCCTGAAAGAGGAAATACAGGCAAACCTTGTTAGTGTTAGACATTTCGTTTGTATACTCTGTTCCTAGCTTACCATCTTCCTAGGAACAAGGTGTGTAGCTAGAAATATTAGACGTTCATTAGAAAAAAAAAAGGTTTCACATTTATCTAAATGTCCAGGTTCTCGCACAATCATATCTCTATACTTTCATGGCAAACCATTTGAAGATTTTACATATCATTACAGTGTTAAGAGCGCTAGAGTATATATTGATTGTATTCTATACTAGCGGCCCGGTACGTGCTTCGCTATATATAAAGTGATAAATGAAGAACCGCTCTACCGATTTTGTGCAAACTTTACATAAACCATCTACTAAATAGTCCGAACAAAGCCTAAACATTTGGTTTGGATAGGTGAGCCCGTTCTTGAGTTATAAAATTACAACAAAAAGTGGCATTGATTTTTATACGAGTATAAATTGATATTCCCTATTTTTATGGCACGATCCGGGATTTGAACCCAGAACCTCTTGATACGGCGCTTGCCACCAATATACAACAGACAGTCGTCATTTAACGTCAGCCCATAATTCATATCACACTAATATTATAAAGGCGAAAGTTGGTGAGTGCGTGAGTGTGTATGTTTGTTACATCTTCACGCAAAAACTGCTGAATGGATTTTGATGAAACTTTAGAATCATGTAGCTTATACACTTGAATAACATATAGGCTATGTTTTATCGACGTACCACGCGAGCAAAGCCGCGGGCAGAAGCTAGTATTATACTAAAGGAACGTATATCGTATTACAACACAGATCTATTTATTACTGCTATTCGTTAACAACCTACATATTTATCGTGACACAAATAGTGACGTATGTAACCATCAGCAGGTGCACGCAGCCTGCGCTGCGGACGTTTCGTAACATCGCTGCAACAGTGCGCGTGCACTCGAAACGCACTCGAACATATGTTTACGTTGCTACTGCAATAGGGACGACGCGATCGAACGGAACCAAGAAAATTAATATACTTATGATGTTAACAGAAGCACTGGCGGATTTACCCTAAGGCCCAGTAGGCCCGGGCCTAGGGCGGCCAGACATTAGAGGCGGCCAATCGTGATAAAAATTAAGTGATGACGCGTTAGTACTGAGAATTATGGCCTCGGGCCTAGGGCGGCCAAGAGTGTAAATCCGCCACTGAACAGAAGGTGATGTTAGGAGTTATAAAAACCGTAGAGCTTGTTTGAAGAGGCGAGTGAGGTGTGTAAGGATCGTGCCATATGGCGTTCAGTTCTCTCTGCCTACCCCGCTAGGGAAGTGGCGTGAAGTTTCGTTAGTTATTTAGTTAGATCAGTGTTCTTCAAACTGTGAGCCATACTCGGGGGGTCGCCGCCAAAGGGAAAACAGTAAAGTTTACACACTATTAGTGAGAAACTGTTTTTTGTCTATGACAAAGATGGTCGCGAAATTTTTAAAATCTGTTAGGGGGTCGCGTATTCAAAAAGGTTAGATGACAGAGCTGATTGCACGTTCGGTCCCTGTCGGTGACCCTGTTCATGTGTTGTGGGTTCGATGTGGTAAAGACCAAATAAACAAAGGAAAATTATAAACATTTTATATCATCAACATTACATGGGCCGTTATCTTATACGTAGTATAATGATGAAATCTGAGTCAAATAATAAATAATGACGTATTTTACAGCGAATCGAGTGATACCCGCATCTTCGTTCGCGTGAAAATTAACAAAGCTTGTTTGGATTTTTATGCGACACCAATTTTTTTCTAAATGACAGTGAAACAAGTATCTCTTTACCGTTTCGAAGCAGTGTTGCCACCTTAGCCCTTTTGTGGCTACATCTAGTACTTTTTACTGTAGGTGTGGGTACTCATTTTTTAATGACTTAACCCGGAAAGGGCTATCTAGCCATTTTCATTTTCTTATAAATATTGCACCATAATGTGCAATTTGCGTCATGCTAACATCACGATAACATCGAATTTTCGCCATTTGTGTCATAGATATTGGTTTACATTTTTGTGGTAGATCCCATTTGTTTGGTAATATACCGCATCTCTAGGCTTATTGGGGTATTCCCCGTTGAGTCTAAAGTGGCGCCTGGGAATACCCGGAATGTATATTTTTTATAAACGACTATTCAAAGATGGGTATCAAAACACAATTTTTCTTAAGTTGATATGTCAATTGTATTGTGCAGTATAAAAACAATGCAAAAGAACATTTCTCTTTTTCATTCATTCATCTGCACACAGCCAACATTTAGCCTCTTATTTTTGCTGCATGATGCATCTAGCCCGTTCTAGCCCTTTTTAGCTTCGTCAACTGCCCCCATTACTAAAACTAAGGTGGCAACACTGTTTCGAAGATAAGCTTGCAACAACAGACAGATAAAACATTAGTATTACTATGATTATGTACCTATTACGCCCATAATTCCCGAAGGATGTGGTACATAGTAGTGAGCTTTTTTGACTGGCCCGTTGGTCGAGTGGTCAGAGACCCTGGCCACGAAACTGAGGGTCGCGGGTTCGAATCCTACTAGGGGCAAATGTTTCGTGTGTTAAACATGGACATTTGTACTCGAGTCATATATATTTATAAACGTATTTAAGTATGTCTATCCGTTCACCTAGTATCCATAGCTAGCACCTAGTAACTAGGGAATTGGTGTGTCAGTCTGGAGAAATTATTATTATTATTATTTATTTGAACTTATAACTTAATATAACTTGTAACATTTAGAAACAACGTCACATATAAATTGTTCAGAGACATATAGTATGTAAATAAGTAAAGTGGAATGACATTACACAAAGGCGCCATATTTGTTTCTCACTCAAATTGGGATTCATTTTTTCGTAGTTATGCCATCTCCATTAGTTTTACTGAAACTAACCTCAGAGATTTAACCGTGCAGAGTAACCGCAAATGCAAATTACCCACGCGGACATTTCGTAACACATCATCCCAAGTGCGCGTGCACCGAGATCGCACTTGGTTCGTACGGTTCAACGTGCTTGACAAGAACTGGACTTGACTATAAGTTCGAGTGGGGCCTACGGTTAGTCCGCTAGCTTAGTAGGTCGTCTGACGTGCAAGGTACAAGTTGTAGTACTTAAAGTTAGGATTACCACATTTTTTATAGAGTAGTGGTACCGTTCGTCTAATGTTATTAGGGTGACCATTCTTGCAAGATAAGGAGAAAGTAGTAAGTGAGTGAGTACTCTACACTCACCTCCATCTCTCTTGTTAAAAATACATATTAGACTTGAAAAAATCATAGGTACGTGCCCGGATATAAACCAATACCCCTTGCATTTTTTTTTATCAGACTACATCACATACATTGATCTGACTTCGAGGTAAGTAGCTTAAGCACTTGTGTTACGGATATCAGAATCAACAGTGGAATTACAAATATATACTTAAATATTGGATATTAACACCCAGACACAGAACAAACACAAGTATTCAACATACGAATGTTTGTCCTGGGTGGGGATCGAACCCACAACTCTTGGCGCATGTGGCATCATCACTACCCAATGCGCTATCGAGCCAGTCAAGAGTTTGTAATAGTAAGTATTTTTAACAATATCTACATGGTAAGGGACGTAAGGAAACCTGCACGTTCACATAAATGAATGTGTAACCGTGATCTTATTTGTCTGGTACGCTGGAGTTACGAAGGTCGAAAGCCAATCGTTCAAATGATGTTTGTAAACCTAGCACGCACGACATTAATGTATCCCACGTTGAACATAGAGACTGTAACAGAACAAATTTCATGCAGACGTAGCCGCGAGCAAAAGTAAGTAAGTTGTAAACTTACAAATTTATCTCGGCGAAAATCAAATAGCTCTTAAGTCTAATAGTCCTTCACAATGACTTTTCCTATACGCCAAAGCCGACAGCCGATAAAATCTCTTACAAATCTGACATAAATAACGAGTTATTTAAAACAATCGCCGATATCACAATCGATTGTTGAAAGCGGCCGACCGGGCGGGCGACCGGTCGGCCGACGCGTCGGTGGTGTAATCGTGGCGAGTGCACACGCACCGAGAATGCCCTCGCGATGGAGCGAATGTTTACAGTTCAAAGTGCTGCCGGCTATCAGTGATGCCGGCTGGACGTTTTTCCCACCAAGATTGTTTTAAAATCGACTAATTAAGGATTCTATATGTAACCTATTTAAATTCCGAACCATCTTCAAAATTTAAAATAAGAATAAGAAGCTTAGCAGTAAATCTTAGCCATAGACACATTCTTTTTTTTTTGTTGTTATTGGGTGTTGGGTAAGTACATGATTGTGTAAGGCGTGTAGGTGATGGGCTGGCCACTTGTCACTATTTTGTCACAATTTTACATCTAACCCAACCCACTTTTTATTTTAGCCAAAAATTGTTAAGGGGCTTGTTGACTATATGACTCTCAATAGCATTCGGGGATTGCGGGAGTTATGATATGTATGTAGCTTTTGTGATATTTATTTTTATTATGACAAACTTCAAAGTTAAGAAATTGTTCATTTCCTCCATAAAAATACTACTCTACAATATTTACCCTGATAAAATTCCTTTTTAAAACTTTTTTTCTCCTCAATTTGAGGTGAACGTTCCAAGCTGGCATGCCTGCTGGCTACTGGTACATGATGCCATTGTAATGACGCCTATAAAACCTTTAGTTTATAATATTTTGTTTATCTTCAAATGTTTTTACTGTAATTCCGCTTGGTCAAGTGGTTAAAAACCATCCACAAAATCATACGTAGTAAATTCGAATCTTGATTGAGGAAAATTTTGATGTGATGAACTTGAACTGATCATTGATTGAACTTTGTCTGTCTTTGTCTTAGGGTAAGCAAAAATATAACTATAATTAAATGCATACGTTAAATAATATTATTTTTGAATGAGTTATCTTAACTAATTAATTAAAAGTCCTATGTTAGTATGGGAGTTAAAAAGTTTGCGCAAACGTTGTTCCTTACCTAGCATGTTGTAAAAGGCGACTAATGGTATATCGGGTTTGGGATATATATAGCATGTGATTGTGTAGGCGACGAGCTAACCATTTGTCACTTTTATTTCACAATTTTCCATCTAACCTAGCCTTGTTTTATTTTTGGCTAAATATGTGTAAAGGGGCTTGCTACCCCTTTGACTCTGCCTACTTCTTCGGGATTACGAAGGTGAAGTTATGTATGTGTTAAAAATCGGGGTCATGTTACTTTGTTTCATATAAATTTGAAAGTTTTCAGTTAAGTGTGTGTAGACCATTGACGTGGCCGAGTTCACACGAAACTTACTATACAGATACAAATAGGACATTATTTGTCATGAAACTAGTGACAAACACACACGAGCGAGGGAATTGAGGGAATAGCCTCTTTGTAAACGTTTGCATTGGAGGTATCTACCAAACATGTGATGTATCTGCAGTAATTATCTTACATAGAGATGTAGTTATTATGTGGAGACACTTTTAAAATGTAATTAATTAATTTACTTTACTTACTTTACTTTACTATGCTGGCGCAGCGACCCAAAGTGAGTCTTGGCCTCCGATAATAAATGTCGCCACCCTGGTCTGTCACGCGCCATCTCCTGCCAGTTCTCGACTTGGAGTTCACGCAGATCCTTCTCCACTTCGTCACTCCAGCGGTATCTAGGACGTCCGACAGGGCGTCGGCCACACAGTCGTCCCAGGTACGCTCGTTTTACTGCGCGATCCTCTTCCATTCTTTCGACATGGCTGATCCAGCGAAGTCTGTGCGCTTTCACTTCGCCAATGATGTTGGGTTCAGCCATCAGATCCTCTATCTCCTCGTTTTTCCTCCTTCTCCAAGTGCCATCATCCAACCTTACTGGCCCAAAGATCTTGCGCAGAATTTTCCGCTCCGTGATTAACAGTTTATTTTCCTCTTTTAGGGTCAGCGTTCAGGTCTCACATCCATACATCAGTATAGGTCTTATAACCGTTTTATAGATTCGGAGTTTGGTTTTGTAACTGAGAAGCCTAGACACTAACACCTTATGTAAGGCTGCACAGCATCTAAGAGTATTTTGTACCCGGATTTCAAATAATTACCGATAGTAAAAAAGTAATTAATTAATTAGATAGATATTTTTTCAAACTGCAAACTGTTATGCCCGTACGAGGTAGCAGAACAGAGTCCAAGGAGCAGGGATCTCCACAATAGCCCAAAAACAAGTATTTAATTTTAAAGGTGTAAAAATACTGTTTAACCCAGGGGTCGGCAACCTTTTGGCAGGCATGGGCCACATAGTAAAAAAAATAGCTAAAGGCGGCCCGCCTTTATCTATTGTAAGATTGTTTTGTATCTAATAGATATCTATTAGATACAAAACAAATGCAACAGGTAAATATTTACCTGTTGCAATGTTATTTATTTTTATTTAATTAATACAGGTGACAAAGTAAATTTCTCCCAATTCATCTGGGGTCGGCGCAGCATGTCTTCCTCTTCCATACGTCCCGGTCAGCCGTCATCCAGCTATCCACTCCCATTTCACTCATAGCAACCAATAAAAACATATTTATAACAAATAAATTATTTAGGTGTATTGTGTATTGTGTACCTTGTGTTGTATAAATATATGTAATTTGTGAATTTGTGGTAAATGTTTGTGCCTGAAATAAAAAAAAAACATTTTAAATTTAATAAATCTTTCTTCATTTACAAACATTTACAAAACAGTCGCGGGCCGCAAGGAGATAGGTTTCGGGCCGCGCGTTGCCGCCCGTTGGTTTAAACCATAAACAATCCTATAATACCTACCAACATCAATGTTAGATTAGCCGTTTAGCAGGGAGAAGTTAGCAAATGCCCGCGTTGCAAACGGGGACCCCATTAAACAAGGCAATTTTTTATGGAAGAGCTTTAGTAATCGTTTGCTTACAGTCCCCGCGCTGGTACCAGGACTCACTACCATATGTAATCTATATAACAAGATGATTTGCAAAATCTTTATTTTAATTGCTATTTATCTTCCTCTGCTAGTTAGGATCATTATTGCGATTCCTTGAACTGTGTGACTCAACGAAACTGGCTTCAGATAATTGTATGCTTCGGAATAATTCTCCATGATTATGGAAAAACGGTTTCTGCTAAGTGTTTAATGTGAAACGATATTCAATCTTAGGTTTTCCTATAAGTATAGCATAGGCCTTCAATAGTACCTTCAGTAGTAACAGTACCCAATGGTACATAATCTTGACATTAGGTTGTAATTTATTTATAAATATCATCTTCCTAGTCCGGGTCCGCTTAGACCATGATCAAGGATGTAGCGAGTCTGGTAATTACATTGAAGCGACTGCCGATCTGACCTTCGCAACCCTAAGATTAACATTGTTAAATAAATATGTAACATTTATGTAAAAGTATGTTAATAATGAATTGACTAGTCATCCTTGAATAGCTCTTATTTTTAATCGGTACACGATTAAAAATACATGTTCATGAAAAAAAATTGCATAAATTATTTATAATTATCACTGTGTGCGAATTTATTATGATTCATCAATCTATTAATTTATTATTACTAATATCTAAAGGTGAACAGTTTGCTTTTTGATTGAAAGCGCTAATCTCAGTAACTACTGGTCCGAATTGAATAAATCTATTTGTGTGTATAGTTAATTTATCGTGGAAAGCTATGTAGCTTAAATTAACTATTAACACGCGCGTTTATGGTTAATACAGCACATGCTGTATAACATTAACCGTAAACGCGGGTGGAACCGTGGGCACAGCTAGGGTGAAATATTTACGACAATATTATTGAGACATTTTTCATAAGGAATTGTTAAATGTTCAAATATCATTTGAGTTAAAGCCATTTCAGGTAACAACCATTTCCTCTTTTTATTTGGACAATTATTGCGGTTTAAGTAGGTTTATTTACAAGATAACATTGTAAATGTTTAATTGATGTTTGTTTGTTCGTCCGTACTACAACTCTGTCTCGCACGTAAACGTGAAATATTTACTTAAGTAAATTACGAATGACGTGTATTTGCTCTGCCTATTTAATTTTGTTGCTAGGACCTCGCCGCTCTAATCGCCAACTAAACTCAAAACCCAGTTATACACTTGAAAGGTGCCTTAGTTTAGCCTAGTACCTTAGTTTAGAATGGCTCTGGATAATTTGTGGCGAGAATTTATGCACTTAGCCCTATGACATTTAGATATATAATATAAAAATAACCGGCCAAGTGCGAGTCGGACTCGCACACGAAGGGTTCCGGTCCATTATCTTTACAACATTAGACACTAAACAAATAAATATTCTGTTGCCGATATTAATATCGAGCAAAAACGGCACTAAAATCACGTAGGTTATATGGGAGCCACGCTTAAATATTTATTTTATTTTGTTTATAAAGCGGCAACAGAAATACATCATTTTTGAAAATTTCAAGTGTTCAGCTATCACGGTTCATTAGATACAGCCTGGTGACAGACAGACAGACGGACAGCGGAGTCTTAATAATAGGTTCCTGTTTTCACCCTTTGGGTACGGAACCCTTATAACAAATATGTACATACTCCTATATACTATCCCGCCCACAATCGCCGAAGGAGTAATCAGAATCTAACAAGCAATTAGACCTTAGTCCACATTTCACCATAAAAAATCGAGTTGTCTTTGATGGAATATTGAGAATAAGTAGTGACAAAAAGCTATCGATATCCTATATAATCACTAAACGTCGCCTTTTACGACATAATTAAAGAAATTCTCCAGACTGACACACCAATTCCCTAGTTCCAAACTAAGCTTATGCTTGTGCTATGAATACTAGGTGAACGGATAGACATACTTAAGTACGTTTATAAACATCCATGACTCGAGTACAAATGTCCATATTCATTGCACGAAACATTTGCCCCTAGCGGGATTCAAACCCGCTACACCGCCCACTTGACCAACGGGCCAGTCAACATGAAGGCAAGAAACACAATTACATTATTTTTAACATAGTATTTTAAACAACACTGCTAAATATAGATACATAAAAGAAACCACGATATGAATATATATACATAACTTGTAAATGGTCATTGCAAGAACAATAGGCTTTGTAAGGAATCAAACCGCGGACTTTGTTTTGTGTCTAGACTCATTATGTCATTGTTCATTGACCACAAGACCACGCGGTTCGTAACAGTAGGTAACAATGTTAAATACCTAAATACCGATAACTGTTTATACACTTGCTTTGCGCTTATTTTTAATAATTTTAAAGAACAAATACTAAAACATGTTATATAAAGCCTAGATCGGTTCCTAACCTTTTTAGAATGATATGACCTTTTGGGAAAACTGAAGGTCGTCTGCTTAAAAATAAAACATACAGCTAGAAAGAGTTGCCACGTGCGTTAGGTAGTTGCTAAGCGGCGATCTATCATCAGTTCAGGTCTTAAATTGGCCCCAGAGAATATTTACCCCCGCGGGGGTAATTTCCACTAGGTTCGGAACCACTGGTTTAGATGGTTGACACAATGGTGTATGCCGTTAATGAGAACCAATGTACATACCAACAGGATCCTGTGGTTTGCTTGCGGGGCTAAAAATTGAGTTTGGTTAGATGGGAAATTGTGGTAAAGTACAAGGTGGCAAGCCCTACATTAGGTTTCTGATGGAACATCTGAGGCGTTGCCTACACATTCAAACTATAGGTGTGTAGATGTCTCTAATCATGATCCAAATAGGCAAGGTGACTAAAATAAAATCTGCTTAGTCCGTCAGATTATAAAAAAATATTGAACACATTTTTTTTTATTTGTCAAACAAACATTGACGAATATACAATACATTCAAGTTGCGTGTGATGTCACACTTTTGTACAATTTTTACTAAATAGTGACGTCGCAAGGCCCCACTTCTTAACTTTGATGCTCTTTATCTTTATGATTTTTTGTTAATTTGATAGGGCGAAAAATATGTGTCTAGTATTTTCGTATAATCTAACTGACGGACTAAATAGAATTATAGTTTTTGAATACAGTCATCATCCCTATTGTCTGATTCCCCTATCTAAGGGTTACAAAAGTCAGACCAGCAGTCGCTTTAATGTCAACCAACCTCGTTACATCTTGGATCATTGTCTAAGTGGATCCCGACTAAGCATGGCACAACGTTAGGATTTGATCTGAGGCGGTGTTCGCTGCTGCGCCGGAGTGTCGTGAGTCACAGCAAAAGCGGTCGCGAGGCGCGTCCGGTCGGTCGGTGCGCGTGCACCGGACTTGCACTCGCGCGGGGCAAAGGTCTGAGTGGGGCAAGTTGGAGAAGAAGGCGGCTAAAGTGCGATAAAACTTCAATGTACATTTACGCACTTTTTGGTGGAAAACCTTCAATGGGGATTTCACGCACTTTTGTGGAAAAACTGTTACTTATTATGTTTTAAGCATTTTGGGAGAAAAGCCTTTAATGTTGTTTTAAATTCAAATTCAAATTCTTTATTTCAGTACAAGCCATTGTACAATAATATTATTTACACAATCTCTTGATCTATCGTTCGTTATTAAATTGTAGTTTGTGCTTAAAAATCTTAAGTACGTGAAATATATACTAAATTACATAAATGTGTATTTAGGTGTCTTATAAGTAGGTATTTAATTATATTACATATTTTGAGCCTGAACTAGGTAGTCCTGTGTTTCAGGCGTCAAGTGCAGTTTATTAATAAAATAATTCTATAATAATCATCATACTATTACACGAACAACAATTTTCAAAGAATACATTTACATACCTACTTTTATGCGAATATCTTCCAATAAGGTCTCACTTTTGTGACCCCAAACGAGAGCTGCTACTTTCACTTCTTATTTTAATGTCCCGTTCCTACTTGGGGTCCGCATGAAGTACTTATAACCCAGAAGTCGGCTAATTAGGGTGACGCGGCCACTATTGGACTTTCGCTATATCTATTGGTTTTAGGTCCATAGTTATTTTAATGTAAACCCCTGAATAGCACATAGTACATACAAAAATTGTCTGTATTTAACAATTTTATATCCTATTACATAATATTGTTTTCTAAAGAAAAGAACTGAATACGGATCTCATTTACAAATCAGTGCTAATAACTTGAGCCGTATGACAAATCGAATACCGGTTGTTGTGAATCACGTCCATTGTCTCTAACCGCCACGTTTTGAGTCCACAGCTGTTTTGGAGCGAGATGTCCCGATAGCTGGTGTCACGTGGTAACTGCTGCGACACAGTGAGGTCAGGTCCAGTGAGCCAATAGATTATTAAGGACCACAATCGATAACAGAAGTGATATCCTCAAAAATTATAGTAGTTTGTCTGGAGTCACCGAAATCGGGTGGATATTTTTAGACATTTTAGGCATGATGACAACCCTCGTAGAAACTCTTTTATCCAGAAAATACGCGTACTAAATAATAAAAAAATAAAATAGATGTCGAATAGCCATACCGCATCTTAGCCATTAAACAAATGAATCCTCAAGGTTTAAATAAGAGGCTAAAGAATTCTAGCATCAGGGTTTTACCCCTGGTAAAGCACAGAAAGTTGCAAAGTGCAGCCTGCTGTGCTTTGCCTCATCCTCTTGCATTACAATGCAAGTGGTAGACTATGTTAAAGAAGATTGTTTAATAGTAGTATAACACCAATTAACAATGTCCGTTAAACGTGGTATTTGGCTGTTTCTTTAAATACTAGAAGGCTTTAGAACAAAAAATCACTCTGCACACAAATTATAAAAGCGTTTACCCTACTGTTCTTTTCTACACTATGGTCGTTAGCAGTCACACAACAATATTTGGTTAGCACTCAGAGACTGTCTGTTTAGTGTTTTTACTCCCAATGGTTTATTATGTTACAGAATTGTTTAAATGGCAATGTTTTGGTATGGCCGTTATCATGTTTTGTGTGCGCTATGAATGCAGAGTCTTATTTTTATAACGACCCAAACAATGGAATACTTATTTACAGTGGAATTAAGAGGTTAACCTGCTTTTATTGTACTACACAAAGATAATTTCCTCAAACCATTTCTTTAACGGTAAGTATATTGTATTGCGAATGTCGATAAGCTATATCCCGGGTCTGGCCAAAAATTTGTGTATTTCGATAGGTACCTATTTAAATTACTCAGTAACAGTCCGGAGTCAGGAAGTCGGCGGTTTAATCACACTCGTACCGTTAAGCTGTTGGTTCTGCGCCTGACCTCTCTCCGGTCATTCATGTTGCCATCTCACCGGACTATGAGAGTGAAGGAATAGAGAGTGCACCTGTATTTGCGCACACACTTGTGAACTATAATATCTCCTGCGTATCGGGCTAATCCTCGTTGAGATTGGCTGCCGTGACCGAAATCGGTTAGGAGGATATTATTATTATTATTATATTGCGAATGAGTTACTTTCATCATCAGCCTACATTCGTAATCTGCTGGACGGAGGTCTGTCCTAGTAAAAAAAAAGGACTCCGCACTGTCATACTACATGTGTGGGTGAGATTCTTATGGATACCAGATTTAGAAAATCTGTCATTTGGAGCGCCTACGTCGATGTGTAATGTAAGGTCAGGCTCTTTCCCACTGGGCACGTGCCCAGGGCAACATTGCACCTGGGCACATTAGGAAATTAATTGATGTATTGGTAAATAGAACAATTAATTTCCTAATGTGCCCAGGGCCTCGTTAAAGACATCACTGCGTAAGTTGCATTGCATGTCAAGTTGGAGCACGGAGCTTCAACGTCTAGTTAGTGGCGCGGAGTCATTCTTTTTTAGCATTCCGTGGAAAAGTAACAAAAATGTTTTGTTCATTTTCTAAAATCCTTTAAATTAGTTACTTAGAATAATGAGTTAAGTAAGTAAGTAAGATGTTTCGCATATACTAAAAATAACCGTGTATATGTATATAATATTTATATAATTCAACTTTTAAGATTAGCATTTTAATTAACGGTATCGACACATTTACGATATATTTAATCGTCATACCGGTCGTACACAATTATTTTGCATTCATATTTATTGAGTATAGACCTGTGGTCTAATAGACCCTAAAATATATTTCTTTGTACCTACCTATTAAAATTTTACATTAACAAAAAGCAAAATTGACTAAATGTTTATCATATATTTTATATGTAGATAATAAACAATAGTAGTTTAGTGACTTTGGAATTGTGGCTGTATTTTTTTTTATTTAATTCAATACTAATTTGAGCTGTGTTACTGTAAATAATTGGTCTCCAAACCTAATAATATAGTTGCGATTTTTTTTATCTAGCGTATAACGCCATCTAGTAGAATGTAGTGTAACGCAATTTCAACATTAGTTTCGGCATGCCACAATAGATGTCGCAATTACCCTAAACCGTACAAATATAGAAAATGCATGTTTTTTTTTAAGAACGCGTGTAATAAATATCTTTATGATAAAACTTCACTGAACTGAATAGTTCACATTAAATTAATTCTTTTAAACAATATCTCCTTAGCATTTCTAATATACGCAACACGCTTCGCAAATGCATCGTCAGGATATTGTCTTTAGGTTGGTAAATTATAGTTGGTTACTTAAGGTTGGCTAACTGCTATTAGTGTTGCAATTTTCAATTTCTATACTTACATTATGGGTATTTCTTAACATATTGAATTTATACGTTTCATTATCACTATGTATTCTATTACCAGTTAGGTATTTTATAGTATAAAAATAAATACTAAATATGAACTTGCTAAAGAATCAGCGTTGCAAATATGCAGCCGTAAATAACGGTTACTGCTAGAATAAATTAAATTAATATTTACTACGAAAACTGAACACTACCTATTAATTTGTTACTTTAGTATCTCCCACATGAAATATTTATTGCACTGGTGGCCATTTGGTTATATGGGATTAAGTTTCCACTAAAATAGACGCCATTTACCAGACAATAATAGTTGCAGATCTTTTTGGCGTTGATGTAATTCGCCCAAAATTTATGCAAAAAATAACATCTTAGAAAAAAAATCATGTTTCAAACTTATTTTATTTATAAAGTAATTTTTATAACATACATTAGTGATATATCATTTTCCTTTAATTAAATTTAATAATCAATTTATTAAATTAGATTTGTTATAAGGATATCAGCTTACAATACATATCTACGTAAAATTTATTTACCTTGATAGATTGTTTACTTGTTACAATAAACGAGATTTTATTTTTATTTTACAATAAACATACAATACTTAGGTAATGTTTTATAAGACATTGCTTTTATTGTACTATTACCAACTTTCGTTGGATTTGAAGTTCGACATTAGATAATTATAGAACTATTATAATAGAAACTTATTCAGTTGTTTTATTAAATCTACTTTTTGTTTCTGCATTTTTAATCTGTGGTACTTTAAAAATTTTTTCCCCATTTCACTTTATCGACTTTTTTTGGGGAAGGTAATGCCGTGAATTCTTGGCAACATTTTAAAAAAGAAAGTGAAGTGAAAGAAATGAATTTACGAGAATAGGTCGCAAGTCGCATAGATTTTTGGTTGATTTCCTTTTCACTTTGCGTTCGTATTCTCCATAAGATCTAATAAACTAACGTTAATTTGTGTTCCTGGTTAAATTTTGATTCAACTTATTGGGTGCGGTGTCGCCTAAAACAGGATAAGTACAAGAGTGAACAGCATCTTATTGATTTTCTTACCTTGCATATGCTTTCAACCAACGCGAAGTGGTGTTATTATAGATACCGAAGAATCTATGATCTAATTCTAATTTATTTCGTCTGATATAATATATATCATACTCAGTGACATTCACCTACTTCGGAGTAAACGTAAAATCAGCGAAAATGATGGCAAATTCGCTTGACACAGTAAACGCGAACCAGCCCACGCAAAATGGTAGCAAGGTTCAACCATGCAATAACGAGTCGAAGACTAATCTTATAGTCAACTATTTGCCACAAACTATGACTCAAGAAGAGATACGTTCGCTGTTCTCGAGCGTCGGCGAAGTAGAAAGTTGCAAGCTAATTAGAGACAAAGTGACAGTGTTTCCTGACCACATCCTGAATGGCCAGAGTCTGGGTTACGCTTTCGTCAACTACCACAAGGCCGAAGACGCGGAGAAGGCGGTCAACACCCTGAATGGATTGAGATTGCAGAACAAAATCATCAAAGTTTCATACGCCCGACCTAGTTCCGACGCGATTAAAGGCGCCAACCTCTACGTGTCCGGCTTGCCCAAGCACATGACTCAGCAGGAGTTGGAGAAGCTCTTCAGTCCGTACGGAACCATCATCAGCTCACGCATCCTGCACGAGAACGTCAACGTCGGCCATCTGCTCCAAGTAGGCGGCGACGACCAGTCCATCCAGGGTCCTTCGAGAGGCGTCGCGTTTATCCGCTACGATCAACGGTGCGAAGCCGAGGCAGCAATACGTGAGTTGAACGGTACTATACCACCAGGTGGCACCGGGCCCATAACAGTCAAGTGTGCCAACAACCCCAGCAATCAGAATAAAGCATTGGCCCCACTAGCTGCGTACTTAGCGCCAGCTTCAGCTCGCCGGTTCGTTGGCCCAGCAGGAAAGGCGTTGCTTGCAATCAACAAAGGTCTCCAGCGGTTTTCCCCTTTAGCCGACCCGCTCATCCAAGGTAATGCTTTAGGCGGCTCCGGCTGGTGTATCTTTGTCTACAACATTGGAGCTGACACCGAGGAGAGTATTCTTTGGCAGCTTTTTGGGCCGTTCGGTGCCGTCCAGAGTGTTAAAATTATAAGAGATCCTACAACCAACAAATGCAAAGGCTACGGTTTCGTCACAATGACCAATTATGACGAAGCGGTGGTCGCGATCCAGTCCTTGAACGGATACTCGCTGAACGGTCAAGTTCTGCAGGTCAGCTTCAAAACGAACAAGAGTAAATCTTAAGTTAATCAAAATCTAGTCAATAAATTGTAGCTAATGCAAAAATGTTGATCATTAAGCTGTCATGGTTTAGCATCAATAACAATTAATTAGTACTGAGTAGTGAAATAAAATGACTGATGCAAATCATGACACGGCCGGTTGAACAGTGTTCAATATAAGCAAGTACAAATAATATAACTGACATCACACTAGGGGCCATTCATAAAGTATGTCACATAATATTTTAGTCCCTTCTACCCCTTTTTCAAGCTTGTCATAAGTATTTTTCATGTTGTTCCACGTTCCATGTGTGTGATATAATTTATGAATAACCTCTTACAATGATTTAGTCACAAACTGTTTAATATATTTGACCCAATTGTTAGTCCATACATGAATGAACTCTGAATTTTTTCAATGATTCCGTACAATGATGTTATCTGATGTGTTACTATTATTTTTGTCAGAAGTTGTATTATATTTTTGACCTGACAACAGAGGCTACCTGACGTATTATAAGACAATTACAATCTGGTAAGCTTGTAACAAATGTGTTTTACAGAAATTGATTACAAAAAATTCATATGAAAAAAATCAATAATTTTGACAATGAGTAAGCTTATCTTGCAAACTGCCTAATGCATTGTATATTCTTACATTTTGTAGTAATATAAACCATTTTAATAAAACTTTTCAACCAAATGTGGAGAAAATGAAGCAGTTATGATAATGTTCATAAATTGTTCATTTCTGATAAAGAACAACACACTACTTAATTCTTAGAGACACAACACATTATAAAATAAATATATATAAATTAGCATTCATATTTATATAATAACAATATTTTTGTAGCAAATAGTTTTAATTCAGTAAATGGACAAGTCTTAGATATTATCTTTATCAGAAATAAACAAAATGCCAATAAGAGTCTAATAGTTATTTGGGCAATAATGTATTTTTTAGTAACTATAGACAGTGCAATATTATATACTATTTGCTTAAAGTAAATGTATGAAAAATAATTTATTTATTTAAAAGCCTGTGCAATTTGAGTATCTATTTTCTTTTGGAATTGTTGCAATAGTTATTGAAATTTTTTTCACATATTTATTCTCTCACATTACCAAAGAGGTCAGAGACAAATTACGACTGATTAATTGTCATTTGATGATAAGTAAAGATTTTTTATAAAACTTACATTGCTTCCATAGGTACATGTTTTCATATAATATATATATTGACGGTACTATTTACAGTTCCATCAATAGAATTTAACTGACTTAATAATTATAATATTATTATTATAACAGAGATGCACAAAGTCATATGACAAAGATATAATGAATAAATATATTAGAACATTATTAATTGTAATCACTTTAAGTTATTCATAATTGTAATATTTCATGTTCATACTATTTATTTCACATTAATTGTAAACTTAATGATATTGAATAAAGCATCCAAATTTTGGCTATGTGAAATAATAATCTCAATCTAAATTATGAAGTGGAAGGACCATGACATAAGAACTAATTAGTTATTGATCAACATTTTATTGGACTAAATTTTGTAATATTTGTGACTTGAATACATGTATCTGATATGCGAATATTATGACTAGCGTATTTAAGTGAAAGTCAAATTGGAGATTGGAGCACGGGGAATCGTAATGTTTAATGTATTGTTAACATTAGGGTATCTGATTGCTCATGCTCATATTTTTAATCACATAATTATAGTTACATTTCATCGTACAATTTTTATTAAAAGTAATCATATACCCTATTATATTGAATGAGTTTGGATGTTTAATTACCCTACTATCACACCAGATTCATTCTTTAATGAGGATTGAATAGGAAAGGTGTTGACGGTTTGACTTTCACAGCATGATATTGTCTCTCTAATTATTAATTTGTATAATCATATCTATTTATTATTAAATTTAAGTAACTTTTCAATTCATTGTAAACATAATTTATTGTAATCATAATAGATATATAGATTTCATTTGATGTTATATTTAATAATATATTGAATATTTAGTGTAAGTTCAAAATTAGTTTGATCAGTAATATTATCTTACTCAATTATGAACGTACCTATCTCATGATTTGTATTGTTCCAGATATTTAGTAGTTTTGTGTAACTACATTCATAGTTAAATTATTCATAGATAAATGCATATCATGAAACTACCGAGTTAAGATTCTCGAAATAGATGGGCTTGTATTGTATGATGCATTTTGAATAAGTACCTTACCTATGTGTTTACTTTCTATATGATACTGATAAGGATAAATGTTTCAATAAGATTAATTATTATTTATTACAAGTACTTAACTATGCGAAACTAGTCAGTTATAATTTTGCGCAAGATAAAGTTTTAAGTACGTACTCTTAAGTATTTATAAAACTGTGTTCTCTAATTTAAATGTAGACAATTAGGATTTTGAGTTTAAATTATGTTGGTGTGGTGTTTCGTTAACATAAGTGTAATGTACCATTGTATAGTACACAATACATAACAATACATATATAATGGTGTGTATCGAAACTAGTCAAAGGTAAAATTGTACCTCTGAATATTATGACAAAGGTGTTCTGAATTTTTCATTCATATTGAAATAATGACTTCCTATAATAGAATCGTAAAGCTCATAATACTCATATGTCTTTTGAGCGTCAGTCCAATTTCGTTAGGTACATATAGTGATTATGTCTACGAATGTTCAATGTTTACATCTTTTTGTTCAAAAAGTGTTTGTTCAACTGTTCAAATTTGTGACGCGAGTAGTTAGATGTACTTACACAACATAATGCATTTTAATAGAATTGCTAGATGGACTTTGATTATTAATATACACTGATTGTATGATCATGGATCATACACGAAGAATTCCTATTCATTGCACCAATTAGACTAGTCTAGTATGACTGTGAGTAACAGTTTTGTCATCATAAAATTTGACTAATTCCTCCAATTAAATTGGTCCTTTGACTTCAAAACCTCTTGGCTTAAATAGTCATTCTTCTAGTTCAACTATCCACTGTCTAATCTTTTAGAATTGGACGGATCAAGGATATTATCGGTTCTATAGTAATAATGTAATTGTGTTGATCTGAGATTAAACACAGTATGTAATAGTTGTATGCATAGGTTGTAATCATAGTCGAAAGCCAGCATCCGAAGGCGATTGCTGAAAAGAGGAAGGCCAAGCTCGACAATTTTGGTATCGTGTCAATATCGTAACCCATAAAATCTATACGTATCTACTCAGTATTGATGTACGCTATTTTTCACTACCCTTGGTCCTCAGAGTCGGCAAGTTTGTTTGGTCCAAATATCCAAGTAATGATCTAGATTGGAGCCAAGACGTTTCAATCTTATCTTGTAGTTTAGTATAAAGTTGCGGTACAAGTTTGCGTGCAGATAGTCGAAGTTTTTACGATTTATAACTTTATTGTACATGAATTACGATTTGGAGCGATAACGTTAAATTCTGTTGCTCATGAATCGGACCATCTGTTGCCTCGTTTCCAAGGTAACGAAGGTTTCCTTTGATAGAAATTCTACGTCTGCGATACTTGAGATCGACACTTTAGATGAAAGGTTTTAACTGAATGTCATGGTTGTGCGAGATTTCATTGATTATGACTTCACTTTGAAGTCTTTCTCGGTGGATTCCAATTCCAATCGCCTTCAATCCGCTGGTCGTAATGAAGGTGCTCTCTTGAGGAACGTTAAATAGTATAAATAAAGCAATAATCGAACATAGGTAATATTTAAGTATCTGATTGAAAAGTTCAGAACATCCGATAGTAATATATTTTGTGTTGTGTCGTCCCAGATCGAAATAATATTTGCTTCTCCACCGAAAGTGAACATTTGACTCCAATACACACCTGTCCTTTTAATTGTTTTGTTTGCATTAGTATTTTGTGTTCTAATATGTGGTATTTCGTTTAGAGTAGTTTCAGTTTTTACTTTAAAAAAAACTAACATTTTCGATTTTTTAGTGTTTACTCGTTTAACCACATTTAACAATATGATTTTATTATTATTTTTCGTTTGTTTTACTTTGGGCAGGTTTGGGTATTGTAAGGTTTTGGCCTAGGATGTAGCTAGAGATAAGACAGAGTACAAATCCCCGATAAATGTATGAAAAAATGTTTGGCTTACTTACATTTAATTTTTGAAATAATGTCAACGAATGTAATCTGATGTAGGGAATATTGATAGACATTAAATATTGACATTAGCAATAATATACTTAAATAACGTTTTATTTGAAACACCCTGTACGAACTTATTCCCTTCAAAATACCTACATCCAATCCTTTTCCCTTTTTGTTACCTATCCTTACTAATAGTAACACTGTCTGTCTGTCACGTTTTCACGCTGACCGACTGATTGTGATGACCCAAGAGAAGATATCAAGTTAAAATAATCCGCTAGTTGAATCTAAAGTAACAATGACATTTCAACATTCCCCATAAGATTTAAAGTTTAAATCCTCAATAAGGTTGAATTGAATTGATAAAAATATAATCCATAGGAAAAAATATAGACTTGCCGGACACAAATCTCTGCAACAGACCGGGAAAAGCCGCGAGGAAAAGTTAGCTTACTCCTTTAAATTGTAGCAACAGCTGATTTAAAACATCGCATTATTTATGCAAGTACACATTTTGTCTTTTATGCTACGACACATGGCGCAGTATTTAGAGGGTCCGCCCTGAGTTGGGAGGGTGACGTATTCGATTCCCGAATGTAAGTCAAACGAGTTCGGGGTGTTCTGGGAGGCCCCCTTTATTATTTAGTAACAGGCCAAGCGCATATTTGCGCGATAGGATCTGTCGCGCCTTCGAGGGTGCTCTGCGGTAGGTATTGCTTGGTGACGAAAGTGTTTTATTGTCTAAGATAACCGACCTTGAGAAGGTCGGATAAAAAAGCTTTTGGATTTGAATGCAATTCGTGTGAGTATTTGCTAAGTAATTAGTCTAGGCTTTATCTAAAGCTTTGAGCGACTACTTATTACTTACTTACTTCAAATGTACGATTTTGGGTATACCCGGCCCATGTTAGAATTGACTGATGCCCTCGTCAAATAATGTTAATTCTAGGTACTTGGTATCTACATACCGTCGTTCGGCAGTGAAAACCTCAGAACTTCAGAAGCCGCATTTGCTTAGGTAGGTACATATTCTTTTTTATTTGTTAAGTAAGTCACGTCAGACTTATTTAGCCACAATAAATTAGAATTCTTACGATTGTACCTACCATTAATTACCATCATTCTTCAAAAAATTACAATAACAATGAACTATAAAAAGTACTATTCCGATCCATAATTTTTTTGCAGGAGGCAGTTTTTTCTTCCTTCTGTAAAATTTATGACGATACGTAAGTAAGAAGTACTTACGTCGTATTGACTTAATATAACAGGGTATTTTGGTTGGTAAAGGACCTTAAATCGAATCCAAATTTCGGCGGTGAGAGAAATATCGTGATGAAACCTGCACATAATTACTAATAAGTCTTGTACCTTTAATATATACACTTAGAGGTACCTAATACTTATTTAAATGAACAGGATCTACTTACTATGTTTGATTCTACGAATTACGGTGGCTAAAGGGCTGATAACTAGACTCGCTTACTACCATTGCTTTTGTTCAAGCGGGCTTTGACTAAGAAGGAGACAACAATATGAAGACAATGATAGTTCATAATACATGGAAAAGCTTTATCATGTGTGCATTTCACGATCAAACTAAGGACATGTTCCCTACCGCTATGTTACAAGAACCCCCAACGCCACGCTGACTAGCTTACCTCCCACCCCAATATATCTAATTACCTACGTACCTACTTATGTAAGTACATCGAAATCAACACGGAATTTACTCTGCAAAAGTAAAATCGTAAATCTCGACCGTTTAGAGGTTTGTTAAAGTGAAAGTAACGCTACATAGGCAAGTAGGCATATAATTTTGCTATCACGACTATCTAATTAAAACGAACAGTGATGGCGGGCGAGTGCTCCACTTTGGGACACAATTTGATCGGACGCATTTACGAGGGACAGAAACAACCCCTGTCTCACCCTACTGGCGGAGTTCGTTGAACCCTTTGTGTGTTTTTAAAGCTCCGCGCTCGGATTTTCGGCAATTCTTATTAAAATTAATAATAATAGCATCGATTGGGTTCGCATTGTATTTTCGAATGGGTTTGCTGGTAAGTACGAGTTACGAGCTATCTATAAGTGAATAGTAATTTAAACATTTAACTTAGGACGATATTTTAAATTTGAATTACCTAGGTAGGTACCTATGTACCTACTAAATTAATTTTTTTTTGGTATTACAAGATGTAAGTAGGTACCTAATTAGTTATCTAAAAATTGAGTCCGTCCGTATGTACCTAGGTAAGTACCTACGTTTTAGGCTAGGCATTTGAATATTAACTACATAGGTACATTGCAGGTTATAGGTAGGTATAGCATGTTGAAAACAGTGAAAAAGTAGTTTATGAGGGATCTTAACATAAGGTGTTCTCAATCAAAAGAAAAACAACAATTTTAATTAAAGCAAATAGATTTTTCTTTATCTACAACAGTAGATAATTATTGTCCATTTTAATAATCGCACTAAAATTTAATCTCGCTCGTAATATTTTATCGATGTCACAGACATTATGTCTGTGATCGATGATATGGACTTAATAATAAATAAATATTCGACGACATCACTTTGGTACATTGATCTGACTCCAAGCTCAGTAGCTTAAGCACTTGTGTTACGTATATCAGAATCAACAGTGGTATTACAAATATATACATAAATCAGTAGCAGACTAATGGGAGGGTGGATGGGGCGGTCCGCCCCGGGTCTTTGGTCCTGGGGGGGCCTCATATTATATCCAACATCTCATCATCCTAAATCAAATAGTGGAACACTGCTTAGTCAGCCACTGACTTAAATATTGGATAATAACACCCAGAAACAGAACAAACACAAGTATTCATCACACGAATGTTTGTCCTGAGTGGGGATCGAACCCACAACTCTAAGCGCATGGGGCAGGGTCACTGCCAAATGCGCCATTGAGCCAGTCAACTCAATAATGACTACAGCATACCTATTTTGATAGGTAGTTTATGTAGGGTAGGTATGTATCTTTTTCATAATTACAACGCAATATGGTTAATATTGAGTGATAAAAATCCTTTAACAACAACAAGGTAGTTAATGAGTCATTACCTAGTTGTCACTCATTGAGATGTTTTCAATAATGACTAATGACAAAATGTTTAATGTTTAGGTGTACTTAGTGTATTATAATTTACACTAAATCGTACCATATCATCTAATCGTTTTTCAATTTCATGTAATGTAGCCCAAAACTGTTGAAAAGTTATTATTGTTGATGCTAGTCCGTGAGTTTATGTAAGCAATCAACGTGCTAAAGGAATCTATTTATAATCACAATTTTATTTTTGGATCTGTGTAGGAAAGTTTTATGTTTTCCAGTATTCAATATCTACATTGTTTTATTTCGCTAAAAAGCTGATGATTAGGTATCTAACATTCTTGCAAAAAAATACAAATTAGATTGCTTCGAACGCTTTTATTTGTTTGACAGATGATATCGACATATGTAAACGTCAGTGTCAAGAGCAGTCAAAAGTTAGCTGTCAATAAAAATTGACGTCAAATCATTAAGTTCTGAAAAAATGCATGTAAATATATCATTTTCCAGTTTTCTAAGCACTTTTGCATTATATTAAGCATAAAGTAACTTACAAGTGTAATTTTAGTTCTAAAATCGACAGCACTCTCAGTATTCGCTGGAAGCAAGTTATTTTTGAGTGGAAGTAACTTGGTGTGACTAAAACTTTGGGAACATGGAATCGTTATCAAAACAGGAGTTAATATCGACAATAACTAAGCAAGCAGATCAAATTAAAAGATACGAAGCACGGTTAAGGGGTAAGTTTACGTTTTATTATGTTATCAGTGTTTGTCCTACGTATGTCTATTGTTAATGGTTACGTTAAAAACCCTATTGTTTTTCCATATGTTTACGCAAGGTTTTTGCTCTATGATCAAGAGTACTGTATTTTTAAGGCCTTTCGATTAGTTTCACTATATATAAACTATTAAAATATGATAATTCATTTCAAAAGTGTTCCTTTAAGCTGTCTTATTCTATCATCTGTGTTCAATTCAACTAGCAAATATCCAGTTGGTACAATTATTTTCTAATTGTATTAAATTTACATTTACCCTTGAAATAACATCTCAATAAAATTAGCAATGCTGTATGTAAATAAAACCATAAGTTGATTGTATCTGATGGAATGTTGTGGGAGGCACAGGGAGGTTTCCGGAATGGTAGAGGATGTACGGATCAAGTCTTCTCTCTTCGCAACATCGTGGAGAAGTATCTGGCCAAAAGTCAGAGGGTTTTTTGCGGTTTTGTGGATATGGAGAAGGCCTTTGACAGGGTTGTACGAAAGGACCTTTGGGACATATTGCCGAGATATGGGATTGATGGAGCATTGCTTCGTGCTGCGCAGTCCACCTATGTGGGCTGTACAGCATGCGTGCAAGTGGAGGGAAGCCTGTCACCCTGGTTTGACGTCAATATTGGTGTCAGACAAGGATGCGTGCTGTCTGCTCTGCTGTTTATCCTATATCTCGACCATTGTCTCCAGAGGATTAGATCTATGAATGTTGGAGTGCGTATGGGTGACCTGGTTGTGAACTGCCTGCTTTACGCGGACGATGCCGTACTTTTAGCAGAGTCGGCATCGGATCTGCAGCAACTAGTCACAACATTGAAAGATGATTGCAAGGAGAGAGGCTTACATTTGAATGCGAAGAAAACAAAGATTATGGTGTTTGAAAGAGATGAAACCAGAACGGATACAAGGATAACGGTTGACGATGTAATGCTGGAACAGGTGAATGAAATTGTATATCTAGGATCTGCATTTAGTAGAGATGGAAGGTACTCCGCTGATATAGAAAGAAGAGTGAATGCAGGGAATAGGGTGAATGGAGCGTTAGGAAAACTTTTAGGCAGCAAAATCTTAAGCCAGAAGGCCCAGCTCGCTATACACAATGCGGTGCTGATTCCTACGCTAACATATGGAAGCGAGAGTTGGGTATGGCAGAAAGAGCATGAAAGTAGAATAAACGCGGTCGAGATGCGTGCGCTGCGGAAAATCTGCGGTGTATCGCTCACAGACTGCGTTCGGAATGATGATGTAAGAAAGAGAGTTGGTCTGAAGGACAGCGTCGGAGTCAAGGTAAGAAGAGGCATGCTCCGGTGGTTCGGACATGTAGAAAGAATGGATGACGAAAGATTGACTAAACAGATATACAATGCGAATGTGGAAGGATGTAGGAGCCGCGGAAGGCCCAGGCTCACCTACCACGACCAGATTGGTCGTGTATTAAAAGAAGGTGATGTTAGGAGTCATAAAAATCGTAGAGCTTGTATGAAAAGGATTATGAATGTTGAAGAGGCGAGTGAGGTGTATAAGGATCGTGCCATATGGCGTTCGGTTCTCTCTGCCTACCCCGCTAGGGAAGTGGCGTTAAGTTTAGTTAGTTAGTTGATTGTAAAATAATTAAGTATTAGGTATTTCTTAATTTTTGTTTTTTTTTTCTAGATGTGGTTGCTGCTTACAAAGGTCTGGCCAAAGAGAAAGAGGCTTTGGAAATCAGTTTAAAAGCCTTAAACAAAACAGATGCTCCCAGTGAAGGAGGTCAGAAATCTTTATCATTCTTTGTTTAATTTAATTTTACCTTCATAGTACTACATTAGCAGGCATATTAAATTATAGTTGATACTAAATTTCTTTTCTTTTAATTTTGTAGTCTATATTTTGAAGTCTATACTTTTAAAGAGACAGCACAGTAAAAGTTTTACTTTAAAAATAATGTCTATGATAAGTTTGAAGAAGAAATCATAGTAAGAAAGTTTAGATATTTAATAAATATTCTTAAACCATGTATACTTCAGTTTCAGATGATTCTGTAGCAGCTCTCACACTGTCCTTGTCAACATTGACAGCAGAGAAAGCTCGCTTGGAAGAGGCTTTTCAGGCCGACAAGAAAGTTACTAGAGACAAGGTATTAATATTAGATATCTAGTTAGTACTTAATTAAAATTGAGCAGAAAGTATAATCATTCTAATAGCTTTTCAAAAGCACTTATACAATATTAGAACATAATGAAAGAATCTATTACTAGTAGGTTGAAAACGCACAATGGCCCATTTATGAGGCTAAGTGCGGAAAAAAATGCCTAACTAACTAACTAACTAGTAGGTTGATTGCACCACAAAGCAAACATAAAAATTCAGTATATTTGCACTATTCTATTAAGCAAAACAGCCTTTATTGCTGATAACTTAAAGTTTATTTACAAAGTTATTTTTTGCACATCAGTTCCAATTAAGTTGTCAGCAATAAAGGCTTATTTTTATGAAGCAAAAAAGACTATTGTCACTTATTGCTAACATTATATCTACCCAAAAATGCATTTTATGAAATCAGTTTTCTGTAGACTTTTTATTACATAATCCTAAAATGCATGCATCTATCCACATCCACATCCACATTTTAAGCTGTTACGATGCATGTAAATCTATGAATACACCACTGCACGTTTCCCAGCTTGGTATCAAGGGAAACTCACCTTATTTTACTAAGCTATTGTTTCTTTTTTTTTCAAATTCTTTTTGTATTTTTTCTCTTAGTATGAGAACATAATAGCAGGAATGAAGGAAGAAACAAGGACATTGGTGCAGCAACATATAGTAGAAATTAGTAATCTGAAGGCAAAAATAGCGTATGAGATACAGGAGAGAGAGAAAGAGAGGGCGGATCACTCTGCAATGATGAAGTAAGTACAATGTAATATAAATCAATATTATTTTTCCTGACTGTGTTAACTGTAGTATGTGAACAACGCTTAATATATTTTATCTCAATAAATTAAATTTATTATGTTACAGAGAATTACACATGAAGTTAAATAGTGAAAGGAAAACAAAAGAGAAGTTAGAGGACAAAGTTGTACATTCTACTGAGACCCAGGGTAAGCTGTTTTCTCTTGAGACCTTCGAGTGCTGGTACCTAATCAGTAGGGGACTAGTGCCAAGTCTATGCTCCAGGGCGGATTTCTTCAGCGTCACCACCGAAGGCGATGTAGGAGCGTCGAGGGCTTTAGTGGGTATACCCTGGCCACTCTATTTTGGCCGGATAGGGGTCCTTTATACGAGGGCCCTGGGAGTCCCACACACCACCCCTTTTCCCCCGAACGTCGGTGCGTAAGGTATTTCCCTCGTTAGTAAAAAATAACGGTACTATCCCTCAGTGCCGTTTATTAGAGGTTCATTGTATCATATAAGGAGTGAATTTCGGAAATAAGTGCAAAAGTGCTTAACCCTTCGTCATGATGACATGCTAGTTGGGTCATTTAATTTAATTTCAAATCATTTTATTTTATAAATTTCAGCATCCCAAGCAGAACTGGAGAAGCGAGTGCGCGACCTCAGCAGCTCGCTGGAGGCGTCGCAGCGGCGGCTGCAGCGCGCCGAGGCGCGCACCGTGGAGACGCCGGCGCTGCTGGTGCGCCTGCAGCAGAAGCTGGCGCTGCTCGAGCAGTCGCACTCCATCGCCATCAGGGAGGTGAGTGGCTGAGCTGCAGTGTTGCGCTCGCAGCAGCACTCGAGGAGCGAGTGCGCGACCTCAGCAGCTCGCTGGAGGCGTCGCAGCGGCGGCTGCAGCGCGCCGAGGCGCGCACCGTGGAGACGCCGGCGCTGCTGGTGCGCCTGCAGCAGAAGCTGGCGCTGCTCGAGCAGTCGCACTCCATCGCCATCAGGGAGGTGAGTGGCTGAGCTGCAGTGTTGCGCTCGCAGCAGCACTCGAGGAGCGAGTGCGCGACCTCAGCAGCTCGCTGGAGGCGTCGCAGCGGCGGCTGCAGCGCGCCGAGGCGCGCACCGTGGAGACGCCGGCGCTGCTGGTGCGCCTGCAGCAGAAGCTGGCGCTGCTCGAGCAGTCGCACTCCATCGCCATCAGGGAGGTGAGTGGCTGAGCTGCAGTGTTGCGCTCGCAGCAGCACTCGAGGAGCGAGTGCGCGACCTCAGCAGCTCGCTGGAGGCGTCGCAGCGGCGGCTGCAGCGCGCCGAGGCGCGCACCGTGGAGACGCCGGCGCTGCTGGTGCGCCTGCAGCAGAAGCTGGCGCTGCTCGAGCAGTCGCACTCCATCGCCATCAGGGAGGTGAGTGGCTGAGCTGCAGTGTTGCGCTCGCAGCAGCACTCGAGGAGCGAGTGCGCGACCTCAGCAGCTCGCTGGAGGCGTCGCAGCGGCGGCTGCAGCGCGCCGAGGCGCGCACCGTGGAGACGCCGGCGCTGCTGGTGCGCCTGCAGCAGAAGCTGGCGCTGCTCGAGCAGTCGCACTCCATCGCCATCAGGGAGGTGAGTGGCTGAGCTGCAGTGTTGCGCTCGCAGCAGCACTCGAGGAGCGAGTGCGCGACCTCAGCAGCTCGCTGGAGGCGTCGCACTGAGGCGTAAGGTGTATGCCGCTTACAGCTTAGGCCCAACTAGTCCGCCCAATGCCTATATAAAAATCATTCATTATTGTCAGTAAGTAATGCCACCTCCAAAAAATGTAACTGTCTACTGCAGTCGAACTACAATCTTGATTCAATGGGTGCACCAACAGATGGCGTTGACCGACCCGCAAAAGTCATTTCAATATTCTACTACGCGCTGACGAAGCTATTATCGCCTATGCAAATTTAACAAAACAGATAGTCGCAAAAAGTCTGCATGTATTTTCGTTTATTCCAGGAGCAAATAAAAGCGAAACGTGCCGAAGAGTCAGCGCGGAAGCTGTGCGCCAAACAAGAAGAGCGCGTGGCTTTGCTTGAAAGCAAGCTGGCGGAGCTGTCGGAGACGGTGGGCGCGTACGACCTGCGCCGGCGCCGCGACCAGCAGCTCATACAGCAGCTCAAGGAGTCGCTGAACGGGCGGCTCATGGACAAGATCGGGGCCGGCAACGAGTATGGTGACGGGAATGAAGGTGAGTGTGGTGGATTTTGTGTCATGAAGGACTGAGTTTTATTTTTGGCTGTTTTACCTGTGATAAAGATTTAATGAGAGATTCCAGGCAGCAATACCTGGTTCTTGTATTTGCTACCTTATGCTTTGCGCGTTTTTTCCTATATCTAGTATGTATGAAGTTAGTGTTAAGAGCGGTTGTAGCTCAATGGTAAGGACACGCGCCTCTTAACCGAGGAGTGCAGGTTCAAACCCGGGCACTCTCCGGGCTCTCGGCACGTACCTTTGGATTTCGACGGTGAAGGAAAACATCGTGATGAAACCTGCAAATTCAAACAAATTTGGATTTGTAACCATGATCCAAAAATTTTCTGGTTCCCCTATCTTAGGGTTACGAAGGTCAGATCGGCAGTCGCTTCAATGTAATTACCAGACTCGCTAAATCCTGGATCATGGTCTAAGCGGACCCCGTCTAAACATGGAACATAACGCTAGGAAGATGATGATGATGAAGTTTAGTGTAAGCCGGTTCAGACCCTATCCACATTTACGGGGTCACTGAGGGACGAGAGCATCTTACTTACAGGCTAGGTGACTACGGTGATTGTTTATCATCAGCCGAGCGTACACGTGTGCCAATAGGGTTACCACTTCGGCTCCTGAGCAGGGATATGACAAGTGAAACAGTCAGTTGGTTCAGTAAATATTAAGAGCGTATATTTAACTGAATGTATGTGTGTATAATGTGATGTGCGTCAGCTGTGACCTACTGAGCGAAGTCTTTGCTGACGCTACATATAAAAAAAGTTGAACCTGGAGTTAATGCCATCAATGAAGACGTTAGATGCATTGACTTGCACAATATTCATTGATTTCTCCATCATAAACTATTATTACCTTTTTTTAAAAGGCATGCTTGGATGGTTTTGGCATGTTGAGAGAATGGATGAAAGAAGATTGACAAAAGAGATATATAAGGCAAGTGTAAATGGAGCCGTCGGGAGGGGAAGACCTAGACGGACTTTCCATGACCAGATTGGTAATGTATTAACAAAAGGTCAGGTAAACAGCACCCTTAACCGAAGAGCGTGTATGAAAAGACTTATGAATGTAGAAGAAGAGAAGGCGTATGTCAGGATCGTAGCAAATGGTAGTACGTGATCTCTGCCTACCCCCATGGGAAAAAAGGCGTGACATTATGTATGTATGTATTATTCGTTTCAGCTGAATCCCAACCGAAGAGCGAGACAGACAACGAAAAGCTAGCTGACAGCGAATACCTCCAAACGCTAATAGACAAAATACACATACTGAAAAAAGAACTGATAGCCGAGAACGAGAAACTGGGCAGTCCCATAGACATCAGCACTGTTTTCAAAGTGGACGGCTATCAGAACGTACATGCCAAGTGTCGAGAGGAAATTGATGTGTTGAGGGCTGAGTACGAGGCGTTTAAGAGTCAGAATGCGAAGAGCTCCGGGGGCGGAGACGAGGCGCAGAGCGAGATTGACGATTTGAAGGGAGAGGTGGAGGTACTGAAGGAGAAGGTGGAGACGTATCAGATGATGCTGGATGAAGAGAAGCAGGACAAGTTGGATACTTTGAGGCTTTATGAGGAAGTAAGTTTTATTAGTAACAATTTCGTGCTGAAACAATTGATTTGGTTTTTGGTGATGTAGGCTATTGTATAATTTTGAAGCTCCATTCATATAGTATTATGATTAAGCAATTAGTATGAAAGTAAAAAGCTTCAAGTTCTGAAAACAGGTATTGCGCATTGTAGTCGCTTCTGCTTGGAAGGCCTAGGGAACCAGCGAGTGGGTGACGACTTACGAAGCCAAAGCCGACTCTTCTTGCATTGCCAACAGAAAGCGAAGAGCGAGCAAGAATACCACGCGGAAGTGACGGCGGAACTAAAGGCGCGCGTGGACTCGCTCGAGAAGCAAGTGGGCACCCAGCGCGCGCGATACTCCGCGCTGCTGGACGACGCCGACAACCTGCTGCGCGCGCGCAGCGACCGCGCGCGCAAGCCGAGCGCGGGGGACAAGCACTTCGCCGACGGCGTGCTGGCGGTGAGTACCGCGCGTGACGTCACAGCTGCTGGACACAGCCGACAACCTGCTGCGCGCGCGCAGCGACCGCGCGCGCAAGCCGAGCGCGGGGGACAAGCACTTCGCCGACGGCGTGCTGGCGGTGAGTACCGCGCGTGACGTCACAGCTGCTGGACACAGCCGACAACCTGCTGCGCGCGCGCAGCGACCGCGCGCGCAAGCCGAGCGCGGGGGACAAGCACTTCGCCGACGGCGTGCTGGCGGTGAGTACCGCGCGTGACGTCACAGCTGCTGGACACAGCCGACAACCTGCTGCGCGCGCGCAGCGACCGCGCGCGCAAGCCGAGCGCGGGGGACAAGCACTTCGCCGACGGCGTGCTGGCGGTGAGTACCGCGCGTGACGTCACAGCTGCTGGACACAGCCGACAACCTGCTGCGCGCGCGCAGCGACCGCGCGCGCAAGCCGAGCGCGGGGGACAAGCACTTCGCCGACGGCGTGCTGGCGGTGAGTACCGCGCGTGACGTCACAGCTGCTGGACACAGCCGACAACCTGCTGCGCGCGCGCAGCGACCGCGCGCGCAAGTCGAGCGCGGGGGACAAGCACTTCGCCGACGGCGTGCTGGCGGTGAGTACCGCGCGTGACGTCACAGCTGCTGGACACAGCCGACAACCTGCTGCGCGCGCGCAGCGACCGCGCGCGCAAGCCGAGCGCGGGGGACAAGCACTTCGCCGACGGCGTGCTGGCGGTGAGTACCGCGCGTGACGTCACAGCTGCTGGACACAGCCGACAACCTGCTGCGCGCGCGCAGCGACCGCGCGCGCAAGCCGAGCGCGGGGGACAAGCACTTCGCCGACGGCGTGCTGGCGGTGAGTACCGCGCGTGACGTCACAGCTGCTGGACACAGCCGACAACCTGCTGCGCGCGCGCAGCGACCGCGCGCGCAAGCCGAGCGCGGGGGACAAGCACTTTGCCGACGGCGTGCTGGCGGTGAGTACCGCGCGTGACGTCACAGCTGCTGGACACAGCCGACAACCTGCTGCGCGCGCGCAGCGACCGCGCGCGCAAGCCGAGCGCGGGGGACAAGCACTTCGCCGACGGCGTGCTGGCGGTGAGTACCGCGCGTGACGTCACAGCTGCTGGACACAGCCGACAACCTGCTGCGCGCGCGCAGCGACCGCGCGCGCAAGCCGAGCGCGGGGGACAAGCACTTCGCCGACGGCGTGCTGGCGGTGAGTACCGCGCGTGACGTCACAGCCTGTGTGACTGGGAATCAGACATATCCTACCCTCAATGACGGTCCTCTATGCCCAGCATGTGAAAAGGCAATTCGTTTCGTTGTCCCTTCGGCGGAACATTATGGATGTATTGATCAACATATTCCAACCATTTCTTTCTCTGTCTAAGATTTATAGAAGACAGAACATTCCAATACGTGACTTGAAAAATCTAGGTTCGTGGTCTAAGAGGACAAGGAGTACTATCACTCTGTTATTAAAAGTCTGCTTAACAATTGCGCAGTTTATTCGTACTGAATCCACGAGGATTTATCATTGCTCAAAATTTTATATTCAATATAGTCCGTAACATTTAACTAAACGCGATATGCAACGTCAAGTTGTAAGTACATGTACTAAATAATGCATATCGTACTAAGTCCCGTTAGTAGTGATATCTATTGATTTTTGTGTTTTCAAAATCCATACTTTTATAGAAAATTTAGTCGTAGAATGAATAGTTAGTTAGAACAAATATGCAACGTCCTTATGTCTGTTCGTCTTTTAGGACGTGAGCGCGCCGCCGCACATGCTGCACTACGCGCACGAGCTGGCGCGCAAGGACCTGGACATCTCGCAGCTGCGGAAGGAGAAGCACATCTTGGAGGGGCAGTTCAGGTACGAACCGGCTGACGATGGCGAGACAATACCTCACAATCCCAGTGGTGGACTAAGCCTGTTTTAGGCCTGGGGCGGCAAAGAGCTGTACGAGGCCCCTAGTAGGGATACGAGCAGTGTTGCTTGATCGAAATGGTAGGAGGGGGGCCACTGTTGGATATAGGATGATTACAAGAACTTGGAGATAATATAAGGCCCCCCAGGACCAGAGGCCCGGGGCGGACCGACCCTACCGCCCCCCCGGTTAGTCCGCTACTGCACAATCCTCCTAAGTAATAACATGTCTGGTCAGTCACATACATTTTAGATTTCGTATAGACTTGACACAGACAGATTTCACTACAGGCATCATTTAGACTGATTGAAAACCGAATAAAAACGTTATTATTTCACTTAAAAAAATGTTTTTTTTTTTATAAAATAAGTTATTTACGTAATTTCTTAAATAATTTATAAAATTTAGGTGAAAAACATGAATATAAAATATTTACTTCAGAAGCAAACCAAAAAAATCTTTGTTTTAAAACCATGAATTTTACACAGATGGCGTATTATTATTACTAAGAAACAACTAACCTGTGCTTGTAGCGCCATCTTGTATTATTCCAAACTTTGCTGTAGTTCCAATTACTTACCACTGGCGCTGTTCTTGTGCGAGTTATAGCAGTAACTTTTCAAGTATGGGCGGTGACCCACTGTTTTACGTAGTATATTATTACTCTGTGGTAATAAGTAACATGAGGGGATAACACCTCCTCATGCTCTTGGTAAATTCTCCTTGCTTCCATTCTTCTTCTTTGGGGACAATCAAGTGTTACGTAAACAGTTATTTTACTCGTAGTTTGAATGATCATAGTAGTATTTCCAATTACCATATACGCACAATGCCCCACCTACGAGGTTAAGCGCGAGAATACTATAACTCTTAACTTAACTAACTTGACTGGCCCGTTGGTCGAGTGGTCAGAGACCCTGGCCACGAAACCAAGGGTCGCGGGTTCGAATCCCGCTAGGGGCAGATGTTGCGTGTGATGAACATGAATATTATGTACTCGAGTCATGGATGTTTATAAACGTATTTAAGTATGTCTATCCGTTCGCCGTATCCATAGTACAAGCTTATAAGCTTAGTTTGGAACAAGGGAATTGCTGTGTCAGTCTGAAGAATTTATTTATTTATTATTTATTTATTTAACTATGGTTAAAACCCCCGCATATACATTTCGCGTCAAAAAAATATGCTATAGAGAGTACAATTTATCGGATTCATGGGTCTGGATTCTATTCCCGCGAATCCTGGGGGTTGAAAACTGATGATCTGTAACACACAAGTATTAGCTCAGCTGTACTATCATATTGATATCGATTCTAACTGAAATATGACTTCTGTTTCAGGGACTGCCAACGCGAGGCTACGATAGAAAAGGAACGCTTCAAAGAGGTGATACGGACATTGAAAGAAGAAATTGACAGGTGACAATTATAATTATAACTTAGCCCAGATTTACATAACAAACATAACATAACATAACATTTATTGGACGCACAATTGTTAATACATACACAGGACAAAATAGTACAAAAAAGGAAAACCAGTAGTAAAAAAAAGAAAAAAGAAAACAGATTGGCGCCAATTGGGTCCCTGCCTCAGCATTATGCTACTGCGGCGTCAAACTAACGCCGCAGGAGCGCTGGTATTCTGGCGGGACCCATTTTTAGAGTGGCAACATTCATTCTGGCAAGATTTAAAGTAGCCTTGAGTAGAAATTGCAATCCGTGTCATTTTCAATCCGACCGGATTCGCCGGGTTATCGGATCCAGTTTTCCGGATTGCAATTTCAGAAAAATCCGGACATCGGATCTGGTATACGTTAATAATGCCGGATCCGCCAGATCCGCTGGATTACCGGATCCGATGTCCGGATCGCAATCCCTAGCCTTGCGGTTGCACCACTCTTTTTCTTAATGGCGATTTTTTTTAATAAACTTACTATTTTTACTCTTTATGTAATGGACTTCCTCGTTGGTTTATAAAGCTGAAGAGTTTGTTTGGTTAAGCGCGCTAATCTCGGGAACTACTAGTCTGAATTGAATTATTTTGTTTGTGTTGTATATAGTTCATCTAATAATATAAAAATGAATCGCTGAATGTGTTGCTAAGCATAAATCTCGAGAGCAGCTAAACCGATTTCGCATTTTTTTTTAGTTGTGTTTGTTATTATACGGTGAAGGTTCATATGAAAAAAAAAAAATTTTCACGTAAAAAATTGGGTATTGAAAATCCGAGAACGGGGCGTTACGAAGTTACTAATAAACATCACCAATAAACTAGGCTGAAACCTCGGTTACAACTAGTTTATAAATAAAACCATCTGACTTGGCATCATCCCCGTCGTCTTTCCAGATTGCGTCGCATCCAGTCCCGAGAAGGCGCGAACCTGGAGTACCTCAAGAACGTGGTGATGGCGTACCTGATGTCGACGGACTACGCGGGCCGCCGGCACATGCTCAACGCGATCGCCGCCGTGCTGCACTTCACCAGCGCCGAGCGCGGCGCCGTGCTCGCCATACTGTGAACCTGACACATATACTAAACGTCTTCCAGCTTGTTACATCCTAGCCCAGATCGGTTCGCACAGGTTGAGGAATATATTACGATTTCGCTCCTTGAAAATTATTGAAGAGTTATTTTAAAATGTATACCGTTTATTATCAAGCATGTTGTTAAACTGTTAACGATAATAAAGTCAAAGTGATTCTAAGTCAGAAAGAGCTTTTTTACCTATATGGCTTTTCTTGATTATTTTGTTATTTAATTATCAGAAGGTTGACTCCAAATCGAGTAATTAAATGAAAGTTCATAAAGTTCAATCGGAAGGTATATTATTAACATTCACATAGTTAAGTTACAACAAAGTCAATTACACTTAGCGAGACGCTATTTCTCACTCACACTAATGTGGCTACAATATTTGATCTGACCGTACGATAAGCCCGAAGGAAAACGACTAACGCTCTCGTCGCTTGCCTTCGGCAAGTCGGGTCTGGACAGCTGCGTCAGCAAATTGTAAATTGTACACAAAGTGTGTCGCTACAAGTTTGAGGATCACCAAACAGGATGTGTAATTCAATAAGTCGGGAACTTGACCAGTTGTCTTGACCACTTGTGTGTTGGCCCGGGTCTTTGCGTCTAACGTGAATTCTGCCCCAATAATAATAATATGTGACAATGACAATGTCGCGTGATAAATAAAGAATTATAAAAAGTATGACGTTAATCATAATAATGAACTTTCTTCGTGTCAAAAATGCAAATCTTTCAAGCAGGTATACTTCAACCTGCTCAAAGTGGACGGTAGTCTCGATTTCTTTACCAAATACGCCTGCGCCTGCGCCCGAAACAGGACCACCGTTTTTCGTGTGTAGCATAGGATTTGGTGTTCCAACTATCTATGTACTCTACGTAGCGCAAAAACCTACTCAGGATTACTGTAAGCGTATTCGGAGCCCTCCAGGGCGTTGGAACAATGCATTGAGTATGTTTTTTTATTTTATTATTATAAAATTACTAACTAACAAAACTTCACGCCACTTCCCTAGCGGGGTAAGCAGAGAACTGAACGCCATATGCTATTATAACATCACGCCCATATTCCCCGAAGGGGTAGAAAGAGTCAAAGCGGCAAGCCGCTTTAACCACATTCAGTCAAAAATTTATCTGGCCTGGGTTAGATGGAAAATTGTGATAAAGTAGTCACAAGTGACTAGCTCGTGTTCTACACAATCACATACCTAAAACCCGACATACCATTAGTCGCCTTTTACGACATGCTAGGCAAGGAACACAGTTGGCATATTTTTTTAAGACATGGGAAATTGTAATTTTATAATACACTTTATTACCTAATTGGTTATTTGGAGTTTGAAGAGGCGAAGTATAACAAATCAGTATTTTACGGTTTTTAAAAATATTGTTAATGTGATTACGAATATATTTATTATTAAAATTGTAAAGAATATATTTTCGCTAAATAATTATCGCAAGAAACTATAAAAGACGTGTATTTTATTTTACTACAAACTATTGCAGTCTATTTTGTTAGTGATTTAAGTGCAAAATGTGTTTTGTTTAAAGTTAAGATCATGTGGAACATTCCAGATCTGTTAAATTGTCTTCAGTTATGTTACTTTTGAACTAAACAATATAGTTTGTTTATTATTTACTATGTGTTTTTTATTTAACCTGTGTGTCATATTATATAGGTCATGAATATATGAGTTCTGTGAAAGAAGGTATGAGTGAAATGGGAGTGATAGGTCAATGATGAAAGACAAGAAAGAAAGAAAGAAATAACATTTATTGGACGCACAATTGTTAATACATACACAGGAAAACGAAATTTGACACAGGACAAAATGGTACAAAAAAAGGAAAACCAGTAAAAAAAAAAGAAAAAAGAATGCAGATTGGCCAATTGGGTGGATGATGATGAGAAAATTATATTGTGCTAAGCCTAATGAAGTAGGTATTTCGTTTAATTATAGGTATTTTGTTATTTTCTTAAAAGTGAGTTTAGACTAGAGCATTTACGTGTAACAGGAAAACGAGCCTACAAGAAAACTAGCTCTATGATATGTTATAGTGTAGGTATCACCCTTCACGAGCCAGACGTCGAGGACGCTCGCCGTTTTGTTACAACAATCATTGTAGAAATCAACGAGTGTATTGGTGTAACATTTCGTTGAGCCTTTGCACGAGCGCGGGCCATGCGCTTGCGACGCGATTTCAATTTTTCTTTTTACTTTTAATATGATTCATCAAGATAAACGCAGCACATGCAACTTGTAAGGTCCGACATTTCAAAGAAGAATGAACGAAAGGTACAACGAAATGTTACGGGTAAATGCACTCTCGCTGTGAGCATTACGGCGAGCATTCGCAGGAACGTTACATTACATTGAAATGCTTTGGAAACTGAGCGTTTGCC
This sequence comes from Glyphodes perspectalis, assembly GCA_951394215.1. NCBI lineage: Eukaryota > Metazoa > Arthropoda > Insecta > Lepidoptera > Crambidae > Glyphodes > Glyphodes perspectalis. Next base: position 16,371,515 of record OX596208.1, on the reverse strand, counting down.
TGTATTGTAACAGAAATGCTCGAGACAATGTCTAGTCTAGTCTATACTCACCTTTATGTTAACGAATTACTTGCGAATAACGCCATCTCGTTTTGGGAGTTTTAGCAAAATACTTGCGTTTGGGTTTCGTTGTATTAGATAGCTTAATGTATTTAATACAAAGTAATGGGGGTATCATGTAGATGGCGCAATTACCTACGTTGATATTTTGAGAATATATGAGGAGATGCTCAGATCCGTGTGCAGATCAGAATTGTACTAACTATCTTAACTTCATGCCATTTCCCTAACGGGGTAGGCAGAGAGAACCGAATGCCTTAAGGCGCGATCCTTACACACCTCACTCGCCTCTTCAACATTAAACTACAAGTTTAAAGTAGATCTACTTAACTATTTGTTAGTATACTTAATGGTTTGAAAGTAACCACTTTGTCGCCTACACCTATGCAATAATACTCAATACAAAAAAAGAGTAATTATCGAGTTTTTTGCCGGTTTCTTGGTAGATTCTACTTTTTCAACCGGTCGATATTGATCTCATTCTGACGATTTATAAGTTATGTGCTTTTTTGAAGCCTACGTAAATAAAAACAATTTCATTTAATTTTATTTCATTACACTTTAGTCCATTTTACTACATATTAATATTATTAGGCAAGGAACACAATTAATAAATTATTTTTAGAAATCCTAAGCAGTTATCTGCTCTGTCTAAAGAATAACCCGGCCCGATACGAGCTCCAGAGCTTACCCAATCATACGTTTTTACAAATAAATTAACTCTCAAACTGAGAGCTTAGATAATGCCTTTTAAGATGCTCTTAAAATGTAGGTACCTACTTAATTATACTACTTACAATGATTCAAAATACCGTTAGAAGAGCAATCTTCGTAATTTTTCTTCGGTATTTTGAATTAGGTAAGCACTGTAATAATTATATATATATATATATATATATATATATATATATATATATATATATATATATATTGAATTAGGCACACACATTCAGTAAGCACAGTAATAATTATACAAATCCAACAATGACCCTTATTACAACGACATAAAAGACTAGTGTTTTTTCATTGCTGATGACTGTACGTACATGTACCCCAAGATCGTCGCGACACCCGATGGTTGCGAAGTGATTACGTCGCGGGTGATCGTAAACTTTTTACTGCACTATACCTGCGTACCACGCATCGGGTGTGGTATTTGCGATGAGCGAGGGCGTCTAGTCACACCAGACGTTATCTACTGTTTGAAATTAAAATCTAATAAGAGGGAAAAGTATAATAAAGATGCTGGTTCTAATCTAGACCCTTACCTCTGGATGTTAAAAGTGTATGTATAAGCCGATAGTTTTGCAATCGATAGTTTAACGGCCAAATCATCTATACGATCGATAGGATAATCGATAGTATCGACACTCTCCATATTATTGCTGTTCACCGATAGTTTTCTGTATCGAACTATTGATAGGCTATCGATAATAATAGATATCGATATTGGCCTATCGAGCGGTAACACTAGTAAATACACCCCGGGTAGTTACCCTAGGATTGTAGTAGTAGTACAATTTGTCCCATGTTGGTCTGGGACTTGGCACATGTTGATCTGGGACAAAAAAAAAAGAATGTGCCAACTGTGGTTCTTGTCTAGCATGTTGTAAAAGGCGACTAATGATATATCGAGTTTTGGGTGTTTGATTGTGTAGGCGACACTTGTTGCTTGTTGGCTTGTCACTGCTTTTTCACAATTGTCCATCTAACCCATCCAGGCTTTATTTTTGGCTGAATGTGGTTGAAGGGGCTTGCTGCCCCTTCGACTCTGCCTACCCCTTCGGGGATTATGGGCGTGATGTTATGGATGTATGTATAATTGGGCCTCACAACATCGCCACAAACCCGCTCCCGCTATTGCTCCCGCGTCCACCCAGCCACCACCATTAGGTACGTCACATCGCATCCATTCCCGAAGCCGATAAGTACCCAGCCGTATTTCAAATTACCATAATACGAGTGCGGGTGTTTTACTGCGGCATAGCGGTCCTCGTAAATAAGTGAAAAAGCGATGGCTGAAATGATGATGGCGTCTGACACGTACATTTCGATTATCGACGCTCATGGCTTTGTAACAGCAGAGACCTAGACAGATAAACAATGATTACGTGTTAGACGGACAAACAATGATTACGTGTCAGACATTGTACCTATGTAATGCGTCGCATATCCATTACTGTCAGCTCAAGTAGAAGCCTATATATAGATAACGCTGCGCAGTGCGAGATTTGCGCCAATTCAATTTCACTGAGAAAGAGTCAAATTGCTTCTTCAATATGTCATAGTGAACAGCGCATCATGCAGAATAGGGAGCATTTTACTGCACCATGATGCAATTTTTGGTTACCTCCAAGAGGAAATTGCGCTTCAGTTGCTATGTTGGCGCACAGATTTTATTATTCAACAAACATAAGAAAGAAACAAACTTTTTCATTTTGAAAGCCGACGAAGTAACCTCTTTTCCGCCTAACCTAGATTTTAAGCTTGATTTTAAATGAAAAATATATAAAATCTAAAGAAGCTCTGCGTATTGACCATTTGTAAAATATAAGTATTTAATGTATACCTATGTACATAACATCACGCCCATAATCCCCAAAGGGGTAGGTAGAGTCAAAGGGACAGCTGCCAAGCCCCTTTAACCACATTTAGCCAAAAATAAAACTAAAGTAGAATATAGATATTCTTTATTAAACTAAAACAAATCGGAACGGAAATTCATGAAAAAGTAGCGACAAGTGGCTAGCTTGTCGCCTACACAGTCACATACCCATAACCCGATATACCGTTAGTCGCCTTTTACGACATGCTAGGCAAGAAACACAGTTGGCACATTATTTTTAAGTCCCAGACCAACACGGGACAATGATCTGGGTTAGATGGAAAATTGTGAAAAAGTAGTGACAAGTGGCTAGCTCGTCGACTACTCAGTGACATACCCAAAAGCCCGTAAACCATTAGTCGCCTCTTACGACATGCCAGGCAAGAAACACAGTTGGCACATTCTTTTTTTTTGTCCCAGATCAACATGGGCCAAGTCCCAGACCAACATGGGACAAATTGCACTACTACTACAATCCCAGGGTAACCACCCGGGGTATATTTACTAGTGTTACTGCTCGATAGGACAATATCGATATCTATTATTATCGATAACCTATCGATAGTTCGATAAGAAAACTATCGATGAACAGCATAGTATTGATAGTATCGATACTATCGATTATCTACACAATCACATACCCACAACCCGATATCCCGTATCGTAATGTATTTGTGATGTCATCTATTATATTGTGCCCCATACATAGGTACTTAGATACATACTTACATACATATCACCACGCCCGTAATCCCCAAGTCAAAAGCAGGCAAGGTGTCCCCTTGCCTGCTAGCACCCTTAACCACATTCAGCTTAAAAATAAAACTGGGCTGGGTTAGATGAGAAATTGTAAGAAAGTAGTGCCAAATTCCTAGCGCAGTCTACACAATCATAGACCCAAAACCCGATATACCATTAGTCGCCTTTTACGACATGCTAGGCAAGATATACAGTTGGCACATTATTTTTAAGTCCCATACCAACATGGGACACTAATATTGTGTCCCCAATATTAATTTTATTAGTGATGTCACCTAACTCTATTTTGCAATTTACCACTCTCAGCCAAGCTCCTACATTCACCAGACATTCCCTGACAAGGCCCCACGATAAATGAGCTAATTAAAACAGAGGGCCGATATTAATCAACCGGGCTGAAGTCCATTAGTATCGCCGGCAGACACTTTTGTCTGTCCAACTCTTTGGCGGGACAATCGATATAACCCGGTGTCGAACCAGCGACTGTTAGGGCTGGGTCTAAATTAACAGCAACATACATACATAACATCACGTCCATAATCCCCGAAGGGGTAGGCAGAGTCAAAGGGGCAGCAGGCCCCTTTAACCATATTCAGCCAAAAACAAAACTGGCTAGTGACAAGTGGTCGTCGCCTATACCATCATATACCCAAAACCCCATATACCATTAGTCGCCTTTTACGACATGCTAGGCAAGAGACACAGTTGGCACGTTCTTTTTTAGTCCCTGACCAACATGGGACAGTAGATTGAGTCTAGCTAAGATAGCTTAGATGATTATCAAGTAGAATCTCTATAGATATATACCTAGATATATTCTTTATTGAACGAAAACAAACCCAGAACTTTGTCATTCTGGCAAATTCAAAAAAAATAGGCGATAATGTAGCTGACAGCGATCTATTCTTGACAAGCTCAATGGCGCATTCGGTAGTGACCCTGCTCCATGCGCCAAGAGTTGCGGGTTCGGCTATAATTAAATGGACTTTAGCATGCGAAATTATTGTGATTTTTGGTTTTAAACTGTGCTAGAGAAAAAAAAGTTTTGACACATGGACACACATAAAAAAAATTACACGTACGCGTCCAGATTTAAATTAGCACTCCTTGTATATGAGCCGATTAATTGACTCTGTAACTACTGTGCATTTAAATTAATATAAATTACCTACAGCAGAAGCTCTAAGTCATAATATAGAATATGTAAGTCACAGGCGATGATGGATGATACAATTCGACGTGCGATACACTAATTGGCTGCAAACTGTGATTGGTGTAACGTGACCTTAATGACTGCATACATAATTATATTACCCGTAGTGACAGCCCTAGTGACGTCACTTCGCACGATGATGGACGAGTTGTGTTCGCTGTCGAGATCTTGTCGCGTGACTGAGGTAGAGACAGTGATTTTGGTTAGTGAATTGGTTTTGTCTTGGCTTTGGAAACTACGGATAAAAAATAAATAAATAAAATTAATTTATTTCGGACCTGGTCCATAAATAAATAGCTAGTAATACTATTTGGTGTTGACGCGTTTCTAGGCGGGTCTCTTGTATGATGATTCATTCAGCCAGTCTGGTTATTACATTAAAGCGACTGCCACCTGGGCTGTGTAGCCCTTAGACGATGAAACCACTACCTGAAGGTAAGACAAGTTTGTGATATGAATCCGTACGTAGATTTTATATATGCAGCAATACCTATCTTGTTTTTGACCGATTTTAAAAATAGAGGAGGTTCTCAGTTCGACAGATTTTTTTTAAATTTATAAATTAGTCACAAAAACTAAAATTTAAGTCAGTATTTCGATATGTAAATTGAAACAATCAGAAAGTTCAACGTAAATGTGTAGAGGCAGCCCTATTGCGATGTTCATGCTAGTGATGGATGGTCCGCGGTCGGTGCGGGACACGCTTGTCCCGAAACCGCGTAACGGGACACTCGCTAAATAGTTTATTTGGGTGAGGTCGTTGATGTCCCCACACATATTCCTCTACGTACTACTTGTGCAATTAAAGATGTAATATACCTTTATTATAAGCAATTCTGAAATGTTGGATGACTCAAAAACTAGCATCACGCTATTTCGACTGGCTCGACGACACATTCAGTAGTGACCCTGCCCCATGCGCCAAGAGTTGTGGGTTCGATCCTCACCCAGGACAAACATTCGTGTGATGAACGTGTTTGTTCTGTGTCTCGGGGTTATTATCTAATGTTTATGTATATATTTGTTATACCACTGTTGATTCTTATATCCGTAACACAAGTGCGTAAGCTACTTACCTCGGAGTGAGATCAATGTATGTGATGTCGTCGGATATTTATTTATTTATTTCCCTAGGAGGTTTTTATTTTATTTTATAACTTACTTATTTTATAAACTAGCTGCTTCCACGGTTTCACGTTTCTAGTCAATGTGTCGTAGCGTGATGTCATATAGCCTTCCTCGTTAAATGGACCATTAGCGTTTTTTACAGTCCTACTTTAAACAGCTATATACACCTAGTTTGATTACGGGGAATCAGAAAATCGACATGAACAATCTTAACAATTTCTGTCCTTAATAATTACCGCTTCCACTTACCAATGTAATACATGTTTAAGCAAAAAAAGCACTTTTAAATCGTCAATTTTACAAAAATCTGTAGAGCAATGTGAATCTACCACCAGTTCGGAATGCTGATTCTACCGAAAAGAAACCGGCAAGATATTCGGCAGTTACTCTTTTCAGCGTCAATATATACATGAGTAACATACATTTTTTTTAAAGTTCTTATCCAAATCATACAATCAATGACTGTGGGAGATAACATAATATGATTACAATAAAAGTGTAAGATTAACCAGAGCAGAGCCCCCAAAGGTGGCACCTGTGCACAAGCATGACGTATGTGTCAGCTATCGTTTCACTCAACCATATCAGAGGGAATGTAACGACCTATAGAAGTGAAGTGCATAGGTGACCTACGTGAAGTTGCAGTGTATCTGCGTATTTTATGGGCGTTTAGGATGTCATGTTGGTGTGGGACTTAAAAATAATGTGCCAACTATGTTCCGTGCCTAGCATGTCGTAAAAGGCGACTAATGGTGTATCGGGTTTTGGGTGTGTGATTGTGTAGGCGACGAGCTAGCTACTTGTTACTATTTGTTCACAATTTTCCATCTAACCCAACACAGTTTAATTTTTTTGGCTAAATGTGGTTCAGAGGGCTAGCTACCCCTGTGACTTTGCCTACCCCTTCGGGGATTACGAGCGTAATGATATGTATGTGTGTGTATTTAGGATGATTTTGTAACCTTATTTTTTTTTTACTTTTGTTTTTGACGCGGTGAAGCGGTGAAGTGTTGCACACGATCACAATTCCTGGGAGGGCAGGGTGGTGAGTGGGACTTCCGGGGGCCGCTGGAATTGGAGGCCCCTGTCCGGCCAAGGATGGAAAATGGCCGGCGTATACCGACTAAAACCCTGCGGTACCCCTCATCGCTCGAGTCGAGGGACGTTGTGGGAATGGCTGAGCCTCTACACCCACGACGTCCTTCATGATTTTATAAGCCTGCTTAACAGTATCAGACAGCTGAATGGGTTTCCTTAAAATGATTTTTTGTCTTACCGACTTTATGTGTGGGAGTCGACGTCGATAACGTGTCGCTACGTTGCTGACTGTACTGCCATACAGAGACATAGTCGCTGAATAATTTATTTGAATGGAGACAATGTTCAAATGTGGGGATCACCTCATGCCTGGTTTTATTGGTTCTGACACATCTAAAACAATTATTTTTGACAGCCTCTTAAGGTATACAGTTAAGAGAGCCATCACAAAGTAAAATTCGCGAATATAATATATTTTTTAAATAAAAACAGAAATCTAAACTAGAGCGACAAAATAGAAAAAGGAAAAAGTTACAGGAAACAGGAAATTGGAAACAAAAAAGAAAATAAAAACGGAAAAAGCAACTAGGTATTTTACAATCAAGTAAAAGTGTAGACCAAAAGCAAGCGAAACGTAATTTCCGGGTGCAATTAGTCCACGCTTACCTATTTATAAATAAATAATTTCTCCAGACTGTCATACAAATTCCCTAGTTCTAAACTAAGCTTATAAGCTTATGCTATGGATACTAGGTGAACGGATAGACATACATAAATACATTTATAACTTCTATGACTCGAGTACAAATGTCCATGTTCATCACACGAAACATTTTCCCCTAGTGGGATTGGAACCCGCGACCCTTGGTTTCGTGGACTCTGACCTCCCAACCAACGGGCCCGTCAAATATATAAAAATCCTTAGTTCCTAAGTTGCATAAAAATACGATGTAGTTACCCTCACGATAATACGCAGCAATCTCAAACAGTCTAGACGTGACAGACCGACAGTGTGTGGTCACCGGGAGGCTTTGAGGGAATTCCGTTATATTTGCCAACAATACCGGCCACTCCAGTCGAGTCTATTTCAAGACAGTTGCGGAGCTTACCCGCCCGAATTCGGCCGAAATATCCATTGTTGCTGGCAATTTCCCTCTGCTCTTATGCTTGAGGTCTTCTGTTGTATTACGCGTCGGTGAGAAGGCTTTTTAATTTTTAGCTTAGGTGCTTTTTGTAACAATTTAGTTATGGGTCAAATGTTAAACATATATTAAAGTCAGAATATTCAGTTAATAGTAAAGTTTTATAATTTACTAGCAGACCCGGCGCACTTCGTAACGCTCGATTCTCGGATTTCCAATTCATATTTTTTTTATTTACAGCGCAACTTCTTTCTTTTTTTCTTTCATGAGAACCTTCACTTGACAATAATATTAACAAACACAACTAAAAAAATAATTAGCGAAATCGGTTTAGCTGTTCGTGATTTGTGCTTAGCAACACATTCAGCGATTAATTTTTATATTATAGATACAGGTTTCAAACAAACATTCTTATACTGTCGAATGGGGATGTTGACACCATTCATATTTAATTTTGAAAAATCAATTCTGAAAAAGAGGTATCGTTGTATGTTGTAAAACTTATTGATTTTGAATTATATTGAGTCTACGACTTTTAATGTTACAAAAACTGCTTAATATTTAGTCAATTGACTATACGAACTAGTGACGTCATAGGTTGACAGGCCTATACAAAATCTATGAAGTGACTGCGTTTTGACAGCTTTTTAAAAGTATCTCATTTGACTTGCCAGTCAACATCCCTATTCAGAAGATTGGGCCATATGTGAACTACCGTCGCGTCGGCTCAAAATAGTTATTATACCGAAAAAATCTCTGTAAGAGCACCCTTGTATTTTAGTGCCTAATAAACGTAAATCCATTTATTAAAGTATGAGTTACAGATAGCGCGCGAGTTGAATGCAGTCGGGGCCTGAAACGTGACATACCTGAGCTCTGCACTCAACTCGCGCGCTATCTGTACTTTTCTTCATCGATAGGATTCATAGAAATGTTTATAATAATAATGATAAATTCTCCATAGGTACTGCAATATCATTCTATGCACAATTGTCATTATGAGTACATGAAAAAAAGGCACATGACACTACTTTCGTTTCATTATCAACAACACACATAAGATCACTCTCGTAATCTCCGACGGAGTAGGCAGAGTAATTAATTACCAACAAAGTGTAAATATTTCTCTAAAATCAATGGAGTGTTCCCCATCATAATTTGTCACATCCGCACTAAATAAGACACAACGGTGCAAGCCCGGTCGAGTCCAAGAAACGGTGCGGAAATACCGGCTAAGCCGGAACACGTACCCGAAATATGCGCTGTGTGAGGCGATTATACCAGAGGCGCAACATCTCTGCATTTTGTAAGGACTCATTCTCATTGGACATTTTATTATGTCTCCAAATATTGCTATTCGTTTTTTTACTTATCGAGAAAAATAATCCCATTCCATCTAATCCATCCTATTACTTAAAAAGAAAGTACCAACTGTGTTTCTTGCCTAAAAGGCAACTAATGGTGTGTCGGGTTTTGGGTGTGTGCTTGTGTAGGCGACGAGCTAGCCACTTGTCACAACTTTTTCACTATTTTCCAACCAACCCAGCCCAGTTTTATTTTTGGCTGAATGTAGGTAGTTGAAGGGGCCTGCTGCACCTTTGACTTTGCCTACCCCTTCGGGGATTATGGGCGTGATGTTATGCTAAGGAAAATTAATAAAATATACACGGAAGCATAGAAGGAAGCGGTGAGTTCATGTAGAATAGAAGTAGAATACTGTTGCAAACTAATAAAGTTAACGATCTGATGGCAAATGTCAAAAAAAATCAATCTATGGCTATGAAAAAAAATTCTATTGATTATTATAAAGAGAGACAGAAAATATGACAGGAAGAAATGGTAGTTAACTGAATCAAATTAAATCAAATGATATAGGTTTACGCATATGTTATTCTAGATCATTAAATCATTTTATTTAATCATTTATTTTTTTAAGAGCATATAACATACAACGATTGACAAAAGATACTAAGAATATTTGACCGCTGTTATGATGACACCTAAAAGACGTAGGTAGGTGACATACAGGTACCTACAGTACGGTATCGGTAGCAGTTCTACATGTACTGTGACTGCCTCATTATTGGGCTAGTGCCAGCATGCGCTGCTTAAGGACCAAGAGGTTCTGGGTTCAAATCCCAGGTCGGGCCAAAAATTTGTGGCTGGGTATTTCAATATTGAAACTACTCAGTAACAGTCCAGAGTAAAGAAGTTGGCGGTATAATCACCTCCGTGCTTTGGAAAGCACGTTAAACCGTTGGTCCTGACCTCTCTCCGGTCATGTTGAATTGCCGTCTCACCGGACTATGAGAAAAAAGGAATAGAGAGTGCACCTGTGTTTGCGCACACACTTGTGCACTATAATATCTCCTGCGCAGTTGGCTAATTCTCGATGAGATTAGCCGCCGTGACCGATATCGGTAAGGAAGACATTATTACATGTATTGTGTGATAAGACTACTTACGCCAATTTGTGTTCCAACGAGGACGCGTCCTTATCGCCCAGCAAACAGTGCATCGTTCTGAATATCCGTCTACAGCCCACTCGGGGCTCTAATTAAAATTAAACTTGCGTTAGCTCGTAAATTATGGCCAGTGCGTCTAGAATGCAGCCCGATTCCTAGGTGCCGCCGCGACGGTGTATTATAAACTGGGAATCTTAGTTCCTGGATTTTTACTGTACAAAATAAAATATAGTTTCGATGGATGCTCCATTTTAACGTCAAATTAAGCTAATATACATAATCAAATACAGCTTAATTTTATTTATGGCTAAAAGTGGTTTAAGAAACCTACTGATTCTTGTATTCTCGCCTTCTTTTTCGAATGTGGGGGTGATGACTGCAGATATTTTTGGCGGAACATTAAATTGAATTGAAAATAACAAGCGGAAAGAGAAACGGACACGGTATTTGGAAGTGGAAACTATAAATGGCAAGTAATGGAGATAGTAAATTACGACGGAAAGGGCAGGCGGATGTAAAAATAAACCTTCAGACGTGAATGCAGTTTAAACCCTTCGTTATTATGACTAGCCTTTCTTGATTAGCAATTGAGGCACAAGCTTACACGCGACCGAACTTAGAAATCAGCACACGGACGAAGGAACGTAAAAAAAAGATTTTTATTCAGAATTTCAAATCAGGTAGGTACATCGGAATGGATTTCCAATTCACAAAAACCGTTGCGACAGCGCCGGGCCGGCAGCCCAGCGTCCGTTTATTGTGGATCTGCATAAAAATGCATTTGTTACAGTACGCTGGTCGGAGTTCATGCATTTTATTAGTCTGCCCCGAACCGAGCCGGCTGAAGTGTTTGCGAGTTGTTTTCATGTTTTCACAGCTTTAAACAGCTTGATTGAAATGCGAAACGATTTTCTGAGATACCGTTGGAAGTCACGTGAGATTTAAACGTTTCAAAAGAATGTGGGTGGTATTCGAATTGAGTTACCGTAATTTTTTAAAAACGACATTTTGAGACTTAACATGGTTGAGTACTATAACTGTTAGTTTATTACGGAAAATTGGAAAATTTGGGATCTTCTACTTCGATAGACATTTCGTTTGATTTATTAATTTGTACCTACTTTTTAATTAGGATACAGTGTCCTCCTATCGATTACTGTGTTAATAGTGTTACCATATGTTTTCAATAGATTTGGTGTGGAAAAGTATAAATATTCTTACAAATTCTAGCGTACATATTCTTAACTTGCGAGTTGAAAAGCTTCCAAAATAACGTCGCTTCTTATGACTTAAACGACTTTACAGAGCCTAACTCGGGCCATTCCCCGTGGTTTTGTTCATCATAATAGTTTTATAAAGGCTTGCCAAACCAAACAGCTGTTCCCGTCAAGAGAAAGACATCCCACAATTACGCCGCGTGTTGTGTGGCGCGGCTTGGCTGCGAGCCACGAATGGGCCACATGTGGCCCGGCCGCGTGGCCGCCGCGTCTTCGGCTCTGTTGTTCCGGTCAGTTTCGGTTTGACGTGGTAGAATTGTTATTGAGGAATAGGATATGTTCGTGTAGACACATTATACATATTTATATTAGCTGTGCCCGTAGTTTCACCCGCGTTTATGGTTTATGTTATATAGCCTATAGCCTTCCTCGATAAATGAGCTATGTAACAAAAAAATATTTTTTCAATTCGTTCCTGAGATTAGCGCGTTGAAGCAAACAAACAAACTCTTCAGCTTTATATATTAGTAGTACAAGATTATCAAATCTTCAGTGTATATGGACTGGGTTGGAAGCTAAAATATAATTGGTCTTGAACGAATGCTATTTTAAGATTTCTGACTATATCTTTAGTGATAAAATCTACCGCATACAATATTTGCTTTAACACAAAAATGACTGAACGGTTCAAACGTTTCATCTTGCCGGTTTCTTCTCGGTAGATGCGACATTCCGAACCGGTGGTAGATTCAAATTGTTCTACTATGTACTTACTTGACGATTCACAAGTGCTTTTTTGAGGCCTTCGTAAATAAAGATATTTTGACTTTGACTTTTGACTTTGACATCATCTTCCTAGCGTCCTACCGTGCTTAGACGGGGTCCGCTTAGACCACGATCCAGGATTTAGCGAGTCTGCTTCGATTACACCGAGCGAGCTTCAATTACATTGAAGCGACTGCCGATCTGACCTTCGTAACCCTAAGATAGGGGAACCAGACAATTTATGGATCATGGTTACAAATTCAAAGTTGTTTGAATTTGCAGGTTTCATCACGATGTTTTCCCTCACCGTCGTGCTAGTGGTATAAATACTTACATAGATTTGAAAAATCGAGAGTGTCCGGGTTTGAACCCGCACTCCTTGGTTAAGAGGCGCGTGTCCTTACTATTGAGCTACCATCGCTCTCGTTTACATTACTTTTTAATTTTAAATACTATAGCTACTGGTGGATGCAGTTAGCATACCGTGCGATTATCAGGATCCAGTGGGCGCATTCATTACAACGCTGAAAACCATTTAACCCGTTTAACGGTAGACCACACGCACAATATCTATTTTAGAGAATGCCACTTGTTATGTATTTATTTTATTTATCATGGCGTGAAGTTATGTATATATACATAACTTCACGCCTGTGATCTCCTGAAGCAGGGTCTAAGAGCTGCAAGCTTATAAGCCCATATTCAGTTAAAAATAAAATTGAGTTAGGTTAAATCATAGGTTTCCAACCTTTTTTTAATTATAACAATATATATATGTGTACCTTCGTACATACAAAGATGTACGTGGACTAAACATCACACTTTTTGCCGTTATCGGCTAAAAAGAGATCAGTTTCTTGCACGGGTACAATTAGCGGAAAAAGCACAGTCAGAATTCAAATGGACGATTCGCTTTTTTCCCGCCATAATACCCGTTCGAATTAACACAACGAACTCTCCATTTAACCGTTTTTGCCGTCCAATTCGCAAATTGTCATAGCAATTACAGCGGCAATTGGTGGTTTTTTTCCGCTGAGCTCTGCAGCCGCGGGCCGGACCTAGTGTTGGCAAATCCGGTTTTTTAATATCGGGACTTGAATTAAAAACGGAACGCGCAATAGAAAGAAAACTGTTCCTTTTATATCGGGATTCGAACGAAAAAGGGAAACTGCTCGGAAAAACGCACATGTTAATTATTTTTGAACAGATATAGGCAAAGGAAACACTGGATTATGTAAAAGTCGATACATACACTGGAATTCGATATACTACAGAGAGACAGACAACGTGGTCGCTCTGGCGGTCATCATCTTCCTAGCGTTATGTGCCGTGTTTATACGGGGTCCGCTTAGACCATGATCCAGGATTTAGCGAGTCTGGTAATTACATTGAAGCGACTGCCGATCTGACCTTCGTAACCTTAAGATAGGGGAACCAGACAATTTTTGGATCATGGTTAGAAATCCAAAGTGGTTTGAATTTGAAGGTTTCATCACGATGTTTTCCCTCACCGTCGAGCTAGTGGTATAAATACGTACATAGATTTGAAAAATCCAGAGGTACGTGCCGGGTTTGAACCCGCACTCCGCGGTTAAGAGGCGAGTGGCCTAACCATTAAGCTACCACCGCTCGCTGTGGTCGCTATGGCAGTATTGATATTTTTTTTAAAACCAGCTATTTCTTGAGGTCTAAAAGTTTGGCGTACCAAACCATCAAGATCGGTTAAGGCTTAAGCATAAAAACGTTAAGACAGGCAAATAAAGTTATTTTTATAGTAATTTATAAATAAATTATATTTCATTAGTTATTTAAGAAGTTGTCCAGGCTAGTCCGGGGAAAGCTGATAAATAGGACGTCCCACAAAAGTGGGACATCTGGCAACACTAGCCAGACCGGACTCGGACGTAATTAAATATCAGCGCCAAGAAACTGTCTGAGGCACCGCTGCCAGGACTCGTGTCTGTTGAGGTAGATCAAAGGAGTGATCATAGAGGAGCGATCGTAAGTGGTACATGTATGTTGCGGGTCAATCAAAATTAATATCCAGTTAGTATCGAGTTTTGGTCAAATCTCAATAGTTGGTCGGAAATTTGTAACTCCTAATAATTCAAAAAGATGAACACCAAACTGGAAAAATAGTCACCATTAGACAGATTGATATGATTAGGAGATTTTGTATTATCAACTACTTTTTACAAGCTCGATAGCGCATTCGGTAGTGACCCTGCCCTTTGCACCTAGAGTTGTAGGTTCGATCCCCACCCAGGACAAATATTCGTATAATGAATACTTATGTTTGTTCTCTGTCTGGGTGTTAATATTCAATATTTAAGTATCCTATTTGTAATACCACTGTTGTTTCTGATATCCGTAACACAAGTGCTTAAGCTACTTACCTCGGAGTCAGATTAATGTTTGTGATGTAGTCTGATATTAAAAAAAAACTAACATTTTATTTAGAGCTCAACTGTTGCCTGCAACTTCGTTCACATGCAATTTAATAAAAAGTGTTTGTTCGTAACAACTGATTTACATACATAACATCAGGACCTTCATCCCGGAAGGGGTAGGCGGAGTCAAAAGGGCAGCTAGCCTTTTAACCACACTTAGCCAAAAAATAAAACTGGGCTAGGTTAAATAGAAAATTGAGAAAAAGTTGTGACAAGTAGCTAGCTTGTCGCCTACACAATCACATACCCAAAACTCAATACACCATTAGTTGCCTATTGCGATATGTTAGGCAAGGAACAACGTTGGCCCATTCTTTTTAAATCCTAGACCAACATGGAACAATTACCATAACGGATTTAGTAAGTACTAGCTGTGCCAGCGGTGTCACCCGCGTTTATGGTTAATATTATAAAGACTATTTCCGTCATACATGATTTCTATGTAACTTTAACCATTAAGGCTGCACACGCGACGGAAGCTTAAAAAATGGAGTAACTTCTTCCGTTTTCCCAACATTTCCCTTCACTTCTCTGCTCCTATTGATTGTAGCGTGATGAAAAGTATACTATAACCTGCCCAGGAGTATGAAGAATCATTGTACCAAGTTTCGTTAAAATCCGTCGAGTAGTTTTTGTTTCTATAAGGAACATACAGACAGACAGACAGACAAAAATTTTACTGATTGCATTTTTGGCATCAGTATCGATCACTAATCACCCCCTGATAGTTGCACCCAACAGGCACACAAAAAAACAAAAAATACAAATGAGCAGACAAAAATCAAAAAAATAAAATATAAAAATAACATAAAAAATATTATTTAATTAGCACAGACTGGGAAGTTTAATGTGAGCAGATATCTTCAATGGTAGCTTAAGTTACTCTTCAACTTTTAGCCAGTTGCTAGAGCCGTCAAAATCTATCTAGGCTTTTAAGAGATGAGTAGAAATACATAAATATACAAAAACTTAAAAAATGGGTTAATGTTATAATATCCGCGATTTTCAAATAGATGCGATACACCATGCCACTCGCTGCTATATACCACCCTCAAATTCCGAGTAGGTAAGTTCACATACACTTCAGGCTAAACACTGAAGCGTATTCCGTTGTGATAAGGGCTGTTATAACAAAAATGTATAGCCTGATCTGCTGCCGTCTGTACATTACAGATCTATTACTTAAATATACTCTTTTTGTAAAAAAAAAATAGCTAAATCTTTTATTCGAAAACGTTCTCATTAATGATTTTCACAAGAATTTCTCTAATTCCACATTTTAAAGTTAGACCCACAAATCATTCCGACGTTTACAAGTTACTGTAAAACTTAAATGAGTTTAAGAAATTAAAACGTACGTTACTCGCTACAGCTCCTAGCAGTTCGGTATACAGGGTTTTTGCTTAAAGAAGGACTTTTACGTAAAATAAATAATTTCTTCAGACTGTCACACCAATTCCCTAGTCCCAAACTAAGCTTACAAGCTTGTGCTATGGATACTAGGTGAACGGATAGACATACTTAAATACGTTTATAAACATCCATGACTCGAGTACAAATTCATCACACGAAATATTTGCCCCTAGCGGGATTCGAACCCCTTGGTTTTGTGGCCAGGGTCTCTGACCACTCGACCAACGGGCCAGTCTTATAATTGAACTTATTGCTTTACATAGAGGAGAAATATATACATACGTAACATCACGTCATAATCCATGAAAGGGCTCGCAGAGTCAAAAGGGCAGCAAGCCCATTTAACCACATTAAGCCAAAAAATAAAACTGGGCTGGAAAATTGTGTAAAAGTTTTGACAAGTGGCTAGCTCGTCGCCTATTCAATCACATTCCCACAACCTCTTACACTATTAGTCGCCTTTTACAACATCTTAGACAAAGAACACAACTGTCACATTCTTTTAAAGTCCCAGACCAATATGGGACAACATTCGTTTTTATTTACAAAAACTATTTCGTTAATAAAAAGTACCTTATCTCTTCTTAGAATTGTAACTGCTCTTGCATGAAAGAGTAACAGAATGATCAAGTTAGGTAGAATGTCCTATATATTGTATAAATAGGACATATATACAATATATTGTATATATAGGACATTCTATAGATTTAATTAAGGATTTTGTTATCTATACTAAAATTATAAAGAGGACAGATTTGTATTTGTGTGTGTGTATGTTTGTAATGAATAAACTCAAAAACTACTGTGTCGATTTCAAAAAATCTTTCACCATTGAAAAGCTACAATATCCGGAAGTAACATACTCTAAATGTTATCCCCATATTCCCACGGGAACGGAAACTACGCGGGTGAAACCGCGGGGCGCTGCTAGTGTAATACATAAAAGCAACCTGTATCTATCTGTTGCGAGATCGCCGCTGACCGCCGCGCTACTGAATAGTAACAATTAGGTAATTTATACTCCGGCTCCAAGCGCAGGCTCGTAAAATATCCTATAGTGCACCGGCTTTGGAATATAGGTACTAGCAATTTTTGGAACAAGACTTTCTATGAAACAACTGAGGATTTTTATTTATTTATCAATCTATTCTTTTTTATTGTCGGAAAATTGCAATTGTTAGGTATATATTACGGTATTTTAAAAGTACATCCTAGGTGAAATATTATTTCTAAGTGAGATTCGTTTATGCAATACAATCATTTTGTTTTTATTTACTTGAAAACAGACTTTTTCATGGCAGAAACCCCATTTTGACATCTCAATAGAATCGCATAGGCGAATACCTAGCAAGTTAAAATTTTCGTTAAAAAAACTGTCTAACAAAAGCTAAAAATATATATATAAAAAAAAAACAGACATTCACAACATATACGAATTCCCACTTTACCAGCAACATACCATTTTTATAGCGCTCGCTCGTAAGCCGACCAGCCTGGGTTGAAAGTCGCGGAGCGTTCATAAAGCCCACTCCACACACTTGGGCACTTAGCTAGTCACTTCACATAATGCCTAGGACCGGCACACGCTGCCGTCTGTCGCCAGTTCTGTGAAACAAAGAATTATCGCCTTCAAGACAATGCTCTTGTCATAGAGTAAATATTTGCAGAGGGGTTCACGAACACAGATTATTTTATACCCAGTGCATAATATTCTTTGATCGGAATGTATCTTCTCAAAACGTATTGAATTTAATGAATTGACAACATATTTGCATACCTGCAAAAGAAACAACATTTAAAGCCTCATTTATAACTGTGGAGAAAACAACAAAATGATAAACGATATTATTTATAACTAGCTGTGCCAGCGGTGTCACCCGCGTTTATGGTTAATATTATAAAGACTATTTCCGTCATACATGATTTTTATGTAACTTTAACCATTAAGGCTGCACACGCGACGGAAGCTTAAAAAATGGAGTAACTTCTCCCGTTTTCCCAACATTTCCCTTTACTACTCTGCTCCTATTGATTGTAGCGTGATGAAAAGTATACTATAACCTGCCCAGGAGTATGAAGAATAATTGTACCAAGTTTCGTTAAAATCCGTCGAGTACTTTTTGTTTCTATAAGGAACATACAGACAGACAGACAGACAGACAGACAAAAATTTTACTGACAGCATTTTTGGCATCAGTATCGATCACTAATCACCCCCTGATAGTTATTTTGAAAATATATTTCATGTATAGAATTGACCTCTCTACAGATTTATTATAAGTATAGATGAAAAAATTATTACTTAAATATGTTTGTCAGTATTGACATTAATAGAAAAGTAAAATTCAAGAAAACCTGAACAAGAGTAAAGAGGTTTTCTGTACCTTCCTCAAATACTTTCCTATTTTCAGAATGGCTTTTTCTCAAATATGTAAGTCCCTTTGTCAATTGTTTTCGTCTCAAAGCACAGCATGAGGACACTGGGCATGTGCAAATAAGAGTGTAACCACGATCTATTTGGACTGGTTCCTCTGTCTTAGAAGGATATTATGGAAGTCATTTCATTTTAAGTAACCGTACTCGCTATAAACATATGTATATCAAGAGATCGTTGTCTTTTTTTTTTTTTTTTTTTTTTTTAGTTGGGGAAACTCCCACGAGCCGTCACCCTCTGCTCGGGGAAGCAGAGGGCGGTGTGTCGGACTCGAACCGACTAAAACCCCGACGTGGCCTCCCGCGGCGCAGTTCCGGAGGAGCCGGTATCCCCACTGTCGGGACTATACGACAGCTCCTCCGGTAGTGCGCATGCCGCGCTGCGCGGCTCACCTCGCGCGGCGGTGGTCGATGCTGTGCAGCCCACGCCATCAGTCGTCGGATGCACAGCACCGAGCACGCGCGCGCGTCGAGACATGCCAGGCCACCCAGCATGTCTCAACTACTCCGCCCAGGATTCAGACGCCGATCGTCCCCGTGACCGGCGTCGTGGGCCCACTCTCGCGCTGTGCCCTCTGCTAAGCCAGAGGGCACGCGGAGAGCGTCTCGTCAGAGGGGGCCGCCTTCCGCCCGGCGACCTAAATTGAGGGCAGAGCCCTGTCGTCACGAAGGGAGAGGAGATCCCTCCGCGACCCACCACAACGCAGCGCAGTGCGCCCCTGTCGGGTTGCCGAGGAACGACACACTCAGCTCCTCCTCTTCCTCGGCAATCCTAGTCCGGCCGCAGGGGGCTGCGGCCGGTGCCGCAACTGCTCGGTGGGAAATGCCGAGCAATCGCAGCTCACCTCGGGGTCTCTCTTAGCTTCGGCCCTGTCCTGCACCAGGGCCTACTAAGCCCCCCCGGTACGCCAAACCGAAGACCCCAGCGGGGGGGAAGAGATCGTTGTCTAGTTTATATTCATCAAGCTCTTAACTCGTTCGCGTGAGCAACCACATGTCCAAAATGTTGCATAACGGCGCAACCTTTATTCCATACAAAATAAAGCGCCGTGTGAAGACGTCGCGCCGTAAGCCATACACCATGTAACCAAGCTACACGGCGCGACAAACTACAAAAATGGGATGTAATGCGGCGCAAAGGAGCAACGGTATATGAATTTACTCTTAAATTAGACGTCGGGCGACGTTACACCGAAATACATATCATAATCTTTAGGACGTCATGAGACGTTGCGCCGTTTCCTAAGCATATACTCACGACGTCGTGCGACGTAGCTCACGCGAACGTGTTAATACAGTATAGTTTGTAAAATTTTTGAGTCAGTTGCCACATACAAGTGAAGCTAAGTGTTAAAAATGTTTTCCAAAAGTGGAAATAATAGTGAATTGCAATCAAAATGTTCAGGTCTCATCTTTTTTCAACAGCTCAGGTAAAGAAAGCATTCAGCTAAGTTAGAAGTTATGTTATATAATGCGTTCCATTATCACTAGAAATAATATTGACGGTACTTAACGCGATATTAATTATGTAGTACATGAGTACTTACAGCAAATGTCGCGAGCCCCAAGTCCGCTTGCGACCACGGTCGTTGCAACACGGCCGAAACGTCAAGCTGTAAGTACTCATGTACTACATAATGCATATCGCGTTTAGTCCCATTAGTATTATTTCTAGTTGGATTAATTTGTCTCACTTAACTCAAAGTGGCACATCTGTATTTCCACATTCTCGACAATCCTCTCACGACTCCCAAAACACCGTTAACAATAATAAACTCTAACAGGGAAGAAATAAAGGTGATGTAGTGCGTTGTAGACATAATAATAAGTTAATTTGTATGATGCATCGCTTATATTATTTGTTTATTTGGATTTATGATGTATGGGTGCTTGGGGTGTTACGGGCTTTGTTTGGTAAAAAGTGCGATACATTACTAAAGGTAATGCCACCTGAATGAGAAGGGAGTAGGTGTAATGTTCTTTTTAACTATCTTCAAAAAACCTTTTTGCTTTGTGGTTATTGCTGGTTTGGTAATTAATGTGTTTTTTTTTGTTGGAGAGTGATCTTAGGTTTCTTAGCTAAGCTTTTACGCTACCTATAAGTCCCATGGCTATGTTCTATTCCAGCCCCTACTGTAACGCATAAAAATACATAACCATTTACCGAGTCAACTAAGGCTAGAGTCAAATTTAACTGTTTAAAAAAAAATTGAAACTATTTTTAATCTCCAAATGTTACTATAGTTTGAGTGAATGCTATAATGATAAGATATAAAACAAACACCATTATACGTACATAAGCTATACCCAAAAGGGTAACATGATGTACTGGCAACTTGTATCACCAACTAATTTACTATAACTAACTAACTAAACTTCCCTAGCGGGGTAGGCAGAGAGAACCGAACGCACATGGCACGATCCTTACACACCTCACTCGCCTCTTCAACATTCATAATCCTTTTCATACAAGCTCTTCGGTTTTTATGACTCCTAACATCACCTTCTGTTAATTTACATTAATGAATGTAATAAACGTTTTGACTTTGACTTTGACTTTGACTTTAACTTTAACTTTAACTTTGACATTGACTTTGAGTTAGTGATGAGCGAAGGATTATCAGCGATTTCCCGTGTCTCGACTTTTTTTTAATAATGGCTGCAAGGGTTGCATTGTTTTTGCAAATAGCGTGATGTGGACAAGTCGATCAAAGGCATTTAAGACGCTCATTTGATCTAGTCTGTCCCGTTCTATCTTATACTGTAGTTGAATTCCTGTCCATTGGTGAAAGAGTTATTCAAATCGGTCCAGTATTTTCGGAGCCTAATCGATACAAACAAACAATCAAATCTTTCCTCTTTATAATAAAAAAATATTAATATCTGACAAGCCGTTTCTTCAAGGAGGCCGACCACAAACATCGTCACACGAGATTTTTATATGTACACACTATTTTGTAATTTAATTACCACTAAGTTATGTACTTACACTTTTGACTTTCCTTAACCAAAACCTAATAAAAGCAGCCATTCCCCCACGCCGCGCCTCTTTAGTTACACTTCAATCTACTTGTAAATTCAGTTTGGAGTTGGTGTTCGGAACAGCGGGGGCGTCTGGAAAAATGCGGAGTCCGTCGCGTCTGCCGTAGGCTGGCCCTAAACGCGTTAAGGGTCGTGGGTAGGGCTACCATTGTTTCAGAGAGCGTAACCCTTGACAGACTTTATAAACTGTCATTATCTTCCTAACGTTGAGTCCGAGTAAAACCATGAAGCAATGTTTCACAAAGTTAGATAAGTGAGATATTACATACATACGCCCATAATCCCCGAAGGGGTAGGCAGAGTCAAAGGGGCAGCATGCCCCTTCAACCACATTCAGCAAAAAATAAAGCCGGGCTGGGTTAGATGGAAAATTGTGAAAAGCAGTGACAAGCGGCTAACCTGTTGCCTACACAATCACACACCCAAAACCCGATATACCATTATTGGATATGATAAGAGGGAAAAAATATAGGTAAAAGTATAGAGAAGGAAAAAATATTGTACCAATAGATTCACTTAGTCCAGGATTTGGCGAGTCTTGTTATTTATTACCTTGAAGCGATTGTCTATCTGAACTTCGTAACTTTTAAATAGACCAGACAAATTACATTATGTTTCACCCCATAGTCATTTGAATATGCAGGTTTTTAATATGATGTTTTCATAAATAATCACACTTATTTTTCTTTCTATGATAGCAAGCATACATAATAAAATGCAGAAGCTGCAAACATGGAAGCGCAAAAGAAACTTAAGCGAGATTGGAAGGAAAGTAAAACCGAAATGGAAGCAGGTAAGAGACGGAAATCGATGAGAAATAAAAATGGAAACCAAAACGGATATTCTAATCAGAGTTCTAACCTTAGGTAGAGAGGGAACACAGAAACGGATGGAAATGAAAGTGGTTCCGAAAAAAGAAAACCTAAGACAAACATACAAAATAAAATTAAGTAGAATTAAAGATTTTATTACAAAACGGCCTATTATTGCTAAGTAGTAAGTTTTTCCCGGAGAATAGGATAAAGTTATGGATGAGAGGACGATGGGAATCGTCATTGTCTTAGTCAATCTGTATAGTTTCATTGCTGGGCAGCATCGTACAGCTATTCTTTTGATTTAAAGAAAACAGTTCACTCTTTGGATACAGTATGGTCACCTTATCCTAGACTCAGTGTTGCACTTTGTATGTAGACTCGCGCGTAAAAACTAGTGCTTTACGTCTTGCATCCTTGCCGCAGAAGTGCTGCCCCCACGGGAATCGTAAAGTGAATTTGAGCATATAGTACCTTGTGGTACTGATGCGGGAATAAAATCATGAAGCAATGTTTTGAATTGCTGGATTAAAAATTGGGTAGGAATAAAATTATGATAGTAGTTTTTTGTTAAGCGTTTATTAAATATTGGCGTATTATGAATAAATATTTTTTTCAAACTAGGACACTTATTCACTAGCTCCAAATCTTACTAACATTATAAACGCGAAAGTTTGTATGGATGGATGGATGTGTAGATGTTTGTTACTCTTTCACGAATAAAGTATTGCATGGATTTTAATGAAACTTTACAATAGTATAGCTTATACATTAGAATAACACATAAGCTATGTTTCATCGATGTACCACACGAGCAACGCCGCAGGTAGAAACTAGTATAGCATAAAATATATATTGTAGACACATACTTGTATCTAATATGAATATAACAATGGGAAAGTAATATAACTTAAATACATTTTATAAAAATACTGAAGACTCGATTGGTGACGGCCATATTTATCACACATAAATGTGCCTACAGAAAGATCAACTCTCAGCCTTAGATTTTACATTTTAACCAAACGATCGTAAATATTCTTCAATGGTTTCATTCTGAAACTCAGTGAAATGAAGTCGCGTATAGAAATTAGTCTATTTTACATATGACTATAAGATTAAACGAGAGTACTACTCTCGTTTAATCTTGTAGTAGTAGTAAAAGCACCTAAATGACTATTTCCAGACCCAGTAAGGAACATCAACATCTTGGACTTTGTAGATGCCGTCTTGTGGTGGTTGCATAAGCTGCATTTCAATTGCAAATACGTGGCGTTACATTGTGGCAGCTGGGGCTAAGTGTTCCGTTAATGCATTATATTTGAAAGATAAACCTTGCAACAGTGTCGGCGATGTATCACGGAGTCTGCTCGCGAGAGGACACACGGATCGCAAGTATGTCAAATAATGGGTTATTTAAAAATATATAAAAAAAATTGAGTCAACTAGCCTATTCCGATAGTGCATCGGAATAGGCTAGTTGACTCAACGATTTTTAATAGTCCATTATAGAGATTGCTAAAAAATATTGTACACATATTTTTTCTTTTGTTCAGCAAATCAAAAATAACGAAGCTATAGCGACGACGACGACGATAAAGTTCCGCGTGACGTCACGTGCTCTGTAAAATTTTAGGAACAAGTGATGAAAAGGTGTCTCACTATAGAGCTTTGAAGCGCTGTATCTTTGTTATTTTTCGAGTATTTGATAAAGCAAAAAATACGTAGAGCTTGTATAAAAAAGGATCATGAAAGTTAAAGAAGCGAGTGAGGTGTGTAAGGATCGTGCCATATGGCGTTCGGTTCTCTCTGCCTACCCCGCTAGTGGCGTGAAGTTTAGTTAAAAGAATACGAATTCAATATTTTTTCTAATTTACGGACTAAAAATAATATTTTAATCAACTAGCCTATTGTATAATAGTACTATATATACTATACATATAGACAGATAGCTTGATGGTAGGCGGTCATGGTAAGTAATAGGCGCTTGCAACACATGGTGACTCGCATATGGTCTGCCCTTTGACAGTTTTGTTTCACATTACTGCGTCTGCTGAATAAGGGATGAGCACGATATTCTCGTTAGATACCCTGTCGTCTTCAGTGCGTATTTACAGAGTTTGGGCATCCGTTTCTCTTAGTCATTAATCGAGACAGCTTCAGACATGCTATTATGCTTATGCTGGTTTCTTCTGAGATAATATCGTGGTCTTAACATGCCACTGCCATTCGAACGGCCGGGTTCGATAAAGACCACAATATTCGATTCAGCGTGACTTGCTGTGGTCACAGTGAGTCACGCTGAAACCAAGGTATCATCAGCGTGTCTTAATGTAAAGAAAGGTGAATAAGAAATCAATCCCTTTATTATCACCGCTCTCAATCTGATTTAACTGCACGTATTTTTTTAAGATTGTACCTCACACCGTATCCAAATAAGTAAACGGTCCACAACTTTACTGCCGTTTTATTTTAAATTAAGCACGTTAAGCCGTTGGTATTGCGACTGACCTCACTGGTCATGTCTAATTGCCGTCTCACCGGACCAAGAGAGTAAAGGAATAGAGAGTGCACCTGTGTTTGCGCACACACTTGTGCACAATAATATCTCCTGCGTAGATGACTAATCCACGTTGAGATTGGCCGCCGTAACCGATCTCGGTTAGGAGGACATTATCTATTTTAATTTCACTCCAATGCGTGAAAACTGTGAATTGTATTTCTTAAATTAAATATTTCTAAAACAAGCGCTACAACTCGTATTGAACTTATACCTAAACACCGCAAAACATCTACAATTTTCCGACATTCACCGAACCTCAATGACCGTATGTCTCGCCGCCACGAATACAAAATTTCAACCGGCGGAGTACGTCATAAAACTCGTATCAACCCGCCGCAACTTGGACAAAGCCGCGCGATAAACATGTGCGTCTCAGACCCACCTACTATGTGCCCTCCGTTCTTACTCCAGCTTCTTGTATTGGGTCTTAGTTTGGCAGTTTTGTACCGAGTTGTTTGTTGACTGGCCCGCTGGTCGAGTGGTCAGAGACCCTGGCCACGAAACCAAGGGTCGCGGGTTCGAATTTCGCTAAAATGGACATTTGTACTCGAATGACGGATGTTTACAAACGTTTTTAAGTATGTCTATACGTTTACAGTATCCTTAATACAAACATAAGCTTAGTTTGGAACTAGGGAGTTAGTGTGTCAGACTGGGGAATTTATTTATTATTATTTATTAGTGTATTATTAAAACTTTCGGTAACACTATTAACTTTCGTAGTACCTGCATTAATTATCCTGGCGCCATATATATTCCTTGGTTGGGAAAGGAACTATGATCCTGGATTAAGCGAGTTTGACTATTATATTGCAGCGACTGCTGTTTGACTTTTTAACTCGTAGGGGAACCAAACCAACATCCATGGCTATTTCAATAAATGTTAGGTTGTAGGTTTAGATTATACAGTGTATGTACATACAATACATACATAGCTTCACGCATATAATCCCCATAGTAGTAGGCAGAGTTAAAGGGGTAGCCTTTTTAACCATATTAATCCAAAAATAGGACTGGGCTGGGTTAGATGAAAAATTGTGCAAAATTAGTGGCATGTGGCTCGCTTGTCGCCTACATGATCACACACCCAAAACCCGATATACCATTAGTCACCTTTTACGACATGCTAGGAAAGGAACATATATTTTTTAAGTCCCAGTTCCCAGACCAACATAGGACATGTACAATGTACAAACCTAATATCCCTTAGACATCTAAGGGCACTCCCGGTAACGCTATTACTGCCCGAAAGTATCTTTGACTCGTCGCTAAGTGGGTCCGAGGCGGCTGGCCCTGGCGAGTTGCGTTGAGCTGGCTTTGACGCGTTAGTTTTTAGTAAATGGATTTGAAGGGCCTTAGTAATGGTAATAGTACATCGCAGTTACATTATCATTAGTTTATCATTTTGTTTCTAAGTTTTCAAAGTCAAAATATTATTTATTAATATAGGTTTCAAGGAAACACTTATAAATCGTCAAATACAGGTAAAGCCACAGCTATATGATTCTACCACCGGTTCGGAATGTTATATCTACCGAGAAGAATCCGGCAAGAAACTCGGTAGATACTCTTTTCAATACAATTTATACAAGGTGTATGAATCATAATTAACTTTGAACCACGTTTTAGTGTGGGCTTGTTGTAGAGTATCAAAATAAAAATATATAAATTACAACCAAAAACTTGACCCGACCAGAGCAAACCAGTCCCCAAGGGCGGAAATTTTAAAAACATAATGAAATAATGAACACATAACATAACATAACATAATGAACATTTTAAAATCATAATGAGGGTGACAAGACCGCAAGTCACAGTTACGCCATCTTTTGGATGTTTTAATTCAAAAAACCCTCATTGAAATGGATAGCAATACTATGCATATGGTATTGCATCGGCGTCCCGTAAAGCCGCCCAAAAACGTCGACAACAATCATTTTGTTCACTTTATTAGGGTCAGTACTGCTGTTTAAGCTTTAGTGTACATGTTTCGCCAAAAGATGGCGTTGACTGTACAATTAACTACGGTGGTGGATCGTTATTTAAGAATTATCTGTGCAAAATTACCTAGTATTTTGTGTTTTCTTAAATAGTATATATTCACATATACTTCACAGTAATTTATATTATGTACCATATACTTACATAATTTTAGATTTACATATTATCAGTATTTTCTTAATATTCATATCTAAATACAACAACGTGCTGATCCGTTGTTACTGATACTTTATTCGAATACTTCGAAAACTGAACTGAACGTCAACAGAAATAAATCTCAAAAACGGGTTTGATTACCACAAAAACAAAAAAAGAAATTTAAAGAATAACATCGATCAATCAGTAACGATTTTACCCAGACAATAATTGTTATGGATGGCAATTTGATAGTAGGTACATCGACGTCTCTTGCAACCCAATAAAATATTGACAGCAACAGTTGTGATCCCGCAGTGCAAATAAAGACAACGATTGTGTGAGTTAGTGGTGGCGACGCGACGGAGACCTGGGTGTGCCAGCGACCGTGTGGCGATATAGGGGATGATATTGCGTACAGCGACGCGGGTGTAGTGTGAAGTCCGCTGTCCGTGTCGATTTGGGTCGTTTACTGAAAGGTTCTGTTGTGCGCCCCATTGAGACCCAAGGTGGAAGTCCCAAGGAGGAAAGTATCGAGTAACTTACATAGATACATACATAACATCACGCCCATAATCCCCGAAGGGGTAGGCAGAGTCGAAAGGGCAGCATGCCCCTTCAACCACATTCAGCCAAAAATAAAGCCGGGCTGGGTTAGATGGAAAATTGTGAAAAAGCAGTGACAAGCGGCTTATCTGTCGCCTACACAATCACACACACAAACCCGATATACCATTAGTCGCCTTTTACGACATGCTAGGCAAGAACCACAGTTGGCATATTCTTTTTAAGTCCCAGACCAAAACGGGACAGCGGGCTGGGTTGGATGAAAAGCTGTGGAAAATGAGTGACAAGTGGCTAGCTTGTCGCCTACTCAGTCACATACCCAAAACCCCGTAAACCATTAGTCGCCTTTTACGACATGCTAGGCAAAAATCACAGTTGGCACATTCTTTTTTTTTGTCCCAGATCAACATCAATAACTACGACACTTTGTTTTTGGCTGAATGTAGTTAAAAGGAGTTTCTGCCCCTTTGACTCCAACTGAGAGCTGTTTCGTAGTTACATAGTAATTTAACTACGACACAGTTCTGTATAGGCACTCGTTTGAAATACGGGAATAACCTTTACAAGATTGTTTCAGACTACAATGTTAGTTATACGTAATACGTAGGATTACGTAATTTAAGGCTTTCTAGGCATTTTTGATTTTATATATTTAAAAGGAGAGTTATGGTTTAATTGTTATAAATATTCATCAGTCCCATTTTGCTCTTAAAAAGAATGTGCCAACTGTGTTCCTTACCTAGCATGTCGTTAAAGGCGATTTATGGTATTAGAATAGGCATGTCATTGTGTAGCCGACAAGCTAGCCACTTGTCACTACATTTTCACAATAGGCTATTTTCCTAAAAATAATTTTGTAGTCTACTATTGAGATTACTATTACAAAAAAATATTACTTATGTACTTGTCTTTTGTTCAACAAACTAAAAATGATGAAGATACACCGCGTTAAGGTACCGCGTGACGTCACTAGGTGTGTAAAATTTTACCATCCAAGTGAGGTAAAGCGCAAAATTTTAGATTTGTGGCTGAATGAAGTTAAGAGGGCCAGTTGGCCCTTTGACACTGCCCCGACGGTGATTACAGGCATGATGATATGTATATATGATGATGTGCAAGAATATATGTGAGACAAAATTGGAGCAGGCACATTGTTGGCACAATTAGTACCCTCTACGGCCACTTCCAGAATATCAAATCGTGTGTTCCCAAAAGTTTGGCCGCCGATAGCACCCCGCGGCCGATGTAAAAAGTGGCTCGTAATTAAATCGGGGGCTGCCAAGAAACTGTCAATATCGTAGGCGCGTTACCGCCGTTATGAGTTGGCAGGTCGGCGGGAACAAATTGCATTCTATCCGCAGACTGGCGGGGACGTTTGTTTGTGGGATTATGTGGTGTTGCTAACGATTAAGGAAAAGCTCAAATGGAGAGTTATGATTGTACTGCTATATGTATTTATTTGAACGTGAAGAAGAACGCTTGACACACGAAAGAGCTGATGCAAAAACATATGAAAACCTTATGTTTTTAAAACTATGCGTATATTTTATTTATACTATTAGTGCAGCAGTGAATATAATGCCGAGTCGACTATTGAATAGTTAGAAACCTTGACGATATCTCTTAGACCGCTAATAAGGGTTTTTTGAATTATAACATCCGGAAGATGACGTAACTGTGACTTGCGGTGTTGTCACCCTCCTCATTGGTTAATTAACAGATCAAACTGACATGCGGTCAACAAGGAGCCAATAGTCACAGAGATAAGACCACGAGATTCCCTCGTGCCATCTGGCGGTTTTGGTATTTTTGAAAACCCTCATTGCAAGAGCCCTGGGATTATGCTCTATTAGTACAATGTAACTTCGTCTATGGTATTAATATGGAAATATATCTATTTACCCGAAAACAGCAAAACAAAAAAAAAAACATTTCAATTGTAATGGACACGATTTTTAAGTGTAGTCTTTCAAAAAGCAGAAGACTCCAAATGCTTTACGAGACTCAAATTAAGAAACAAAACAAATGACGACCAAGATAATAAATAGCGATTCAACTGAAAAAGACGATTGGTAAATTAAACCCCAAACAGTACCGAAATAGGGACATTGCACACTCATTGTGGCGAGCCACAGTTCTATCAACTGCTCCTACATTTGTATTTGTGCCAAGCGGCGCGTTCAGTCTCCCGCTCGTTATTGTACAGCGACAAATAGTCGGCCGCGCGCGGATCGGATCGCGCTCCGTCTGCGTCCAGCGGACGGAGGATTGATGTGCTGGACGGAATGGCTCGGTGAGACATCGCGGCTG
Organism: Glyphodes perspectalis; assembly: GCA_951394215.1. Lineage (NCBI taxonomy): Eukaryota > Metazoa > Arthropoda > Insecta > Lepidoptera > Crambidae > Glyphodes > Glyphodes perspectalis. The sequence continues at coordinate 16,341,397 of OX596208.1, read as the reverse complement.
AGTTTATTAAAGCTTCCATACTAAGGACAGTTGTTAATTTTGTCCACTCTAAAAAACAAAACGGTTAAATATAAAATAGTAGCTCAAGCGTGCGGATGTTTCATTAACAACTTTGATAAAACGCAATGAAATGACCCAGAAACAATATGCAAGGAAAATCTGGTATTTATGAACTAGGCGTTTACCCAATTTAGCAACAATGGTACCTGTACATATTAACAGGACGAGCTACTAGATCTTAGTCTAATACGAAAAGAGGGGATTAGAAGATATGGCCTTAAACTGTAATGGGATAAATAATAAGAAACAATCCCAAACAAAGCTAAAGCTTCTTGCTTTAGCTCTTCTGTATACTAAATCTAGATACTCATTGTGGTGAGGCCACAGCTCCATCAACCGCTCCTGCATTTGTATTTGTGTCAGCGGCGCGTTCAGTCTCCCACTCGTTACCGAACAGCGACAAATTGTCGGATCGCGTACCGCCTTCGTCTAGCAGACGACAGCCGGATTGGACCTAAACGTAATGGCCTTGCTCTTAAGAAAATATTAAGAGATAAGCCCAAAAGGTGCTGAAGCAACGACCATACACATTCGTTGTGGCGAGGGCATAACTGCTCCTGCATTTGTATTAGGGACAGCGCGTTTAGTTACTGAATAACGACAAATAGTCGGCCGCGCGCGGATCGGATCGCGCTCCGTGTGCGTCTAGCGGAGCGGACAAAGGATTGATGTGCTGCTGGAATGCAAGGCAGCTGAGTTTATTGAAGCTTGAATACTAAGGACAGATGGTTATTTTACATTAATTAATATAATTGCTATGTCTAGAATAATATTTAAAGGGCATGCAATGAGCGACGACCTAAAAATGTACGCGTAATTATCCTATGCCATCACAATTGCTAGCTACGGCGTGGCTACGGCGTAGACTAGTGTTGATTTGCTACGAATAAACTTCGTAGTCCTAGCTGAAGCTATATGTGCTACGAAGTTTTTTTTGTATACCACAATGAATTGTGGTAAAATTTCGTATGTAATGAATGATGAATTAACGTAGTTGTGATGAGTCTCTTATTTGTTGTTTTTAGCCCATCATCGTCTTCCTAACATTATCTCCCGTTCTTAAACGGAGTCTACTTGAGTTTGGTTATTACATTGACGTGATTGTTTTAAATTTCGCAACCCTTAGATAAAGGAAATACACTAATCCTATGATTCATGGTGGTATAACCATTTCGACATCCAAAATTATTATACAACTCTTCACGATATTTTATTCACCGCTGACGAAGTGGTAAAAATTCGTAATTTGATTTGAGTTCCTCTTTAGAAGAAGAAGCGTTAATATATATTAGATACAGAAGTACATAGGATTGAACTAGAACTTCTAGTATACAAGGTACTAATCCGCACCATTGATCCACACTGTTCTTCCAGTCCACCGCCTAATCCCGTCGGCTATTTCGCAATTACGCCGCATTCATCCCTCCCTCTTTTTTTACCAAAAATTTCACACCTCCAGCTCGGTGTAAATCGTCACATTGTCTACGGGCGTGTGGCTATGGTCCAAACGCGCCCGGCGACGTTCCCGCCCGACGTTTTCCGAATGTACTTTTTTTAACCCCGTTCCGCCGGGTTTTTGGGATATTAAAGTCTGCCCGAGATTTTGGGGCTGATGTGTTTCTGTTTGTCTGCTGTTTAAAGGGAGATAAGATGTCGTGTTGCTTTTTGTTTACCGTGTTGTTACGTGGATTTAAATTATGTGATCTTGTATAAACATCGTGTTCTCGGTATTACCTACACGTTTTTAATTCGAAAATTGGTTGGATCACAAGAGATTGAGACAGGCCGCTCACGTCGAGCTGCTGATAGGGTAAAAAATATCTAACGTGCAAAAGAAATTGTTATGAATCCATTTGCAGGAATAAATTATTATTATTACTTTTTTTTTAACTTTCCCACTGCTGGGCAAAGGTCTCCCCCATGACTTTCCAACGCTCAATTATTTCATTTCATTTTATTTCAGAGAGCTATTACAAGTTAGTCCGTGATTAGCACGATCCTGGATAAGCAATCCAGGTCATTATATTGAAGAATTTGCAACCTGCCCTTTGTGATCCTTAAATAGGGAAACCAGACAAATTAGATTATGTTTATAGATCTATAGTTATTTCTTGATTAGTTCCACTTGATGTTATTGTCTTTTATTGCTAGGCTTTTGATAGTCGGTACTTTTAAAATTACAAATCTAAGAGTGTGTCGCTTGAGAGGCGTGTTTTTTCTTTTTTAGATATACTCTTATACGTTAATATTCCATTAATCATGTATTTTTTGACGTGTAACTTGCATATTGGATAAAAAATTGGATTAAAATCAGCAGTAAATATTATACGTGAAAACGTCTTCCAAAATTGGTTCCATTACTTAGATAATTAAAGCCAAAAGAAGATCACCCAAACGTCCAACATGGGCGAATGTGCCTCGAATAACCAAACAAGTCTGGCTCGTTATAATTTTAAAGGCATCTTATTCCTGTATAATTACTCCGCCATTTGCATTCAGTAAGGCGCTGGTATCTTTTAAAACGCCGTAAAAATGCATCGGCCGTCCGCTGTGCGATATAAATATTTTTTAATGATCATATTTAATTAGAAGTGCGAGTTATGAGCTAGTTAGATGCTCAACGTACTGGCTGGCTTACTTGAGACTGCATAACTTATGTGTTGAACCGTGGCTCACGAAGATTCATGTTGTGTGATTATAAATTTCTGCTTATGTCTATTATTATATAAAGGAAAGATTTGTATTTTTGTATATTTGTGTGTGTGTATGCCGGTCAGACCGGCAGTCGCTTCAATGTAATTACCAGACTCGCTAAATCCTGAATCATGGTCTAAAACACGGGACATAACGCTAGGAAGATGATGATGTGTGTGTGTATGTTTGTAATTAACAAACTCAAAAACTACTGTGCCGATTTGAAAAAATCCTTCACCATTGGAAAGCTAAATTATCCGGAAGTAACATAGGCTATACTTTATCCCCATATTTCCACGGGAACAGGAACTACGCGGGTGAAACCGCGGGGCGCTGCTAGTCTTGGATATAATAATTTTATTTTGGAATTTTTTACTTTTCTACTACTTGTTACGATAAAAAAGAAATTAATCAAAAATACATTTAGACGAGAAAAAAATCATAAATGTAAACGTCTTCAAAATTTAATAAAAGTAACGGCTTTATTTTTACTTTATTATTATTCAATGTATTTCTTTGGTATACATTTGATAAAGTATTAGTCAAGATGATAAGTAGTTAAAATAATTATGATTTCAATATAGTGTTGATATATGAACAGCGGGGAATCGTAGCGGACAAATATTCTTAGATTTTCTGTAGAACACAAGACATCTCATGCAAATTTTTGCTATAGACTTAAATGCCTGTAAATAAACCTCCACGACTTGCTGTCAGAATATCGGATATCGTATAAATTTCCGAAGCAAATATAATACTATGTTACATACTATGACCTTCAACCGTCTTCGTGCAAAACATGCCGATTCTTTACGCGTTTTGACGGGAAACAAGCACAAACAGACTTCGGCATTTATAATATTAGCGAGAATAAACTTCGCAATATGGACGTATGCCAAAAAATATATTATATTAAACTACATGTACTGAAAGTCGTTGATCTCTCAACTTAAAAACGGAATCGCTTTGGAAAATGTAATTTTTTTTTCAGTGAAAATCTTAAGAATTGTAATATTTTATTTCAGGCTGGTTTTAGAGTCACGCTGATCGCGCGCTGATCAGCGCTGACAGCTAGAATATATACCCGCTAGCAAGCGCTGAGCGGTCAGCGCGACTCAAAAACGCTTCCTATAACTAGATATCAGACTACATCACATGCATTAATCTGACTCCGAGGTAAGTAGCTTAAGCACTTGAGTTACGGATATCAGAAACAATAGTAGTATTATAAATATATACTTAAATATTAGATATTAACACCCAGACGCAGAACAAATACAAGTATTCATAATACGAATATATGTCCTGGGTAGGGATCGAACCCACAACTCTTGGCGCATGGGGCAGGGTCACTACGAATGCGTCATCGAGCTTGTCGAACACAAATTGATCCATCAGCGCTGATCGTCAGGTGACATATCGTGACAGGAAAACCAGCCTAATTCATACCGATTATCTTGTTTTACAGGGAAAGGTGGTAGCTTAACAGTAATGATATGCGACTCATACGCGAGGAGTGCGAGTTCAATCTCGAACAAGTATCACTGGATTTTTCAAACGTACGTAGTGAGTATGTAATTATACCGCTAGCCCATAGTGATGAGAAAAAAAAAACGGAAATCTACTCTTCCAGCTTTAGATATGTAACCATGATCCAATTTGTTTATTTCCCATGGCTATGGTTTATAAAAGTTAGGCCGGCAGTCACTTCAATGTAATAAATGGAGTTTTTACTAATTTATTGAAATAATGCAAAATTAAAAGAATGGTGTTTTTAATCAATGGTAATTATACACCGACTAAGCATGGAATATGACGCCATAAAAATGATGACTTCTTAAACAGAGATGAGGTCATCAAAATTTATGCATGACTCTAGAACGACTGACCAAATCGATTTTTTCTTTTAATTTGTAATTGTCAGGCCCAGATTTCTACAGGAAAATGTGTACTACCTAATGATTGAATGCTGGTAGGTAGTTTATAGGTCTCTAGACTAGACTAGACTAGCTCTCGGTAGCGGGATCAACAGAACAAACTTTAACTATGTACCCGGACGAAATCGGGGCCAGCAGTATAGTGTATGGTAGATTCTAGAAGTAGTAGAAGGTTCGTGGCACCTGAGCGATCCACGACAGCTTATTTATTCAGCTGAGGCAATTTATTCTCATTAACCATTTACTATCGCGCCGCAGAATCTAGAAGCGCGCTTTAATTAAATCTAGTTGTAGTTATTTAAAATATTTTATGATAAGTTCTGTTGAACATTTAATAAAGTCTGGTTTAATTATTTTATAGATTGTTAAAAAAATTTTCATTTCATCTTCCTAGCGTTATGTCCCGTGTTTAGACGGGGTCCGCTTAGACCATGATCCAGGATTTCGCGAGTCTGGTAATTACATTGAAACGACTGCCAATCTGACCTTCGTAACCCTAAGATAGGGGAACCAAATCCTGGGTCATGGTCTAAGCGGACCCCCTCTAAGCACGGGACATAACGCTAGGAAGATAATGAAGTTAAACATTGCTTGATTACATGAAAATGTATAGTGTTAAATATTTTATTCACGAATATTAGGATTCCCTTTATTTATTTATAAATTTTTATTTGTGTACCCGCGCAACCTCTGGATGACGGCTGAAAACCAGTGTTTTCGCCTTAAGCGGATGCCTATAACACTGAGCCATGATCAAATTCTTTGCTGCAGCAAACATGCATTTTTTTATTGTATTAAATATTTGTTTCTATTTTTTTGTTATTAGGGAATTGGTTTTTGTTATTTTTTTATAATTTATGTGTTTTTATTGTAACTCTATAATGTCAAATGTTTGTGTTTGTTGTTTTAATGAAATAACGTTTTATCTATCTGTCTATCTTATTAGGTACTAGGTAGGTAATAGTACTCACCAAAGTTTAAATCCACGGACTTAAACTGAACGCTAGCGCCCTCAAGCCGTAACTGCGAGATATATCACGGTTCAATGGCGGAATTATGAAATACTGCCGCGCGCGCGCACGCTCACAAATGAGGATTTACGCCGTAAAACTATTGTTGTTTATAGCGCGGACGCGATCACCCATCCGCTCAGCTTAACCGTGATCTGTGGCCGGTGCTGGGTGAAAATGCGCTGGCGATTCAGTTAGGTGTTATTTCAAACGAATGTCTGAAACGAATGTGATGATGAATCGTAGATGCGTGTTGGGGGTGATTAGATTTATTTAATTTGGAATAAAATCTGTGTCAGGGTAGTGTTGTTCCCGTATAGATGCAAATGTTTCCAAAGTGTATAAGTGTATTGTGTAGGTAGAGTTATTGTATAACTTCAATCTTAGTTTTAATTTGGTGTGAATTTTGTGTGCATAATTTGTTATTTTATTACTATGACTTCTATCGTGGCATTAATTACATAAGTAATTATTGCTTAATGTGAAATCTCCGCAGAGTTTCAAAACCTATCTCTAATCCGAGTAAATTTTTTAAATCTAACTTTACCTTACAATTTTCTAGTAATTTTATTAAATTTCGAAATAAAGATCAATTCCACGAACATATGTTACAAATATCTACAACAATTTAAATTAAGTCTTTCACCTCATGTTTCAATCTGAATAAAACCTTATATTAATCTTGTGCAATTAAATTTATCTTCCTAGCGTTATGTCCCGTGTTTAGACGGGGTCAGCTTAGACCATGATCCAGGATTTAGCGAGTCTGGTAATTACATTGAAGCGACTGCCGGTCTGACCTTCGTAACCCTAAGATAGGGGAACCAGACAATTTTTGGATCATGGTTACAAATCCAAAGTTGTTTGAGTTTGCAGGTTTCATTACGATGTTTTCCTTCACCGTCGAGCTAGTGGTATGAATACGTACATAGATTTGAAAAATACAGAGGTACGTGCCCGGGTTTGAACCCGCACTCCTTGGTTAAGAGGCGCGTGTCCTTAACATTGAGCTACCACCGCTCACTTGTTTTAATCTTAATAAAACCCTTTAAAAGCACATTTTTAATAAAATGCTGAAGCACATATTAACACACATGCATGCTCCATCTTGGATATGTTCCGTTGCCGCTGTATCGTCGTTAATCTATAAGGAAAATACAAATTGACTTTGTTAGCTTGCCCGCACGCCTCCGGGACGCGGCGAAGATTCTTTTACGGTCTTCTTTACGATCTAAGGATAAGGCGAGACGTCTCGCAGATGTAATTTACATATATAACGTATGCTGTAAATGTTATGTGGTTACATATAGGTGTTACTATGTTTAATAGAGGTAATGTAATGTGCTGATGGAGGGTTTGTTAAGAAGCTTTTGGGAATGGTTGATAACCTAGTAAGATTGAGTGATGTCGTAATACTGAATACGTATTTTTGTATTTATTAAATACTCGAAAAATGACAAAGATACAGCGCTTCAAGCGCTTCAAATTTAAAATGGAGCGCTTAACGTCACTTGGACGGTAACATTTATGCACCTCATGACGTCACGTGGTACTTTAACGCGCTGTATCCTAATAATTTTTGGTTTGCTGAACAAAAATTAAATTTTGTGAACATCGTTATTTTATATTTTGGTATCTGATAAGCCAACTTCACGACATGGTTCAAATGCAAATATGATCTATACACACTTGTAAAATATGTTGTTGAAAAGAGTAACTACCGAGTTTCTTGCCGGTTTCTTCTCGGTAGAAGCAACATTCCGAACCGGTGGTAGATTCATATTATTAGTTGATTTTTCTATTGTATTGACGATTTATAAGTGTTTGTTTCAAACCTATATAAATAAAAAGTATTTTGACTTTGCCTTTGACTTTGAAAAAAATACGTAAGCAATATTTTTGTGTAATCCTTGAGATTTAAATGGACTATAAAATCATTTTGAGTTAACTAGCCTATTATGACCAATGTGTGATAGTCAACTGACTATGAAAAAAGCTGCATCACCGAATAACTGAGGATTTGTAACAATGATCGGAACTCTGATTCATCCATTCATGAATGACAAGCTCGATAACGCATTTGGTAGTGACCCTGCCCCATGCGCCAGGAGTTGTGGGTTCGATCCCCACCCAGGACAAACATTCGTGTGATGAATACTTGTGTTTGTTCTTGGGTGTTAATATCCAATATTTAAGTATATATTTGTAATACCACTGTTGTTTCTGATATCCGTAACACAAGTGCTTAAGCTGCTTACCTCGAAGTCAGATCAATGTATGTGATGTAGTCGGATATTTATTATTTATTTATTATTAATGAATCAGTAGGCATTCCTCCCACGCTAAATCTTAAATATGTATAAGGTGTCCTAGTTTCAATTAAAGCATCGGAAACGAATCCACTTATAATGAGAGGACGAAGAAAGATCATTATAATGAGTCATCGCGCCTGCAATCCCTGATTAGATGGACAAAGCTTAAGGAGCAAAAGCGTCTTTAATTACATTTAGAAAAAAAAATAGAATTGGTTAAATTGAGCGAGATGTAAAATTTTTAAAAAAATGTGACAAGTGGCGAGCTAGTCGCCTACTTGATCACAAACCTAATTCCTATCAGTCACCTTTTACGACGTGTTAGACAAGAATCACAGTTGAGATTATTTTTTGAGTCTCAGACTCAAAAATCCTGAGTAGGTCTGGTTCTCTATACACAAGATGCATTTAATACCACTCTCCAAATTATTTCCGGACATTAGGTATCGTTAATAATTACATTTATGAAAGAAAAAAGAGTAGGTAAAACGTTCACAATCAGATATCTTGTGCGGCGACGTGCAGTCTCTTAAAAAAATCCACAAACGTAGGTTTTTTTAAGATAGCTTTGTGACCAATATTTTTGTACTAGGTGACAATAAAAAAAACATGTTTATCGTTATTTTTCCTAACAATTTCCATATTCAAATTTGGAGAGTGCGTTTAATAGCATCTTGTTTATGAGATATGTATTTTTATTGGAGTGTGATTACTTGTCCGACTCACCCTTGACCGCCGCGTCACTGACAAAGTTCGCGGCTGGTAACTGGCAGTAAAAACGAGTTTGATGTCCCGATTATATGCACCGGTTGTAAAATAGAGATTTACGGAGACATGTAAACGGGATTATGTGAAGCTATCGCAGATGGTTGCAGTTATGTCTTTATGTGTTTTCAAAATGTTTTCAAAACATTTAGATGTGTCTGTTATCTTTTGATCACATTTATGACAAAGTACAAGTTTGACGATCACATTCAATTGCTTGTACCATGTCTGGTCAGTCACATACATTTTAGATTTCGTATAGACTTGACACAGACAGATGTTGCTACAGGCATCATTTAGACTGATTGAGGGATAAAACTGAATAAAAACGTTATTATTTCACTTTAAAAAAATGTTTTTTTTCATAAAATAAGTTATTTACGTCATTTCTTAGACAATTTATTAAATTTAGGTTAAAAACATGAATAGAAAATATTTTCTTCAGAAACAAACCAAAATAATCTTCGTTTTAAAACCATGAATTTTACACAGATGGCGTATTATTACTAAGAAATAACTAATCTGCGCTTGTAGCGCCATCTTGTATTATTCCTGACCAACAGACTAAACTTTGCTGTAGTTCCAATTACTCACCACTGTCGCTGTTCTCGCGCGAGTTATAGCAGTAACTTTTCAAGTATGGGCAGTGACCCTCTGTTGTACGTAGTATATTATTACTCTGTGCTTGTACGGACGGACTCGTATAAAAGAAGGACGTCGCAACTCTTGCTAGACGTTTAGGCATTTGCGAAGCTCCAACTGACACGGTACTTACATTACACATTGAAATAAGCGCTCCGAATTCCCGTTATCTGGTATCCGTGAGTCTCTCTCATTCATGTATAAGGGTGACTTCACCTTGTAGTATGACAGCGCGGAGTCCTCCTATTTTTTATTTGAATTAAAACAAGTTTTTTTGTTTGAATACAACGCGGAATGAGGCAAGGTCATAGCAGATATAGCCGTGGTCCCCATCTAAACCCCGTTCTGTGGTCCGCGCATCATCGATAATCCACAAGGTCTAAAATGAAGTCCGCTAAAGATATTATCATTTTAAATTATAAATTGTTATTTCTATATTACCGCAGCTTATTTTCAATTATGTGGTATATGCTAACAATACTGAAATGACGTGATCCTCTATCACAAAGATTCAGAAGCGCTGTAATACTGGTAAATGCCCGAATTTGGAACCAGATTAATACTAATTTCTGACAATTGCTCGTCTCGAATATATATAAAATCCGACATCCCGCACATATCAAGTTAGCAAGTTATCAGCCAAGTTCAAGTAATACCTGTTCGTACAAGAGACGCTTAGCGGAAGCCTCGTTCAGAAGTTTGACCGGCCGCCAAGAGTAATCCTTGGCTGAAAGGTGTGCAATCTACCTCTTGGCACGGTTTCTTAAATTGTCCCAAGCGGTAACCTATACTCAAGTACTTGGGGTACTCGAACGGTTTTCGCCTCACAAAATAAAATTATTTTGGGGTTGCAATTTTTTAAATTCTAATCTGGGACAAAAAAAAGAATGTGTCAACTGTGGTTCATGCCTAGCATGTCGTAAAAGGCGACTAATGGTTTACGGGCTTTTGGGTGACTGAGTAGGCGACGAGCTAGCCCCTTGTCACTCCTTTTTCACAGCTTTTCATCCAACCCAGCCCACTGTCCCATGTTGGTCCGGGACTTAAAAAGAATATGCCAACTGTAGTTCTTGCCTAGCTTGTCGTAAAAGGCGACTAATGGTATATCGGGTTTTGGGTGTGTGATTGTGTAGGCGACAGGCTAGCCACTTGTCATTGCTTTTTCACAATTTTCCATCTAACCCAGCCCGGCTTTATTTTTGGCTGAATGTAGTCAAAGGGGCATGCTGCCCCTTTGACTCTGCCTACCCTTCGGGGATTATGGGCGTGATGTTATGTATGTATGTAAAATATTTATTAATATATTTTTTGTACTTCGTTCGATTATCCAGTAGTAGGGGCAGTATTCCTATAGTAATTTAATGTAGAAATTTTGCCTATACGTGGAAGATAGGTAACCGCCGAGGGATAATCTAGGCAGTCCCCGATCTAGACTGAAGTACGGTTGTTACGTGATAGGTCCCTCGTATATTGTAAGTCGGCGTGTTTTCAAAATTTGCTTCTTAGACAAAGTCTAGCCTAGAATAAATATGGTTGAGATGTAGGTAAAAATGCTGGAATTGCTATGTTATAGCTAGAAGAAGAAAGAAGAAGAAGACTGTCTTTCTTCTTTTGCTATGTAAACTAGTTTACAATATCAGGAATTATGTTTGAGACTTGAATTTAGTCATAGCTTTTCGCCCTATGGGGCCAGTAGATGCATCCAGGCCGTGCCTCGCTCTCTTTGTCTTATCATATCTCTCTCTCTTTCTTGGTAAGACCTAACCAATGAAATAAGCCTAGTGAGGTGCCAGCAAAATTTAATGGCTGAACCATTGATGGCTCATATTCTAAAGAGAGAAGTAGGGTTTTAACTTGAATCCCCTTAGTAATATGATAAATGGCAACTGTCTATTATTTGCTTATCTGACACATCTTCATGCTTACACTACTAAGCCGATTGTGATGAAATTTGGCACGCTTAATATTTGAACCCTGAGAATGAGCATAGACCTTTTAATCTACAGGTCATAAGATAGATACTTTGTAACACACGACTTTCACGCAGATGGAGCCACTGAAAAAAACTAATAATAGAATATGCTTATAATGACAAGTCGTTGGTCGAGTGGCTAGAGACCCTGGCCACGAAACCAAGGCTCGCGGGTTCGAATCCCGCTAGGGACAAATGTTTCGTTTTTCGTGTGATGAACATGGACATTTCTACTCGAGTCATGGACGTTTATAAACGTATTTAAGTATGTCTATTCGTTCACCTAGTATCCATAGAACAAGCTTTAAGCTTAGTTTGGAGCTAGGGAATTGGTGTGCCAGTCTGGAGAATTTATTATTATTTATGATTATTATGTAAGAAGAAAAAATAATGATCAAACTATAAGGAGCTTATTTGAAAAATCCCTTACGCTTTCCTACAGGAAAATGGGAACACCAAAAATATTGCTCGCCTCCAAATAAGGCAGGCTCGCTCAAAATTTAATAGGTCTCATATTTCGCGATGGCTTCGTTAGCTCTTAACGAAGGGAGAAAGAATTTTAGCCATAATTAAGGGGATAAAGGCTCATTCTATACGGTGTTTGATGTTGATTATCCTTTGTAAGGAAGTTGGGTTGGAAGATTGTCTTGTAGAGTGTAAGGTTTTTTATTTTTTATGTTTTTTTGATAACTATTACTGTGTTCCTTGTCTATCAAATTCAAATTCAAATTCAAAATCTCTTTATTTATATAGGCTTCAAAAAAGCACTTATAAATAGTCAATTTAAACAGAAAAAAGGATTACCACCGGTTCGGAAGGTAGAATCTATCGAGAAGAAACCGGCAAGAAACTCGATAGTTACTCTTTTAAATGCAAAGATTTACAATTTCGTGCTTAATATTCTATAGGTACTTATTAGGTAACAACACTGCAGGTGAACACTTCATTATGAAGTTAAACATAAATGCTTATCATTTAGGAAGTCTTCAAACTTATAATAGCCCTTTTTCATTAAGAACGCTTTAATGCACAATTTTATCATGTGGTACAAGGTGAATTATGTTGTATCAGGTATTCAAATTCAAAATATCTTTATTAATATGGGTCACATGTAGGTACAATTTTTACTTACAAGTGACGCAAGTTTCCACTACAAAACTTTGATGCTCTTTATTTCATCATCTTCATCTTCCTAGCGTTATGTCCCGTGCTTAGACGGGGTCCGATTAGACCATGATCCAGGATTTAGCGAGTCTGGTAATTACATTGAAGCGACTGCCGATCTGACCTTCGTAACCCTAAGATAGGGGAACCAAACAATTTTTGGATCATGGTTACAAATCCAAAGTTGTTTGAATTTGCAGGTTTCATCACGTTTTCCTTCACCGTCGAGCTAGTGGTATAAATACGTACATAGATTTGAAAAATCCAGAGGTACGTGCCAGGTTTGAACCCGCACTCCTCAGTTAAGATGCGCATTGCGCGTGTCCTTACCATTGAGCTCCACCGCTCTCTCTTTATCTATATATAATGTGTATTGTATTTTTGTATAATCTACTAACTAACTAAATAGAATGATAGTTTTTTTGACCCAGTGTTATCCCCTTTTTGGGCGATGACACAGCACAAGCTGAAGGTCTTGCCAAACCGTTGCCGGCGGTTCATCATGTCGTGAGTAGCCGCATAATGTTATGAAAATTTGCATTTCTTTAGACACTTACATCATGTCCGCGCGATAAATCCACGTTCGTGAAAGTTCTCCAGTCGATATGGCGTATTCCTCTGTGTGCAATTCATGAAAAAAATTGACCCTGATACTTCTACTAGTATAATAGTAGTTCTGATTGCTCCTTATAATATTTGCCAGTAAAAGCCTCATGAAAATCGCTCCAGTCGTTTCGGACAGTTTTCGATCAGGGTATAATTTGGGAGACACTGATAGACAAAACTTTGAAAGCATACTTTTCCTTTGAGTATCCCAATTTCATAATTCATCTACATTAATATTATAAAGAGGAAAGATTTGCATGTTTGTAACGAATAAACTCAAAAATAGTGGATGATTTTAAAAATTATTTCACAACTAGAATTCTATATAATCACTAAGGAATATGCACTATATTTATCCCAGAAGTAAATGTCCTGCCGTGCGCAGCCAGGATATACCGCTAGTTAGGTAATATAAAGTTAATTTCATACTACAAGTTGTCCAATGTTGGTCTGGGACTAAAAAAAAAGAATTTGCCAACTGTGTTCCTTGCCTAGCATGTCGTAAAAGGCGACTAGTGGTATATAGGGTTTTGGGTATGTGATTGTGTAGGCGACGAGCTAGCCACTTGTCACTACTTTTTCGCAACTTGCCATCTAACCCAGTCCAGTTTTATTTTTTGCTGAATGTGCCTAATAGGGCCAGCTGCCCCTTTGATTCTGGCTACCCGTTTCGGGGATCATGAGCGTGATGTTATGTTATGTGTGTGTGTTCATACTAGATATAGAAAATAAGAGTATATTTGTCAGTATAGATGACACTCTATTTTTTTTTGGCCACTTACATCATGCCCGCGCGATAAATCCACGTCAAGGGATGAAAGTTTTCCGGCCTCTGTCGATATTTTTCTGCTAGTGTCTAGATTTTATTGGTGAAGTTGGATTTTTTGATGCGAAGTTTAGCTCATTAATATCTTTGGCAGGTCATGTTGGCGTGACAAAGCAATACAAGCGACAAAGCGGGACGGATATTCGATTGCAAACCAATACTTTTGATATCGTTTTTCTAGCTTTTGCCTTGCCTTGTCCGCTTAGATCAGTAGTCATCACACTGCTCTGGATAAGGGCCATATAGAACATCGTGGGATATCATTACCGATGTTAACACTACCAATCAATAGATTTAATTGCTCCAGATTATGAAGTGCAAAACTATCATTTAAAGAAATTTATTTGTCAACTTAAATACCTCAAAAATCATTTTAAAATTTTAAAAATAAATAAAATTGAGTTGATCAGAAAATTGTGAAACAAGTGGCCATCTTGTTGGTACTGTAAATCTTGTTTCAATAAGTAGTTGAATGCACGAAAATACTAGAAGCCGAACTATTACCATGGCACTGCTCAAAATACTAACTCGCTTGAGATATTCCTCGCCAACTGCTGCCAAGAAATTGCATAGTAAGAAACTCAGCAAAATGTTCAGTTCTGAAACTCGCATTCATTCGGGAGTGGGCGCGAAAAATGTTCGCGTCACCATTCCGCTAATAGCGGGGCCGACAAATAGTTTGTAACGTTAGCTGTCATATCCGGGGAGCTATTCTTGTGGTATAGTCGAAAGCATTATTTGCCTTGAGGTGAGTGAAAACCTTAATATACATACTGATTTATTTATATTGATAGTCCCATGTTGGTCTGGGACTTGGCCCATGTTGATCTGGGACATAATAAAAGAATGTGCCAACTGTGGTTCTTGCCTAGCATGTCATAAAAGGTTAGTCACCTTTTACGGTTGGTTTACGGGCTTTTGGGTATGTGACTGAGTAGACGACGAGCTAGCCACTTGTCACTCCTTTTTCACAGCTTTCCATCCAACCCAGCCCACTGTCCCGTGTTGGTCTGGGACTTAAAAAGAATATGCCAACTGTGGTTCTTGCCTAGCATGTCGTAAAAGGCGTATATCGGGTTTTGGGTGTGTGATTGTGTAGGCGACATGTTAGCCGCTTGTCACCGCTTTTTCACAATTGTCCATCTAACCCAGCCCGGCTTTATTTTTGGCTGAATCTGGTTGAAGGGGCTTGCTGCCCTTTCGACTCTGCCTACCCCTTTGGGGATTATGGGCGTGATGTTATGTATGATATAAATGTGAAAGTAAGTCTTGCTGCAGTCTGTACTTTTTATCCACCAACATAAACCACTTATCAAATTGTGATACTTAATTAGTTCTGCAAAAGTTTGTATTTAAAGATTTTGTGATATCTTAGAACATATTTATAGATTTTGGGCGACATGTTAATTCATCTCTAAAAGACCAAATTCCACTCCCAATCTCATGGGAAAGATATACGGTGCACTTGCTTCTAGTTAGAAAGTTCAGCCTATAGTTTGAAGCTCAATAACTAGTGGGCTTACTGATTCGACAGTATCTAGAGAAATCCAACATTCGACTTGCACAAGCAAACAAGAGGAGCAGTTCCTTAGAATACGGACCTAGCATCAGCCGGCGGGATGCCAGGTCGCGAGCTAAGTTTTTGTGACAAGCCTAACTCAGTCGCGAGCCGGCGCAGTTGAGTCGTCCGGACACTTACTTACTTAAACTCAATTATGTTGCAGTAAGGAATGCTGTTATGTAATTAACGTTAACATTGTGTTTGTTAAAGTTTTCTTATGATGTGTAAATAGCAGCGGAAAGTTTATCTAGGGAAGAAAACCTGTGAAATTCAGAAGATTAAAGATGTGATTGATGATTTGATGATATCAATTTTATTTGGTATAGTCAACAAAACTGAACAAAATCTGAAACGGTGTATAGCGTTAGGAAAATGTTATTTATTTTATTATTTCGTAGTCTGTAAGTCACTCAAAACTTTTTGTCATTTTTTAAATAATAAATATCAGACTATATCACATATCTACATTGATCTGACTCCGAGGTAAGTAGCTTAAGCACTTGTGTTACGGATATCAGAAGCATTAGTGCTATTAAAAATATATACTTGAATATTCAATATTTACACCCAGACACAGAACAAACACAAGTATTCATCATAATAATGTTTGTCGTGGATGGGGATCGAACCCACAACTCTTGGCACATGGGGCAGGGTCACTACCGAATGAGCCATCAATTTGATCTTGTAATCTACGGTCACACGGTGATTCGAGTTTTAATAGGATGTTAAAGTAAGTCTTCTTGGTTGTAATTGCTGTCACTTGAAAAAAACACAATGATATTAATGTTTAAGTGCCGTTTCGTTACAAATCATAAATATGGTAACTCTTAAATTGTATTGGAAACCGGTTTGCAGTCTCCTAAAAAAACTTTGCGCATTTTTCACCGAACACGTGGCAATGTTAAAGATCAACAACTTAGAGCCCCACACAACACAATACCCACTTCATATTCCCTATCAGTGCCTCCGCAAAATGAACCGAACACAATTTGAATATCTAAATTGCCGATCCCAAGTTTCCCCATTATTCGTCCGCACCTGTTAATTTTTTCCCCAGGGCACCTCCCCAGTTTTGCGGGTAATTTTTATTATAATTTATCGGGCGGGCGTGACTAGGCGCTTTGTTTACAGTTTGTCGCTAACGGGACGAGATGATTGTTATTATCTTTAAAATTTTGAGAACTCGGATTGTGCTGAAATTAATGACACTTAAGTTATTTGGGACGTTGACGTATTGTGGGGCTTGATGGGCTTCACAAGGCTTTTTTCGGGGCGAATTTCGCAAGATGGAATGGCAATATCAGAGCGTTACAAACAAAATTCTGATATAATTATATTTCAAATACCTTTTTTTTTTTCACGCGGGGAATGCATTTGCGCACCTTCACGCCGTCCAGGGAACGACGTGGTGTGTGGGACTCACCCGCCCTGTGCAGGGACGGGAATACCCACTAAACCCCGCGGCGCTCATCATCGCTCCAGTGGTGGGAGCCGTGGGGATCGTTATATGTCCATAGCCCCACCAGCGAATAGCCGGCTACATAGCTGGCACCACATAATATCTATTGCCTATATGCTAGGGGGAGGTGACGGAAATGACTGGGAGCGCCGAGCCGTTCCCGTTTGACGGCGATGGAGATGCAATGCTGATGGTGGCGTCCCCGCGCTCCCCATCTGCTGATCTTCGTTAGGAGGAACAAGGCTGTTATACTGACGCCTCGTGCGTCCTCTTCTACGTCTGCGAAGAGGAGGAGCGAGCGGATAACGCTCCCGTTCTCTCTCTGCGGCCTCCTTTTGCAACATGAATATTTCAAATATCTTAGACCTCGCAATTAATTTTGAATCTTATTGTGTTTGAGGTTAAAGGTTGATATTTAAAATACTGTTCTGTTGATGAAAAAACATCTTATATTGCATTCAATAATCAAAGCAACAGTAATATTCATATTGTACAAGACTGTTAAGATACCTATATAATTGGTGTCATAAAGTTAGTCATACTATAATCCGACGGGGTCTTCGTTTGCTTAATGACCACACTTATTATATAAACAGGATTGTGCAAATATCCTGAGTCCCGAATCAGTGACGTCACGGCTGTAACCCAAGGGACAATGAAGCTGTCTGGATCTGATTAACTCATAACGGGGCGAAGGGACGCTCCCGGGAACACTAAAATACAGAGTACATTCTGAGTACGTTGGCGAAGACAAAACAAAACGAACATGTTTTTTTTTTTAAAACTTGTTTGCTGAAAGATATAAAGTTCAATTATGTCCCATGATAGTCTGGAATTCAAAAAATAATGTAGATATCAACAGTGTGCCTTGCCTAGCATGTTGTGAAAAGTGTCTAGTGGAACACTATTAGTTCCAGCCTAAAAACATTTAGTTTTGTATTTGAGATAATGAAGGTGACGAGCAAGGTATGTCATGTCATTATTTTTCACAATTTTCCATTAAACCTAATTCAATTTATTTTTGGCTAATGAAGCTTTTTGCATCTTAGCCTGTGATGGTATGAAAAAAGCCATTTGCTAAAAGATTTCGTCACAAAAAGATGTCTACATCAAGCGCCAAGCTATTGATGCCAGTTTCCATAAATAAGTTTTTCCTTTGACACTCTTATATTGCCAAACAGAAGAACGACCTATAAAAACTGTTTCAGATGGCGTCACACGACTCCGACCTTTTTGTACGTCTGCGGTTTGCACCTCGCGAGTTATGAACGTTCCGTTTTACGATCTTCGCCTAACCCATCAAAAGGTTTTCTGAAAAAAGAAAAAGTCGTAAACGACTTGGCTGCAAGATTGCAAACAATTTTTTTCGCTAGTTTATTGTAAAGGTCCAGTCTTAATTTAGTCGTGTTGGAAAAAAATATCTAGAATATCATAGAATTTTTCGCATACCTGATATAAAACCACAGACTAAACATTTTCACAGGCGAAATATTATAAACATAACATCACCTGTTATTGGCCATATTTTTGATAATGTACTTGCTATGATGTAACTTTTTTATAACGCTGTTGTATTTCAAATAAATGAATAAATAAATAAAATCACGCCCATAATCTCCGTAGCGGTAGGCAGAGTCAAAGGGACAGCTGGCCCCTTTAACCACATTCAGCTAAAATAAAACTGGGCTGGGTTAGATGGAAAATTGTGAAAAAGAAGTGACAAGTGGCTAGTTTGTCGCCTACACAATCACATACCCAAAACTCAATATACTATTAGTCGCTTTTTACGACATGCTAGGCAAGAAACACAGTTGGCAAATTCTTTTTAAGTCCCAGACCAATACGGGACATTTTAATCATGAGATATGTTACAACAAATAAAATACAAATAATAGATAAAATTATATCTTTATTAATTACTAGCAACGCCCCGCGGTTTCGCCCGCGTAGTTCCCGTTCCCATAGGAATACGGGGACAAAATATAGCCTATGCTACTCGCTGATTAAGTAACTTTCCATTGATGAAATAATTTTTCAAATCGGTCCTAGTAGTTTTGGGAGCCTATTTAATACAAACAAACAAACAATCAAATCGTTCCTCTTCATAATATTAGTTAATATAGATTTCTACCATATAGAACCGTAATTATCTATATTATCATAAAGCTAAGTCGTAAGCTGTCGAAAGCTTTCGGATAGTAAAGAAGTGGGAGAATCGGTTATATTATAATTTCGCCACCCATTTAAGCTTAAAATATGGAAAGGATTGCATAATTTGTTGATTAAATGTAGAATAGACCGATTATGATGAAATTCCACATGTCAAAGATATGAACTTAAAGAAAAGACAAGATAAGTTTTATCATAGAATAATGGAAAATTTAGAATTTAAAAAAGCTAGTCTTAATGTATACTTGTAAATATGAATTTGTCCCATATTGGTAGAGGACTTAAAAAGAATGTGCCAGCTGTGTTTCTTGCCTAGCATGTCGTAAAGGGCGACTAATGGTATATCGGGTTTTAGGTATGTGATTCTGTAGGCGACAAGCTAGCCACTTGTCACTACTTTTCCACAATTTTCCATCTAACCCAGCCCAGTTTTGTTTTTGGCTGAATGTGGTTAAAGGGGCCTGCTTTCCCTTTGACTCTGCCTACCCCTTTGGGGATTATGGGCGTGATGTTATGTATATATGTATGGAAATATGAAGTATCAACAAATATCAAGAAGTTTAGTAAGACTAGTTTAAAAAAAAATAGGTGGGTCTTTGCCTGTTTATAAAAAAAAACATTAAAAAGCAAGTTTCACCTCTTCTTCGCGTGTCTAACGCAAAGAACACAGTAGCCAGCCTAATTGCGCTGCACTAATTTCTCACACCTACCCTCAAATGTGCCGTAATTACGGACACAAATTGCTTGAACCTGTTCGACCTTGAAATTGAAAATAATTTATGTCAACGACAGTAAATATGTAAATATTACATGGAAAATAAATATCAAGTAATATGAGGTCGCATATTTCTGTTCCTTAGCGTTATGAAAGTCTAATTTAAAAAAAATACACGCCCACTCTCGTCTCGACCCACATTTTAAGCACACACTCAGCCTCCTCGACAAAAGTATCGACGGAAAAACATTTTTGAAAAAAGAATCACCACTACATGACAAAAAGGCCGTATATTATATTTCCTTTGCATCTGTGATAAATAAAAAAGACGCAAATCTTTCAAATTTACGCAAATTCTACTATAATTTGTCAAATGCCTCTATAATTTACGGTTATTTAAATGTTATCATTCGTTTAAAATCGCTCGAAGTCCAATTTGTAATAGTCGAATAATATTTTATTTGTCGCCCCCGAGTTTTAATGCTTAGAAATTACGTCATAATGACGGCGATAAAACGTACCCTTTGAGAAAATTACCAGTTCGCACATTAAAGAAGGTTGTATAGCTCGCGTCTATGGGGAGACATTAGATCAAATTGAAGAAGTAGGGGCGAATGGTTATTCTGAATTCAGCCAACACACTGTTTAGATTATTTCTGAATAAACACATTTTTGTCAACAGAGCTATCTGTATATTTTATTTATGACCTGTAAAAATTAAAGCTACCTACTTTACTGTAAAGGCGAATTCTTATAAATCGGAATGAAAGTTAGCATCTGCATCTGTTATATTGCCTTTTAGACACATGATTGCGTTAAATGCAATGTTCAATACTCCATTTTTAGTATTGAAGTTATGCCGATATTAAAGTAAAGTGAGGGACACATTTATCAAGGGTGTCGTTTTTTTTAAACTTAAGCTACGCAGAATGATAGTTTAGCTAAAAGTTCCGTAAGTTATATTAGGAGTTAAAGCCACTACGTTCTGTTTTTTACTTACATTATTTTACCATAATCCTGAAAATAAAAAATTGCCTTTACACTCCAAACAACAACATAAACGTAAACTTAAACAAGTAACTTTCACAACCAACATAACGCGCCGACAAGCCTGTGGTTTGTTTCCTTTGCGTGTTATATTATAAAAAATTCAGCCGGCGGCAGGTCCACATAATTTGTAACACCTACCCCGAATGCTTATTCGTAATTATTATCACCGACACAATCGGCCGAACTTGACCTTGGCACAGTCGAATATTTTATTTGTAAGCCGACTAAGTTCGATAGTCGACGCGTCAGTCTCGCGCGGGTAGGCCGACGCGCCACGCGCTACACCCTTCGCGCCAACGCCACGTGGCACCCGGGATGCGGTAGTTAAGTGTTAAACGTTTTGGTGTTGTTTATTTTGTAACGTTATGTAACTTTGTGTTGTGTCGAGAGATCTCGCGGTGAGTAATATTGGCGAGGCCATTTTTAAATTTTGAATATGGAACCGTTGTCTTTTTCTCACGCACGGAGATTTGCGTGCGTGTGTTTTGAATATGTGATTTCGCGGTGTTATGTAAAATGTTTTATTCAGGTTCTTTTTTCGAAAATTGTGACAGACATTTGTCTTATTTAATCAGAGCGATATTTGGAACAATTGTTTTAGGGTCAAAGTAAATGCTTTTTAAATGGAAATAAAAAGGTAATTTATCTATAAACATCACCCAAACTTGCAAATAAAATAGGTATAAAATAAAATTACGTAATGTAAATATTCAAATGAGAAACTAAACTGGCTCAGACTAAAAATCTAGATATTTTATCGCCGCAAAAGTTTTCCCCTTGCATAATACATTTGATCTGGTATCTGATCGATTACGGCCCAGATTCAACCAAAAATAGGATAGATATCTAGACCGCAAACATTATTCATAGGTTATGTTGTTGTTTTTGTGGCAAGGTTATATTTATCACGAAGGTTCTACGGAGGTCGGTGACCCCATGGTTGTCAAAGGTCAGTGGTATATTAGCATGTCTGGATTTTGTTATATACTTATAAGATTTATGAAGCTATTTTAATTATTTATATAAGGTAATTAGCACTTTTTTCGATATTTTTCGATAAGTTTTAAAAGTCCATAATATGGATTAACAAGGCGCTGATCGATTTATTTAGATAATTACTGGAGGCAGTTACGGATACGTTAACTGAAAACATAGTGACACTTTTAAATCATCTCCATTTTCCAGCTATATTTTAATAAATTAGGCTATTCTTGTTAATTAAACTTCTAATGTAGTTCTTATTTAAATAAAAGCGGATATGACTTGGAGATGAGCAGCACAGAACTGAACTAATGTGGAAAATTCTGGAATTTTCCCTAGGAAAGTTGTCTGTAGGGAAAGCCTGTGCTGAAATACAACAAAATCTTCAAGTACCTACCGATGTAAACAAAGTGATTGTTAAGGTTAAATTGTATATTTTGTAATAATAATAAATACAGCATATTGTTAATAACACAACTTTTTCACAATTTTCCATCTTACCCCGCCCAGTTTTATTTTTGGCTGAATGTGGTTAAGGGGATTGGCTGCCCTTTTGACTCTGCCTACTCCTTCGGGGATTATGGGCGTGATGTTATGTATGTATGTATGTAAATTGTATATTGTGTAATAATGATAATTACAGCATATTATTAATAACACTACTTTTTTACAGGTTTCCATTTAACCCAGGCTAGTTATATTTTTTGGCTCAATGTGGTTAAAAGGGCTACCTCTTTGATTCTGTCTACCCCTTCGGGGATTACGTATGTATTGTCTCTCGGCAGGATCAGCTTGTCACAGGGCAAGCCCGGTCCGTTATGGATTGCTTGGGGTCACAGGTCCCACATGTAGAGGCCTTATGAGAGTTTGAGCAAAATTTACAGACGACAACACATTAGGCTATTCATTTTTGTTGCAAAACAGCCCTTATCACAACGACATAAGACGCCGCAGTGTTTAGCCTGAAGTGCTGTCGTTTGTACATTAAAGCTTAATTAACTATTAAACAGTCATGATGACTCAGGAGTTCCGGCTTTCTTTGCAATAAAGTTAATTGCTAAATGTATGTAATGTAATTGATATATTTATTAGTGTTTAGGAACCCATCAGATACGAACTTGTAATTTATATTGAAGCGACTTCCATCCGACCATAGTAACTTTTATTAGCAGAAGGAGAAAAAATTGATTAATGTTACACATCGTAATACACACGTAAATATAAACATCGTTAACATATATAAATATAAACGTCGTCCGCCGAGCTAGTGGTATAAATACATAATACATAGATAAAATGTCCAGAGGTAAGTGCCAGGATTTGACCCCACACCCCTCGCCTATGTCCTAACCATTACGCCACTGCTCCCAAACATATTAACAAATATACATTAGTCCCTAGTTGAAAGATTATATCTTCAATGAATCAAACGCGTCAGATGTATAAATCATTAGCCAGCCAATTAACATTAGTTTGCCGGCACTCAGTGGTCATTTTGCGGACTGAATATCGAGATCAAATTACACCGTGATAATCACTTAATTAGCGTAATGGGTCGGTAAAGGTGTGCTTTATGGGAGTATTGTGTTGCAATTGTATAACCAAGCATGCGGAGAGGGGTTCGAGTGCTGGTGATTTTAATATATGCCCACCACATATATAAAATTTTAAGAAAAGAGTTTCGTATAAGTACTTAAAAAAAGTTAATATGTAACTTTCGTTTTTTTTATAAATGTAATTTTTTATGCATATTTGGAATTTTTTATTTTAATGTAAAGAATTCGAACTATACTAAAGTTTGTCCCATATTGGTCTGGAACTTAAAAATAATGTGCCTACTGTGTTCCTTGCATAGCATGTCGTAAAAGGCGAGGAATGGTATATCGGGTTTTGTGTATGACATTGTGTAGGCTAGCCACTTGTCACTACTTTTTCATAATTTTCCATCTTACCCTGCCCGATTTTATTTTTGGCTCCTGCTCCTTCTCTTCCTACTCCTTCGGGGATTGCGAGCATGATGTTGTGTATGTATGAATATATGTACTATATACTAAATTGCAAAACTATTCTCTAGATTACATATATTAAGGCAAGTGTAAATGGAGCCGTCGGGAGGGAAAGACCTAGACGGACTTTCCATGATCAGATTGGTAATGTATTAACAAAAGGTCAGGTAAACAGCACCCTTAACCGACGAGCGTGTATAAAAAGACTTATGAATGTAGAAGAAGCGAAAGGTGTGTGTCAGGATCGTAGCAAATGGAAGTACGTGATCTCTGCCTACCCCCATGGGAAAAAGGCGTGACATTTTATTATTATTATATATATGACAAACATAATCGTTAATACTACAAATCCTCAGTATTTGGGCCTTCGGTGCTCATAGTTCGGTGAATCGAGGCCCGTACTTTACGTTGGTTATCCCCGGGAAGGTGATTCAATGCCGGTCAAGCCGTTTCAAGCCTCAACTAATACGGCCAATGAGTTTCGAGAGACGAATTTGTTTTCACCAATTGTAATTATCCGAGAAGAATCTAAGAATCGTCAATCGTCAATCAAAAATTGCCTTTATTGTTGTTGCCTTTTTTCCAAATTTAGAATTTTCACGCAAAAATAGCCGCATCTCGGAAAATGCTACTTCTGAACCAAGAGTGTTTGAATAACCCTTGTACCGACATTCATCCTATAACCCCACAAATACAGTAAATTCAATGAGCCGTGCCCTCAAGAATTAGATATAACTCAATTAACATAGGAATTTACAGTCGCATTCGTTTTTATTAGACAAACACTTTTACGCTCCCTGGAGGCAGGAGATCCAAGAGGCGCGAAATTCCCGCTTATTATTGCCGTTATTTTGAAGCGGGTTTGACTATGCAACCTTTATACGAAAGGAGAGACTGTTGGTGGAGGTTGAAGGGGGGCGGGGTCCCCCTAAGTTGTTGGTTTATCGTGATATATTGGCTTAGTACGTCCTGGACCTGGACTATCTAAGCGAAGAAGAACCCTAAGGTTGGTTGGAATTTCTGTTAGCGGACGTGCATAGCTGAAGACGTGAAGAGGACAACTGGGTACATGATAAATAAATAAATAATCACACATACAATGATCTGACTCCGAGGTAAGTAGCTTAAGCACTTGTGTTACGGATATCAGATACAACAGTGGTATAGCAAATATATTACACAACTCTTGGCGCATGGGGCAGGGTCATTAACGAATGCACCATCGAGTCAGTCAAATAGTCAACAATATCGCCAGTTTCTCTATGCTCTGTCTGCTATGTACGCTAAGAGGATTGGTTGAAATAGGTCCGGTAGGCGTTGGGTTCCTTACCTTTTTTATCACAAATTAACTTTGAGGAAAGTCATCTCATTAAAAGTTGTACGGTCGTTGCAACGGGATTATTAATTGAAGTTTTAAGGCACGTTTGTATTAAAAGATAACTACGAGCATGACACATTATGTATGTCTAAAAATCGAATTATCAAGTTATGCTAGTGTTTTAGCGGTGATCGAAACATCGTAAAGAAATCTGCACCTTCAATCAACTTTAAGTGTGATCCCAATTGACTGATTGCCCTATTAAGGTCACAAAGTTTCTACAATATGAAAACTATCACCTTCCTATCTTTATGTATCATTAAAACAACTACAGTCTGCTTGCCTTGTCTAAATGTCACGCAGGTTAGTTGAGCAGTCGCTTCGATGTAATACCAGACTTGCTAAATCCTGGATAAAGTTCTCAGTGATGGTATTGCGGGTGTCATGGTATATATCGTCGTTTGTCAGGGAAAACCTCGTAAATGCTTTTGACAAAATTTTCCAGAAAAAGAAAAAACTGCCTCCTGAAAATTGTATGGATCGGAATAGTATTGTTTGTTATTTTTTTTAGGAAATATTGTAATCAATAGTACATAAACTCAAATATCTCGTGGCTAGATAAGTTTGATGTGACTTACAAAACAAATAAATAAAAATTAATCAAATGCGACTTCGGAGGTTTTTACTGCCGCACGACGATATGTACGAGTTCTCAGCGGCTAAAAATGGGATATTCCGTTAGGAAGATGATGACGAGAGTCAGATATGTGTGTCAGTTTCTCACAAAAGCACAGTGCATTAGCAAACCTAAGCTAGAAACAGAAGTAAAAGGCCTCAGTGCTGGAGCGTCCACGTGTTAATTAGAACTCCATGCCTACCTTTCGCAATTTCAATAGAAATGCCTTTGCAGCTGCGCAATCAATGGGCCTAGCTCGTCTTTCGGGTTTGCTTGCATGCTATAGACACCATTCAGATATATTTTGGAGTAAGATTCAGTAGAAAGAGTAGTGTTAATATATCAGACTACATCTGATTCCGAGATAAGTAGCTTAAGCACTTGTGTTACAGATATCAGAATCAACAGTAATATTAGCAAATATATACTTAAATATTATATATTAACACCCAAACACAGAACAAACACAAGTATTCATCACACGAATGATTGTCCTGGGTGGAGATCGAACCAACAACTCTTGGCGCATGGGGCAGGGTCATTACCGAATGCGCCATCGGACCAATCGAATTGTTTTACTATGGTAACTATATTCCACCACGATTGAAATCCCCGAGGAGGTTACATTCCATCTAACCCAGTCCTGTTTTATTTTTGACGAAAAGTGGTTAAAGAGACTGGCTGCCTCTTGACTCTACCTACCACTTCGAGAATCACGGACGTAATATTATGTATGTATCATATATCTCATCGAGATTCGTAAACCACTGGGTTATTTGTTCCACATACTGTGTTTCACAGTGAATGCGAGTATATTTGAGGAGCTCAGCGGTTACCCAGGTCGCGCCGCGGTCACAAAGATCGAAAGGTTTCAGTACTAAGTCTGTATGAGTGATTCAAACCAAACCACTTCAATATCTTCTCGCTGCGAAATGCTTTTAAGAAATTAGCTTAGAGTTTACTTAGTACAGTAAACATTAGTCGTTAAACTGAAGTACCTATGGGCGATTGAAATTAAAGTTTACATTTACATAGATAAATAAAATGGAGGTGTTAGTGTAAGTAAATTCAAATTCAAATTTAAATTAAAAATCTTTTTATTTATATAGGCTTCAAAAAAGCACTTACATAAACAGAAAAGAAAACATTACCACGAGTTCGAAAGAAAGATTCTATCAATAATAAACCGGCAAGAAACTCGAGTTACTCTTTCAAACGCCATGATTTACAATTTTGTAATTATTAGTCTACACTTACTAGGTAACAACACTGCAAGTGAACACTTAATTATTAAGTTAATCATATGCTCAATCATATGTCATCATATGTGTTAATCATATGTCATTTAAAAAGTCTTCAATCTTATAATACTTTTGAAAAGTTGTATGCATGTGATTGAGATGGATATTTAGGAAATAAGCTGTCCCAAGTTGGTCTGGGACTTAAAAAGAACGTGCCAACTGTGGTCCTTGTCTAGCATGTCGTAAAAGACGACTAATGGTAATTGGGGTTTTGGGTATGTGATTGTGTAGGCGACAAGCTAGCCACTTGTCACTCCTTTTTTCAATCTGATCTATGCAATTACCAGATAGGCTGAGTCTATGATAATAGACAGAGCGGACCCCGGTAAGATACGGGATAGAAAACTTAAAAGAAAAACACATTGTTTCTCTACTAAAAATATAAATAAATAAATAATAAATAAATTGTCCAGATTGACACACCAATTCCCTAGTTCCAAACTAAGGTTATGCTTGTACTATATAAGGTGAATTCTTAAATAAAAAAATAAAAAAAAACTCAAAATACATTTATTTTCAAAAAAATCGTCAAATAATAGATACAAAATAAAACAATTTGAATCTACCGCTGGTTCGGAATATCGCATCTACCAAGAATAAACCCGGCAAGAAATAAGTTCATAAACATCCATGATTCGAGAACAAATGTCCATGTTCATCACACGAAACATTTGCCCCTAGCGGGATTCACCGCGACCCTTGGTTTTGTGGCCAGGGTCTCTGACAACTCGACCAACGGGCCAGTCATTTAAATTATTCATCTCAAGTTTATTTTTGGTTAAGAATAGTTCAAGCAGTATTTCCTCTTGGACTCTCCCTACCCTTTTTGGGTTTGCAGGGTGATGGTACGTATTTTGTGTGTTTCCAAACTAGCTGTATTTGCGAGTTCGTCACAGCCTTTACCGTGTTAGTTAATTTCAGTTAATTGCAGATCGCTCAATACGGTGGTTGTTTGTTGTAAATTTTTATATAAAAAATAAACCAAAAACAAATAAACAACCAACCTATTAGTCAAACCCTTAAATTTTCCGTTTTACACGTAATTACCACCAATAGTACAGCGACAACGCATCGCCGCCCCAATCATCCTTACATTATTCCGTATTGAGCGATCTGCAATTAACTGTAATTAACTAACTCGGTAAAAGCTGCGACTGACTAGGAAATAGAGCTAGTTTGGAAAAACCTTTACATTAGAGATGTTGACTGGCAAATCAATTGAGATACTTTTTATAAGCTGCCAGAACGCAATCACTTCATAGATATAATCTTGGCTTGACCGTTAATGACGTCACTGATTTGTATAGTCAGCTGACAAAATTAAGCAGTTTTTTTTAAGCTAGTGGTATGAATACGTACATAGATTTGTAAAATCCAGAGGTACGTACCCGGGTTTGAACCCGCACTCCTCGATTAAGAGGCGCGTGACATTGAGCTACCACCACTCAATGCATTGAGCACGTATGACATATCAATACTGCATTTAATAATATTACTTACATACTCTTTATAATTTTAAAGCCCCATGTGGATTTGAGACTTAAACAATTTTAATTAATTCACAATGTTTTCATAGTTCTCCAGCTACATAATGCAAAACAATTTTATTTTAGTTAAAAGTAGTATGTTCTGGGTGGGGATCGAACCCACAGCTCTTGGATGGGGCAGGGTCACTACCAAATGAGCCATCGGGCTTGTCAAAAGTTCGTAATTGGAAGTTACGTGTATACTGTGATATGCATTTGTGATGCACTAACATCAGTAAAGACAGGGCTAACTGGGCTGCATGCACCGCCCGCTGTGTACAATGCGCAGCGCAAATATGCGCTTGATTGCCGTTGCAGCGCGCAAAGGTACATTAATTAGCGATAAGCCGATGAATTCTTTACGTGATTTTCGGTATTTGAGAACATGTTTTGCTTCGAATTAATTAATAAAATAAATATTTATACTTGAATTCAGATTTCAAAATAGTATTTCGCATTATGTTACAAAACGCTCTATTCTCGTGACGTTTTACGTTATAGGTGAAAGCTACTTCCCATAAAATTTAATAAGCCTCGAAGACCCAAAATTTTATAAATACAAATAAATAAATCATAAATCACGAAAATCGAAAAAAGAACCATCTTGAAAAAATTAGAAAAGCCGAGTTTAAATTTGGAGCCAAGAAGGTTTAACTTCTCAACAACATTTAAGTAAAGTGAGTTAATAACTTGAGTTCATTCAGTTTTAAGGATTAGAATTGTTCAGCGTAGAATACGTCACTTATAAAAATGTCCCATGTTGGTTTGGGACTTAAAAAGAATGCGCCATCTGTGTTTCTTGTCTAGCATGTCGTAAAAGGCGACTAATGGTGTATCGGGTTTTGGGTCTGTGATTGTGTAGGCGACGAGCTAGCCACTTGTACTTTTGCACAATTTTCCATCTAACCCAGCCCGGTTTTATTTTTGCCTGTATTTGGTTAAAAGGGCTTGCTGCTCCTTTCACTTTGCCTACCCCTTCGGGGATTACGAGCGTGATGTTATGTTATGTGTAAATGTGGTATTTATTCAGGATTTGTTAACATCAGTAAAGACAGCGTTAACTAGGCTGCATGCACCGGCCGTTGTGTACAATGCGCAGCGCTCAAACAAGCTGCAGCGCAAATATGCGTTTGATTGCAACTGCAGCGCCGGAACACTTAATCGGGCTAATACGAGCGATAAGCCGATGAATTTTGTACGTGATTTAAGTATTTGAAACTACGTTGGGTAAAATAGGAGATTGTGAAGAAGTAGTGACAAGTGGCTAGAATGTTGCCTACATAATCACAAATCAGTATCCAATATACTATTAGTCACTTTTCTTGATATGATAGGCAAGAAAACAGTTTGCACATTTTTTTTAAGCCATTTTTCACCCAGGAAAATGCGTTACGCATACCACCTCGTCTTCGGGGGTCGAGAAGGTAGGACTCTCAGGCATCGAAGACCCTCTCTCTGGCCACGATGTTAGCGGCCGGGGTATACCCACTAAAATTCCGGGATGCATTCTCCACACCGATTAAGGCTTCGCGGGTGCCCCTATATAAGGACCCAACCTGGATCATCAATAATCACATCTAGTAATAATAATCTAAGTTACCTATATGTCGTGATAAGCCCTGAAAATTGTGGCCACTCAGCATTGAATGCATGTTTTTTCCCAAGCTGCCGAATATACAAACAACAATTATTATTAATACTAAAGATTTAATAAGTATAATAAAAACCACTTACCTATTCGATTCCAGACCTGCAAGGGCAAATAGAGTTAAGTAACAATCAAAGCATGTTTTTTACTTCAATATACCAACCGTATAGGGATATCAATGCTGGAACCAGCAATTTTCCTGGGCCCTGCGCAATATGTGCTGGTTCAATGCTGTTGGATTTCAACCCCTACTAGAGATTGGAATGCCGCAGTTTCGTATGATGAACATGGACATTTGTACTCGAGTCATGGATGTTTATAAACATATTTAAGTATGTCTATCCGTTCACCTAGTATCCATAGGACAAGCTTATAGCTTAGTTTGGAACTAGGCAATTGGTTTGTCAGACTGGAGAATGAAAGAAAAAAAATAAAAATTATCTGACTACGAGCTAAGTAGCTTAAGCACTTGTGTTACTGATATCAGAATCAAAAGTAGTATTACAAATATATACTTAAATATCATATATTAACAGCCAGACGCAGAACAAACACAAGATGAATATCATACAAATGGTTGTTCCGGGTGGGGATCGAACCCACAACTATTAACGCATAGGACAGGGTCACTACCAATTGCGCCATCAAGCCATTCAAATATATATCAACCCCTTATGTTATCATTAACATTACTAAACTTTTACCATTTTAGGTCCACACAGCGTATCCTGTCTTCAATTACAATTCCGCGTCGCTGTTATTGCATCGATATCAGCTGAGGAGATGCGGCTGTTGACAATGCGCCCGCCGGCAGCTGCACAAACAGGAGCAGCGAATATGCGCTTTAGTTGCAGCAACCTCTTGACATATCGATTTGAAACATAGTTTATGTTAATTATATACGTAACACGTAAATAAAATAAGACATGAGTTTAATTTTATTTAGTAAATATAAAATTTGCTGTCAATTTCAGTGTCCTTTTTTCTGTATATACCAAGAATTCATTGTCGTCATAAATCGTCAATGAGTCTCATTTGTTTGTCTAATTTTAATTCGCTACGTTTTAAGCAACCATTTGAGGTTCCTTAGACGTCTTCGCTACCTACGTGTTCGGTGAACATCATATATGGTCGATGGTCAGATGTTGTCGATAACTGCCACAATTTTTTCACATCCTATTTTAAAGAAGGCTTCTTCCGCCACTAATCTGTCCGGAACAGAGTTAGACCAAAATAATTGAACGGAAAACAAAACAAACGCAACCAAGCTATTATTTGCTAGTCTGGTATCGGAACGTGATTACATTATAAAACAGCGCGATGGGTTTAAGCTGTGGATTACTGCTGATGGAATAGCCAATTGTTTTGTTGTTTCGAACGGGCGTGATTGTTGGTTATGAGGTTTGTTTATTAAACAGCGATCTGTACGCATATTATTTTGGATAACTGTTCAATTTGGTGTATATTGTAAATGGAATCCAAATTAAAGGATAATGCTTGTTGTTGTATATAGCAAATTATAACTGGCATAAACTGGGTCTTAACTTATTACCGAGTATCATGAAATCTGGCACGTTTATAGGATTTTTATATTGGATGTTTGGATACTAGCGACTGTTTGCGACTTTGTTCGTAACCGTTGATCTAGCGTAAGTGACTGTTACCTTTGTACAAAGTTAAACACCTTTTTATCTAAAATTACAGATTTTATCCAAAATTTTAATCCTCATTTCACACAGGGGCTAAATTTTAAAAAAATCTTTTACTGTGGTGATTGTTATGCATTGATCGTCAGTCAGACATTTCGTCTAGAAAAAGTACTTACCAAGGTATAGAAATGGAGAAATAATCAAAAATCTACATGAACGCACGGACTAGTAAAAAAAGAAAGACTCCGCGCTGTCATACTACAGGGTGAAGGCACCCTTATGCATGTGTGAGTGAGACTTAGGATTACCAGATAACGGAAATTTGAAGCGCTTAAGTGCGATGTAAGTTGCGTGTCAAGTTGGAGTTCCGCAGATGCCTAAACGTGTAGTTAGTGGCCCGGAGTCCTTTATTTAACTAGTCCGTGAGAAAAAGCAAGTTTTTACGCAAAGTAAGCAATGCATTAAGTACAATTTATTTTAAAACGCAACAATCCACAATGCTGTATAACAACTCAAACTGCACATCTCCGCCGCATGAACGTTGTAATTTCCAAAGACATTCAAATTAAAACGAAAGAAAACAATCCGCTGAATCCACAAGCTGAGAGAATGTAGTTAATGTTTACCTTTCAAGCTGAAACCGACGCTCATCTAATGGAATGAAAATAAGAAATGAAAAGGATTGTGTCTCACCAACGGGTAATGTAAATTTTTCTTAGTATTCATAAAACACTGAATTCATTCCGACATTTCCCAAAGGCACCTGGTAAAATCCTTCTTTTATTTTCCTATCAGATGTATTCTTGGTATTACTTACTTGGTTTTGTTAAAGTATGTTGTTCTGACATATCCACAAAGATTTACAAAACTAGTTTTATAGAATGATTTTAATAATACTATCTTGTGCCCGTGGCTTTTCTCCTATAATGTAGCTTTTATTAATACGACTGTTTTACCGGCGCACTGTTAAAAAGTTATTTTTATATCCCAGTAACTTGTCGCAAAATGTTCACACTTTTTACCATCTAACCTAAAGTAAGGTTAAAGGAATATTGGTACGGGCATGTGATGAGAAGAGAGGAAAGACATGTGCCAAAGAGAGTGATGAGTATGAATGTTAGTGGGTGGAGAGGAAGAGGAAGGCCAAATAAGAGATGGATGGATTGTGTGAAAGATGATATGAGTGAAATGGGAGTGGATAGCTTGATGACGTCTGACCGGGACGTATGGAAGAAGAAGACATGCTGCGCCGACCCCAGATGAACTGGAACATGGGCAAGAGGATGATGAAGTTCTAAGGAATATTCCTTAACTCTTCTTACCTCTTAGGGGATTGTAGGTTTGATATGATGTATGTACATATAAATAAGAATACCTACCAACTAAAATCGTTTGAATTTTTAGTTCCCTTAAAATTCACAATTCCAGACTTACGCTCTTTCCGCTCCGAGACGGCTAACATTGGAGCAAATCCATTAGTCAGTCAAAAGTTGTCTTTTTGAGCAGCGGGTCGGTTCAGCCAAAACAAACCATGGGTCACTGCCAAGCTCGTGTTGACTTGTCTCAGCCGCCATCACTATTATTGAGGTCTTTTTATATTATACTAGCTTCTGCCCGCGGCTTCGCTTGTGTGGTACATCGATGAAACATAGCCTATATGTTATTCGGGTGTATGAGCTATATTATTCTAAAGTTTCATTAAAAATCATTCAGTAGTTTTTTTTTGTGATAGAGTAACAAACATCCATCCATACATACAAACTTTCGCATTTATAATATTAGTAGGACCAGCGCCCTGCGGTTTCATACACGTAGATCCCGTCCCCGAGGAAATATGGGAATAAAATATATGTTATTCGCTAATAAAGTAGCTTTCCATTGCTGAAATAATTTTTCAAATCGATCCAGCTTCGGAGCCTATTCAATTCAAAGAAACAAACAATCAATTCTTTCCTCTTTTATAATATTAGTATGACTATTTACGTTAAACCCAGCTCAAATTTTCTTTTTGGCTAGAAGTCGTCAAAGAATCTTACGGTTCTAGGGTCTCTGCTTACCCCTTAGGGGATTGCATATGATGATAATGTATGTGTCTTAAATATAATATTCATAATATCCCATTTTACAATATTTTTCCAATGAAAGAATAGATAGTGCATCTATGTTTGCGCACACAGTGCATATAATATCTCCTGCGCAGATGGCTAATCCTCGTTAAGATTGGCCGCCGTGACCGATATCGGTTAGGAGAATATTATTATTTATAAGGTCCTGTCTGTATGCTTTTAATCTTATTTAAGAATGAATTTAACATTAAAATCTATTCTAACTAACTAACTAAACTTCACGCCACTTCCCTAACGGGGTAGGCAGAGAGAACCGAACGCCATATGGCACGATCCTTACACACCTCACTCGCCTCTAAAATCTATTCGTTTTTAGAAAAACAAAAAAGACAAATTAAATAAATAATTTGTCCTTTGTTGGTCGGGGACTTGTGCCAACTGTGTTTCTTGCCTAGCATGTCGTTAAAGGCCACTAATGGTATATGGGGTTTTGGGTATGTGATTGTGTAGGCGACGAGCTAGCCATTTGTCACTACTTTTTCACAATTTTCCATCCAACCCAGGCCAGTTTTTTTTAGGCTGAATGTGGTATAAGGGGCCTGCTGCGCCTTTGACTCTGTCTACCCCTTCGGGGATAATGGGCGTGATGTTATGTTATGTTTAAATAAATAAAAATATTCAAATTAACGCAAGCGATGCCACGGGATGAAACTAGTAAGTAAGTATAATCGTGATATTATGTTATGTTTAAATAAATAAAAATATTCACATTAACTCAAGCGATGCCACGGGATGAAACTAGTAAGTAAAAATAGTCAGAGTCAGTGCCGGGTCTGGGTTCCGTAAATTTGTATACACATCCTCCAGTCAAATCTCAGTTTACTCAGCAAATATTTTGTTAATTAAAGTTCGAGCTCAAATTTTGAATTCTCAACTTAGCAACGTTACATTGTAATAGTTCCAGAAAGTTGAGCGCGTCTCGCGTAGTTCCGCAACTGAGTATACTTGCCGTTTAAAGTCGGGGTAATAATATTTTTCAGTTTCGGCATCCAATCAAAATTTAACAATAGTCTCGCATATCATTCTGGACTGTATCATGTATCTGTACAAAAACATACACATGTTTGCTAAAAATCAGATATACATTAACACTAGGAATAAACACAAGCTTGCTGTTCCAAGTTAGACTTCATAGGAGTGTTATTTCTTTCATTGATCTAAGCATCAACATTTTTAATAAGCTGCCACAAAGTCTCATTGATCTACCTGTGCATACGTTTAAATTATTTATAAAACATGTTTGGTTAAAAAGGGCAACTATAAGGTAGGAGATTATTTAAATGATAAGGATATATGGCAAGTCGCAGAATAGGCTGTTCGCCTGCACTGATAAATTTAACTTGACTAAGAAATTGTAATTTCATAATAGCTATTAAGACTTGGCATTTAAAAGAGTAATTATCTAGTTTCTTGCCGTTTTCTTCTCGGTAGAATCTGCTTTTTGAGCCGGTTTATAATTATTTTGTTTTGACGCTATTTGATTTATAAGTGCTTTTTTAAAGACTTTGTAAATAAAGTGTCATGTCATTTCATTTTATTTCAATACTTTTAGCCTGATGTTCTAACTTAAACCTTTTTTTATGTTAATTCGTTCATTTGGAAGCTGGAGCTTTATTAAAAAGAGCTTTATTTTTAACGACGTGAACCTAGTTAGTTTTTATTTTTTTAAATGCAATCAACTTAAAAACGAACATTGCAAGAAATGTATATCATTAAGAAACAATTAATCTTAATGTCATGGTTATTTTGTTTTTTTTTTTGTACGGATTTTTCAATGCTCTTTTTTATTTCTTGAACTAACTACATATTCATTGTATGACAATATAAAGCATTGGGATAGATAAAAAATATACTTGTAATAGTAGTAGTAAGTAGATTTTTTCTCATATATATGACGTTACTAGCTTCTGCCCAAAGCTTTGCTTGCGTGGTACATCGTTAAAATATAGCTTATGTGTTATTCTAATGTATAAGCTATTATATTGAGAGCGGTGGTAGCTCCATGGTTAGGTACACGCGCCTCTTAACCGAGGAGTGCGGGTTCAAACCGGGGCATGTACCTCTGGATTTTTCAAATCTATGTACGTATTTATACCACTAGCTCGACGGTGAAGGAAAACATCGTGATGAATCCTGCAAATTCAAATAACTTTGGATTTGTAACCGTGATCCAAAAATTGACTGGTTCCCCTATCTTAGGGTTACGAAGGTCAGATCGGCAGTCGCTTCAATGTAATTACCAGACTCGCTAAATTCTGGATCATGGTCTAAGCGGACCCCGTCTAAACACGGGACATAATGCTAGGACGATGATGAAGTTATACTATTGTAAAGTTTCGTTAAAATCCATGCAATACCTTTGCGTGATAGAGCTTCAAACATCCACACATCCATCCATCCGTCCGTACAAAATTTTGCGTTTATTAAATTAGTTAGATGACTATTATTACACGGTACTATGAGACCAATGCTTTATGAATCAAGGCTACGATATACATCCATGAATCACTTTCAAAATGGCCTACATACCGTACACTCCCATTTAACCTTTGCCTTCCGCTTTTAAACAGCGCGATTGAATAAAATTACCCTAAAGTATGGGCTTTTATAGGGTTCCGTAAACGGAAAATCAAAGATCGTAAAATTTTTCAAAGAGTCATCATCCATCAAAACCATCTTTATTCCAGCTAAGAAAATGTGGACTCATCTCATATTGGTCTGGGATTAAAAAATTAATGTACCAACTATGTTATTTACTTAGAATAGTCGTTAATGGCGACTGTCAACTGTGTTTCTTGCCTAGCATGTCGTAAAAGGCGAGTATTGGTATATCGGGTTTTGGGGGTGTGATTGTGTAGGCGACAGGTTAGCCGCTTGTCGCTGCTTTTTCACAATTTTCCATCTAACCCGGCCCAGTTTTATTTTTGGCTGAATGTGGTTGAAGGGGCATGCTGCCCCTTTGACTCTGCCTAGCCCTTCGGGGATTAAGGGCGTGATGTTATGTATGTATGTATGTATGTCTAGATGGCGCATTCGGTAATGACCCTTCTTTATACCAAGAGTTGTAGGTTCGATCCGCACTCGGGACAAACATTAGTATGATGAGTACTTGTGTTTGTTCTGTATCTGGGTGTTAATATATGATATTTAAGTATATGTTTGTAATACTACTGTTTCGCTACACAAGTGCTTCATTTTCTGATAAAATAAAATAAATGTCTTATATTTTATGAATTATTATAATAAAATGTTATCGTTTTAAATAAGTATCATGCGGGTAAATGAATTACCGAGAGGCTATTGTCGTATCTCTTTTCTGGACGCGCACAATACAAGGCTCTCCTGGATCTATGCCCGTCTACTAAACAATATGGCCATCAGTAGTGCGATAGATTCTTCTTTCTCCGACATATAAATATTGTACGATGGTACTGAATTCTTAATTTGCGTATCCAATGCGCACTTACCCTTTTTCCGATTTCGCTTCCTTCTAAGTGTACCTGTAATCTATACCGCCTTCAACCATTAACCGCGATGTTAACTCGCCTGGTAACCATCGTGTGCGTTCAAATCGTTAAATAAAGATATTGTCGTGGCAGTCTTTTTGACGCACCGCTGCCTAAGAAGATCGAATGACAGTAGGAGAGCTGTGTTTTAACCTAGAAATTATGTAACTTAGTTATTATGTGCTATAATGAAATGAGATGAAATTATATGTTTCTTTGCTTATTAAGTTTACAATAAATATGATGTATATTTTATGGAAGAAATTAAAATCTGAATTATCGTTACCCGAATCAGTGTTATTTTTATCCGGCTCGAAGGACCATGTTCAAAATCTACAAGCTACACAGATTTGTTAATACTTCCAAAAAATAAACAGTCCCTGTCTCTATTACTATATTGTGCCTCAGCCGTCTATTCCCAGCCGATAGCCAAAGTTAAAGCGTTATATTTTATTGGACTATCTGATCATCGGATCGGCTCGACGCTGATTGGTCGGTTCCTGCGGCCAATTTCGGCTGTATTGGCTGAACGCACGCAGGTTGAAGGCTTTTAGTTTTTATTGGATTGCTTTTTCTTAAACTCTGTTAGGAATTATCATTTTATTTTGATAAAATGATTACTATCTATTCCGCAGACTACATTGAACGCTTATTAATGGAGTCGTGATTTATTCCTAATATTAAATGGTCATACCATATCCGAAACTGATTTAAAATAACATACGTACCTTAGGTTTGTATTTAAGTTGATGAAACATTTAAAAAATATTATGAAAAACTCTTTATATTGCTATAGCTGAGAACATAATTCATTTCGTGAATCTTTATCGTAGCTTTAGATCGTTTTTATGTCTTACATCAGACTTTATATGTTTTTCGTAAAAACATGTAATCCACATAACAATTTATATTACCAACCAATTTGGTTACGTCAATCGAAAGTCTGACTGAAACAAGTCACCCTTTCTTTCAGTAGCCTAGTTTTGATTCTAGAATGGTCACGGAAGACCCGTGGGATAAATAGAGCTAGTTAGTAAATTAGGCTATTATGCACGCCATTATTTATTTATTTAAGGACAGCTTACAAGACATACACCAAAAGTACGTTAATACACTTTCAAAAACGACACTTTCTTACAGTGTTGCCTTAATTAAAAGCTGCCACGGCATGCAATTACATCCACAATCCTCGATATGATAGGCAGAGTCTAAGTGGTATTAAGCTGCTTAAACCATATTGAACCATGTATAAAATCGATTTGGGTTAGATGGGTAATCGTGGATAAGTAGTAGTGACCAGCTCGTCGCCTTTATAACTGTAAACCCCTAGTCGCCTTTTACTACATGCTAGGCAAGGAACACAGTTGGTATATTATTTTCGAGACCCAGATCGAAATAGGACCAATAAATTTACATACATAACTCTGAAGGAGAAGGCAGAGTCAAAGAGGCAAACCCTTAACCATATTCAGTCAAAAATAAAGCTGGGCTGGGTTATATGGGAAATTGTGAAAAAGTAATGACAATTGGCTAACTTGTCGTCTACACAATCACATACCCAAACCATTATACACCATTAGTCGCCTTTTTAGGCAAGAAACACAATAATTTTAATTCTCAAATCTATTAAGATTTGATGTCTAAATTCAAATCTATTATTAATCCTATTTCAGTTCTATTCCGAATGAATGAAAATGAATTTAAATTTAGACAGACATAAAGATAATTATGTCTTCCTAAAAAGGAATCTAATCCCATTACTTCCA
The DNA here is from genome assembly GCA_951394215.1 of Glyphodes perspectalis. Classification (NCBI taxonomy): domain Eukaryota; kingdom Metazoa; phylum Arthropoda; class Insecta; order Lepidoptera; family Crambidae; genus Glyphodes; species Glyphodes perspectalis. Next base: position 16,301,949 of record OX596208.1, on the reverse strand, counting down.
CATATTACGACAGCAGATACAACGGAGTGAAAGTAATAATTTTGAGTGACGTCCCCTAATACACGGCTCCGACAGCAGGAAGCTTGTCGCGACTCAAAAATAAAATTGTGGCTTTAATAAAATGCAAATGGCATGTCTTCGCCCCCGATGGAGCTACCTACACCATCTATATGCGAGTGTATTACTGACGTGACGGGATTTTTTTAATCTAACAGATTTGACGGGCTTCTGCTGAGGAATTTTTGAGGAGAAATTTGACAATAGTTTGTAATGTAGTCTTCGCGTGTTCTTATCAGAAGGAGTGTTCTGTTTCAGGTTAACTACTTGGAGATTTATAAACGTTCTTGATTTTACTAATGCCTTTATTTTAACATTCACACAACGTTCACACATACGTTAGAATTTAGTCCATTTTACCGAAATAATATGCCAATAGGGACAATAATAAGCGGTGGTAGCTCAATGGTAAGGAAACGCGCCTCTAAACCGAGGAGTGCGGGTTCAAACCCGGGCACGTACCTGTGGATTTTTCAAGTCTATGTACGTATTTATACCATTAGCTCGACGGTGAAGGAAAACATCGTGATGAAACCTGCAAATTCAAACAACTTTGGATTTGTAACCATGATCCAAAAAATTGTCTGGTTCCCCTATCTTCTACGTAGTATGTGCTACGACGTAGTGTGCGCTACGACGTAGTGTGTGCTACGACGTAGTGTGTGCTACGACGTAGTGTGGGCTACCACGTAGTGTGTGCTACGACGTAGTGTGGGCTACGACGAAGGATTGTGCTACAACGTAGTGTGTGCTACGACGTAGTGTGCGCTACGAAGTAGTGTGTGCTACGACGTAGTGTGTGCTACGACGTAGTGTGGGCTACGACGAAGGATTGTGCTACAACGTAGTGTGTGCTACGACGCTTATTAGCTTTTGTTAATATTGATATTGACAACATATTGTTAAAGGTGTTAAGAGGAGATGACTTGAAATAGATTGACAAAATATATGTTTTACTTAGACTTTTGGTTGATATATTAAGTACTTTACTTAATGAAGTCACGGCAAAGTCGATTTATAATATGTTCCAGATGTGTCCTATCTTAGCATGTCCTGAAAGGTGACTAATAGTCTGTTATATATGGATTTGTGATTGTGTGGGTGGCAAGCTAGCCACGTGTAACGAATTTTTTAAATTTTTTTGCTTTAAACTTCTTCTTGGATTGTCAAGTCAAGTCAAGTCAAAAATATCTTTATTTACGTTGGCCTCAAAAAAGCACTTGTGAATTGTATGCATGATAGTATCTACGTGTATCAAAATATATCGTATTTTGAGCTGTAATGTTCCTTTTTACGTAACGCAGTAATCAAGTCTCAAGATCGAGGTTCTATTATGCAGTGACGCAAAGTGAAATGAAGGGTAGGCGTCCGTTCGTTGACCTCAGCCAGATTGAATCACACAATTTTATCACATGACGTCATTTGCGTGAGTGTACCTAATAAACATTACAGCTTTCAAAATAACACCTAAAATAAAAGTTCAATGAAGAACTATTTCATTTTTAAAGTGAGCTGTTATTTGTGCGGTGCCATTGAGTATCTAGCCAATAGAGTGGTAATTTGATTAAAGTTTTAGAACAGTTGCTTCGCTCTGATTCAAGCATTAGATTAAATAAATCTTATTAATACATAAAGATGGATTAATATGATTGTTTAAAGTTTAAGTTATTTATTGTCTTGTTTGAGATAAAATGCGTTTATATATAGGAACGTCAGTGTTAGGAGGATGAGGGAGAGGCGTTTTGACAATATTATACCTACATCATTAATGGAAGAGGACACTGGATTCCATACTACAGGCAACAGCCTATTTAGGAATACAGTAGAATCAAACAAAAATTGTAAAAAATAATTTATCAATAAAGCATTTTTATTATTTTTATTTTTTTAACTTTTAACATTTCAATCTGCAATAAGCACAAACAAAAAGCACTATAAGTTTCCTCCTTAACTTATTCGCAGGTTGTAGTAAAGAGTCTTTATTTCTGTTTAGCGGCGTTTTTTGCCGCTTTTAAGCATAAGCACTACTTTATAAATGTCATGTTCAGTGAAAATAACATTTTTCGCGGCCCACACTTTCTTGGTGGCGAGGTGACGCTGGCATTCTCAGGGCTGAATGCACTGAAAGAAGTAATATATAGAACTGCAAGATACTGAAAACGTCAACAGGCGTATTGTGTGAACTTCAAACTATTGAGAGTATAGCTGTTTTAATCACTCTGATTCGTTTGGAAATGAAAAAGACGGGAAATGTATTTGGAACTCGATAGTAAATAAATAAATCAATACATTTTAAGATAAGTAGTTTTTCCTTTTAACAAAAACAAGAAGATTTAAATAACAAAGAGTAACATGCTAACTAAAATGATGAAGGGCAAACCAATTCTCTCAGTAGAAGCTACTTTCCGAATCCGGTAGTATATTTTCATTTGTATGTACTGACGATTTATAAGTGCTTATTTAACACTACGATAGTAAAGATAATTTAATTTAATTTAATTTAAATTTATAGTGAAAAATCAGAGTAACAGATGATTATTTTCAGATCTTCTTAAAGTGAGGGTTGAGAATTTTCTGAATGATTTTTACTACAAAATAACAAGCATTTCTCGAAAATTCTTTGAAATAAAAAAAACTCCTCATAAGCTAGTCCCATGATGGTCTAGGACTTGGTCCATGTTGATCTGGGACAAAAAACAAGAATGTGCCAACTGTGGTTCTTGCCTAGCATGTCGTAAAAGGCGACCATGGTTTACGGGCTATTGAGTATGTGACTGAGTAGGCGACGAGCTAGCCACTTGTTACTCCTTTTTCACAGCTTTCCATCCAACCCAGCCCACTGTCCAATGTTGGTCTGGGACCTAAAAAGAATATGCTAACTGTGGGTCTTGCCTAGCATGTCGTAAAAGGCGACTAATGGTATATCGGGTTTTGGGCGTGTGATTGTGTAGGCGACAGCTTAGCCACTTGCACAAATTTTTCACAATTTTCAATGTAACCCAGCCCCGCTTTATTTTTGGCTGAATGTGGTTGAAGTGGCATGCTGCCCCTTTGACTCTGTCTACCCCTTCGGGGATTATGCGCGTGATGTTATGATATAAAAAACCTACCGCTAATCTTATAAAATCGCTTTGGTCTCTATACAAGTCAGACCTTACCAAACCCAGACTACATAAATGCAAGCAGTTCATGCTAAGAGTAGATATCATTAGCTTTGTTTATTGATTGCCTAAGGCATTATTAAGGCAATTATTTGCTTGGAAACTATGTTTTTAGTACAATAATAGCACGTTCGTCGAGGTTATGCCTCAAATATCTTTGATCACGGCATGGCGGTTTATTGTAGTGAAGTTAAGGAATGTTCTACTGTCGTGGTTGACAAGTCTTTTGTTTGGAGTAGTTTAATTGTTGCTTTAATCATTAAATGGGTCGTATCATCAATTGCGTCGTGGTATTTATAGTTTACTGCTGAAGTAGGGAGTTTTATTGTTATTTGACCATTGTTACAATAGAATAATAGATAGCGGTGGTAGCTCAATGTAAGGACACGCGCCTCTTAACCGAGAAGTGTGGGTTCAAGCCCGGGCACGTACATTTGGATTTTTCAAGTCTGTGTACGTATTTATACCACTAGCTCGACGGTGAAGGATAACATCGTGATGAAACCTGCAAATTCAAACAACATTGGATTTGTAAGCATGATCCAAAAAATTTCTGGTTCCCCTATCTTAGGGTTACGAAGGTCAGATCGGCAGTCGCTTTAATGTAATTAGCAGACTCGCTAAATCCTGGATCATGGTCTAAGCGGACCCCGTCTAAGCACGGGACATAACGCTAGGAAGATGATGAATAATAAGTGATTAGAGCCTTACAGTTCTTTTCAATAAAATGAAAATATTATTATATACTTAAAATGTTGTTACGAAGAAGTTGTTATGTTAAAACGCTGTCTAAATTGTACAATTGTTTAATGTTATGCCTGATTATATTTTGTATACAGACTTTATTTATCTATTTGATAAAAAATCAAGTTTAAATTAAATCTTAATAATAGTAAAATATAAACAAATTTGTGTGCTTATTGCAATAATCGGTTATGTAAGTGAAGACGTAACAGACGGACAGACAGTTAATTTTACAATTATAATTAATTGTGGTAAGTATTGTATTTTAAAACATATATTGCATGGACACTCATGCGAATGGCCTCTTAAGTTTATCTCTATTTTCCTAAAAAACTTCTAGCCTGTTTCTCATCAGACCAACTTCCATAAAGCTGACGTCATCAGTTACGACTCACGGTTCCGTATCGCATTAGCGGCGAGACATGTTAGTAATTAATTAAACCGAAGGCTGGAAGATCCGGGATTGTTCCCAACTATCGGCTCACTCGGCTGCCGACCTGGAATGTTCGGGATATTAACCCCTGGACGTTGCAAGTTATGAACTTAATTAGGTAATGGGGTATTTAAGTCACAAATTTGTATGGTCCGTAAGTAAAACTATAAAAAGCAATTGAATACGTATTTTTTGCTTTATCTTATACTCGAAAATGGTAAAGATACAGCGCTTGAAAGATCTGAAATGGGGCGCTTTACGTCACTTGGACGGTACTATTTTACACACCTAGTGACGTCACGCAGTATTTTTACATTTTATAGTTAGCTAAACAAAAGAATACATAGGTAACTAATATTTTTTTGTAATCTCCATAATGGACTATTTTATTTTTAAAATTTAAAAATCATTATAATTTTCATAGCACCATGAAGCATTCTATTTGGGATACGCATATACGCTAATCCTTAATAGTGAATGTAGTTATTCTATTTAAGTGAATGCCAACCGATTTCGTATTCTTTAGCTACAGGAACCAGACCAATGGTCATGGCTTAGCAGCTGTGTTTCTGTATGGCTAAACAGATTTTGGAGACATACAGAGACACGGCTTAGATCCCAAAGGTCCTCCTCCTCTGGAACCTGAGTCGTATCTCTGTATGTCTGACCTATGAGGTCAACCTCTTTTTATACAAACTCCGGCCCGTAACGGTTTGCAATATATAATTTTAAATAAATAAACTTTCGCGTTGCATTATCACTATAAATAATATTGACGGGACTAAACGCGATATGCATTATGTAGTACATGAGTACTTACAGCTTGACGTTTCGGCAGTGTTGTAACGACCGTGGTCACGAGCGGAACAAGTAGTCCGCTTCAATCAAGCAGTCAATATTATTTCTAGGTCAAACTCTCATTTGCAATAGCTTTTTTATTTTAAATGGCTATATGCCACAGCTGCTTTTCATCAAGTTGGCCAATTGTGGCCATATGACTATGCCGTATGACTTGACCATTTTGTACCTTTAGGGTTAGAAAAAAAATTCGTCATATAATAAAAGACTAACCAGACGACCGGAATCTATTTGATCGATTATTCAATCCTTGAAAATCAGTCAACCGAATTTATCGATAAATTTGGGCCTTGCTGATTATCACAGTAATCGCCTCCGAATCGCCAATTACCCAACACTTGCGCCATCGCCTTAATAATTCTATAACTCCCGGTGCATCACTTACCCACTCTATTAGGGGCCGTAAATTATAGCCGAATTATCGGTTTTCATTACGCAACCCAATCGCTTGAACAATATCGGGTGTTATTAGCGTGATTTATGACTTCAACCCGAGATATGTTATTGAACCTATTCGTGTTGAATTGTTATTTAAACTCAATTTAATTGGATTAATTGAACTTAGTCTTACATGTTTAATTGAGTCGGTTCGTTTGACATTTTGGGTTGAGTTTTTAGTGTCAGAAATGCAATTAAGCTTAATTAAGCCTATGCGAAGAATGTGACAGCCCTGTTAGTGTAATGGTTCTGATTTAGCGTTGAACGTCAGGGGCACAGGTTTGAAAATATCTGCTAATTTCGGTCCAGTTATACGGACTACACAATTACAATTTTTCATCTAACCCAGCCCATTGTCCCATGTTGGTCTGGGACTTAAAAATAATGTGCTATCTGCGGTTCTTGCCTAGCATGTCGTAGAAGACGACTAATGGTGTATCGCGTTTTGGGTATGTGATAGTGTGGGCGACAGGCTAGCCAATTTTCACCACTTTTTCATAATTTTCCATCTAACCCAGCCCAATTTTGTTTCTGGCTGAATGTGGTTAAAGGGGCCTGATGCCTCTTTGACTCTGCCTACCCCTTCGGGGATTACGTGCGTGATGTTATGTATGTTATATGGACTACTCGATTCATGTGGAATAATACATATCCAACATTCTATATATTTGTCTTCATTCATTCATTCATCATGAATGAGTAGATGTATAGACATCTACCCATTCATCCATTTGTTCATCAGTCTATATGGTCATTTACCCTTAAATAAAATTTGTACATTGGTTGTCTATGCATTTAGACTGAGCCAAACCACCTAGACTTTCATCGTCTCTAATTTCCCGACCCAATACAAATTGAGCTTGTAGCTAAAATCATATTTCAAACTCCCAGCCCAATCTGACGTCATGTATCTACATCCAGATTCCCCGAAACTCGATACGATTCGAACCCGGTCCGCCCCGTTTTGTTATCCATTCCGCATTATCGGTAGGGTAGTCTTGGTCACCGGGATTACGGGTAGGGGTGGCGGCGATTAGTGGTGGGAAGTTTTGAGGCCGAACTTGACTTTGAACTTTGTAAAATTAATGGTAAGTTTATTTAACATTCAAGAAAGTTTAAATTTTGTGGGGCCAATTATAATATATTTATTTTTTTCGATGATTATGCAGGTTTATTTTAAAAAAATGGTTTCCGGAAGTTTGGGTTTTTTTTAAAATAGAAATTAATAAGGGCTTCAGAAACACCCCATCATCTCCCTAGCGTTATGTCCCGTGCTTAGGCGGGGTCCGCTTAGACCATGATCCAGGATTTAGCGAGTCTGGTAATTACATTGAAGCGATTGCCGATCTGTCCTTCGTAATCCTAAGATAGGGGAACTAGACAATTTTTGGATCATGGTTACAAATCCAAAGTTGTTTGAATTTGCAGGTTTCATCACGATGTTTTCCCTCACCGTCGAGCTAGTGGTATAAATACGTACATAGACTTGAAAAATCCAGAGGTACGTGCCCGGGTTTGAACCCGCACTCCTCGGTTAAGAGGCGTGTGTCCTTACCATTAAGCTACTACCGCTATATGAGCTAAGGGCTCCACAAACACCCATACGCGGCATAATTCTGTTTCATCGCCAATTACTCGTCGGTGCGGGGACCGAATCCCTTTCCCTTGTTCTGTATAAAAGCGATAACTGTTTCTGTTTGTTACATCTCCACGCCTACATTACTATTTCTGTAACAAATCGAACCCCATGCCACCGCAGAAATGGAAGTAACTATTTCCACTTAAGCCGTCTAAGAATTATGCAATCCCAAAATGATACCTACTTAGTAAGTGATTTTTGTTCTAGCACCTTCTATGTAAACTCAGTGAGCAATAAAATTTGATAGACCCGTTGGTTGAGTGGTCAAAGACCCTAGCTATAAAACCAAGGGTCGCAGATTCAAAGCCTACTAGGGGCAAATGTTTCGTGTGATGAAAATGGACATTTGTACCAGAGTCGTGACGATTTAAGTATGTCTATCCGTTCACCTAGTATCCACAGTACAAGCATAAGCTTAGTTTGGAACTAGGGAATTGGTAAGTCTGTCTGGAGAATTTATTTATACATAATATCACGCCCATAATCCCCGATAAGGTAGATAGAATCAAAGAGGCAGCAGACCCATTTAACCACATTCAGCCAAACACAAAACTGGCTGGGTTAGATGGAAAATTGTGTAAATGTAGTGACGAGGCTAACTCGGGTTGTTGTTACCCAAAACCAGATATACAATTAGTCGTCTTTTAGGACATGCTAGAAAAGAACCATAGTTGCCACATTCTTTGTCCCAGACCAATATGGGACATTTATTATATAATTTTAAAAAATCTGCATATAAATATATGTGATCTACTATACTGCTAGCCGTGTAAGAATTATGGTAGGTAAGTTGTTACTGCCTTTTTGTGTTAACACCGACTATGTACACTTAGTAAGCTAATAATTGTTTGATTTGAAAAAATGCAGCCTAGACAAAAGTATGTGGTCTACTGAATACTGCAAGCCCTAGTCGTCCGACCGGTTATTGGCGGCCCGTGCCAAGAAATCGGCCTAAGCGCTATCGCCCGGGCCACTCTCCGTATCACCTCCAGCGGAATTATTCAAACGCCCGAACACTATGAAATTTTATATTACGCTCAGACGCCGATGGGTGTTCTTTTTGGAACGTTCCGAGTGCAGCTTAAAGGAATGGCTGCTATGTCGATAGCTGGCCGTGAAGATGTTTATTTATTGCACATAGGCATTTTTTGATGGTCAAATAATAGATAGAATGGCCATAAAGTACTATACTACTGAGTTTGTAATAATCATAACAAATATCATCATCATCTTCCTAGCGTTATGTCCCGTGTTTAGACGGGGTCCGCTTAGATCATGATCCAGGATTTAGCGATTCGTAATCATCTATACTTATAATAAATCTGTAGAGAGGTCAATTCTGTACATGAAATATATTTTCAAAATAACTATCAGGGGGTGATTAGTGATCGATACTGATGCCAAAAATGCAATCAGTAAAATTTTTGTCTGTCTGTCTGTCTGTCTGTCTGTCTGTATGTTCTTTATAGAAACAAAAACTACTCGACGGATTTTAACGAAACTTGGTACAATGATTCTTCATACTCCTGGGCAGGTTATAGTATACTTTTCATCACGCTTCAATCAATAGGAGCAGAGTAGTGAAGGGAAATGTTGAGAAAACGGGAGAAGTTACTCCATTTTTTAAGCTTCCGTCGCGTGTGCAGCCTTAATGGTTAAAGTTACATAGAAATCATGTATGACGGAAATAGTCTTTATAATATTAACCATAAACGCGGGTGACACCGCTGGCACAGCTAGTAAAAAATATAATTAATGCAAATATGAGTTGTAGCGTGAGTATGTTACTCGCTGTTAATGTTACTTTCCATTCCTGAAACAATGTTTAAAATTCGATAATCAGGATCAGTGATGGCATCATAGCCACCGTGATCTTGCATAATCATCTGTATCATCGACAACTAATTGCGGGGATCGTAATGAATAAACTCACACTCGTATTTATAATATTAGTTAAGATACCATTGCTTAGTATCAAAGCGGTGGTAGCTCAATAGTAAGGACACGCGCCCCATAACCGAGGGATGCGGGTTCAATCCTGAGCACGTACATCTGCAATTCAAATCTATGAACGTCGTGAAAGGAATACGTCGTGGTGAAACCTGCATATTTAAACAACTTTGGATTTGTAACCATGATCCAAAAATTGTCTGGTTCCCCTATCTTAGGGTTACAAAGATCAGATCGGCAGTCGCTTTAATATAATTACCAGACTCGCTAAATCCTGGATCATGGTCTAAGCGGACCCCGTCTAAGCACGGGACATAACGCTAGGGAGATGATGACCATTTCTTAGTACCAAAATGTTTGAATAATTTTCGTCAAATGAGATTATAAGTATTTTGCGCATATTCTACTATATTCTAGGTTCTTATTCGCAACACGTCGGAATATATTCCAGTCAGGATTTTAATTTTTGAGAGTTCCGAGCAAGTAAATACGCTCTGCACTCCAAATGACGTCACGGGGTGTGCTGTGAGTCACTTGGCAGTTCTGTCACTTTGACGGGTCGATGGCATGGGGTTGGTTGAACTTGTGATTCGATGTGAGTGTAATGATAGTATGGTTTTATCTTTATATGACTTTTTAGTGGCAGTCACCCTCTGTTAGAGATTTCCAAGTGTGGGACAAGTTCAACGACTTTGGAATGTCATTAAATTATTTCGTCAACATTTTAACAAAAGCGAATATTTTTATTTCCAAAATGCATCTGTTAATTATAAGTAGTACTGACTTTGGAAGTAAATCAATGTAATTAACTGATGTGGTTTGATTATATTTTTAGAATGTCAAACTGATCTGTTAGGGTTCTCACCTTAATTTTACATTTGATATTTATAAATAAGTAATTATTTGCCAAGATTAATCGTATATTCTGTTATTAAATATCAAATATCACATACTTCATACAACTAGACACTACATCACATATATACATTGATCTGACTCAGAGGTAAGTAGTTTAAGCACTTGTGTTAAGAATATCAGAATCAACAGTGGTATTACAAATAACTAACTAACTAATTAATCTTCACGCCACTTCCCTATCGGAGAAGGCAGAGAGAACCGAACGCCATATATATACTTACTTAAATATTGGATATTAACACCCAGACACAGAACAAACACAAGTATTCATCACACGCATGTTTATCCTGTGTGAGGATCGAACCCACAACTCTTGGTGCATGGGGCAGGGTCACTACCGAATGAGCCATCGAGCTAGTCTAGTCATTGAACTCACAATCTCATCAAATACATCCAACATTGTATAACGCACATTTTATTAATATAACAGTAATCTCGTGACGGGTCACAGGGTTTAACGAACTTGCCGCCATGCATTCGGAGTGAGCAATTTGCCGCCGCCCCTGAGACCGGCTTCTGCAGTCCACGCCAAATAACTCCGTCCGAAATGCGCATGAGTATGGATGTGGTAATAATTTTGGGACGACATACTGGCTTGTAAATAATGTATATGGAAAGAGATTGCATTTTAACATACATACATAACATCACGCCCATAATTCCCTAAGAGGTAGGCCGAGTCAAAGGGGCAGCAGGCCTCTTTAACCACATTCAGCCAAAAATAAAACTGGGCTGGGTTAGATTCAAAATTGTGAAAAAGTAGTGGACAAGTGGCTAGCTCGTCGCCTACACAATCACATACCCAAAACCCGATATACCATTCGTCGCCTTTTACGACATGCTAGGCAAGAAACACAGTTGGCACATTCTTTTTAAGTCCCAGACCAACACAGCACAATGGGCTGGGTTAGATGGAAAATTGTGTAAAAGTAGTGGACAAGTGGCTAGCTCCTCGCCTACACAATCACATACCCAAACCTCGATATACTGTGCAGCTTATACTATATCAACCATGCTGGATGCATCCTCGCGTTTAATGCAACTCACTGTTGCATTGTTGGTTTGCATTTTCTCGGATTTCTGGATGTACTGGAATTAGATTCGTGCCCACTTGAGACTGAGTAAATAATCTTGTTCTTAGCAATTTAGTCGGATTCCCATCGGAGTGTATACAAAATTCGAGACATCTTCTAGTTTATACATATTATTATAGAGCATCCATACATACTATAGGAATTTGGACAACAACAATAAACAAAAATTTCACGTTTTCTATACACGAATTAAGCGATGTGCTTACTTTTATAGCGATATTGCGATAGAATTGTATGTATAAAATTATCCAATTAGAAAAATCAAAGTTTGTACTCCAAGGAACATACGCATGTACGCTAATTTTGTCTACGTCCCGTTCTAACTGCTGGTATCAAAATCTCGGTAAACTCCAACTCAAAATATCTTTATTTACGTAGGCCTCAAAAAAGCACTTGTAAATCGTCAAATAATAGGTACAAAATAGAACAATTTGAATCTACCACCAGTTCGGAATGTCGCATCTACCGAGAGGAAACCGGCAAGTAACTCGGTAGTCACTCTTTTCAAAGCCAGATTGAATAACAAATAAAAATGTACAGATTAAATTAATATTTATACCAAGTCATACAGTTAATATTCGTTAAAGATTCAGCCGAGTATTATTATAAGTAAAAGGTAAACCAGAGCAGACCAGCCTCCGAAGATGGCACTTGTTCACAAGTTTGACGTATGTGTTAGCCATCGTTTCACTCGACCATTTTTACAGGAGGTATATTATTACAGTTCCCTGGAAAAAATAAATAAAAGATAATTATAAAATTGCGTTATAAAATTAAAACGATATTACAAGTAGTCATGACACGTGCCGTAGTCCGTAGCACACGCGGCGTCCGTAGCATCTGCTACGATTCTACGCGCGCGTAGCGGCACGCACGCCCGGCCGCCCGCTCACGGGAGCGAGCATAATTGCGCTGGAAAAAGATTATTTTCATTAATCTGCTTTTATTTTGCGACAGACAATAACGTGGATTATGTAAATGGTAATATTTTACAAAAGGATTATCATAACGCGAGTGCGTACTGTGTTGGAGAGAGGCAGGGGCGATCCGCAACCAAATTGAAAATATTCCATGGAATTATTACTTTAATTTAATAAATCTAGATAAAACTTTACAAAAGGAATGTCACTACGCGAGTACTCTCCGTTATACTCGTAGAGAAAGATGTAGGTATTCGTTAAATTTTTTGCGTAGAAAAAGGACTACAGCCTGGATTAGTCAGTTTGGGACGGGGCAACCTACAACCATTTCGAGTCCGGCATACCAAACGTTGGCCGAATCTAGGTCTACGTGGATGGTACGTAGATGAGATTCCTAACGAAAAAAGGTATCCCTTTCATAACTGCGCAGTCAACTCTGAGAGTATTCCATCTATTTGTTTGAGAATTTCAAAAGTGAAACGGAAGTGACTTCCTTGTGATAGCCGGAGCCACATTCAAGATTAGGCGTATATTACTCAAAAACTAGATAAGCGACATCATCAAATTATTTCCAGCAATTTATCGAGCACACCTTCCCTCGTTAATAATTCAGTATTTAGTTGAAGCGCTAACAGTGCAAGTCGTGCATTTGGGAATGCATCGATTGGCCCAAGTTGCGAGTTAGCCAGTTGCGACACTTTGACTTCCTCGCGTCATTGTATGGACGCAAGTTTGGGTAGAGGATATAAGCTGTACATCTTCGATAATACATATATATATATTCATATATGTGGACAGGCTGCGGCTGCAGTGGTAGGAGACCCAGGGCCAGAAGCTCAAGGTTGAGTGACTCAGTTTAGCAAGAGGTAAATGTTTGTGTAATGGACATAGCCCCCCGGGTGAAGTGGTACCTATACGTAAGGCATTTCCTAGGGAGAAAAAAAAGGATGTTTTTAAATATAACTGAAGCGAAAAGTTGCTAGTGAAAAAATGAAATCCTTACGAACGTATATATTTACCCCATTGTGACGTCATCTTGATAAAATATGATAGTATTAGAAGTAGATCTCGCATTCATGTAAACATGTTTAAAAGACTGAGGATGATGCTTATCGGTGTTAATAATATAGTATCCTGCTGTGACTAATCATATGATGCAAAAATAGCTGGTTTTTCTTCAAAAATCGATTCGAACGTCGAAACAACTTCGAGCGGTCGAATCGCAACACATTTCAGCTAATACTTGCGTTTGGCACGCTCCGGACGCGTGACGTCATGAGTAACGGCGCGGGAGTGCGCCGCGCTGATAGCGAGTTGGCGCAGCGAGGCAAGCACGGGTGTTTAACGGGTTGTACCGGTATAAACCGTTAAACATTGGTTTGTACCGTTAAACTTTGTGTTTGCCATCGGCGTGGAAACGTCATTGTTTAACATGATTGTAATAAAAATACATTATTTTTCATGTTGGTGTAGTACTCAAAAGCATCTATGCCGTTTCCTCTGAAGGCTCTGTTCTGATAGAGTAGGCTAGTTTAAAACTAAATCAGTTTTAGCTAGAAAAAAATTACACCATTATACTCGCAATCTCTATAAGTGTGGTTAAGTTATAGGTTAAGTTTCAAAAAGCAATCAGCTCCTTAAACCATATTCAACCAAAAACAAAAATTGGATCGAGTTAAATAAAAAAATATCAGAAAGTAATTACAAATGGCTAGCTCATCGCCTCGATAATTATAAACTCAATACCCATTGCATTTTACGACATGCTAGGAAAGGCACATAGTTGGTATATTCTTTCAAGCCCCAAATCATCATGGGAGCCAACAAATTTATGTTATTAAATTATTCGGCCACCTCCTTGCTTCAACTTCTATCTGCGAAGGATCCAAATCTCTCAGGCTTGTAGATCTCCAGCTGATTAAAAGCATTTAATACTCCACACAAACTGTTGAGAGGATCAAGCACGTCCGTTTTAAATCTCGAACAGCCCAGTAATAACGTAATTAGGCTTGCCAAAATTGTCCGGTATAAATAAGGAGGAGTGCGCGCCTCTGATAGCGACTTGGCACCCAGCGCGACTGAAAAACAGCCGGCGCTGAAACAATGTCGCCGGTGTTTTGGGAACTTTGGGGAGTAGTGGCTTAGTGGTAAAGGCACGCGTCTTAATTGCGAGGGTTTTAGGTTCAAACATGATGGATTTTTTAAATTCATTTTACAGCAATAATCAAGAGCATATATAACTAACTAACTAACTAAACTTCACGCCACTTCCCTAGCGGGGTAGGCAGAGAGAACCGAACGCCATATGGCACGATCCTTACACACCTCACTCGCCTCTTCAACATATATTTTGCAAAAAAACCGTTTAATGCGGTATAGTGAATACTAATACACACAAATAATAGATTTTTATATTAACATACAATAGAATATGCATATATACATATATACATTTTATATACAATAGTATATGCCTCAGGGCGTCTTGTATTGGTCTACTAAAAATTGAGCAAGTAGATTGAGAGTTCACATTATTACTGGCACCCGCCCTGGAATCCCATAGGTAGCAGAGTATTATACGCCTAAACTTCTTTCATTTAATTTTAATTAATTTCATTTCAAACTGTCTATTGGTAAAATCTGTATGAGAATTCATGCAGTCTATTATATACTAATAATATAAAGAGGGAAGATTTGTATTTATGTATTTTTGTAATGAATAAACTCAAAAACTACTGTGTCCATTTCAAAAATTATTTTACCATTAGAAAGCTACAGTATCCGGAAGTTACATAGGCTTCTTTTTATCCACATATTCCCACAAGAACAGGAACTACGCGGGTGAAACCGCGGGGCGCTGCTAGTAATAAATAAACCTACAAAATCATAACTTTACAATAACATGAAATTCAAAATATCAGCTTTAAGAAAAGAAATTCAACTTTGGCAAAATCATAAAATTCTATTAGATCCACAATTACGATAAAATGCGAAGTGGCAACAAAATCAAATGCAAGCCGAGCGGTGAAGGGTTCTTAAAAACGGCAGGGCTGCGCCGGCGGCGCGGGTATTATCGGCGCGATCCGTTCCTCACTATTACAGTTTACATTTAAGGAGGCGGCACAAGTCACAGGAGTTATTGTATGTCTGTAGTGTGAGGTTCAGAGTCATAGCTTTAAGGCATAGTCTTTATTAGAGAGCTTTATTGCCAACTGTGTTTCTTGCCTAGCATGTCATAAAAGGCGACTAATGGTATATCGGGGTTTGGGTATGTGATTGTGTAGGCGACAGGTAAGCCGCTTGTAACTGCTTTTTTACAATTTTCCATCTCACCCAGCCCAGTTTTATTTTTGGCTGAATGTGGTTAAAGGGGACTGCTGCCCCTTTGACTCTGCCTACCCCTTCGGGGATTACGGGCGTGATGTTATGATATGATATTATGATTTTATTTATTAGGGGGGTTTTGTAGGTATGAGCAAATTTTTTTAATACAATATTTTGACTGGCTCGATGGCGCATTCGGTAGTGTCCCTACCCCATGCGCCAAGAGTTGTGGGTTCGATCCCCACACATGACAAACATTCGTGTGATGAATACTTGTGTTTGTTCCATGTCTGGGTGTTAATATCTAATATTTAGGTATATATTTGTAATACCACTGTTGATTCTGATATCCGTAACGCAGTTGCTTAAACTATTTACCTAGGAGTCAGATCAAAGTATGTGATGTCGTCGGATATTTATTTATTTATTATTTAATATTGAGGGTAGACGAGAGTTACGGTGGTAGCTCAATGGTAATAGCACGCACCTCAAATGCGAGGGGTGTGGGTTCAATCCCGAACATGTACCTCCGAATTTTACAATTCTTTGAATGTATTGCAAAAAACTATGGATGTCTCCTAAAGATGTTTGCTATTGTTGGCTGTGATTGCACATACATTAACTCAAAAAAACACACACACACACACACACACACATACACATGCACACCAATCTAAGAAAGAGAAGCTTAGAAAAAAGAGAGGTTTCGAAGTGAAACCGCTGCCTCTTCCCCATTGGGCCGCGGCGATGCATCTATCGCGGAGATTGGCCTGGGACGTATTCAATTTTGCCCCGTGCCCTATCTGCGGCTCTATTAGTCGACTTGATGCCGACACAGATTGCACCGAGACACGCCGCGACACTTCACATTCGAATGGCGCTGTGATTGCGCCAATTTATAAACTGTTGAATGTTAAAGATGTTTACTATCAAGTCTTATTGGCATTGGTTGAACATACACACACTCAACAAAGAAATAAATTCACGCCCGCACGCACACTTACACACACACACACACACACACACACACACACACACACACATACACATACGTTACCATGTTTTACTTAATCTGATGTCCTGCGCTTAGTCGGAACCGCATCGTCCATTATCCAGAATTTGAGAGTCTAATATATTAATTGCACCCAATACATAATTATGAAGTCGATTTGGTATGGGAATTTAAGCTGAGTTAGGATTTAGAAAAATATTTATTTTCCTTTTTTGGTACAGGTAAGCATCCAACCGTTACTTTCCCGAAGAAAGTACAATATGAATATCTTATTAAAAAAATATAATTATAATTAAATCTCTCAGAACAATTACTACAGGTCGCTATTCTCTTTCAAGTTTCAGTTCAACTAAGGAACTACCCCGTCAATAGGCTATTGTACCCAAAAAAAATTATAGTCCACTACAGATTCCAAAGAAATACTGCTGACGTTTTTTCAGCAAACTAAAAATGGTGAAGATACAGCGCATTATAGGATCGGGTGACGTCATTAGGTGCGTAAAATGTTACTATCCAAGTGACGTAAAGCGCCCTATCTATTTCAGATCTTTGAAGCGCTATATCTTTGTAATTTTTCGAGTATTAGGTAGTTAAAGTAAATTCAATATTTTTTGATAATCTAACGTACGGAATATAAAAGTGGTAAAATATTCATGAAAACCGAATGAAAATCCATTCAGAACCTTTTGACTTTACCGTGTTCATACAAATAGAAAGAGGGGATATCGTTTTATAATAAGTAGGTATTCCCTTCCGTCCCAATTTAACTTTTAACCCATTTCACTAAAAACTTAAATCCCAATTCACGAGCCAGAATGGTATCGACATCGCTAAACGTATTAACCCTCTCATCGCTAATACACTGAATGGCGAAACGCCTTTGATTCGAAAGTAATCTTCGGCGGGCGCGCGATGAATAATGCAAACGGAGCGATGGAGAGGCATCCTCCGGTGGTATGATACCTCCCTTTGTTATTAAATTCTTGCGCGATTGCGCCGCCCGTAATAAGGGGCCTTGAAGAATGAAGCGATTTAGGGTTGATTCCAATTTGTTTCGGTGCGAATTTGGAATTGCTAATTTGTTCGGCGTTTGACAGTTTTAGAGTTTTTTTTTATAATTTTTCTTGTTATTTCGTTCCTCTTCGTATGAGTTATGAAGAATAGCTAGTCGCTTCAATGTAACAACCATACTTGAAATTCGCCGACCCTGACTAAGTAAACGACTTAACGCTAGTTAGATGTGGCCATTATAAACTACACACTAGTTAACCATGATCTATTTGTCTGGTTGTCTTTAAAAAGATACGAAAGAGATGGAATAACCAGATTCGCTCAATTTCAAGTCTAGATTAATGGGTTAGCAGGACATTCGTATACGGGACATAACTCTAGGAAGATGATGCTGAACTTTTGT
This sequence comes from Glyphodes perspectalis, assembly GCA_951394215.1. Lineage (NCBI taxonomy): Eukaryota > Metazoa > Arthropoda > Insecta > Lepidoptera > Crambidae > Glyphodes > Glyphodes perspectalis. Next base: position 16,283,987 of record OX596208.1, on the reverse strand, counting down.
ATTTTCAAACTAAACCAACTCAACTTCTTGTAATCTGCCTACCTTTTGTTATTATAAATAATAATAAATAAATATCCAACTACATCACATACATTGATATGACTCCGAGCTAAGTAGCATATGCATTTGTGTTACGGATATCATAAACAACAGTGGTATTACAAATATATATATACTTAAATATTAGATATTAACACCCAGACACAGAACAAAAACAACTATTCATCAAACGAATGTTTGCCCTGGGTGGGGATCGAACCCACAACTCTTGGCGCATGAGGCACGGCTACTACCGCACGCGCCATCGAGCCAGTCAACATGCCTTTATCAATAAATGTTTAGATCATTCAAACTACATTGGTTTTAAGCTCAATAACAAACCATTGTACATCACAGATTCTGTAGCACTCACAAAACATACAAAAAAAAACAGCAAACAAGTCATCCACTCAGCAAAACACCGAATTTGCTCCAAACAAAAAGCAACACGCGCAATCAGATGCACACAATGACCCAGACGCATCGAACAGTTGCGACTGCACTCAAATGAATTGCAACTTTTCACAACAATGGTGGGCCAGTCGGTGGGATATAGCGCAATGTTATACAACGCTAATGTGGTTAAAAACTTTGATGGGTTACCAACACATATCTACACACATCATAGCATTATGCTCGCAGTCCCCGAAGGGGTAGGCAGAGCACACGAGTTTGAAATGAAATGAAATGAAATGAAATTGTCTTTATTTACGTAGGCTAAAAAAAAGCACTTATAAATCGTCAGAATAAATCAATATCTACCGGTTCAAAAAGTAGATTCTACCGAGAAAAAACCGGCAAGAAACTCGATAGGTACTCTTTTAAAATGCCAAGTCTTAATAACTATTAGTTACAATTTATACGTGAATGTAAATTTTGCAGTGCAGGCGAACAGCCTATTCTGGGTCTAACCATATATTCTTATCATTTAAATAGTCTGAAACACATTCAGCCAAAAATAAATCAAGTTAATTTCGATGGAAGAATGTGCAATAATAATGACAAGCGGCTAGCTCGTCGTCTACACAATCACATTACCGAATTCACAATACATTGGTCGCCTTTTGCATGCTAGGTAAGAAACACAGTGAACACATAATAATTGAATGCCAGACTAATAATAAAAAAATAAATAATAAAATGTATTGTGTAGCCATGATACAGTTTACAGTTATCGTTGTAGAATACAATATTACATATGAAAGAATTACAAGGCTGTTATAGTTTGCGGCAAAATGAAGTTCCCCTGACTTTCAAGCTAGGATACCCTGTGTTATGAAAGTCAGTGATCTCGCGGAGTTCTCACTCATTAACAACCATCTAGTATTTGACTGTGGTTACTTGTAATACAGATAATTCACAGGCTATATAGTTTACATTACATCATATGATAAAGATTATATAATGGAACAGAAAAACGGAAAAAAATAATAATATGTAGATATACATTTTGTTAATTTTGGTAATAGATTTGCCAAATTATGCCTTAGTATGTTTGGGAATTGTGTATTTAGAATAGAACTTTGTTGAGTTGTCTTTATGTTATCATTACAATCAGGTGAAAGTGTTAGTGTGTAAATAATAATTTAATAATAATGCGCAAAATTCTCTTTCTATCTGGTTGCTTCGTCTAGTAGTTAAAAGGCATGGCCATGAAACCCAGAGCAAAACTTGGTATCCCGCTACAAAAAAAAATAGCACCGTCATTAGTACTCGAGTTGAGTGTGACGGTGTAAGTTTCAGATATAATAATACTATATTATATTTTGGTATTCTTGACCTTTTTCTGGTAAAGTATTTATAGCTAGAGCACATTTACTTAGTCCGATGTTAGTCTGGGACTTAAAAAGAATGTGCCAGCTTCTTAGCCTAGCATATCCTAAAAGGCGACTAATGGTATACCGGGTTTTGAATATGTGATTATGTAGGCAACAAGCTAGCTGCTTGTCACTAGTTTTGCAATTTCCCATCTAACCCAGCTCGGTTTTATTTATGGCTGAATGTGGTTAAAGGCATTTGCTGCCCTTTGATTCTGCCTACTCCTTAGGGGATTATGGCCGTTACGTCATGTGCTTTACTTTACTTATATTGGATCTAAAGAACTGACATCCAATTCATTTACATTTACACACACAGTTGTGTTAAAGGTGTATATAGGATTACACAAATAAACGCCCGCTCGATGTATCGAACCGTTGCAACTGCACTCAAATGAATTGCAACTCTTAGTAACAATGGTGGACTAGTCGGTCTGTCGGTTGAACAATGGGCGCTGTAAACAAAATTAAAAGCCGGGTTCAGGTGGATGTATCAAACGCGGCACTCGACAGTACTCGCGGATGATTACGTATAGAATGTCTTCCGACTTGGCTATTTTTTACCGGACTGCATTTGGACAATGACATATCTGAGATGGTAACTGCTCGTGCTAACAAATGTATTGCTAAGCGATGTTAATGAAGTCGCAGGTCGTATCGTCGCCTACATATTCGCGATATTCTAAACCCATTACAGATAGGGCGCGAGTTGAATGCAGTCGGAGCCTAAGACGAGACATACCTGAGCTCTGCATTCAACTCGCGCGCTATTGTAGTCGCCTTTTACATGCTAGACAAGAACCAAAGTTGGTAGGTACATTATTTTTAAGTCAATGTAATCTTATTAATTGTTGAAATCAAAATACTGTTATTACCTACCTATAACTACTAGAAAATAAAATAGGCAAACGTATTAAAACATAAACATATTGTAATATACATATCACAACATATTCACTGGCCCGTTGGTCGAGTGGTCAGAGACCCTGGCCATGAAACCAAGGGTCGCGGGTTCGAATCCCGCTAGGGGCAAATATTTCGTGTGATGAACATGGATATTTGTACTCGAGTCATGGATGTTTATAAACGTATTTAAGTATGTCTACCTAGTATCCATAGCACAAGCTTATAAGCTTAGTTTGGGACTTGGGAATTGGTGTGTCAGTCTGAAGAATTTTATTTATTTATTTATTTTTATATCACAACAATGTAAAATCTTGACAATCGCCTCGAGTACAAATGACCATTTTCTTCACAAGAACATTGATCTCTAGGACACCACGCCTTTAGCATCAAACTACTAGCCAAAGCTAACAATTAAAAATAGATCACGCGCCATTCCATTGTTGGTCACCCATTCAAATTTCTAACTGCATCAGCTTTGCTTCACTACTTGAAGTTACCAGCTGCCACAACTTCTGACTCAAACCAGTCTCCAATAACCGCCAAATATCACCCAACAGCAAGTATAAGACAGTCTCAATGCCACCGTTACATAAAGGGGTTGTATAAATTCAAGAAAACGAACAAAGGACGTCCAGTGACCCGTTCAGACGAACCCTTCAGGGTCCTCGCATTGTTCGCGCCGAATGTCACGTAAACATTACAACCAGGGTTCATGGAGCCACGGCGGCTTAAAACATAATACTTACTTAAGTTGTTTTTCAAGTGCAACAAGCTCGGAAATAATCTCATTAATCAATAGGCTTACTTAATAATGTTGCGTGAATGACCGCCTAGTTAAAGTCGCAACCCGGTGTACTAATTAAAATTTAAACCCATAAATATGCACACACGGACTTATTGGACAGTTCTATTTACAAAAATACCTTATTAGACTATATTATAAGCCAGGAGAAACGTTTCGCTTGCGCGATTTAAAATACATGCAGCGCCATCTATTGACAGCGCTGCGGAACTATATTAATTATAGAGCTGTTCATTGCGAAATTAACTCTGTCTGCCTTTCTGTCTATTTATCTGCCTATCATTATGTATAATTTTAATAAACAAATTATTATTAGGATCATCTTTTTCTAAATCTATAAGTATACATAGTAGTAGATTAGAAAAAGATAATCCTAATAATAACAGAGTAAGTATCCTGTGCACTTTAATTTTATTTATTTGCGTGAGATAAGCGATAGCTCATTGTTCTTTAACGGGAGGGTTAATCCCCTTAGACAATTGCAGGCCAGATAAATAAATAATAAATAGATAAATATCCCACAACATCACATTTATTGATCTGAATCCGAGGTAAGTAGCTTAGGCACTTGTGTTACAAATATCAGAACCAACAGTGGTATAACAAATATATACATACTTAAATATTCAATATTAACACCCAGATAAGAACAAACAAAAGTATTCATCATACGAATATTTGTCCTGGGGATTGAACCCACAACTCTCGGCGCTCGGGGCAGGGTCACTACCGAATGAGCCATCGAGCCAGTCAAAAAGATGATGTGTATATTATATAAACGGTTTTTATAAGAGCAAGGTCGTATTCAACAAAGCCCTTACGTATCGTAGCTGCAGGTCAGCTTACGCGGGTGAGTCTGGCGCCACGGTTCTTCGCGCCGAAGACGAGGTGGCCGACGCCGCTTAATTGAGCGAGTTAATTGGTGGAGTGTGTTAGCGCAGAGATGTGCGAGGTGGGTGGCGATTGACGACGTTTTATGACTGGACAGTCGTAAATCGGTTTTTTATAGAACTGGATTTTTATAAAGACTTACTAAGAAATGAGACGTTAACCAAGCGGAATAAAAAATTGTTTGGTCTTCATCATATATAATAATATGTTTTTTTTTCAAATGAAAGTTAATTACTTTCTATTACCACATCGTCTACAAGTGAACGTTTCGTCGACATTATTTCGATAAAATTGTTTGCAATTATTTATTATTCCCATCATCACATTAACAACATCACGCCCATAATCCCCGAAGGGGTAGGCAGAGTCAAAGAGGCAGCAGGCTCCTTTAGCCACATTCAGTCAGAAACAAAACTAGGCTGGGTTAGATGGAAAATTGTGAAAAAGTAGTGAAAAGTGGCTAGCCCGTTGCCCACACAATAACATACCCAAAACCCGATACACCATTACAACAATGGGCTGGGTTAGATGGAAAATTGTGACAAAGTAGTGAAAAGTGGCTAGCTTGTCGCCTACACAATCACATACCCAAAACTCCATAGAAAATTAGTCGCCTTTTACGACATGCTAGGCAAGAAACACAGAGTTGGCACATTCTTTTTACGTTCCATACCAACATGGGACTTATATTATAATTCAGATATTTTGATATTGTTACTTACAATGATGCTTCCTAAAGCAGATGTAATGCATTATATCATATAGATTAAATTCGACAAGTGGCTCAAAATCCAATATTTTTTATTAAGTCTCAGACTTTTAGTTAAACTTAAAATGTCTACTGCTATTTGGTGTGTTTAATATGGTCGCCATAGTAGTTAACATAATGTGATATATTGAGCCATAATAGTCAGAGAGCGTGTATGCAAAGTGTTGCTAATGTCGAAAAAACGAGTGAGGTGTATAAGGACCGTTTCATACGCCGCTTGGTTCTCTACCTACCCCGCTAGAGAATTGGCGTGAAGTCAGTTAGCTAATAGTAGTTAAATAGGTGATCCAGCTATTTATCGCACTGTCCCATTAGGAGATTATCAGCGCTCGCAGACACAGATCTCGGCGGCGCGCGCACGCAAATGCTATCAATTACTATGCGCCGATAAATCGATGCATTACGCGCTGGGCGCATTTGCGAACACCGAGTACCGTTAATTAGGATAGGTTGAGGTTAGCTTCAGACGTAATTTGTATCCTTACTTATATTTTTCGATTGCGCATTCGGTAGTGCCCTGCCCCATGCGCCAAGAGTTGTAGGTTCGATCCCCACTCAGGACAAACATTCGTGTGATGAATACTTGTGTTTGTTCTGTGTCTGGGTGTTAATATCCAATATTTAAGTATATATTTGTAATACCACTGTTGATTCTGATATTCGTAACACAAGTGCTTAAGCTACTTACCTCGGAACCAGATCGATGTATGTGATGTAGTCTGATATTATTTATTTAGATGCAAGAGTGACTCTTTTCATAACGGTAACTAATGGACATCCTAATGTGAGGCGTGTACAATCCGTGTTCTTTGCCTAGAATGTCGTAAAAGTGAGTTCGACTCGTGTTAGTTTTGTGATTGTGTTTGTCAGTATTTTTAAATACGCGACTCTTTTATAGGTTAAAATACTTTGGCGACCCCCTTGGGCCATCGTCAGAAAAAAAGTTCCTAACTGAAAGTGCGTAGAAATTTGCAGTTTTCCTTTCGTTGGTGACCCCCCAAGTAAGGTATTGCGACCCCCCTGGGGGTGGCACCCACAGATTGAAAAACACTGTAGGTGAACTATTTTACAATCAAATCCAACTTAATTTTATTTTTGGCTGAATGTAAACCTCTTAGCCAACATTAAAATTGGAGTTGGATGGAGATGCTATTGACATTGGACTTTGCCTACTTACTCTTGAATTGCGGGCGTGCAAATTTCATTATATTGGACAAGCAAAGATTTCGGTCCACAATAAACTCCCTCCCAAAGAACTCTAAATTCAAAGCGAGCTATCGCATGTGGCGATAGTCAATACGCCACTTAAACTGTCCACAGTCGGTTACCGTGATCTCTATAGATTATTCACGGTTTGTCCGTCTGTCTGTGCGAGAGTTACGGGGCGGGCCGCTGAAGTATTGCCTCGTTGTGTAACAAGAACGGATGTGTTTGTGGGTTGTATGTTGTGGCCTGGTTGCGATGCCATGCAGTGTGATTGTTGCGTGAAACAAGTCTTTTGGGGATTGAATTTTTTTTTGTGAGAATTAGCGTTTTTAAATGTTTGTAAAGTATAGTAAATTATACAAGTTAATGTATTAACATTAATATTTGAAGCGTCGTCTGATACTTATTGGGTTAAATAACACAAAAGATATGAAACAAGCATTAAGGATGAAATGAAGTAGCTTAATCAAGTGATTAGTCCATGAAAATTAGAATCACAGAAAGTATCATAAACACCAAGAAAAATAGTTCTGTTTATTTTGTTTCATCCTAACCAATTTCTGCTGAGACCGAACCCGTGTAGACTTTTGACGAAGTCTGAATCACTGCACCAATGGGGCAGTCAACTCTTTGCATATAATAGCGGTATCTGTTCTAGAAAATTGCTAAATATTATAAAGAGGAAATATTTCATTGTTTATTTGTTGAATAGACTCCGAAACTACTAGATTGGTATAATGTCACGAATGAGTGAAAGAAGATGTAGTGACTAAGATAGAAAAAGGCATGCTTGAATGGTTTGGGCATGTTGAGAGAATGGATGAAAGATTGACGAAAGAGATATATAAGGCAAGTGTCAATGGAGCCCGGGAGGGGAAGACCTAGACGGACTTTCCATGACCAGATTGGTAATGTATTAACAAAAGGTTAGATAAACAGCACCCTTAACCGACGAGCGTGTATGAGAAGACTTATGAATGTATAAGAAGCGAAAGGTGTATGTCAGGATCGTAGCAAATGGAAGTACCTGATCTCTGCCTTTTTTTTTTGTATTTGAGGAATGCATTTACGCACCGTCCAAATAGACCTGAATGGGGCCTACAGGGTGTGTCGGGCTCGAAGCCGGTAGCAATCTCCAGCCCCCCTACCGACTAAACCTCAAGGCTGCCGTTCTTCGGGCGCTAACGCAAAACCAACGGGATCCCCACTGTCGGGATTCATCTCGAAAAATCTACGCAGCGCGCGCTGCCGCCTAGCGGCCCATCTCGAGGGAGTGATATTCTCCCCCAGAACACCTAGGGTGGTGTTTACGACCACATAGACAGCTGTGTACCCTATCCTAACGGACCGGGTGTAACACATGCAGTCGTCTTCTCTGGGGACGATAGAGGGCCAGGGGGTCCCCCCTCTAACCCCCACGACCCCAAAGGCCCTTTTAGTCGCCTCCTACGACAGGCAGGGATACCTCAGGAGTATTCGGAGCCCCCCCTGTAGGGCGTGATCTCTGCCTACCCCCATGGAAAAAGGCGTGACATTGTGTATGTATGTGTATGAAAGCTACTTTATCGGGTATGGGAACTACGCGGGTGAAACCGCGGGGCGCTGCTTTATCTTAATAAAATTCTGTTCATCCAGATGAAACTCATTGCTTCATTATCTGCCAAGAACATTTCAAAGCCAAATTAAATATCCAAGGTCACTGAAAAGTGGAACTGCCGAGACAAAGAAAATATTCTTTTAATATATAACATTACATCTGATAGCATCAGGGTAGGCAACCGTGAACTCATGTTAGATCTCGATCTTAATGATAACATTAAGGGTAGCTAACTTAATAAGATCATCTGTTGGCGTTTTAAAAAGGTGCTGTGAGCCCAAAATTTGGATCATATTTCGCTTAGATCGGGCTAATTCTTGCCCTTTATCATACTAATCTTTATAATATTAAAAGTTCAATATCTCTTTAAAATTTGGCTGTTTATTTGATTGGATTGAATAGGCTCCGAAAGTACTGGACCGATTTGAACAAATCTTTCACCAATGAAAGTCAACATCAGCGATTAACATTGGCTATATTTTATCCCCGTATTCCGACGGTAACGAAAACTACACGAGTGAAACCACGAGGCACTGCTAGTATTTAAAGATATCTGGTAAAAATATTTTACATGAAATGTGTCTACTTGGGTGGGACTGAGATTGTGATTAATAGTAATCATCATCTTCCTAGCGTTATGTCCCGTGCTTAGACAGGGTCCGCTTAGACCATGATCCAGGATATAGCGAGTCAGGTAATTACATTAAAGCGACTGCCAATCTAACCTTCATAACCCTAAGATAGGGGAACTAGACAATTTTTGGATCATGGTTACAAATCCAAAGTTATTTGAATTTGCAGGTTTCATCACGATGTTTTTCCTTACCGTCGAGCTAGTGGTATAAATACGTACATAGATTTGAAAAATCCAGAGGTACGTGCCCGGGTTTGAACCCGCACTCCTCGGTTAAGAGGCACGTGTACTTACCATTGAGCTACCGCCGCTCTGATTAATAGTAATGTTGATACATTATTTTGTTTAAGAAAAAAATTCTTAACAGATATCAATAACGTAAATTGGGTTTTGGGTATGTGATTGCGTAGGCGACGAGCTAGCCACTTGTCACTATTTTTTCATAATTTTCATCTTACCTAGCCCAGTTTTATTTTTGGCTGAATGTGGTTATAGGGGCCTGCTGCCCCTTTGGCTCTGTCTACCTCTCCGGGGATTATAGGCGTGATGTTATGTATGTATGTATGTAAGAACGTAAATCTGTATGTGTATTTTAGCGGGAAGAGAGTTTTAGCTCACCTTAGCACTTTCTTCTGGAAATTGCTTTTTTACCCTCTGCCTACCCCTTTGGGGATATCAGACATGAAGGTATGTTGTTAAAGCTCTGTTAAAAATAGAAATACGCACTTTTTGTTTAATAAAATATAACATAGTGAATATCGTAGTTATTAGGTTTCTCCCGCAAATTAGACCACAACTGACCTTCTACCAACAACAAAAGGTACAAACATCATACCTATTTATCCAAGCGCAGGTATGCAGGATATTCAATACACCGAACGCTTTCTCCGCGAGATCCGTCGCTAATGAAAAATACGCGCGCCTCGGAATGCGCCGGCCGCGCTGACGCATCTTCCGCGTTACGTGACTCTGAGGGCTGCGTGCACACCGACTTGTAACCTTGAAATAAGTTTTTGTATGCAGGATAAAAATATATTAAATCTCGAGTCACGGTGTATGTCACCGAACTCCTTCGAAACGGCTCGACCGATTTTAATGTTTTTTTTTGTGTACTTATTTGAGAATAGGTCGTACAGGATTTTTTACCTTCCCACTCTCACCCCCCTTTTTACCTCGAGAAGTTCGCGGTGACCGCTTGTTATCAATACTATTTAGCTACTATACTAAACGATTCGAGCTCAATATTAAAAGAGACCTCACATGCCAAAGATATAGGCTCGAACCTGTGTACATACATCTGAATTGTCCAAATGTAAGTAAAGATTACTTCGGCGGTGAGAAAAATATGAAAACTATAGTAGTTACTATAGTACTTTTGCTGAGGTAATTCAAGGCAATTTTTAATAAAACACTGCTTACTTTTATAATTTTATTATTTATTATTGTCAAGCTAACCAGCCCTGTATACATTACTTGATAACAGAACCCTACAATAGTATACTTTCAAGTAAAATACTACCTTCCAGAAGCGTGAGTATAAACGATCCTCGGAGTACGAAGTACACCAAGATCCTTGTCTCTATCGATGGGTCATGACCCAATCTCTCCAGGCGTTTAGGGAAGGCCTATACCCTCAGGTTACGTTACTTTGCTCATAATATTTCCTCGTTGCACACCGAAGCGTAACATTGTCGGTGATACTAAGTGGCATTAAATTTTACAGTCTGTAAGCGTTTGAGATTTGATAATGTGTGCGAGTGTTAGTTTATTAAATTGATTTTATTTTAATGAAATCTATAACGGTTTGTTGATTTGGCCTATAAACTTTAAGCGCTTGTTCAAATTATGCGGAAGCTGAATTTGAAGATTGTGCAATATAAATTACCTTGTATTAACTAAAAATATTAGTCAAAATAACGAATACAAATATAGCACAAATAAAAAAATTTAATAAAATATATACGGTAATTATCATGTTATGTATTTTAAACATTTACGATGATATAAGACTGACTCGATGGCGCATTCGGTAGTGACCCTGCCTCATGCGCCAAGAGTTGTGGGTTCGATTCCCACCCAGGACAAACATTCGTATGATAAATACTTGTGTTTGTTCTGTGTCTGGGTGTAAATATCCAATATTTAAGTATATATTTGTAATACCACTGTTGTTTCTGATATCCGTAACACAAGTGCTTAAGCTACTTACCTCGGAGTCAGATCAATATATGTGATGTAGTCAAAAAAAAATATATAAAAAATAGAAAATAGAATATGATAACTTTGAAATGTAATTCGCGCCGGTGTGACTGGCAGCCTATTTAAGCTTAACATGCCGTCGGCGTCTACGAATATTGGAACAATTTATGAGGAGACCTTTGTAATTTGGAAGTGCTCTCAAATTGGAGGTATGGAGGTTGTCACCTCAGGCCTCCTGCTGAATTTAGATGACTCATTTCGGCTCAGCCTTCAATCTTCGTGGGCTAGTCGTATTGGAAGTCTGTCTCGTGTGGGGAACGTCTTACTTATTTATGCTCTCATTGTCTGTTTCTCACTTAATTTTGATATACTTATATGGGGAAAAGATGCTATTTGCTGTTTGAACCTTCTAAATGTTAACGTGGAGGTTGGCCGGCTGGACCGCCTCACTCACTCTTCATTCGACAGCGCGCAGTACACACGTACTTTTACTATCACAAATTTTGTATTTGTAAGTTATCAATCTATATGTACCGTGTTGGTCTGGGACTTAAAAAGAATGTGCCAACTGTGTTTCTTACCTAGCATGTCGTAAAAGGCGACTAATGGTATATCAGGTTTTGGGTGTGTAATTGTGTAGGTGACAAGCTAGCCATTTGTCACTACTTTTTTACAATGTTCCATCTAACCCAGCCCAGTTTTTTGGCTGAATGTGGTTAAAGGGGCCTGCTGTCCCTTTGAATGCCTACCCCTTCGGGGATTATGGGCGTGATATTGTGTATGATGTGTATGTCTATCAATCTACACCCGAACCTGAACCTGTAAGAAGCCTCCTCGTTGCCACCTAACTGGTGTTGCCGATAGGCCAATATCGACTGTTTACCGATAGCCTATCGATAGTTGAAGACAATCGATAATATCGATACTCTATGGACACTGAAAACTATCGGTGAACAGCAATACTATCGATAATATCGATAGTATTGCTTTCAATTGCTGTCAACCAATGAAGACAGGATCGATAGTATTGCTCTTCAAGATCTTAGACTAACGGTAGTATCAATACTATCGATAGTATTGCTGTTTACCGATAGTATTGCAATAACAGAGACATCGATACTATCGATACTATAGGTTTTCCTATCGATCGTATAGATGATTTGATCGATAGTTAAACTATCGATTGCAAAACAATCGATTTTTCGGCACTAGACCTAACTTTATGTAATATTACACATGCGAATGTAACCATGTGTGTCTGTTGTGTCTTCACGACTAAAACAAGTTGTTACAGAAAATTATGCTAGTTTGCCCCAGCGTGGTATAAAAAATTAAATCCTTTTTATTCACATTTAATACTTAAATTTAAACTCAAATAAAATATACACCGCTTTAAAACTACATTCGGTTTCAATCAATAAAAACGCTACGTCGTGACGTTTTATGATACATATTTACTGCGACACACAAAATTGCGCACAAACGTTAGACTTACATAAATTCGGACAAAGTTTAACCTTCAATCTCGCGAACTACCGGTGTTGGAAGTCGGCCATCTTGCGTTATTGTGGCGGTGACGTAATGACAAATACGAGGTGACGTCACGCTTGTATGAAATGTTGACGCATAACAGCGTGAAATAGCAATGGATTTGTTTGAAGAGTTAACAAGTATGGTCCAGCCGTTACGTTTGTTGCGTGTGTGGGCAGACAAGAATTAATTAGGAATGTTTTTTCTGTCTAGAGAAACGAAAGAAAGGCGTGCCAGTCTAGTCTAGTTTAGTATCTACTCAGGTATATTACTATATACTTAATAAATCGTGTAAACGAATAGTCAGTGCAGTTATAATGGTGCATAAGTAAAAACAGACTACTTTATAATGTAACTTGCTTTGCCTGCTATTTCACTCGCGTTTATGGTTAATGTTATATAACCTGTAGTCTTCCTTGATAAATAGGCTATATAACTCTGAAAGAACTTTTCTAGTTAATCCAGTAGTTCTTGAGATTAGCGCGTTCAAGCAAACAAACAACTTTCAGCTTTATAATATTAGTAAGTATAGAATAAAATGACTTTTAAGCATTGCACATATAAGCCATTTGTTACATATTTATCATTATACGAGTATTACACATGTATTTGTAAGCGGTTTTCCAATGATGTTTTTCTTATGACTGTGATGATATCAATTTTCGCAATCAATTTGTCTTGCATTGCTGCAAAACCAGCGATTTATTTCCTAACTTGATCTAAAATCCTTCATACATGAGGTGTATTAACCACCATGTTAACACCTCGCTCACCCATCCAAAAATAAACAAACAAACCGCACCATGAAACCGCTCCGCAAAATACGCGCCTAATTTAAAACACAGTCGGTAAATTATCCCCGGACCAAAGACAAATAGAGTGGTTTTAAAAAAATATGCTCCCCCAGTTTAATAATATTAAAAAGATACTCATTTAACAACGACGTCTGAATAATTATTCCCATTCAAAGAGTTTATACGGTAGTGGTCCGCGCTCTGCGAGGTTTATAAAAAAACCGTCAAGCTAGAGACGTTTTTTTGTCCATGGTTCTGTTATATGATACATTCATACACACACACGCATATATATAATGTCACGCCTTTTTCCCATGGGGTTAAGCAGGAACATGTCCTTCCATTTACTACGATCTTGACAGACGCCTTTCGCTTCTTCTACATTCATAAATCTTATTTATACACGCTTGTCGGTTAAGAGTGCTCTTTACCTGACCTTTTGTTAACACTTATATGATGTATATTAAAATATATATAATTATATTATTTATTTTATAAATTTTATTTAATTTTACATTATCATTAATGACAGTAGAAGTTGTACTTATTCCATGGCTCATATTTAAGAAGGCAGTACTATCAAGCTGACTACAGCTTGATAGTACTGCCTTCTTGTTTTGTTTTCGGTAAAAAAATTACATACATTCATACCATTTTGCTCACAATCCCCGAAGGGGTAACAGGTTCAATTTAAGTAGTGAAAAGGTATTGACAATTGGCTAGCCTAATAAAAACCCAATATTCAAGTCCAAGTCCAATGAGTATCTATATCTATAATTATTATAAAGCTGAAGGCTTTTTTTGTTTGTTTGCTTAAACGCGCTAATCTCAGGAACTACTTATTAAATTTGAAAAATTATTTCGGTGTTAGATAGCCCATTTATTAAAGAAGGCTAAAGACTATATCAGTTTATCCATAAACTATGGGCACAGCTAGTTTTTAATAAATTAGGTTCGACTTCACAAACAATTCAGAACGAAGAACTCTAAAAATCGTTTTAATTCTCCGTCTGCAGGCAATGAGGGCTCAAAGACAAGGCTGGTTGCTTTTAGTTTTTAATAAACGGTCGCGGCATAATCTCTCGTTTACCGGACGAGCACAAACGAGCCCATTTATAAGCATGGCGCATCGGAGATGACTTTGAGATGCGGAAGAAATACTTTGTTGTTTCACGACTGGTTAATGTTCAATAGTGAGGTTGATTATGTTCTTAATTAACTGATTAAATAGTCACCCCTATTTATGGTGTATAAGCTTGTGGCGTTTATAGTCGCGAGAGACTCTGGTCTTGTTGACAGTAGCAACCTGAATAGTAACTCATTTTTAGGATTATTACTTAAAGGGTAAAACGGGACCCTATTATTAAGACTCCGCTGTCCGCCCGTCCGTCTGTCACCAGGCTGTATCTCATGAACCGTGATAGTTAGACAGTTGAAATTTTCACAGATGATGTATTTCTGTTGCTGCTACAACAACAAATACTAAAAACAGAATAAAATTAACATTTAAGGGGGCTCTCATACAACAGACATGATTTTTTTGCTGTTTTTAAGATCATGGTCCGATTTGCACTTGGCCGGTTTTAATTAGGGCATTACCAGTCCGTACTTCTTTCCTATAAGAAAAATAAGAAGTAACTTTTCTATAAACAGTTTCACACCTTAAAAGATCACCGTTGGTCAACGTGAAACTGAATTGAAAACGAATCACTTGCTATACAATGAAATGTCGGCTGAAAAGTGTTTTAAAGAGCAATACTGATTCAAAATTCTTTGAAATAATTTCCTTATTTATTCAGATTCATCAGTGATCATAAGTGAATGCAGCTACAATATTTATTTCATACTTCAATACTATCCTTGTGAGATCCTCTTATACCCCCAATAAATACCCCCAAAGGGGATAAGTACAACGGAACAGCAGTAAGCCACGGGGGCCCAAAATGATTTCTATAAGAGCTCTTAGTTAAAGGAGAATCGGATTCCATTTGTAGTAACTTGTGTTAGAGCATTCGTTAGATTAAGCTCGGTCGGCTCCGGCGATAGGACTCCTCGGGGACCGGTGGCTGGAGAGCTACGGCTGTGTGGTCCAAGGTTCGAGACAGGGCGTGGCTTTTGATTGTGTTTAAGATTTAGTTGGATAATTTTGCACGAATTCTAAGAAAGTAAATTCATTGCGTAAGATTTTTCAATCGTTTTTCTCTTCTTACGGTGTTACTCATACTATGTTTTGTCACGTAGCCTTCAACCCTACAACAATTAGACGGCAGTCGCTTCGATGTCATCATCTTCCTAGCGTTATGTCCCGTGCTTAGACGGGGTCCGCTTAGACCATGATCCAGGATTTAGCGAGTCTGGTAATTACATTGAAGCGACTGCCGATCTGACCTTCGTAACCCTAAGATAGGGGAACCAGACAATTTTTGGATCATGATTACAAATTCAAAGTTGTTTGAATTTGCAGGTTTCATCACGATGTTTTCCCTCACCGTCGAGCTAGTGGTATAAATATGTACATAGATTTTTTTAAAATCTAGAGGTACATGCCCGGGTTTGAACCCGCACTCCTCGGTTTAGAGGCGCGTGTCCTTACCATTGAGCTACCACCGCTTAGAGTCGCTTCGATGTGATAAGTATATTTCTTTAATGTGAGTACTAGAAAAAATAGGATGGTGACGTTGTCAGCTTGACGTATTAGACGATGAGTCGTCATACGTGCTATAGAAATGATGATTTAGCGTAGCACGATTAATCGTGAAGTCTTGTAGTACAGCCGTAGTTAATATTATGCAAACTATTACAATACGACTCAGCTATGAGATTCCAACAATATGCTACAATCTACCATGAATGTGCTACAAAGAGGCTACGGGTATGCTACGAATAAGCTATGAGTCTGTAACGAGTGTGCCAACCAAGAAGTTGCTACGACTCAGCCGCGAGCGTGCTACAATGACGCTAAGGGTCTGCTATGAGCGTGCTACGACGAAGCTACAATCGAGCTACGAGCGTATCGAGCTACGAGCGTATTAGAGTCTGCTATGAGCGTGCTACAACGAAGCTACAATCGAGCTACGAGCGTATCGAGCTACGAGCGTATTAGAGTCTGCTATGAGCGTGCTACAACGAAGCTACAATCGAGCTACGAGCGTATTAGAGTCTGCTATGAGCGTGCTACGACGAGGCCACAATCGAGCTATGAGCGTATTACGAAGAGGCTACAAGCTACTAGCGTGCTACGCAGAGACTATAAGTTTGCTACGAGTCTGCTACGACGCAGTAACACGTATCTTTATCGTTGTTTTTTCTCTCGCTACCGCTTGCGACTCAATCCTGCTTGCAGACGAAATTGGACGCGAAATGATTGAATGCAGTTGTAAGAGCCGGTATTTTGAAATATCCAGGGTCCTTTGTTTCGGATGTATTTATTATTATTGCGTCCTATAATTGGAAGTCCCGTCTGATTGAACAGTGAGCCGGCATTGTGCGGAGGAATTTTGAGATCGAATCGGGAATTTGAATTGTGTATGTTTTTGGAATAGGTTATCATATTTTCATGTAATTTCTCTTTAGAGTTTTGTAATATATGTAATAAGATCGAAATATAATTCAAAGAAAAGGTAAATGTTTGATTTATTAACGGTGTCAGAAATCAATCTTTATCAAAAAAGAACACTCAAATCAAGTCTTATTTGCATTGAAAAAATATTTGTCATTCATCCATCTTGTGATTTACTTTATGTTTAATTCCATTAAAAATATAATACGCTTTTTAATGATATCGATCAATGTGCTAACAAAAGGAGCTCAAAAACTCAATTTGAGGGAAACTTTGAGGGTCGGCAACATTTGACGCGTTGCCGTGACGAGGGTCAGCGGAACAAAGGCGCCGCTGTCTGTTGCCTGGTAACATTT
Organism: Glyphodes perspectalis; assembly: GCA_951394215.1. Lineage (NCBI taxonomy): Eukaryota > Metazoa > Arthropoda > Insecta > Lepidoptera > Crambidae > Glyphodes > Glyphodes perspectalis. Next base: position 16,266,888 of record OX596208.1, on the reverse strand, counting down.
GACAAAAGGCTTGCATTGCATTTTCTAGCTGATGCTGGAATGATTAGGATGTAGAACGTTTGCATTTCGTATACGTCTAAAAGACTGATAGTTTTTGTGATTGTTGGATGATCTTAAATCATAATAACAAATATATTTATACCTATAGTGGTAGCTCAATGGTAAGGACACGCGCCTCTTAACTGTGGAGTGCGGATTCAAAGCTGGGTACTTACCTCTGGACTTTTCAAATCTATACGTATCTATACCACTAGCTCGATGTTGAAGGAAAACATCGTCATAAAACCTACAAATTCAAACAACTTTGAATTTGTAACCATGATCCAAAAAATTGTCTTGTTCCCCTATCTTAGGGTTATGAAGATCAGATCGGCAGTCGCTTTAATGTAACTACCAGACTCGCTAAATCCTGGATCATGGTCTAAGCAGACCTCGACTAAGCACGAAACATAACGCTAGGAAGATGATGAGTGGTCGCTCACTGGTCGAAATTCGACCATAAACTAGTTTGATATTTTTATAAATTCCAATTATTTCTTACGTTATAACATTAGCTTTTGCACTCCTTCTCATACTCCTTCGTCCGCGTAATTTTCGTAAAAAGGGGTAGGTATAAAGTTTTTGCTTTATGTATTAATATATAGATACTAGCTGACTGGGCGCACTTCGTAACGCCCCGTTCTCGGATTTTCAATACCCATTTTTTTTTTATTTACGGCGCTTTTTTTTTTCTTTAATAAGAACCATCACTTGATAATAACAAATACAACTAAAAAATAATTAGCGAAATCGGTAAAGCTGTTCTCAAGTTATAGCTTTGGGGCGAACTACCCTTATCACTTAGGGGTATGAAAAATTGCGACCGATGCTCAGACCTACCATATATACATATAAAATTTCATAAAAATCGGTCAAGCCGGTTCGGAGGAGTTTGGTAACAAACACCGCGACACGAGAATTTTATATATTAGATTTTTCTGTATACAAGTACGAATATATTGGCGGTACGTAGTGCTTATCATACGTAAACGCTTATGTATATTACGACTAACCTTTGCCCGCGACCTCACCTACGAATTTTTTTAGCCAGAAAGACTTATGGCGAATTTTGTGCGGACGTTTTTTTTTCAAAATATAACTGATCAATCCTTAAAACTTTACCATATTTTGGTAGGTACCTCAATCAGTAACAACGAGACTGAGTTGCTTTCACTTCTATATAACGCTTTAAAATCTGCGACGCATTTCAATTCTCAACTTCCTCGTCTTTCTCTTTTTGATCCAACAAAGAAACCTCTACAATGCCGCTGTCAAATCAATAAACATTACCTCGAAAACTTGCGACAGTGACTTTGAAAACTTTGAGCGCAAAGCGGGGCGACGCAACATAACCAGATCACCCCTGGTCAACTGGACTAACTCGCTATCAAACTTGGCGGGGAGTTTTATTCGGAGCGATCCCAGAAGGCTGTTTTACGGAGCGCTCCCAAACTTGCCTTTTAAAACTTCAAATGGGGAGGAAATATTTACAGCGTTCGCTCCATCGGTCGGTCCTTGTATGGCTCTGTTACGATTAATGCAATGATCTGTGGGCAATTTTAGGATTTTGTTTAACTTAAAAAAACGTGGAAATTTGCATAAAGTAGATACAAATAAAGGTATTGAGGTGTGTAAGGATCGTGCCATATGGCGTTCGGTTCTCTCTGCCTACCCCGCTAGGGAAGTGGCGTGAAGTTTAGTTAGTTAGTTAGTTAGATACAAATAAATAACAACATCATATCATCACGCCCATCATCTTAGATGTGATAGGCAGAATTCAAGGAACTTCAGAAAAGATACTTATATGGATACTTCATCTTCCTAGCGTTATGTCCCGTGTTTAGACGGGGTCCACTTAGACCATGATCCAGGATTTAGCGAGTCTGGTAATTACATTGAAGCGACTGCCGATCTGACCTTTGTAACCCTAAGATAGGGGAACCAGACAATTTTTGGATCATGGTTACAAATCCAAAGTTATTTGAATTTGCAGGTTTCATCACGATGTTTTCCCTCACCGTCGAGCTAGTGGTATAAATACGTACATAGATTTGAAAAATCCAGAGGTACGTGCCCGGGTTTGAACCAGCACTCCTTGGTTAAGAGGCGCGTGTCCTTACCATTGAGCTACCACAGCTCACTCTTCTTCACTTATATGGATACTTATTGTGTAAAAATTGTGTAAGCAGCTAGCTCGTCGCCTACAAAATCACATACCCAACACTCGATACAGCATTAATCAATGTTTACCACATGCTAGGCAAAAAACACAGTTGGCAACATGAGACTGTACAAAAAATATTTTAAAGCATTATATGATGAGATGGTACATCGGAGCTGACGAGGCGTTTACATAACTTAAATTTTCTGATCTAATTAAAATTTCCGCTGGAAATTTTAGGCGATTCCACTCATCGCAGCTCCGGTGCAAATTTCCCCGGATTAATGTGTGTTAGTGGAAGTGGAATTATTTTGATGGTTTTGCACTTTATCCTGGCTCTAGGTTGTTTGTTTTATGAAATTGCTGGTAGTCTAATAGTGTTCTGTTTGTGTTCCGTTAAAAATATCCAATTTTCAGATCCATCCTTCACGGATTTTAATTATATTTTTTTTAATTTACACGAGCAGATATAGCGATAATAAAATATCTATTGTATATGTGCTTCGAGTTAATTTTTTGGGGCAAAGGTTACAATTAAGCTGTCCTAGACTTTTTCCAACCCATCGGGGATAGCGGGTGTAATGATATGTATGTATATAAAGATTATATATAAGTAATGCATTTAATTTTACGTAATTCCCTTTGCTACTTGCATAATTAAGCTAAAATTTGTTATTCCTAATATAAGAAATGTCCAGTTACATAAATATATTTAAGTGTTAATAAATAAATAAATATCACACTACATCACTTACATTGATCTGACTCCGAGGTAAGTAGCTTAACCACTTGTGTTACGGATATCAGAACAACGGTGGTATTATATATACCTACTTAAATATTTAATATTAACACCCAAATAGAGAACAAACACAAGTATTCATCATGCGAATGTTTGTCTTGGGTGGGGATCGAACCAACAACTCTTGGCGCATGGGGCAAGGTTACTACCTAATGAGCCATCCAGTTAGTAATTTAAACAATACAGCCTCCACAATGGGACTATACTTTTAACTAAAGTAAATATATCACTTAATTAGGTATACACGACAGCACTTCAAGCTAAACTCTGCGGAGTCTTTTGTCGTTGTGATAAGAGCTGTTTCGCAACAAAAATGTATAGCTGCCGTCTGTTCAAAGCAAAAGTAAATAAATAGCATAAATCAAAAATCATAATGATAAAGCCATCATCTCAAAATCTTCTCTCCCGCATTTGCATTTTCACCAAATTAGAAGGTAAACCTAATTACTCGGCAGTTGTGACTAGTTAGTCTAGATGCTAGCTGAAACGGGAATTATCTGGGAAGTATTCTCGCCCGTGACTAAATACAGGTACCATTAAAACGCAGAGTTTTAAAGGCGCCAAGTTCTGGGTGAATTAATGTACAAATGTTTTTAATAAATTTAACATTTTGTGTCCGATGTTGGTCTGCGACTGAAAAAAGAATGTGCCAACTGTATTTCTTGCCTAGCATGTCGTCAAATGCGACTAATGGTGTATGGGGTTTTGGGTATGCGATTGTGTAGGCGACGAGCTAGCCACTTGTCACTTTTTTTTCACAATTTTCTATATAACCCAGCCCAGTTTTGTTTTTGGCTGAATGTGGTTGAGAAGGCCTTTTGCCCCCTTGATTCTTCCCCTTCTACCCCTTCAGGTATTATTGGCGTGATGTTATGTTGTGTAACATTTTGTATTTTATAGTTTTTAAGCTGCTTTCATTACTTTGGCTTAGCTTATTTTGTCCAATTTTATTATTTACATACATAGTAAATCTATAGTTTAACGAGTTTTGAGCCCCAAAAAGTCGACAATGTTTGAATGTTGATAACCCAATTACAACGGCGTTAAATTGGCACGATAATAAAAAAAGACGATTCATGCTATAAGATTAGTTTATTGAAACAATTTTAATTTAAATACCAACGCAACCCATTTCACTTTTCGACTCAATTTTAAAACAAAAGGCTGAAAAATGTGCAGCATTCACGAAACTTGGCTTGCACTGCCATGCGCCTCTAAACACGACACTGACGCGGGCCGTTGGTAATTGAATGAAATGACAGTGCCGCGCTGTTTGCCAATTAAAAAGCGACGGTGACGTGTTAGTTCCGAAAATAGCGAAAAACTAGTGGCAATACCGGGAACAGGGGGTAGTTGGGAACACGTGTGCGCGTGTCAAAGGGAGCCGAGCGCGAAAATGTTTGAATACCAACTTTATAGGTGGCCCGTTTGATTGTCAAAGTCATTTATCCAATTTAGGCTTCGGTGTGCGTTGGTCGGAACTTTGCTATTTTTTAGTTTGTGCATAAGTGGTTCAATAAGGATAAATTGTTTTTGCTTCTTCCATAAGATAGTCATAACTTAGTGGGTTACGTGAATACTTAAAATGGAGATTTAAGAACCCAATTAAAACACAATATATTCAAAAAGAGTTTTCTGAATTTTTTATTTGAAATTAATTTACTTAAATTTAAAATTTACATCGATGATAATTTGTATAAAATTGGTGATATTGCAATAAAAAATCACCTGCTCTATTCGCGGATCATATTGAATAAGAAATATTAGAATAGGCATAATACATCCATGATGCAATCTTTATTAGGCCTCCTGAAAGCGACTCAGTACATCCCTGGTAGACCATCTCCCACCATATTTCAATCCTGAACTCCTTCCGTCCTTCCCATCTTCCTTCCAACTTCCCCAAACACTTCCGTCGCATCTTCCCACAATGCTTTAATCGCTCGCATAAAGTAATCACTCTTTAAACATCCGATATTAAGCTCAACTCCCCGCGGCACTTAAACCACTCTTAAGTTAGCGGCTGTTTATTTTGAGTTTGCGAGTAGCGCTCATGCTAAACAGTGCATTTGGGTAGATTGATCGCGCCAAGTTGCGTTTTAAACCGCCGCGATCGGCGATCAATCAAAATTATATTAGCAATAAATCTCGCACTCACACTCGGGATGGGGGGCGGTTTACACCCAACGATATCGTTACGATTGTATCTAAAGTACCCTTATTAAAGACTCACGACGATTATTATTATTTAAAGGAGCGAAGGTTTATGTTAAATGTTGTGATAGCTTAGTAGTAAGGTTACTCCTTACTTAAGAATGCTATTTCAAAGAGACGTACCTCTTCCCCCCGCTGTGGTCTTCGGTTTGGCGTACCGGGGGGGCTTAGTAGGCCCTGATGCAGGACAGGGCCGAAGCTAAGAGAGACCCCGAGGTGAGCTGCGACTGCTCGGCATTTCCCACCGAGCAGTTGCGGCACCGGCCGCATCCCCCTGCGGCCGGACTAGGATTGCCGAGGAAGAGGAGGAGCTGAGTGTGTCGTTGCTCGCCTCCCTATCCTCGGCAACCCGACAGGGGCGCACTGCGCTGTGTTGTGGTGGGTCGCGGAGGGATCTCCTCTCCCTCCGTGACGACAGGGCTCTGCCCTCAATTTAGGTCGCCGGGCGGAAGGCGGCCCCCTCTGACGAGACGCTCTCCGCGTGCCCTCTGGCTTAGCAGAGGGCACAGCGCGAGAGTGGGCCCACGACGCCGGTCATGGGGTCGATCGGCGTCTGAATCCTGGGCGGAGTAGTTGAGACATGCTGGGTGGCCTGGCATGTCTCGACGCGCGCGCGTGCTCGGTGCTGTGCATCCGACGACTGATGGCGTGGGCTGCACAGCATCGACCACCGCCGCCCGAGGTGAGCCGTGCAGCGCGGCATGCGCACTACCGGAGGAGCTGTCGTATAGTCCCGACAGTGGGGATACCGGCTCCTCCGGAACTGCGCCGCGGGAGGCCACGTTGGGGTTTTAGTCGGTTCGAGTCCGACACACCGCCCTCTGCTTCCCCGAGCAGAGGGTGAGGGCTCGTGGGAGTTTCCCCAACTAAAAAAAAAAACAAAAAAAAAAAAGAGACGTACCTCTGGATTTTTCGAATTTAGAAACCTGAAATTTTAATAACTTTACATAAGGAACAACCAATTTTCCTAAAGAGAAACAAAACAATATAGGTATGCGGTCCAGACTAAGAATGGAACAAATCGCTAGGAAGGTGATAGTTATAACGAGTAGTAGATTCATGATGTTCTCGTTAACCCGTAGCTACATAATCTAAGCTGTCTTGAACGGACGAGTACCAGGTTCATTCAAATCAGCGTACAATAACAGCACTTGTGCTGTGGTGTTTCACGCGGTAAGCTTCAGATGCACAACCTGCATCGAAATACCTGATCTATGCTCCTTTGGTGTTGCAGTTGTCTATGAGCGACGGTGATTACTTACCATCAGATAAAACACTATCTCCTTTGCTGTCTCTAATATTGAAAAATTGACTGCATCATTGGTCAAGTGGTAGTATGCGCCACCTAAGGACCAAGAGGTCCCGAGCTCACATCCCGGGTGGGGCCAAAAAAATTGCGGCTGGTTATTCAATATTCAAATTACTCAGTAACAATCCGGAGTCAGGAAGTTGGCGGTTTAATCACCCCCCAAGCTTCGGAAACCACGTTAAGCCGTTGATCTTGCGCCTGACCTCTCACAGGTCATGTCGAATTGCCGTCGCACCGGACTATGAGAGTGAAGAAATAGAGAGTGCACCTGTGTTTGCGCACACACTTGTGCATCATAATATCTCCTGTGCAGATGGCTAATCTTCGTTGAAATTGGCCGCTGTGACTGATATCGATTAGGAGGACATTATTACTATTATTGTAAAATATACAAACGTGGAGCCGTTTTGTGATTTTGTTGTAAACATAGAAAACATTCATAAAGACCCTTCATTCAAGAAGACCCCTTCGGAGATTGCGGGCGTAACAGACAGAGTCATAAGGACAGCAAACCTCTTCAACCACCTTCAAACAGGGCTGCGTTAAATGGGTAATTGTGAAACAGTAGTGACAAGTGGCTAGCTCGTCGCCTACTCAATCACATACCCAAAACCCGATATACCATTAGTCGCCTTTTACGACATGTTAGGCGAAGAACACAGTTGGCACATTATTTTTAAGTCACAGACCAACATGGGATCTGTTGACTTGAAATTGGGACATGTTACCAACTGGCCGCAAGGGCAGTTTCAACCTCTATTGATTACCTTTTTATTTTATATTTCTTTTTTACAATTGTCATGTCTTGGTCCTGTTATTGCGGTTATAATTTGGCTTGTGCCACGTATTTCTTTACTTCTTATTATTTCTTAAATTATATTATTACAATTCTTTTCTGAGCTCTTTATTTCCTTATTCCCTTCCACCCTTAAACAGGACATGTTGTAATTATAATAAGTATATAAATAGATATCAGTAAAGATTAATCGCAGTCGAATCGTCATCGTCACGTCCCCTACAAACGAAACAGAAACTTTTGCCATACACTGATTGCTTCATAATAATTTATAGAGCGTAATCTGCGACCATCGCGCGTGGTATATTACTCATCGCGAGCCGACTCGATTTATGCGCCACATATACGCTTTTCGTGTTTTAATTTGTATGGCTCCTGAGGATGTATGGAGGTGTTTTGCATGCTGTTAATGAATGGAATGTTTGGGGGAGTATAGTATTGATTGCGGTTTTTTGGGTTGGCAGCTTTTTGAATGTTTTGGTACTTGTTTATCGTGCAACGTAGATGAGTGACGAAAGCCAGTGTTGTATGCGATGCTTAAGTTCATTAGATAGACTATTTTCGTATGATGTTTGATTTTTATTACCAAACGGAATAGCTTTTTCCACGGCTTATTTGCAACAACGGGGAGTTAACAATCCATGTCACGTGAAATATTTTTTCTGGATTAGGTGTGTTAAGTAAGTTTGACTGGCTCGATGGCGCATTCGGTAGTGACCCTGCCCCATGCGCCAAGAGTTGTGGGTTGGATCCCCACCCAGGACAAACATTCGTGTGATGAATACTTGTGTTTGTTCTGTATCTGGGTGTTAATATCCAATATTTAAGTATGTATAATACCACTGTCGATTCTGATATCCGTAACACAAGTGCTTAAGCTACTTACCTCGGTGTCAGAATTATATATGTGAAGTCGTCGGATATTTATTATTTATTTATTTGAATAATCTGATGAACAGTTAAGATACTAAAAGAGTATGAAAACAAACCACATTCGCATCTGCAGTACAGTAGTTATAGTTAGTATCACCTACAGTATTAAGCTAAGATTTACGTTAAATAATGTCATTAAATATAGTTAGTCACTGAAATTAATAGGACAAGCCAGAAGCACAAAAAATGTAACGTTTAGTTGTTGTCTTATGGGCCTTGCTTTTATTATATCTTTATGAATGCCATAATTCCGTTGTATGTCAATAAACTGGTTTTAAAAACATTTCGGTTTCAATAAACAATACTCAACTTTTGGTATTTGAAACTGATATGGTATCAGTTTTCAGTAGGTATGTATATGTCACAGTCATCTGGTTTAATCAGCTATTTGATTGGATCACTAGCGCGTTCATTGAATGACGACGTTTAATTGAATGACTAAAGGACAACTCGTCAAATTGTTTAATATAACGTTAAACGTCCTGACTGAACGTCATATCGCAGTCATCTGGATGAATCTGCTATTTGATTGAATGACTAGCGCGTTCATTAAATGTCGACATTTAATTAAATTGAATTGATTTAATGAAAGCGTGTTGTTAAGATCACAGTTCTAACCTAACCTAACCTACTTGTCTGGTAGCATCTCGTTTCTGGTAGCAATTTGATTTTCAGGGAAGGCGCAATATATATGTCGCAGTCATCTGGTTCTGTTGGTCCGCTCTGTTCAAAGGGCTATGTTACAATCAGCTAACTAGTTGGACGTTGAGTGACGCTTGTTCAATCAACGTTCGGCCTAGTCATTCAATTAAATGTCGTCATTTAATGAACGCGCTAGTCATTCAATCAAATAGCAGATTCAACCAGATGACTGCGACATATACATAAAACACTTTTCTTAATCCCAATGCCGCCTAAGTATATTGTCCTCCTAACCGACATCGGTCATGGCGGTCAATCTCAACGAGGATTAGCCATCTGCGCAGGAGATATTATAGTGTGCAAGTGTGTGCGCCAACACAGGTGCATTCTCTATTCCTTCACTCTCATAGTCCGTTGAAACGGCAATCCGACATGACCGGAGAGAAGTCAGGCCGCCTTAAGTACCGTTAAGGTAAAGCATAAATCCATTTAGTACACTTTTTTTTCGCGCTTCAAACGCAACACTCCCAATTTCCATTTACAAAAACGCGCGATTTCCGCGAAACTGCGACCAGTTTCGAATGTAAGCGGGTGCTTACACTGCTCACCGCAAAAACGGGACTATTCTCATAATAACGGCATCGGCAAGCACACTGCGCCGGATAATTAGTTACGACTGCTGAAGTGTTTCGCGAGTCGCGGAAACTGTTAGGCTCTTACACTGTTATAAAGCACGGAATTTTTTTTTTTTTAACAGCACTGTATGTGCTTACCGTAGGAGAGCAGTGGTAGCTCAATGGTGACACACGCCTCTTAACCGAAGAGTGCGGATTCAATCCCGGGCACGTACCTCTGGATTTTTCAAATCTATGTACGTATTTATACCACTAGCTCGACGGTGAGGGAAAACATCGTGATGAAACCTGCAAATTCAAACAGTTTTTGATTTGTAACTATGATCCAAGAATTGTCTGGTTCCTCTATCTTAGGGTTACGAAGGTCAGATCGGCAGTCGCTTCAATGTAATTACCAGACACGCTAAAACCTGGACCATGGTGTAAGCGGACCCCGTCTAAGCACGGGACATAACGCTAGGAAGATGATGACCGTATATGCTTACCATCACGTCTGCAATCGAGTAAGAGTCCAAAGAGGAAGCAAGGAGGAATAAAATAACGCAAAAGAAACAACCAACATATGCTCTTCAGTAATAAAATAGTAAAAGAGCCATTTACACAACCGACGATACTTAACAATGAAGGCTATAACTAATTAGTATAAAATGCCTAGCGCACTATGAATTCGCGAACAAAAACCAGACCCGCCAACGAACACTCTTACCCCTTTTTTACCCTCTCACCCCCGTAACAACCGTTACAATGTAAAATTCTAATTCTCTCGTTAAGCCTCGTGGCCTTTTCAAGGCACTTTGCTGAATATAAAACAGGCCAAATGGATTTGCATCTTGATACAGCGGATGGCTTAATGAATAACTGTATGGTAATATTAGAGTATAGGTATTTTGAGCGGTGTAGCTTAATGATAAGGACACGCCCCTTTTAACCGAGTGGTGCGGGTTTAAACCTGGACACGTACCTCTGGAATTTTCAAATTAACTAACTAATTAACTTAACTTCCCAAGGGGAGTAGGCAGAGAGAACCGAACACCATATGGCACGATCCTAATTTTCAAATTATTTACGTATTTATACCATTAGCTCGGCGGTGAGGGAAAATATCGTGATGAAACCTGCACATTCAAATAGTTACGGATGTGTAACCATGATCAAAAATTGTCTGGTTCACCTATATAAGGGTTACGAAGATCAGATCAGCAGTCGCTTCAACGTAATTATCAGACGCTTAATCCTGGATCATGGTCCAAGCGGACCCCGTCTAAGCACGGGAAGGAACGCTAGAATGATGATGATGATAGGTATTTTGAGAGATGTAGGTTAATGCATTATATGGATGATTAAACCTCCTTATTTTTTAAAGATTTCAAAATTTTTCACGTTTTAATTTCGCTAGATTGGCAGTAGAGGGAAAACACTGTGAGGTAATTAAATACAAGTATACGCATGTCTTGTCTCCGCTGTAAAGGAAAGACTATTTAATATTATTTTTGAAGTTTGCCTTAAATAAGACGGCAAATAACACTCGGAAGATAATGAAGATGAGTATATTTTTTAAATATATTTATCAGGTCGTTTAATTTGCTCGATATGGGTAGTAATATGCAACATTTATAAGAACGACTGGCTCTATGGCGCATTTGGTAGTGACCCTGCCCTATGCGCCAAGAGTTGTGGGTTCGATCCCCACCCAGGACAAACATTCGTGTGATGAATTACTTGTGTTTGTTCTGTGTCTGGGTGCTAATATCTAATATTTAAGTACCTATATATTTGTAATACCACTGTTGGATCTGATATCCGTAACACAAGTGCTTAAGCTACTTAGCTCGGAGTCAGATCAATGAATGTAATGTTGTGGGATATTAATTCATTTATTATTCCGTGTTAGTCCGGGACTCAAAGAATATACTTGTGTTCCTTGCCTAGAATATCGTTCAGAAACCAAGACTAATGGTGTATCAGCCTTAGTGATTATGTAGATGACAAACTAGTCACTAGTCACCTTTCAAACATACTACACTGTGTCCCTACATTTAGTGCTACTGAATTCTAAGGTCACGGTCATTAAAATAAAAAAATAAAATATATATAAATATAGACAATAGCGTACCTAAAGATGTGCTAAGATTATAGATGTAGGCACAAAACCATGAACAAAACCGAACCGGAATAGAAACGAGACAATACAAAAGAATAACTTAAGAGAAACCTTAATAGCCAAAAGCCAACAGCAGGTGTTCGAAACCTTTTTAAAACCGGCACCAACGAGACTATAATCCAAGCACTTAAAGTCATTCTGTAGCTGTATAATGAACGCGACTGGGCCGGCGTAGGCGGGTTTAAATCGAAAACCAATTAAGGAAAAACTGAACATAAATATAGGCACGTATTGTAGCGACGTGTGTAAACGTGCACACATAGCGGTGGACGGGAGGTTAGGTTTCTGGATGTGGCGTCCAATGTTTGGATTTGAATGATTTTTTTTATATGTTTTTGTCCGAACACATAATATAAAAATGTATATCTGTATATAAATAAAGATTAGGAAGCATGATTAAATAACTAACTAAATAAACTTCACGCCACTTATCTAGCGGGGTAGGCAGATAGATCCGAACGACATACGGCATGAATTAATGTTTCTGTATCTCTATCTGGGGGATATTTACATCAGGTAGTAATTGCTTCGATGGAAACCAGACTCCTGAAATCTTATATAGTACTTCAAGAACCCCCGATTAGGAATATCCCCCCAAAGCAAGCCCCCACTCTGAATCTTTGATGCTTTTTATCTTTGTGATTTCTTGTTCATTTGGTAAAGCGAAAAATATGGTCTAGTATTTTTGTATAATCTAACTGACGGACTATACAGAATTATAGTTGTTTTAATGCAGTCATCATCCCTATTATGACCATTAACGTATGGCTGTTCCAGCCAGCATCACGCTCCACGGCAGAACGTTTAATTAACACGAGTGACAGGCGCATGTGAGCGACACGCGACGCCCGACAATACGCACCGCGCGCTGACTTATAAATGACGGTTCATTTAATGTAGCCGGACACACTGATTTGCCGCAAGGAATGTTGTGGATGGAATATTGGTAAGTGATGATATTTTGTTTTGTGGTCATTAGGATTTAATTATGATGACGATTATCATAATGACTAAGATGACTTCGTAATATCATAAAGTACCTAAATGGACTTTAACCTAAAGCGATATTTCATTACATTTCAATAGCGCGTCAAATGTCTTGCATTGACTTTTTTTACTATTCAGCTACAGGATTGTGAAGGTAATCGTACTAATAAGCGTGTCAGATGCCAATATTCTACAATATGCTGATGAAGTTAATCTCATAAATAAGAATATATACATACATAACATACATAATAAGACGCTTATAATCCCCGAAAGGGTAGGCAGAGTCAAAGGAGCAGCCCTTTTAAGCACATACAGCCAAAAATAAAACAAGGCTGGGTTAGATGGAAAATTGTAAAAACAGTGACTAGCTAGTCGTAAGCTTTTTTGTCACGCTTTATGGTATAAAAATCATTTTTATTCTTTTTGGTATATTCTTTAGCACAATATTCAAGACTTAGACTCACGACAAGAGTCATCAAAGGAAAGAACCGTGTTTTGCGATCGTAGACCAAAGCTACTGTAATATTTATTAAACTGTCCTGGTTTATTTAAGAACCACAGTTGGCATATTCTTTTTAAGTCCCAGACCAACACGGGACAGGGTGCTGGGTTGGATGGAAAGCTGTGAAAAAGGAGTGACAAGTGGCTAGCTCGTCGCCTACACAGACACATACCCAAAAGCCCGTAAACCATTAGTCGCCTTTTACGACATGCTAGACAAGAACCACAGTTGGCACATTCTTTTTTTTTTGTCCCAGATAAACATGGGCCAAGTCCCAGACCAACAGGGACAATGTTAGATCTGTCGTTAAAGAATTATGCTTTAATACGAAAATACAGTGTTTATGATGTTAATGAAAATACACAATGAGCATAAAACCAATTAATAACAGCGAAGAGATTAATTTACCAGCTAAAGTGGGCCAAGCTTCGGATGGAGCTGTTAGGTAAATATAGCAGTTTTCCATACAATCTGCGAGGCACGTTAGTGGCATTAATAATGCAGAATGCGAGGACAAACAGACCCTTGCATATTCATAGTGAGCACTTTTTACTCTTCCGCGCAGTCGGCTAATTACAAAAGTCTTGAAAGCAAGACTCTTTGGGGTTCAGTGGGGTGATAAGAATCGGTGCCCAGGAAAATGTTGACTTGGCGTTTGTAAATAGTAGCGCGTAGTTTGGTCAGAAGTCAGATTCCTTATTGCATTGTTGTCAAAAATCTGGAGAAGGATTTAATTTTTTCTTTTAATTTTTTTATGTGATTTACTTTTATATCAAAACTTTGTAAAAAAAACTCTCCTAGTGCGAGTTTTTCCCCACTGCAGATTTCAAGCAAATAAGACACATGTTATTTGCTTGAAATCTGCAATTGGGAAGACTTAGAACTTAAGGGCATTAGAAATGAAAAATATGTTATTTTTCTATTTATATATATTTTTATATAACTGACTGAATTCTGATAAAGTGTTAGGATTCAGATAGATTTATTGATTCTAATAATTATGGCCGAGAAAATAAGAATGACCACGATTCATGCTGTCAATGTGACAATTATAAGTATATGGATTATATTTTCTTTAATTACGATCATTTACGTACGGAATAAGACATTTAGATCAACGATTACTTTAAGATAAAGATTACTTTATTCATTATACCGAACCCAGCATTATCCCGAGTCCATCTTGCCTCTTTTTTGCCCGCACCGCTCGCCTTTGATTGGGTATCGGACGGAGGGAATATGAATTGGTGATTTAATTAAGGCGTTCTCCGACAGAGGTCGTTACAATCGACGGTGTTTGTGCCTTTGATGTTCGATGACGCGGCCCGTCAGAGTTGCACTAGTGGGAATTTGACGCAGAGCGATAATAATGGAACTGTTGATGTGAATTTGACAAAATATCCTACATGGACTAAACCATCACGCCCGCAATCTTCTAATGGGCAGATAGAGTCCAAAGTATAGCTTGTTGAATATATTAATCTAAAAATTAATTGTGTTAGTAAGAGATTTATAGAAAAGTTACAATTTGCTAGTTACGTCATTTACGCAATCATGAATCCAATACTGGCCTCCTGTATTTGACTGGCCCGTTGGTCGAGTGGTCAGAGACCTTGGCCACGAACCCGACGGTTGCAGGTTTGAATCCCGCTAAGGGCAAATGTTTCGTGTGAATACATGGAGATTTGTACTCCAGTCATGTTTATAAACATATTTAAGTATGTCTATCCATTCACCTAGTATCCATAGCACAAGCAAAAGCTTAGTTTGGGAATAGGGAATTGGTGTCAGTCTGGAGAATTTATTTATTATATTTATGCAATTACACTATTACTTAACAAGGAGATCATATTTCCACCGAACCTAGCACAAAGTCGGTTCCAGTTTGCTCCTTTTCTACATGTGACGCCGGTGTTTGTGCCGTGGTATTCAATGACGCGTTTTGCACCCGGCGTTGGCATGCGTCAGAATTGTAGGAATTTGACGCGGGTGGTATTGATGGAACTGTTGGTACTATTTTGACTGGTGTTAAAGTCGCTTTCATTTAATGCCAATTATCGAGGCTGTATTCGGCGGTGCACAATTTAGTTATGGTATGGCCGTCCTCTTTCTCTCAGACCTTTTTTCAATCATCCCCTTTCGTTCAATCCTTCGTTCATACCTTTCACTCACTCATCTGCGTTCCGTTCTACCACTCAAATACTGACATTCCCACATTTATTAGGACAACCAACAAGATAAACGCTAAAACAACATTATCAAACAGTGAACATCCATTAATCCTCGAGGGTGAAGGTAAAGTCCGAAGAGCGACCAGCTCCGTAAACCACATTCAGCTAAAAAAATAAATTGAGTTGGGTTAGATGGAAAATTGTGAAAAACAAGACAAGTAGCAAGTACTCCTCTATAGTAAAAGTTGTCTGTCTCGTTAATCTTGTGGTAGCATGCTAAGGATCAAGAGTTCACGGGTTCAAATCCTGGACCGGGCCAAAAATGTGTGGCTGGTTATTTTAATATTGAAATTATTAATTAACAGTCCGGAGTCAGTAAGTTGGCGGTTTAATCACCCCCGTGCCTCGGAAAGCACGTTAAGCCGTTGGTCCTGCGCCTGACCTCTCTCCGGTCATGTCGCATTGCCGTCTCACCGGACTATGAGAGTGATGGAATAGAGAGTGCATTTGTGTTTGCGCACACACTTGTGCACTATAATATCTCCTGCGCAGATGGCTAATCCTTGTTGAGATTGGCCACCGATACTGGTTAGGAGAACATTATTATTATAGTTAAAGCAGGTATTATCACGATGTTTTTCATCATTCGTAGAGTTGAAAAATCCAGAGGTACGCGGGTTTGAACCCGCAACCCGTGCATATGAGTCACTTGTCGGTACTATTATGCTACCAGCTTTCTCTGGGAAGATAACATCATGCAAAAGTAATTCATTATAAATAATCGCATTTTTCCTTCAGTATGATTTTCATATTTTATTTGCATTTATTCAGATATTGAATCTCGATACCAAAACAATGCAATTAGCATCACTTGCTCCCGTCAGTTGGCTGCGGGCCGCGAGTTTCTCAAACCGGGCCCGCTAAGTTTGCCACTTCGTTGCACTTGTTGGCGAAGCGATGCCCAGTCGTCTGACTACAAATTCTCGATTACATAATGTGTTCATTAAGTGTGCTGCGGTTATTGGAATCGAAATAATTGAAAAGGAACGCCGTACGACACTTAAGGCTAGGTAAAGCGTATATTTTTTTTTGACATTATAGAATCGATCTTTATCAGATATTTCGAACTTACACAGACTCGATGGCTCATTCAGTAGTGACCCTGCCTCATGCGCCAAGAGTTGTGTGTTCGATCCACACCCAGGACAAACATTCGTATGATGAATACTTGTGTGTTGTTCTGTGTTTGGGTGTTAATATCAAATATTTAAGTTTATATTTGTAATACCACTGTTGATTCTGATATATGTAACACAAGTGCTTAAGCTACTTAGCTCGGAGTGAGATCAATGTATGTGATGTAGTCTGATATTTATTATAGACTACATTCCTATGGTAGCCAGCGGCTCTAGATGAAGGAACAAGGTACCTATCAGCTGGAACTTGGACATAAAAATTAATACACACTCATATAAATATACATTATTTTACGTTTGCAGTCTGCGGAGTGGTAGGCGATGTTCTGAGACTAAGATCGATCTTGAACACAAAAATAAAGTTGAGTTCGGTTAATGGAAAATTGTGAAGAATCTACTATTATTATAAAGATGAAGAGTTTATTTGTTTGTCTGTGTCTGCATGAACGCGCTAATCTCAGAAACTACTGGTCCGACTTAAAAAAATATTTTAGTGTTATAAAGCACATTTATCGAGGAAGGCTCTAAAACATTTACCATAAAAGCAGGTAGAACCGCGGAAACATCTAGGTAATGATAAGTGGCTAGCTCGAAGTCTACATAATTAAAACCCAAAACACCATTAGGCCAATTAGTCGATTACCATTAATTGATCGCGTATTTTACGACATGCTAGGCATAAAATAAGCACTTGGAATCAACAACATTCAGCCAAAAACAAAATAGAGTTGGGTTCAATGGAAAATTGTGAAGAATTAATGACTAACTCGTCATTTAAACTCACAAGCTCAATACACCATTTGTCGCCTTTTACTTTAGCTATGGAACACGGTCAGTACTTGCTTTTTAAGTCTGAAGTCTAGTCTAGTATGTGAAGTATTAAGTAATAGTGTTGCAAACACATTGTTTATTTCCAATGCCAAAAACAATGGCGCAATTAGCATCACACGCTCGGCTGGCGGACACTTGGCAGTTGGCGCGTCTTACAACTTGTATCCGCCAAGTTTGGCACTTTGTTGCGCTTGGCGAGCTGGCAAAACGATGCCCCAGTTGCCTTGCTAACGTTTCCCGATGGTCTGCCGTAACAAATATACATAGAGTTAGGGAATGAAAAAGGGCTCAGAATTAGAAGTTCTAAATGCAAATGTCACTTTGTCTGTCTGTTTGTTTGATTTTCAAAAATAAATCTATTGACCAATTGTGGTTAATCTAATTTTAATGTACCGATACATCAGACTATCCACTTCCGATTTTGTACCGCCCTTATGTTGGGGGCATAAGCGCTAATATTGAACTGCAAGTGGGTGACTTGACCTGCTGTTGACCGTATATAAAAGGGAATCTCTATATCCTTTGGTCTTGACATAATTTTCCGATTTCATTATTCAAATTGAAGCTTCTTACGAGAAACAATATTAAGAATCTTTCGTAGAAAGTCGGAAAGGTTCAGAAAACTCAATATTTATTGTAACTTAGTGCTTAAATAAATACAAAGTTTTCCGATGATCCGATGATGTCCGATGTTGGTCTGGGACTTAAAAAAGAATCTGCCAACTGTGTTTCTTGCCTAGCATGTTGTAAAAGGCGACTAATGGTATATGGGGTTTTGGGTATGTGATTGTGTAGGCGACGAGCTAGCCACTTGTCACTACTTTATCACAATTTTCCATCTAATAGTGTTATTTTTGGCTGAATGTAACCACATTTAACCACATGTAACCACACCAACCAAGGGGCAGCAGGCCCCTTTAACCAAAGGGGCCTGCTGCCCTTTCAACTCCCCTTCGGGGACTGTGGGCGTGATGTTATGTGTGTGTGTGTAAGTTTTCCGAAATTGGACATGGCTCGTGGCAGTTCCAACGTTTTATAATTCGCGTGAAGTCTGAATATTCCTAACTAGGAGCCGAAGGATAGCTAGAAGCCGAGGAGATTAAGTGCTGTTATGTCCAAACCAAGCCGACTTCATCGTGACTCTTCTATATAAATCATATTTATCGATAACTTCACCATCGATAGTTACGCAACTCTATTGGCCCGACAGTCAGAATTCAACAGCATTAAATTATTTTCGATAACACAGCAGCCGCCGGAATAACTTTCGGTAGATTATTCAAAACCATTTATCTGAATACGGGGTTAGGTTCGCAGTATGCCAGTTGGTTTACGTTTAAATTTGCAATAGGTCATAGTAGAGCGGAACTGTTTTCACTATAGGAAAAGATAGATTGCAATTTAAATAATACAGCGTGTAAAACTTATATTCTTTTAATTGCTAATGTTCATTGATTGATGTCATGACATGATTAAAAATGTATCTATATTATTTATTCTCCTCGTTTTGCCTTCAAACTACTACTATAGGGTTTTAAAATTAATTCTTCCATGGTCATGTTAGTTTTCACACATGTTGGTAAATAAAATACCTAATAAATAAATTCTTCAGACTGTCACACTAATTCCCTAGTCCCAAATTAAGCTTATACTTGTACTATGGATAATAGGTGAACGGATAGAAATACTAAAATGTTTATAAACATCCATGATTCGAGTACAAATATTCATATTCAGCACACGAAATATTTGCCCCTAGAGGGATTTGAACTCGCGACCTTTGGTTTTGTGGCCAGGGTCTCTGACCACTCGACCAACGGGTCAGTCAAAATATACATAATAAATAATAGTCTAAGTGGTATACGTATTTTGGTATTGGTTATACTAATACCATCTCCAGTTACTGCAATTAGTTTGCAAGTATATTAGTATTTAAAAATATAATTTTACAAAGTGATTAATAAGTCAATAATCCACAAACTGAGCATCACTATATATATGTATAGATATATATTTCAAATTGATTGAAAAAGTATAAAGATTAAAGAAATAACCTCTAAGCCAAAAAATATTTTTCATAGACATCGACGCAAATCTATACTTATAATAAATCTGTAGAGAGGTCAATTCTGTACATGAAATATATTTTCAAAATAACTATCAGGGGGTGATTAGTGATCGATACTGATGCCAAAAATGCAATCAGTAAAATTTTTGTCTGTCTGTCTGTCTGTCTGTATGTTCCTTATAGAAACAAAAACTACTCGACGGATTTTAACGAAACTTGGTACAATTATTCTTCATACTCCTGGGCAGGTTATAGTATACTTTTCATTACGCTACAATCAATAGAAGCAGAGTAGTGAAGAGAAATATTGAGAAAACGGGAGAAGTTACTCCATTTTTTAAGCTTCCGTCGCGTGTGCAGCCTTAATGGTTAAAGTTACATAGAAATCATGTATGACGGAAATAGTCTTTATAATATTAACACCGTGACACCGCTGGCACAGCTAGTTAACCATAAACGCGGGTGAAACCGCGCACAGCTAGTAATTATTAAAGTAGTGAGACATATTTCCGATGCTGAATATACGCAAACGCAACTTCCGCTGTAAAATCCACTTAAAGCTACCGTATTGGCTGGATGAATACGACGGATGAAAGCTACTACTTGGATGTTACCGGAAGAAACGTATAGTACGTAAGTGCGTGCCACACGGCCGTGGAGGTTGTCGAACTAAGATGTATGAGAAATATGGAGTTTCGAAGTATTATTAAATAAATAAATACCACACTACATCACATGCATTGATCTGACTCCGAGGTACGTAGCTTAAGTAGTTACGAATATCAGAATTAACAGTGGTATTACAAATATATACTTAAATATTCAATATTAACACCCAGACACAGAAAAAACACAAGTATTCACCACACGAATGTTTGTCCTGGGTGGGAATCGAACCCACAACTTTTGGCGCATGTGGCAGGGTCACTACCGAATTAGCCATCGAGCCAGTTATTATCCCATTTGACGATGTTTTGCACGTGAGGAATGAATGAATTTGGTAGATATCTGGTTATATATTCCAATCGCTTGAACCGTTTTGATGGATAATTACTATTTTGGGCTTTTAATTGGCCCGTTTTAAAGAACATTATAGTCCAAATTGTCGCCCGAAAACTATTAATTTATAATTTTTTTCGCTCATGATTGAGTGGCAATGTTAATAGATGTATTTGATTGGATCATCATCTTCCTAGCGTTATGTCCCGTGCTAAGTCGGAGTCCGCTTAGACTATGATCCAGGATTTAGCGAGTCTGGTAATTACATTAAAGCGACTGCCGATCTGACCTTCGTAACCCTAAGATATGGGAACCAGACAATTGTTGGATCACGGTTACAAATCCAAAGTTGTTTGAATTCATCACGATTTTTTCCCTCACCGCCGAGCTAGTGTTATAAATACGCACATTGATTTGTAAAATCCAGAGTTACTTGCTCGGGTTTGAACCCGCACTCCTCGGTTATAAGGCGCGTACCCTTACCATTGAGTTACCACCGCTCCGGTTCTTCTTTTTATTGGATTTACTTTTAGAAGAGTACAATGCATTTTTCTTAAGACATATACAAGATTTAAAGTCTAGAAGCAAGTTGGACGCAATGCTCGCCCCCCGGCTCCGCCCGTAGGTCCGCAACCTTAGCTCAGCCGCGAGTGCTTGATCCCGGCTCTTTTTTAATTAATACCACTTCGAACAGAGCTCCGAAAGAATGCTCCAAGTCATTAAAAGTTTTAATAGCATTTGACTCCGGCGCGGGAGCACGTCTGATACGTCGGGTTTAGTTTCCGAATTATTGCGGTAGGATTTTTGGCGGGTTGTGTGGGAAATATCGTTCGAGGGAGTTTTGGAAGAGTTTTGGTAGGGACTGTTATTGGCCAGAAGTGAGCAATGCTTTTTAGAATTTATTAAATTGCCCTATAGAGATGATATTAAAGACGCCAATCAAATTTGTATGACATTATTAAGATATAATAAGTTAATAGACAACGCACATAGGATTGAACGAATCTTGGAAGTGATCATTATAAAAGCTTTTTTATAATTACTCGTAATTGTTCTTGTTCTATATAGACATTGTACTACCGATTGATGCATGTATATGTTTATATATCCAGATTATTCTATTCCCATTCAACCAAAAGTAATTAAAACACGGAAGATCAATTAATCCTGTACCTGAACCTTCGGCCAATTCGGCAATTCATCTACCTTCGGCCCTTACTTACTTGACATAGGTGACTTAATATACTTATACAAGATGCAATTGATTCCACTCTCCAATTTTTTTCCAATGGTATCATTAATAAATCACATTTATATAAAAAATGATTAAGTTAAAATTTACACAATGAAATACCTTGTGCGGCGGCGCGCAGCAGTATCTACAAACTTTTTTTTTAAGATAACTTAGTGACGGTTCGGACATGTGGAAAGATTGACTAAACAGATATACAATGCGAAAGTGGAAGGATGTAGGAGCCGCGGAAAGCCCAGGCTCACCTACCACGACCAGATTGGTCGTGTATTAACAGAAGATGATGTTACGAGTCATAAAAACCGTAGAGCTTGTATGAAAAGGATCATGAATGTTGAAGAGGCGAGTGAGCTGTGTAAGGATCGTGCCATATGGCGTTCGGTTCTCTCTGCCTACCCCGCTAGGGAAATGGCGTGAAGTTTAGTTAGTTTGTTAACTTTGTGATCACTTATCTTATGTACTAGGCGACATTAAAAGAAAAAACATGTAGGTACCTATCGTTATTTTCCTAACAATTGCCGTAATTAAAATTCTTGGACAGTGGTTTTAATTGCATCTTGTATAGATATATGTAAAGTTACTGATAACGGACTGGACCCGATAGATAGGCAAAGCAAACGTCCAAATTGAACGGTCTTGTACCGTTAAGACGTGCACACACGGCGCTGTAAGCCGCGCGCACACGGCGCTGGCGAGTGCACTGCGCAAATATTGCGCCCAGCCCCCGGTAATTGGTTTGTCCGTCCGTTACCTACTTGTTTCCCTAGAGATTCGGGAGGTACTGGCCCTTGATTTAATGTATGTACTACCTATATTGGTGACTTGACAGTTACTGATTTATAGATTACTAGCTTCTGCCAGCGGCGTTGCTCGCGTGGTATAACAATGCAACATAGCTTATGTATTATTTTAATGTATAAGCTGTACTATTGTAAAGTTTCATTAAAATCCATGCAATGCTTTTTACGTGAAAGCGTAACAAACACTCATCCGTCCATCTATACATACACAAACTTTCGCGTTTATAATATTATTAAGATCACATCGCAAATGTCACACGTTTTTTTTCGCGACTGAAATCTCTGAAGGGATAGGCAGAGTTCAAGAAGCATAAAGCTGCTTAAAACAAATCCGAAAATGAAATTTGATTGGCCCGTTGGTCGAGTGGTCAGAGACCCTGTGCACAAAACCAAGGGTCGCGGGTTCGAATCCCGCTAGGGGCTTCTTGTGATGAACATGGACAAGTGTGCTCAAGTCATGGATGTTTATAAACGTTTTTAAGTATATCTAACTATCCGTTCATCTAGTATCCACAGTACAAGCATGAGTTTAGTTTGGAACTAGGGAATTGGTGTGTTTGTCTGAAGAATTTATTTATTTATCATTTTTAGTTTAATTTGTTGGGTTCGATGGAAATTTAGTGACAATGGAGAAGTGCTTACGAGCCAGTACTTAAAACCAAAGATTACAAAGGTATGGAGTGATATTTTTAATAATTTACAGGTTTCACATGTCAGGTAAATAAACTATGCAACAAAGCTGTTACTTGTAACTACTTTTTCACTATTTTCCATCAAACCTGGTAAGTCTGGGACTTAAAAAGAATGTGCCAACTGTGTGTCTTGCCTAGCATGTCGTAAAAGGCGACTAATGGTTTATGGGGTTGTAGGTGTTTGACTGTGTAGGTGACGAGCTAACCACTTGTTACTACTTTTTCACAATTTTCCATCTAACCCGGCCCAGTTTTGTTTTTGGCTGGATGTGGTTAAACGTGGGTAATGTGGGTAAATGTGGTTGACTCTGCCTACCTCTTCAGGGATTATGGGCGTGATGTTATGTTTGTTAATTTGATTCAATAAAACTGAAGGCAACATCTTAGTAACCTTTCAACTAAAGTAGATTTTGTGAAATTGAAAAAGAAAAATAGCTACACCAGATAAAACACGAGACACAAATACTGTGTTAGCACTAACAAGTATATTTCAAGGAAATCTTTGAGCACAAAAATAAGAGACAGTCCGAGCGTCAAATCATCTTTTAACAGAAATTATATAAAACTCACGACGACATTTCAAAGCAAAATAAAAGGAGGACGGTATAAATAAAAGGGAATAACAGAAACGCCTACATTAAGATGATTAAAGGAGCCGTAAGTCCTCATTTTTTTACGTCGCCAACAATAAACAAAATCTACTTCGCGTCCAATCTGTCGCGTTTTCTTTGTCCAGCCCCGGGGCCATGGAGTGAGCGGGGTTAAGCGGTTTTGTTGTTACCTAGCTATTTCTCCTGGATTTAATTGTGTGAAATTCGGTTTTTTGCATAGCATATATACTTATTTTAATTCTAATGTAGATTTTGCAAAGTGACAATTTACGTATAAGTAAGTCAATTTATTATAATAATATTATATTGATATATTATAATTATAAATGATAGATACTGCGAGGGTGTGAACAGACGTATATTTACAAAGACTGCTAGAAAAACAATGGGTACTTTATATCAAAATAAAATTAGAATTCTAAACTTGAATACAAAAATAATAAAAGTTATAAAATGTATGAATATACAAGTAATGAGGCCAGCGTCGGCAACAATAATAATAAATGTAATAGGTGAATAAATACATTAAGGTTATGCAAGATATTTCCTGAGTTATGTCACACATTTTTCCACAGAAAGTTTGTGAAAGTATCAAATATTTATTGCGCAGCATCGACGGTGGAAACATAATGTTTGTCGCTGTAATGTCCTCAAAGTCGTCCGCGCGGTGAACTCTAACCTGCTTATACAAAATAGTTAAAGGGTCAGCAAAGTGCGAGTAACACATACATTCATATCATCACGCGATTGACACTGCTTGTGTAAATGTCTAGTGCAAACCGCTTGACTCCTAGCCAACAACGCTTATTTGCCAATTTCTTGGTTTAAAAATATTAAACCCTCGAGTGGGCACGCTATTACGTACAACAAAAGTTGCAATAAATAAATAAATATCAGACTACATCACACACATTGATCTGACTCTCAGGTAAATAGCTTAAGCAATTGTGTTACGGATATAAGAATCAACAGTAGTGTTACAAATATACTTAACTATTGGATATTAACACCCAGATACAGAACAAACACCAATATTCATCACACGAATGTTTGTCCTGGGTGGGGATCGAACCCACAGCTCTTGGCACATGAAGCAGGGTCACTACCGAATGCACCATCGAGTCTGTCAACAGTAGGCGCATAGGGAATGTTTTTCTCATATTCTTAGTTAATTTGAAACAGGAAAAAAAGGAGGAAGTTCACAATTCGAATGTTTTTTTTTTTTGTGTTTTAAAGAAGCACCTTACCTTGGAGGTTAGATCCAATATTCCGCTGGTGTTACAGCCCCAACCCCGGTACTTTCTCAGATGCCAGTCACTATCCCGCCCCTTTCAGTCGCGACTGAGGAGAGAATTGGTCGCAAACCCAATTACGGGACGCTGGGACGTTTTTATTTATTCAGAACACAACTCGAAACTCGTCCTCATCGGAAGGCTTTGAGCATTCGCTGGCGATGAATAGGCGTCCTATTAGAAAAATTAGATGCGAAATATGGCCGGCTATTGCCGGTTTTTTCAATGTTTGAATACGTTGGCGGAATGATTGTGAATTTTTTGAGTGTTTTTTTTTTTATTGGTTTTGGAGGAGACGCCGTATGATTCCTATCGATCAATATCTAAATATTTTAGTGCAGTTTATTTTTCATGTTCTTCTGAAATTTAAAATATATATGACAACTCTGTTCATTGTCTATTATCGCAATGTCGCAAAACGTACCTAATGGTGGGCAAGTGATTCTAGGAAATGAGTTAGCCACTTTGTAATGCTATTTCATAATTTTCCATCTAACTTAGCTTATATTTTTTTTTTAATAAAGGTGCTTGCTGCTTTTAATAATCTACCTACTCCTTTAGGGATTATGGGCGTGATGTTATGTTATGTATACTTTTTTAAGTTAATAGAAAATTTGACAATGTATGTATATAGTTTCTAAAGCTTTTTTAAGTTTAGCATAATTCATAATTTGTTAACTTTCAGAAGAGCATTAAATAGTGTTTTATTTTGTATATTTTTGAGTATTTTTACTTTACTTTATAAATTTTAAATTGTTATTAAAATTGTAGATGTTTCAAGATAAATGTATTTTATACCCTCAGTAAACCCATAAAACTCAAAAATCACAATTTATAATTCAAGAATTGCTAGAATATTTTTTATGATTTCTGATTTATAGTTTTCGTCCATGTCTTGTATCTTCAGCAGAATAACTCGATGTACCTATGTGAAAAAAGTATGGCAAGAAAAAATATTTATACGGGGGCTTTCCTCGGGGGAATTAGTAAGTAATAAAATAAAAGTACCACCAGTTCTTTTGCTCCTTTTACTTCTAAGTTTCACAGAATCGAAACTTAAACGACGATACGTCCTTGTCTATTATAAAAGACGCAAATATTTTTCATTTAATCGTCCCTACGTAAACTCCGGTACCACAGTAATTACCTTGAAGCTCTTTGACCAAGGAGTTCTCCTCAAGGCTATATTGCTACGCAATGCCGGGTCCGTCCACCCTGTATCAGAGGCAAAGGAAACAATCTCCCCGAATTGAACCTGCGACCGAGAGGAGGATGCCATCCGCCGCTCCGGCTTATGAGAGTCCGCTGCCCACATTATTAAACTGAGCCGAGCGGCGCCGGGGGGCGCGCGAGTCTTATTGTGTTCACATACGCGCTGGAAGAATGGGGAGCTTATGTAAAATGTTGTAAACCATATTATATTACGCACTTTTTGAATTTATTTTTTACTTTTTGAATGCGTTCACAATATCCACAGGACTATGAGTTAATGCAATATGGTAGAGGATACCTACAAGCCATCAAAAAAAAAAAAAAATATGTACTCTTGAAAAATAAAGTTTCTATCGGTTATGTGTGGAAATAATAAAGCGTAAAATAAGGGCTTAACATAACCAACCGACAATTTTTTTTTTAATTACAAGAAATTGCGTGCAATTAATTGAAATTGCAGTGACGTCTCGTACTCGCGTTTGATGTATCGGTATTGCGCGGCGCGGGGTAGTCTAACACATATCTATAAAGCTGACCTTTCAGTTCGTCCGTGTGTCCATCAGTAGCTTGGAAACATACTGACGGGGTACATACTCCTTTTGTGCGCTTATTCCTACATACATTGTATACCTATAACGCACTGTTAAACTTAAATGAAAGCCGAAAACTCTTTGTTCAACCCTTGTAATATTTCTAGAGGTTTCACCTAAAAACTTAGATGAAAGGAGAAAGATTGGGGTCACGAAAACAATGTATGCTTCGATCAGGATGTTGAGTTGTTATCAAGAGGATGTATGAGAAAAATACATACATATATAAATAACATCGCGCCCATAAT
Organism: Glyphodes perspectalis; assembly: GCA_951394215.1. Classification (NCBI taxonomy): domain Eukaryota; kingdom Metazoa; phylum Arthropoda; class Insecta; order Lepidoptera; family Crambidae; genus Glyphodes; species Glyphodes perspectalis. The sequence goes on along the minus strand of OX596208.1, from coordinate 16,239,742 downwards.
CCTCGGAGTGGTTGGCAGAATCAAAGGGGCAGCAGGCCCCCTTAACCACATATAGCCAAAAACAAAACTGAGATGGAAAAATGCTGGATAAAATAACGCCTTGAAAGGTACATGTAATTACCATTGAAATAAAATAACGGAAGTTCTGTAGCCGTTCCAATATTGTTATGCTATTTTTTTCTAATACTTTCTTATTTATTTGAACATAATTCCATGGATACTTTTTAATGCAGCTTAATAGCTATATTTTGAACCACTTAACCATGTCAGTAGAGGAGATGGTTCAAAAAATTATGGTATTATTTATCATATTTATATCGCAAACACAAACTATATAATTTGTTTGTGTTTTATTTTACCTTAGGTTTGTTTCAAACCTTTATATTTTAATAGAAAATGTTTAGCTTTTGCTTTGACCATAGTATCATGGTTTAAAGTCCAATAAAGCTCGCTCACTGTATTCCAAAAACATAAAATTTCTACCGACCCGAGCCCGAAAGCTACCACAATATCGCTCGAAACTTTTAGCCTTGCAAATTGAAAGAAAAATATCCGTCTAACATCCACCGGCAGACAAACACTGGCACCAATAAAAAGCAATTAAACTTTCCGGCGCCAAACAGATTTGTCTCCGCACAGAAGGATGTCCCCTTTTTATCAAGAAAATGCATTGAGGCTGCAAAAAGATTGAGACAATAACGATGCCGCATCAGCTAGAGGCGACTAAGGCAATTTATTATTGACACTAAGAATGTTACGGTCTGTTACGCAATGTACGGATGATGTAATGTACGGAATGTTAACTCTGGTTTCGGATACTATGACATTGAATTGGAGATCTTATAGATCAGAACCGCTAAGGATAGAAGTAAGGTCACTAATATTTATTAACTAACTAACTAAACTTCACGCCACTTCCCTAGCGGGGTAGGCAGAGAGAACCGAACGCTATATGGCACGATCCTTACACACCTCACTCGCCTCTTCAACATTCATAATCCTTTTCATACAAACAATGTTATTGGTAGGATTTGTTTAATTTAAATCATGTTCCTCATCTTTCTAGCGTTATGTCCCGTGTTTAGACGGGGTCCGCTTAGACCATGATCCAGGATTTAGCGAGTCTGGTAATTACATTGAAGCGACTGCCGATCTGACCTTCGTAACCCTAAGATAGGGAAACCAGACAATTTTTGGATCATGGTTGAATTTGTTAAATTTAAATGAAATCTTAAATTTTGTATATATGTTATTACCTACGAATCGCTTTTTGGTACGCAATCGTTTTCTTTCTAAAGTTACCTTCCTTACTATCAAATAGGTCTGTTTGCACAACAATCGGAGATTTTTCAAGACCGATTGTTAAATAAAAGCAACTTTTATATTTTGTTCTTCTTACTAGGAGTTGCGAAGCAGAGGAATCAAACAAATTTGATAATAATAACATGTTCTTAATACATACGTACGTACATACGTACATAAGTTTGTTATTTTTTCGCTGTGTTCTAAATACGTAATTACATTAAAAAGAACAGAATATAATCAGGCAACATAATAGTCAGATTTGGACCGCCACAAACATCCGTTGAGGTAACAGCTACACAACATATCCGTTAAGGTAACCTCTCTACTATTTAAACAAGTTATAATTTTAAAACAACAAAGGCTTTTACTATCGTAATATCCAATTTAAAAGCCCATACACTACGAAAAGACTTATGAATGTAGAAGAAGCGAAAGGTGTATGTCAGGATCGTAGCAAATGGAAGTACGTGATCTCTGCCTACCCCCATGGGAAAAAGGCGTGACATTATGTATGTATGTATGTATGTATACACTACGAGTGTTGGTATATGGAGTAATGTTGATGATAAAACAACATCGGTGGACTGTTTGTTCGGCGTCAGCGCCGTTTTTTGATTTACATACCACGGTCGGATATTTTAAACCCGCAATTATAGGCATTTCACCGCATTCGTACGTATTTTAGGATTTGGGTACGTCACTGGGCGGTTTACGGTTTGTGGTTTTTGTTTGTGAAATAACGGGTAAACTGTAAATGTTTTAATTTGAATGAAACCTGATCTGATTGGAACTACATCAGAAAAACCACAGGGTCCTGTGGCATTGGTGAAGTTAAGCTAAGTTTTATTGTACAAAATTTAAAACCATATCTTTAATATTTAAAATTTTAAATAGAATTTAGTTTCAAGAAAACCGTTTAGAGAACCATTCTCAAATAAAAGATAACTTAAAACTTATTAGTGGGCCACGCAAATTGCGTTCGGAAAATAAGTAAGTACCTCATGTCTCTTAGCTTTGAATTAGTAATTTGTCAAAACTAGCTTTTCTTCGTAAATTCTTACGTTACGAAATAAACCTTATTCAAAATGTCACCTTTCTAGACTAAAGTAGTTTACCTGATTTTTAAACAGTCGATCAAGACATCACATAGGTATAGAAGACACCCCTCTCTATGTTAGACTAATAGAAGTTTCTGCTCGTTGTGTCATGCTTCCTCTATGTAAATCTTTTTTTTTTTGTTGACCCAGGGGAATTCGTTTCTCACCGTCCAGCTGAAACCGGGGGGAATCAGCAGGGTGTGTCGGACTCCCGAGGCCCTCAAGATGATAGGAGGACCCTTCCCGCTGGCCAAACAAGCCTGACTAATAATAATGTCCTCCTAACCGATATCGGTCCCGGCGGCCAATCTCAACTGGATTAGCCATCTGCGCAGGAGATTTTATAGTGCACAAGTGTGTGCGCTAACACAGGTGTACTCTCTGTTCCTTTACTCTCAATGCCTGACTACGACGCCGAAAGGATAAAAACAATTATAAATAGCCTGTTTTTAGCTGAATGTGATTGAAGGGGCATGCTGCCCCTTTTGACTCTGCCTACCCCTTCGGGGATTACGGGCGTGATGTTATGATGATTGAGCTTGATTGTTATCGAAATCAGAATTAACCAAGATGCTACAATCGTTCACGTCACTTATATCGGTTTCATCAACAATAATTAGTCTCGGTGCGGGGTCGAACCCATGCGTCTTGCGTTCGATGCAAAGTCTGAACCTTTGCTCCAACGGAGCTGCCAAAAGGATCGTGCCGAAATTCGCGCCCGCTGAATGTGTTCAGATCTGCGGTCGACTTTAGTACGGTCAGCAACAGGAGTTTATGATGGTCTTAAGTATTAAAGACTTTAATAGTTCAGCCCACTGTCCCATGTTGGTCTGGGACTTAAAAAGAATATGCCAACTATGGTTCTTGTCTAGCATGTCGTAAAAGGCGACTAATGGTATATCGGGTTTTGGGTGTGTGATTGTGTAGGCGACAGGTTAGCCGCTTGCCATTCCTTTTTTACTATTTTCCATCTAAACCAGCCCAACTTTATTTTTGGCTGAATGTGGTTGAAGGGGCATGCTGCCCCTTTGCCTCTGCCTACCCCTTCGGTGATTATGGGCGTGATGTTATGTATGTATGTATGTAATAGTTCAGCTACTTTTGTTGCCCTATGGCCATAATTATTGTGATAAGTGAGACCTCATATTATGGAGCCAATGGTTTGGGTGAGAGATTCGGGGACTGAATCTAGAAGAGTATTGAGAACCATGTGGGAGTAACCAACACTCTTTAGTGAGTCCAAGCAGGAGTGCTGTGGTCAAGATTATATCACGGTCACCAAGTAATCCATGGCTTGGCTAGGGACAAAGGTCTATAGTTTCTGGTGATCTAGACCCTCATTCTCAAAGAATATTTTTAACCGACCTTAAAAAAAGGAGGAGGTTCTCAATTCGACTTATTTTTTTTTTTGTATGTATGTTACTCGATATCTCTGAGAATTGTTAACCGATTTCCAAAATTTTTTTCACTTAGAAACTAACTGATTATTGTAAATATTTAAATACGTGTTAAAGATTAATACTTTCATCGAAGCAGTCGGAAGAATTTATTTTATACTTTTTAGTGTTTGGACATTTAAATAGCTATTAAGGCAGGTTCTTACTTGTGTTTTTTGTCATAAACATTTTTGCGGGGTTTTTTGAAGTCGTTTTTTTTTATATGCAATGTGAAAATTGTTTACATACAGTACAGAACTGTCTCGTGTGCACTAGTTATAACTAGACTAGACTGGTGTTTACCAGTAAGTGATTAACAAATCTACTTACTGCTAAAGAGCAGTCTTCAATAAGCTCTAGGGCTGCAAACTGGACTACTACTGGTACTACACGCGGCTCACGCGACTTTATAGACATGCTAAAGTTTATACTAGCCGCCCGTCCCGCGCGAGCAGCCGCGCCCGCGGCCGTCCCATATGCAGCCTTTTTTTTTTTTTTTATATCGCGAAGAAATGCGTTGCGCACCGTCACCCTACCCGGGGGGCAGGGTGGTGTGTGGGACTCCCGGGGGCCCTTGAATGGGGGCCCCTGCTCCGGCCAAAGATGGTAGTGGCCGGGGTGTACCCACTAAAACTCCGCGGTACCCCTCAACGCCTGAGTGGAGGTGTTTACGGGAATCTCGGCACAGCCTTCGCTGCTGTAAACACCTCCGGAACCCCATTTGCAGCCTAAAGGTTCTAGACGTGATTCTATCAAATTAATTAGAATCTAATTAGGCTTACTAAGAATATTTGTACAAGTAAGGCCGACAACGCATTTTTGAAGTGACCTTTGACTTCAGGTATTGCAAATGTCTATCTATTTTATAGACAGGCCATAAATATGATTGTTTATCAACAGTATAAAAAGTAATTGCCGAATGCTGGTATGATCCATTGGGTAGCGGCGACGCGACTTTCCACCCACATTTATTTATTAACCAATATCCAAAATCAAACGGTGAAATAAATTAATAATTCAGTTTGTTTGTCTGTCCGTAATATAGTTGTTTTTGCGTGACCGATGCGTTGCGGGGTTGCGCAGAATATTAATTGTTGCGGTCAGATTCGCCCTGAAATATTCAAACATATTCGGCCGTCGTGAAAGGGTTAAACCTCAAATGTATTAACTATTTTGTGTAGACGGAATTTTAAATTAGGTGCAATTATTAACAAAAATAAATATAACTAACTTATTGGACACAAACGGAGTATTGGCCTCCGATAATGAATGTTTCCACCTGGGTATAAAAATTAAATATATCTTCTAATATATAAAATTCTCGTGTCGCGGTGTTTGTTCCCGAACTCCTCCGAAACGGCTGAACCATTTTTATAAAATTTTGTGTGCTCATTGAGTAGGTCTGAGAATCGGACAACATTTAGATGTTGGCTGATTCTCAGAATTTAAAGATGGGAACCATCCACCACCCTTAACATTTAGGGGTATGAAAACAATTGTTCATACTCCTAAATGTTAAGGGTGGTCCTCCCCATAGCTATAACTTGAGAAAGGCTTTACCGATTTCTCTAATTATTTTTTAGTTGTGTTTGTTATTGTCATGTGAAGGTTCTTATAAAAGAAAAAAAAAGTTGCGCGGTAATTAAAAAAAAAATGGGTATTGAAATTCTGAGAACGAGGCGTTACGAAGTGCGCCGGGTCAGCTAGTTATACCTATATAATTTTATAGTGGCACATGATGATTCATGTAGATTCAGAGTAATCCCATTTTCATAATTATATATTTTGAGAGCTTATACGATTATGATTTAACAGTGAAATTTGTGTTTTTACAGGTCCAAAAGGCAACCTAGATGACTGAAACTCTGTTAAGGTACGTATATTCAAAGTAAAAGCTTAGCTTAGTAGAAATTTTGACACCACAATATACTTATACACAAACATATCATCACCGCAATCCCCGAAGGGGTAGGCAGAGTTAAAAGGCTCCCTCAACCACATTCAGTCAAAAAAATACTGGGCTGGTTTAGATAAAAAATTGTGAAAAATTTATCACACATTAAAAAACCGAAATATCATTAGTTGCCTTTTACACCACGCTAGTAAGGAACACAGCACATTATTTTGTAAGTCCTAGTCCAACGTGGGACTAACTATGGAAAATACTTACGATGTTACTTTATTTAATTTGAATGCCTCGTTGGTCTAGTGGTAGCATGCACCGCCTAAGGACCAAGAGGTCCCGGGTTCAAATCCCGGGTTGGGCCAAAAATTTGTGGCTTGTTATTTCAATATTGAAATTACTCAGTAACAGTCCGAAGTCAGGAAGTTGGCGGTTTAATTACCCCCGTGCCTGGGAAAGCACCTTAGTCCTGCTCCTGACTTCTCTCCGGTCATGTCGAATTGCCGTCTCACCGGACTATGAGAGTAATGGAATAGAGAGTGCACCTGTGTTTGCGCACACACTTGTGCATCATAATATCCCCTGTGCAGATGGCTAATCTTCGTTGAGATTGGCCGCCGTGACCGTAGGTTAGGTGGACATTATTATTATGTTGGTCCCATATTTGTTTAGATCTTAAGAACACTCAAGATGTTTCGTGCGTGATAAATCGCAAAAGTCGGTTATTGAGGTGTAACCATGTTGGCGACGTGCTACCTTCTTTCCCATCTTTCAATTCTTGGTGAAAAGTACTTACAAGAGCTTACTGCGTCTTGGCTTCTCATTCATTCCCCTACCGGGGTTGTGCACTCAATAGACATATCTATGAAAAACAGAAAGTAAAACTATAATCACATATATTTTTTCTGTAATGTGTAAAAAAGTGTCCAGCTAGCTCCGTACACTACAACCTCTAGGCCGGAACAATGAAAATAGCTGTATTTCATGACCATTAGGCTTTTTCTCGGCCGCTTTTCAGCTAATGGGGCGTACAGCGAATGGGTCGTACATGGGGCGTGATAACGCGTTTGAGCTCCACTGGTTGCTGCGATTTAATATCGTTATGCCATCGATTTGTATGGAGCAGTGTATGCCGCTCGGGAGAGGTAAGCAGGTTTTAATGTTGGGATTTATTTATTTATTTAAAATTGGTACACAAACAGATCACTGCCATAAACATCACAGAAAAAAGTAAAAACTTATCACTATTAATCTAGACAGAGATCCATAATCAGCATACACAACATGAGTTAATAGTATTTACTTACAACTAGTATTCTATGTTATATTTTATTCTATAACTATGGGTATAATGGGTAAAACGCTTAATAATAAAAGGACACTTAAACACCTTCAAACACAGCGGTAACAACTCTCTTAAATCTGGAAAAACCGTTATCGAACAAATCAATTTCTCTACCACCCCGAACCGTCTCATTGTATGTGCGACACATTCTCACTATAGGATTGAAAAAGGAGGTGTTGTTTTTGTAAACCCGTAAGGCAAATACGTTTGGGTTTCGCGATCTGTACCGGGTGTTAAAACTGAGTGAGGACAATAACTCCGGGGCATCCACAGCTGAATGCACTATTTTATGGAGACAGAGTAGGTCATATCTGTTCCGTCGAGAGTGTAAAGAAATCATTCCAAATTTAGAAAGCCCTTCGCCATAGTCCTTGGGAAGTCTGCCCATGTTGTACCGGTAAGCTATATACTTTAAGCATCTCTTTTGCACCCTCTCAATGGCATTCGTGTGAACATCGTAGTACGGGGACCACACAGGACAGCAATATTCCAGGACACTCCTGATCAAACTACAAAACAAGCATAAAATACTTTTAGGCTTCTTAAAAGCTTTTGTGATTCGAATTACGAAACCCAATAATTTATTGCTTTTATTTATAATGTGTTCGTAATGATAATGAAATGTTAATTTCGCATCAAAATAAACACCCAAGTCTCTTATTACCTCACATCTTTCAAGAGCCTTACCCTTAATATGGTACTTGTGAATAAGCCTATTTTTCTTTTTAGTGAATGAGATAATAAAGCTTTTATTTACGTTAAGGTTCATCTTGTTTGAAACACACCAATCAGATACAGTATCGAGATCCCTTTGAAGCATTTCACAGTTTGCTATGTCCGTGATATCAGTGAATATTTTTAAATCAAAGAAGGGAAGGACATGACAAACGTTTAATCAGATCATTTATAAAGATCACAAAAAAGAGTGGTCCCAGATGCGATCCTTGTGGCACCCCAGAAGTTACAGATATAGGAGTAGATGAAAAACCCTTTAGAGCTATTAGCTGAGTTCTGTTACTGAGATAACACACGACCCATCTCAACAGACACCCGTGTATGCCATAGTACGACAGTTTAAAGCAAAGAAGAGTATGGTCCACCCTATCGAACGCCTTGCTAAAATCGAGATAAAGGGCATCGGCCTGACCACCAGAAGCAAACACATGGCAGAGATAGTCCTTGAACACCAGTAGGTTGGTTAGGGTAGATCTCTTTCTGACAAATCCATGCTGCCTACTGGAGATGTGTCTGCATAAGTGATTATAGAGCGGTCCATAAACTAAGGATTCGAAGAGCTTCGCAAAACACGAGAGAATGCTTATAGGTCGGTAATTGCAGCAAGATGTTCTGTCACCCGATTTATAAATTGGAATCACGTTGGCCATTTTCCAACGGCCCGGAAACACTGAGGTGAGTGGTCTTTGAGTCTCTCTTCTCAATAGTCCAACATTATCATACCATTATTGTATAAAAGGCCCAAATCTCTTTGATTTTGCTTGTGCTTTAATAAGCTATAAATATATAAATAAATATCAGACTACATCACATACATTGATTTGACTCCGAGGTAAGTAGCTTAAGCACTAGTGTTATGGATATCAGAAATAACAGTGGTATTACAAATATATGCTTAAATATTGAATATTACCACCCAGACGCAAAACAAACTCAAATATTCATTATACGATTATTGGTCTTGGGTGGGGATCGAACCCACAACTCTTGGCGCATGGGGCAGGGTCACCACCGAATGCGCCATCGAGCTTGTCATAACCGCTTATCGCTCTGTAGATCTCTTTACCAACAACTTTGGAGATTGCATGCTTGATTTACCATATAACAACTTGTTGGAGATGGGTAGACTAAATAATTAACAATCAATAAAATAGATGTCATTACTTCTTTATTTGGATTTAAAATGATAGAGTATTTGATATAAATATAATGTCTGTTTTCTCTGTCTACCCGCTAGGAAAGTGGTGTGAAGTTTAGTTAGTTAGTTATTTGATATTAAGACTAGTGTCTTAAGTTTTAAACTTAAACCAAGTCGAGAATAGCTACTTTAGACTAAGTCACCTTACTACTATCTCAAATACTCACTTTTAGTACCAAGCCTGGACGTATTTATCCTTGTCACATTCCCTCCTCCTAGCCTCATTAGAAACCAATATCCTAAGACAGCAGTGCATAGCAAAGCGATGCACTCGAGAGTGTCCCCGCTAGCCGGCCGCAACCTCGGCACTCAACAGATTAAGGGCCTCTCGGAGGCTCTCTATAGATGGAGTGCGCAACCATTGTGCTGGATTTCATGTGTAATTGATTCGGCATTTAGCTAAGAAATATTAATTGGATTGACTGGATAGCGTTCGTCTTTGACAACAAGACATAAGTATTTTATGATGCTTATGTTTTGTTGTGGATTAGGGAGACAATGGTAAACGGGCTATTTGGGTAAGGTTGGGATAATGTTGTCTATATAAGTCTTGTTGCATGTAAAATAAATTAGATCCTAGTTAAAGCGCGTATATATGAGTATTAAAAACGTAAACGTATTTGTATGAAAAGGATCATGAATGTTGAAGAGGCGAGTGAGGTGTGTAAGGATCATGCCATACGGCGTTCAGTTCTCGCTGCCTACCCCGCTAGAAAAGTAGCGTGAAGTTTAGTCATGATAAGCTCGATGGTGCATGCGGTAGTGACCCTGCCACATGCGCCAAGAATTGTGGGTTCAATCCCCACCCAGGACAAACATTCGTGTGATGAATACTTGTGTTTGTTCTGTGTCTGGGTGTTAATATCCAATATTTAAGTATATATTTGTAATACCACTGTTGATTCTGATATCCGTAACACAAGTGCTCAAGCTACTTACCTCAGAGTCAGATCAATGTATGTGATGTAGTCGGATATTTATTTAGTTAAAACGTTATCTAAAATGTATTCCAAATTATGTACTTAGTACTTGCTTACTTACTTATCATCACGCCCGTAATCCCCGAAGAGTTAGGCAGAGTCACATACTTAGTGGACCGAGATGAAGGACGAAGAATAAGCAACAAGGACATATAAAATGCAAGCTGTATTTTCGTCTTCGCAGACTCACATTATGTATATATGGGGGCATTGTTATATGTCTGAGACAACCATAATGATGGCTATAGCACGCTTATGTATATTTGACGATTCAGTGCCGACGGCGCGTCCATGACATTAACAATTGGGATGTTGACACCATTTATATTTAAATTTGCAATATCAATTCCGTAAAAGAAAGTATCGTAGTATGTTGTAAAACATTATTGATTTTTGAATATAATAAGTCTACGATTTTAAATTCAACAAAAACTGCTTAATATTTAGTCAATTGACTATACAAATCAGTAACGTCATATGTTGACTAGCCCATACAAAATCTAAGAAGTGATTGCGTTTTGACAGCTTTTAAAAAGTATCTCAATTGACTTGCCAGTCAACATCCCTATTCTTATCTCTTTCTGTCGTGAACTAATTCATGTCCTGGTAAAGCATTAAACAGTTTATCTGTTTCTCATGTTTTCGGCTTAAGAAAATCAAATTGCAGAAGCTGAAATGTAATTCACAAGCCTAATAACTGTCGGATATCGTTTAAAGACGACTCCGAGGTAAGTAGTAGCTTTAAAAAGTAATATTACTTATGTTACGCATATGAGAGTCAATATTATAATACGAATGTTTGCCTGGGTGGGGATGGAACCCACAACTCTTGGCGCATGAGGCAGGGTTACTACCGAATGCGCCATCGAGCCAGTCAATGAAATGAAATGAAATGATCTTTATTTACGTAGGCTCAAATAAGCACTTATAAATCGTCAGTACATATAAATGGAAATAAAAATTTACCACCGGATTCGGAAAGTAGCTTCTACGAATCAAACAACGTTGGTGTAAGGTGTAGAAGAAATAAATATGAATAAAGGGCAAGCGGCATCTAGAGCTATACGCATGTCTAGTGGCATTGCAAGGCATCTAAGACGGCTATGACGGCGGCTTGAGCACGGCTGCATGTATATTTGAGGCTCAGCGCCGACAGCGCCCATAACATTAACAATTCTTATCACTGTCGCCGCTCGTAAACCAAGCGTATGATGCGAGTGCTGTACCAGGGGAACTCGACGACGGCAGGTGACTGACGTGAGAGTTACTCTATGACTCAAATCTTTCGTTGAACGTCCTTGGACACGACCGCGGCGGCAGGTGACTGACATGAAAGTCTGTGACTTGGATGTTCAGACTGAATTACTGTTGACTGATTTTCCTGTTGACCGAATGTAAGTTTTGTCGAACAATACCGAGTTCTATAAAATCGTGAAAGGTGATTCGGTAAACCGAATGTACTTGTGAGTACGGCAGTGGCAGGTGACTGACATTAGAATAACTCTGAGTCACTTACGGCTAAATTACTAAAGATTTTAGTTACAAAAATTGAGACCGAAAACATTTTGAATTGGATTAACTCTTTCTTATTTCCGAAGATTTAAAAATCAAATATACCGTTTTTACCTTGTACGGCTAATACGTTACGTTCTTCAAGCTTTTTTGTCGGCAAGTTTAAGATCTGACTATCGGTCGATAGTTTGATTCATAACGCTCGCGACTTTTAGTGTGACTTTCAGTTCGTGCGAGACGGAGACGCGATTAATCACGTTCTGTCACGATTGGGATTAATGTGCATAAAAAAATCAATGTTACATATGAATGGCCTTTATAGAGACAAAATTTTCAAATTCAAATAATAAAAAAATAAAAAAATTCATATAGATACATGTCCAAGCTCCTTTGTCTAGTTTCCATTAAAATTCAAAATATCTCTAATTATACAGGCTTCATATAAACAGCCATAAATCGTAAATATACTGAAAAAAAATTATGCGTGGTTAATATGGATTAGTAATCCTTTCTTATCTACACTAGAGGAACTACTGTCTTTGCGGAGACAATAAGTCGTGACTGTCGGTCGGTACGCCCTGTTTTCGGTTTGATTGATGATGGGCAAGGCTCTTAGTTCGGGGGGAGGGGGTTGCGATTAATCGCACTCTATCACGACTGCGCTTAATCTTGTCACGACAGTAAAATTGTGTTTGAGCAAACTTGTGAAAGAAGCAGTGATATTTATTTATAAATCATTATAAAGCTTCCATACATACACCACAAAATAATATTATGTTTCGTAAATCTATAAATGAACAGAATTCAAAACTCAAAAAATGTATGCGACTTAGCAAAAGAACAATTGCATAAAGTAGCGACACCAAAATATTGCAAGTTAACTAACTAATAATAATAATAACATCCTCCATATCGATATTGGTCACGGCGGCCAATCAACGAGGATTAGCCAACTGCGTAGGAGATATTAGTCCACAAGTGTGTGCGCAAAAACACCAAGGTGAGGCTGAGTAATATCAATACTGAAATACTCGGCCGCAAATTTTAGGCCCGACCTGAGATTTGAACCCAGGACCTAAGGGGGCGCATGCTACCACTAGACCAATGAGGCAGTCAAGTTTACTATTGACCATTAAGTAGACTGCTGTCAAAAATTTAAAGTATATTTTAAAATCAGTTCCTAATGAGTAAAAATACGATCATATATGTTAAAGTATCATGAAAGTCCAGAAATTATACCCCAGGTTGTACTATAATTATTTCTCGATGTTTTCGTGAGTAGTCTATTTTTGGCTGAATATGGTTCAGGGGGCTTACTGCCCCGTTCACTCTGCCTACCTCTTCAAGGATTATAAGCGTGATATTATGTTATGTTTGTTTGTCTGTTCTTGAGTACCATTTGAAGGTTCTCCCTCACCTCGACAATCCGACAACCAATCAAATCGAAAACACCAAGTACGCACCGCCGACACTAAAGTCTCACTATCGCCGACAAAAAAGACCTGACGGCCGAGAACTGGAAATAAAAGACAGCATCCATCGGGGCTTGTGGCACATAAAAACTGCATTTTTACGGCACAGCCGGCTGTAAACCGGGCTCGTTTACGTAAGTGCGACGGCAGCCCAATGATTTCTAGTTGCATTTGCCCTATTGCTTTTTAGGCGGGGCCCCTTAAATATTCACCTGTGAGTCCGTGGGTGGGACCGCGAAGGCCGATTGAAATGGCGGGTATACAAAACCTCACGGAATCCAGATCGGTTAGCTTTCAAATTTTTATTTCAGTGGCGTTAGTAGGCGTTTTTCATCGGATAATACAGTATTGCTTCCATTTTGTATTTTTAAAGCATGATTCAATTCGTGTTAGACATCTTCTTCGACTGGCCCATTGGTCGAGTGGTCAGAGACCCTGGCCACGAAACCAAGGATCGCGGGTTCGAATCCCGCTAGGGGCAAATGTTTCGTGTTATGAACATGGACATTTGTACTCGAGTCATGGATGTTTATAAACGTATTTAAGTATGTCTACCCGTCCGCCTAGTATCCATAGTACAAGCATAAGCTTAGTTTGGAACTAGGGAATTGGTGTGTCAGTCTGGAGAATTTATTCTAGTAATTTATCTAGTAATCTAGACTAACACATCTCAGAAATCATTTTACAAGCTTAAAGAAATTATAAAAGACGGTCCAATATACTCTCACATTGAAGCTTACCTTAAGGCCAGTAACAAATACTCGGTTCCCTTGGTACTGCGAGTGTGGCCGATGGTGATCACTTACCTTCACTTCTGCTCGCTTACCATTTATGTCATGATAAAAAAACATAGAAAAATAATGTGACATGAAATTAAATTAGATTTTATACTTAACTAGCGGCCCGGTACGTGCCTCGCTACGTATAAAGTAAAATATAAAAAAAAAATTATTGGAAAATTAAATTGAACACTGAAAAAAGTTTTAATTTGACAGCAAAATCCCCATTAACAAAATGATCCGCCATTTATTGAATTCATTTGTTACAAAAAATGTGATAAATGAAGAACCGCTCTACCGATTTTGTGCAAACTTCACATAAACCATCTACTAAATAATTTGAACAAAGCCTAAACATTTAGTTTGGATAGGTGAGCCCGTTCTTGAGTTATCAACCACTTTCAGCCATAAATAAAGCCGGGCTGGGTCAGATGGAAAACTGTGAAAGAGCAGTGACAAGCGGCTAACCTGTTGCCTACACAATCACACACCCAAAACCCGATATACCATTAGTCGCCTTTTACGACATGCTAAGCAAGAACCAAAGTTGGCATATTCTTTTTAAGTCCCAGACCAACATAGGACAGTGAGCTGGGTTGGATGGAAAGCTGTGAAAGAGGAGTGACAAGTGGCTAGCTCATCGTCTACTCAGTCACATACCCAAAAGCCCGTAAACCATTAGTCGCCTCTTACGACATTCTAGGCAAGAACCACAGTTGGCACATTCTTTTTTTTTTGTCCCAGATCAACATGGGCCAAGTCCCAGACCAACATGGTACAACATTTTTATATATATTGATTATTAATCGTATTTCACCGAATAAAGTCTTTTATTCTCACAGCCTACATTTATTTTTGCTTAATATCTAATAAACTTGAGCCAATATACAAACTTAATCGCAAAAGTGTTATATTTTTATTAGAATTAAGACCGACATACATGAAATGTATTTCAATTCCTTTTTCTAAGCTCCAAAATACCATTTTCGCGTCCAAACTTGGATTTTTCCAATTAGCACTCTCAATGCGCCGGCTTGAGAAAAGTCCAAGAGTGCGGTGCGGCAACAAAAACTCTTTAAAATTCCCAAACTCTGGTTACAGACGCGGCGTTAATGAGTCGGCCTAAGTACCTGCGGTCTCCGACCAAGTTTTGTTTACGTTTAGAAAAATAACAAATAACTTGGCCTTTTGGAAGGCGACCGCTTTAGACGGGGGAGTTTTGGCACGTTTTATTTTAGAGGGAGCGAGTTTTTGATAAACTGAATTAAATATGGAGTTGACGGTGACATGCTATATCGTTTTTCACTAGAATAAGCCTCGTTTGAATCATGAAATTAAGCTTATCCGTGAGCTATTTACTTTTTCACAATTTTCCATCTAACCCAGACCATCGACCCATGTTGGTCTGGGACTAAAAAAAAAAATGTACCAACTGTGTTTCTTGCCTAGCATGTCGTAAAAGGCGACTAATGGTATATCGGGCTTTTCCATCTAACCCAATCTAGTTTTATTTTTGGCTGAATGTGGTTAAAGGGGCCTACTGTCTCTTTTACTCTGCCTACCCCTTCGGGGATTATGGGCGTGATGTTATGCTATGTTATGTGTTCTATATAACCCGATTCTTGTTAACAACAAACACAATAATTTTGGTTTCACAGTAGTGTATGAAAGTGATGTTAGCTACGATCTAGAATTATAACTTCTGGCTAAATCTTACAATTTCCTATATGCCTCTTACTTAGATGGGGATGGAGATTGAAATTGGTACTATTTTAAAAATATAATTTAATAAGTTAAAATTATACGATGCAATATACAAACAATCATACGATCTCCCTTGGTGGTGAGCACTCACCTTAATATAACAGCACATGTAATACTATACTGGACTTATGAATAGCGTGTTGATGAGTTGGTCTTCTCTCAGAAGCTAATTTAGATCCAACAGCAACCCGTCAAATGATGAATGCCATCATCTTTACCAACAACAAGCGACCGGGCCTGGTCCTGCAACTCGAAGTTTAAAAATATTAGGTGTCATAATGCCGGAGCAACGGCGCGGCGCGTTCGGCGATTATCGTGCCGCGACGAAGAAAGATCCTGGATACGATCGACTTAGAGATAACGGTTTAGAACGGGTATATAATGGTAACGGATAATCCTACTAATATTATAAATGCGAAAATTTGTATGTATAGATGGATGTTTGTTACTCTTTCACAAAAAAACTATTGAATGGATTTTAATAAAACTTTAGAATAATATAGCTCATACTCTCGAATAACATATAGGCTATGTTTCACGCGATCATCGATGTACCACGCGAGTGAAGCCGCGGGCAGAAGCTAGTGTAATATACAACATTTGTAATTTCTCGGATATTATTTTACTGTTTACAGAAACAAAACATAATGCACTCTATGGGTTACCTGCTCTTTGCTTTACTGAACAATAGTCGAGTTAAATGACAATCAGATAATAATTTGTTTACTCTTATATAATACCTTTGTATGTGTGTGTTTCTATTGAAAAACTATGATTCTAAAATTTATTTCGCTACTATAAAGCATTATTCAGCAGAGGTTTTAAATACATTTTATAGATTAAATACTACCTAGTATAATGTATTTTTTATTCCGACAAAATCCATCCTCATATTGATAGCGTACATATCGAGATCAGCCTTTCAAACTATCAAATACTCATACAATCAAATCAATTTTAATTAACTAAACTTCACGCCATTTCCCTAGCGGGGTAGGCAGAGAGAACCGAACGCCATATGGCACGATCCTTACATTTATCGATCTTAAGCGTCCAGAATTTGCAATTCTCGTTGTTGACCTTCAGTTTTCCCTCAAGGCCAATTCACAACAGGAAAACGAACTCGACAAACATCTCTACCGACTCCCGCATCGCACTCAGAACAAAACAATTGACACCAGCTACACAAACTATCGCTGCGCAAAAATTTATCACTTTTGTTTCTCAGACAGTTTCTTTGGTTATCGGCCATATATTCCGCCGGCGATTGCGTTCGTACGATCGGCTTTGTTTTGCGGGAGAGTTATGTGGGGGGTAATCAAAAGGGATGTGTAAAAGCATTTGGTGATGTGGAAAGTCGTTGTGGATAGAAGTGCGAATAGGTTTAACGATTTAGTTATAGGGGACAAATTAGCTTTTGTTTTAAATTTTGAAAGGCCCGTTTGTCGAGTCGTCAGAGATCCCGGCCACGAAGCCGAGGGTCGAAGGTCCGAATCCCGCTAAGGGCAAATGTTTCCTGTGATGAACATGGACTAGACATTTGTACTCGAGTCATGGATGTTTTTGAACGTATTTAAGTATGTATATCCATTTACCTAGTACATATAGAACAAGTTATTTAATAGCTTGGTTTGGAACTAGGGAGTTGGTGTGTCAGTCTGAAGAATAAAAAAAAATTAAACGAAGAAGGAAATTGAAACGGAAATTGACAGGGAAACGGATGTATGAAATGGAAAAAAGCTTGCGCTTGGCTCAACTATTATGATGTAGGTATGTATAATCATATAAAATAATAGGTGTTAGTCGAATTTCCGACAAAACGGTATATGTATCAAATAGGTATACGTTAAATGTATGATGTTGTGTAAAGTTACGGCCACCGATTTTACTGTGATTTTTGTTTAAAATCGAGGCTCTCTGTTTAAAATCCGTCCTCACTCCGATAACGGGGTCAACCGAATACTGCACGATATGCGAATAATTTGACCGGAAAACGATATTCAAACCATTTAATTAAAGCTTTACACAATAAAACGCATGACAAAACACAAGAAGCCGCATACCGTCAGAAAATCATTTCGCTTCCGAAAAACACGATGAAAAAAATGCGGGAAATTGGAGAGATTCTGAGCGGCACCGCTGAATTTCCGGCGTCCGCTGATTAAATCGCAGGTGGATGCAGGATGCAGGCGATGCGGGCGCGTGCACGCGGGAAACACGGGCGACGCAAACGCGGGCACCGCGTATAATCAGCGCATTGTCCGTGTAATATCATTTTAATTTTCTTCGCTGCGACGATGATAAATTTAATTGGAAGCCGACTGAATGTGCTCTTTAAAATTGGGTTATTATTGTTACATGATTATTATTTTCAATAATTTTATATTATTACCGTTGTGGAGAGCGGCGCGAGTGATTTTATTCGTCGTTCGGACTGTAATTAACCGATTTACTTTCGTTTGGAAACAATTTTTTTTAATAATGGTCGTTTCGAGTCTCTGCTATTTGTAATACAGTAGATTAATTTCTTTTGAAGTCCGTTATAATGACTGAATAACCGCCTGGTTAAGGTCGCAACCCGTGGTACTAATTAAAATTAAAATCCCACAAATATAATATGCACACACGGGTTTATTGGATAGTTCTTATTTACAAAAACACCTTAAGACTATATATAGATCCGGAGAAACGTTTCGCCTGCGCGATCTAAGATACACGCAGCGCCATCTATTGACAGCGTTGCGGAACCATATTTACTATGGAGCTGTACAATGACAAACCGCTTAATTTATTTTATCGTTGTGTTGGTTGTTGGTCTGAGTCTTAAAAGTAATTTACCAAGTATGCTATTTGGCTGCTGAATTTGTGGATGGTGTATTGGACTTATAGTAATTCGTCGCTTACACAATCTAAAATCATTGCATTTTAGATTGCTAAGTTGAGTTAACCATCTACCTATTGCCAACTTTTCACATTTCCCATCTAACCAAACGCAATATTTTTTTAATAAAGTATTAAGACGTGCGTTTTCGTCTTCACTGCTTCTAAGACTTCCCATAACATTTTTTTTTTTTAAATTGCAAATATCAAACACGTTCTTAAATAATCACAGAAGTAAAAACAATTGATTCTATTCTGATATTCTGAAGTCTACACGAGCGGTGTCGCCGATAATATCTGGTGTTCAATAAAATCTCCGCCGTTACGTAAGGACATTCTCTCTGGTGCGTCATATTTCTTATCCTATTTTATCTACATCACATTAATTTTGTATATCTGATGATTCGTAAACCTTCAAGGGATATCTGCGATCAGGAAGCATAGTTATACCTATCAAGTACTGTGTATGTTTATAGTATTTTTATGGTCCTTCCTGCTTCAAATTTAAAAGGGTTACCTATTGTAATAAGTTTATTTCTTTAGCTAACAGCTAGGTTGAAATTTAAAGAAAAAATAAGTTATTGGTATCATTTAGATTATCATTTGAATGGTTCGATGGCGCTTACGGTAGTGACCCTACCCCATGCGCCAAGAGTTGTGGGTTCGATTCCCACCCAGGACAAACATTCGTGTGATGAATACTTGTGTTTGTTCTGTTTCTGGGTGTTAATATCCAATATTTAAGTATATATTTGTAACACCAATGCTGATGCTGATATCCGTAACACAAGTGCTTAAGCTACTCACCTCGGAGTCAGATCAATGTATGTGATGTAGTCTGATATTTATTTATTATTATTATTATATCATCACGAAGCTCCCTACACTCACTGTGCTCGGGGACCTAATTGCGTCTAACCGTCTCGATGTATTGTATATATTAACATACATACATAACATCACGCCCACGATCCCCGAAGGGGTAGGCAGAGTCGAAGGGGCAGCAAGCCCCTTCAACCACATTCAGCCAAAAATAAAGCCGGGCTGGGTCAGATGGAAAATTGTGAAAAAGCAGTGACAAGCGGCTAACCTGTCGCCTACACAATCACACACCCAAAACCCGATATACCATTAGTCGCCTTTTACGACATGCTAGGCAAGCACCACAGTTGGCATATTCTTTTTAAGTCCCAGACCAACATGGGACAGTGGGCTGGGTTGGATGGAAAGCTGTGAAAAATACTTACAAGCTGTGAAACATACGTATATATTAACATACATTTTATTTGTTTCAAATATCGATAACTTTCCACTTGGAATACATTATATGTTGTCGTAACGGGAAGGTTACAATATCAAAGCCCAAGCTAAACACGAGCATTCAGCGGATACAGCAGACGCGATGCATTATTTAGACGAATATTGCATCGGGATGCAACTCTACTTCGCATATTAAAATCACTCGCTCGCGATACCGTTTTCAGATGCGGACAAAATGCTCGTTCTAAGGCCATATGAGAACTAAAAAAGTAGAGTAGACTGTATTGTGTACTAGCTTCTGCCCGCGGTTTTACTCGCGTGGTACATCGATGAAATATAGCTTATGTGTTATTCTAATGTAAAACCTATACTATTGCAAAGTTTCATCAAAATTCATGCAGTATTTTTTGCGTTAAGTAAGTTATGACCTTTGATTGTTTGATGAGTCTCGTCTACCACTTAAGGTTTAGCAACAAAACAATAGCCACAATAATCTCCCAAAGACCTCTATTCGCAACCAACTTAACTCGAAATCTCCGAATTCCTCGCAACATCTAGATTACAGCGGGTAATTTTAACACAAAATGCAAGTGCAATAAATATGCATAGTTAAAGTCATTTTTTGTATTATCACGAATTTTCAAAAACTTAAGGGATCTTGACGTATCCGTAAGATCCCTGCTAGTAGGGTAATTTATTCATTTGATGATAGTAAATTACGAATTTATTTAGTAAAATATGGTACGCTAGACGTTTAAACCTTAAAGATAGGTATTAAGTATTAATCCCAGAAAATTAATTTCTAGTTATAGGATAGTTATCTAATTATAGGTAGAAACTATCCTAGATAGATATCTAGGATAGTTTCCGCAAAACGTTGCTGTGGCTTATCAACTGAATAGACTGCCGTTTGTGAAATTAAAAACAACATTTAAAACAGTCACCTCAAAACCTCCAGTCGCGCAGCCAACCTAACCCGAAATCTCCGAATTCCTCGCAACAAATCCGAGATCAGAGCGGGCAATTTTAACAAAAATACAAGTGCAATTTGCGAATCCGCAACCGCGGCTGGTCCCGTCTTAATAGTGCTGGCTCGCTTTGTTAGTGCGGATGCGTCTGCGGCTCGTGATCGCGACACACTGCCCTCTAATTGCGGTCTTAATTACCCCCTCCCCGTTCTTTATTCGCGGGTTTGGGACACGTGGTTAGAGTTTGGGAAACGAATGTTTTCGTCGGAATGTTAATCTGGCTGATTAAAGTCATATTTTTCTTCTGTTTTTTTTTTTCTATTATGTTAGAGATTTTGTCAAAATCTCGATATTTCTGTCAGATTGAAAACTATCAACCTTGTGATTGAGATTTTGTTAAAGCATTTTGTCAAGCAATTCAATCAAGCATATCATCTAGCATAATTAGGTTTGTAAGGTTATTAGTTGTGTAATATAATAGTTCAATCGCATGTAAAGATATCTTCGAATATGACTTGTTTTTCAGGTATAAATAAATCAAAAATACATACATAAATCAATAACGAATTGTGTTTACACTAGCACACCAATTTAATTTGATCGATATGCTTGATTGAAATGCTCGACCTACATATAAAATGTTTATTTATATATCCACTACAAATTAACGTGTTAATCACCCCAATATTTGCCCCTAGCGGGATGCGACCTCGCGGCCTTTGGATAAATTATTGAAATATTTGAATAGTATATTTTGCAGCTTTAATTTGTTTCCCTTCCAGCTTAGTATTAGAAGTTTCGTTGTCAACCTTTAAGTTCTATTGCATAAGATTCATTATTGTGGATGTATACTTAGGGCTTTGAACTATACATTTGATAGCTGACTACAGATTGTACTAATGAAGACAGACTCCTACCGATTTATTCCCCATTCCCAGCAGTAGTGTGTACTTGAGCCGTCCGGCGACCAACATATGGCATCTGTTGGCTGGGAGAGGCCTCAGCGATGCCAAGCGGCTCCTAATGGCCAGATTACAAATAGCACCTCTTATTCAGCTGCCGCCAACACTGACTCTGATTTAGTATGAGGTTCAACATCTGATGGAAATGTTTGGAGATTTTTATGGGAGCGTAATGCGTTATTGCTGTGCAAGCTGTTACGTTATCATCGTGGAAGGCTGTTAGACAGATGTTTATCGTAAGTGTTTTTTTATTATTGGCAATTAAAGTTTTGTACTGGATTTTTTGGACAGATAAAGGGTTACAGCCCTTTAAGATGAAAAGTAAGGCAAGTTGATTTTCTGCTATGAGCAATACGTTATACAAGCGATTGATCAACAAAGATTCAAACATGGGAAGTTTTATATATATTTAACATGAAAATGTTAAATGTTAGATGAAAAGATCTGCTCTGGTTAATCTTACACTTTTATTGTAAATTCATATTATGTCATCTCCCGCAGTCATTGATTGTATGATTTGGTTTAAAACATTTAAAAGAAAAGTGTAGATATATTACTCATGTATATTCTGACGCTGAAAAGAGTAACTACCGAGTTTCTTGCCGGTTTCTTCTCGGTAGAATCAGCATTCCGAACCGGTGGTAGATTCACATTGCTCTAAGGATTTTGTAAAATTGACGATTTATAAGCGCTTTTTTTTTTAAGGCCTACATGAATAAAGAAGTTTTGAATTTGAATTTGAATTTGAAAAATTATGAAAAAAGTGACAAGCGGCTAGCTCGTCGTCTTCATAATTATTTTTTTTAGGGTTCCGTGCCCAAAGTGTACAACGTGACCCTATTACTAAGACTCCGCTGTCCGTCCGTCCCTCCGTCTGTCATTAGGCTGGTCTCATGAACCGTGATAGTAAGACAGTTTAAATTTTCACAGATGATGTATTTCTGTTGCCGCTACAACAACAAATACTAAAAACAGAATAAAATACACAAGACATGATTTTTTTGCAGTTTTAAAGATCATTGTACGGAACCCTTTGTGTGCGAGTCCGACTCGCACTTGGCCGGTTTTTATTAACATCAGTGACTCGATTACCAGTGACCATGTTCTTGTACAGTAATTGAAAATAGTAATGTATACCAAATCAGAAAAGCTCAGTTGGTGTTGTTTTTACATAAACCCCTTTGAATCCCGACACTCACTCGAGGCTCCGTTACTAGGTGTCGATGTCACAATAAATGCAACCCCAGTGGGGGGTGCTCGTAAAACGCGCATAATGCCGTCGCATAATGTTATTGTTTACCGCGACCGTCGAGTCTACGTTTATTAGATTGCACTGTGAAATGTATCTTTTATGGGAATGTTGAAGTTGTTTCATATCGTTTCCTAGCATGATTGTCAGATCATTCACAGGTGAACGTACTGAATTGCACTTGTTAATCAGTTCTCATACGCTTTATGGAAGAACTGGTTCAAACCGGGAATGTATACTTGTTTTTTTTTTATTTGAATACGTATCAAATACCACAGGCTGAACGGTGTAGGAAAAAAAATCGTGAGAAAGAGGAATTAGAAGGTTCGGACTACGGATCTGTCTGGTACTCCCATCTGAAGGCTACAAGTCAGTCGCTTCAAAATTTATAATCAGATTAGCTAACTCCAGGATCATACTTCTAGAGAACTCCATCTAGGATGTGACGCTAAAATGATAGCTAGAAGAAACATTTGTCTAATTCTTGCATAGTCTACATTATTATTGTAATGTATTACATTAATTGTATTTGAATTATATATTGTATACTTACATGGCGATTTAAAAGAGTAACTACCGAGTTTCTTGCCGGTTCTTCTCGGTAGAATCAACGTTCCGAATCTGGCGGTAGAATATTTTTTTTTATTATTATGACTAGTCATAAGTGTTTGTGGAGCCTACATGAATAAAGATATTTCTATTTCAGGTACATAGCTTGTAATGATTTCTGTAGTTACGGCTACCTACACAAATATCACTGTGGTGGTGGTATCAAATATTGCGACTATTGTGACGTTAGCGTAACCATTCCAGCGTCTAGCTGAAGGTGTCTCCAAACACCCGCTTTGCATAAAACGACGACACCGGCATTTCTTCGCGTTAAGAGCAACGCTTTAACCGTCCTGTTTGTTGCGAGTCGTATTTAAATAATGTCCGTGTTTAAAGTTTGTTGTTATGAGATAAGATTATGTTTTAAGGCTAAGGAGATTTTAAAGGCGTGTAGTTTTTGGAAAGTTGCACCTAACTTTTTTTTATATTGAGACAGATATTATAATGTTAGTCAGAATTGGTGCAAAAGTTATTACATTGCGTCGAATGCAAAGGAGGCGAGTTTCACCTTTGCATTGGGACAAGTAGTCGTTAATGAAACAGGAATTTATATCGGGTTGGTTAGTTTTAAATTCCACTTTACAAGTGCTTAAAAGAACTTAGTTAAAAATTAAATGAATGGAGCACAACATGCACAAATTGTAATCATATTGGCGTTGACTTTAATTTCTTCAAAGCCTCGTGTACACACCGATCATCGTCACAGTTACCAAATGCACTAAACAAACCATCGCAAATCGAACTCAAAAAATTTGCATCCTCCTCACAGACATCTGCTATTCTAAAAGCTTTCGCCCGAAAAATGTCGCAGAATCCAGGTAAAGAGCCAACACTTGCTGGATGCAATTCTGTCGTAGGCGGGACGGGATTCCGAACGCGTGCCCGGACGAATCGGATAACGCGTCACGCCGAAACTTACAGACTCAATTTACAGAACGCGATTACGGGACGTGCCAGCGGAATCTCTTGCAGGAGCAGGCGTGGTTAGCGAGACTAATGGCGTGCTCCGACTTGCCTGATAATACTGAGCAGAGAGTGTTTGATTTTGGCAGTTGAATTTTTAGATACAGAAAAATTATATCGTTTAAACTTTGATAGACTCAGGACACAGTATGTACAGTATATTATTATGATGTTAATGACTGATGCTATGGACAGCGGCACTTTGATATTTCCATCGATTGTACGAATTGGTAGGGCTACGCTAATAAGATGTCTGCTGGATCAGATGGACTTACCGCGCCCTTTGCGTTCGACGCAAAGTCTGAATACTGCATCCACAGAGCTTCCGCTATAAATAATAACAATAATAAATATTTTTTTCTGACTGTTCACCAATTCCTAGTTCCCAATTAAACTTATAAGCTTGTGCTATGGATACTAGGTGAACGAATGGACATACTTAAATACGTTTATAAACATCCATGACTCGAGTACAAATGTCCATGTTCATCATACGAAACATTTGCCCCTAGCGGGATTCGGACCTGTGACTCTCGGTTTTGTGTTTAGGGTCTCTGATAACTCAACCAGCCGGCCTGCCTGTCTATTAATGTGTAAGCTACTGGTAAGAGATAATTTATTCCAAACATTCTGTTCCACCAACATTCCACACCTTAGGTACTAATTAGCTGTCTCTTACCAGGCTGAAACTTACAGATTCAATTTCAGACGAATCCTTTTACGGAAACGTGCTTGACTGAAATTTCTTAAGTCTTGTTGGTAAGCTTGTTTGTGGTTAGTGAAAGTTAAGGATTTTGAACCTGAACAAAGCAAGAGTCATTCGTGAAAACATTATCAGGGATACTTTGATTCCTCATAATGACAAAACAGTGAAAATAGAGAATCATAAAATCTAAGAAATTCGTGTTTTTTTTTACGGAAAATGCAAATGCAATACATATCTTGTTAATATTTTACTTGAAAGCTATTTTACTTAAGCACTGGAAACGGAAAACGGTAATAGAAACCAAAAAAGGAAAACGGAAACCAGAAACGGAAACGGAAAGGATAAAATTCTCACAGTGAAATTAACAAGCTAAAATTGTAAAATTAAAATGACAGCGTCAAAGAAACATTCGCAAATCGAAACTGCTAAACCCGCTTATCTATTTTTCCGAGCCAATCGCGATTCAACGTAGCCGAATATTGTAAACTGAACGGCCAATCGGCCCAACTAAATCTAGCTAATGGCTCCGCAGATTAGCAACACCATGTATCACCAGCTTTTACAATAACGCCCAGAATTAACTCGCGGCCATTAATTAAGCATCTGAGTGTGCCACAGTACAATTATGAACAGTGAAATTGTTATGTTTTTTATAAAAAATAATTGTACAATTAATTGTGGTGGGTTAAATCATCATCACATGCGTTTATCCGAAGTATATTTGAAAGGAAAAGTACTTGGCCAAAGTCTGTATTATTAAAAAATATATCTATATTTAAGTACGTATTTATGACTTCACATCGGCGATAATGAAACGATGTGAGGAAAACCTTAACATTATTAATAAAATAGCAGCGCCCTGCGGTTTCACCCGCCTAGTTCCCGTTCTCGTGGGAATAAGGGTATAAAATATATCCTATAATCACCTATATTACTTGCTGATAAAGTAGCTTTCAATTGG
The DNA here is from genome assembly GCA_951394215.1 of Glyphodes perspectalis. Classification (NCBI taxonomy): domain Eukaryota; kingdom Metazoa; phylum Arthropoda; class Insecta; order Lepidoptera; family Crambidae; genus Glyphodes; species Glyphodes perspectalis. The sequence continues at coordinate 16,213,658 of OX596208.1, read as the reverse complement.
AGAAAGAATTATTAAAATCGGTCCAGTAGTTTCGGAGCCTATTCGATACAAACAAACAATCAAATATTTCCTCTTTGTAATATTAGTATAGATTAAATGAAAGACCTTTGGATGTGCACTGATGATTCAATTAGTCTGCTTTGACCCATAAGGTTAGAAAGACCAGTATATCTATGTACGTATTTATACCACTAGCTCGACGGTGAAGGAAAATATCGTAATGAAACCTGCAAATTCAAACAACTTTGGATTTGTAACCATGATCCAACAATTGTCTGGTTCCCCCGTCTTAGGGTTACGAAGGTCAGATCGGCAGTCGCTTCAATGTAATTACCAGACTCGCTAAATCCTGGATCGTGGTCTAAGCGGACCCCGTCTAAGCACGGGACATAACGCTAAGAAGATGATGAATTTCTCAACTTAAAGATATTTCACTTTACGGCGCACAAAATAAATGTGAATAAAATAATCAATATTTCTGATAAACTATGTCAACAATACATGTAAGTAATGCTTACACTGAAAGCCTTTTAAAATTAAAACTAATTAAAAATTATGTATGAAATAGGTACTATGGGTCAAGAAAGACTTTCAGCTTTGACAGTTTTATGTATTGAAGCTGATATATCATATAAGTTAAATTACAGTTAATCATTAAGAAGTTCAGTCAAACGAAAAGTTTAATTTCAAGTGATGTATTATGTTATATTCCTTTCTTCTTGGACCATTAGAGGGCCTCGCAAAGTATACCTTGCCCACAATAAGTTTAGGTTTTGCGCTGCCACTGCCGGAGAAGATGTAAAATTTGAGTGTTTAATAAACTTCCTTGGCAGGGGAAAAACCATATGTCATTATGACGTGTTTGTCCCATTGTTTGTTGGGGATGACTTGGACCGCAGTACCAGATTGAATTATAATTACTACTTAGTTATTACATAAAACAAGTGCCACCTTACCTTGGTAACTATTAAGTAAATGAGCCATATTAATTTGGTCATGGTTACATATCTATGCTAAATGGAATAGTAGTAGTAGTAATACTAGATGAAACCTAGAACAGAAGGCAAGAAAACTATTTGATTCATATTTTCTTGACATATGAACGTCAGAAACGATCACGCGGTTACAGAATTCATTTGACAAAATCAAAAAGTTTCCATGCATTAATTTACAATCTCATCATCATCCTCTTGCCCTTCTCCCAGTTCATCTGGGGTCGGCGCAGCATGTCTTCCTTTTCCATACGTCCCAGTCAGCCGTCATCAAGCTATCCACTCCCATTTCTCTCATATCATCTTTCACACAATCCATCCATCTCTTATTTGGCCTTCCTCTTCTTCTCCATCCACTAACATTCATACTCATCACTCTCTTTGTCACATGTTCTTCCTCTCTTCTCATCACATGCCCATTTACAAAATTAATTTTTGTAAATTAATTTACAATCTAGCATTCCTTATATAAACAAGTTATGATCACACTTGGCAGACTGCCCGCTAACACAACTCCAGTTAGATTGATGTTCTAACAATTGGACAAAGTCAAATTAAACCCGTAAAATACTAGATTTAAGTCTTTCTAGACAGGCAATGAACAACAAAAAATGTTACAGTCAAATGCCATGACATTTCGGCCAAAGACCTTTGAACTATTACCATTGGAACAAAGAAGCGTCTTGGCTCTGTAAATGGCGAATGAAGTAATATATTTCTATTAGTTTCATTTGAAGAGCGTGATATGGGTAGATTTTTCTAGAGTGCGCAGTGCAAAACATTTGCAGACAGTTGACAGATTTACGTATCTTGGGTTCAATGTTTCAACACAGATAAATGGTAACAGTCGAATATAAATTACAATGCGGTTTTAAAATGTCATCAACTGTTTACTAACAGCATCAAATGATATCTAGAAAAAAATGTGACTTTACTTTATACATACATACATAACATCACGCCCATAATCCCCGAAGGGGTAGGCAGAGTCAAAGGGGCAGCATGCCTCTTCAACCACATTCAGCCAAAAATAAAGCCGGGCTGGGTTAGATGGAAAATTGTGAAAAAGCAGTGACAAGTGGCTAACCTGTCGCCTACACAATCACACACCCAAAACCCGATATACCATTTGTCGCCTTTTACGACATGCTAGGCAAGAACCACAGTTGGCATATTCTTTTTAAGTCCCAGACCAACACGGGACAGTGGGTTGAGTTAGATGGAAAGCTGTAAAAAAGGAGTGACAAGTGGCTAGCTCGTCGCCTACTCAGACACATACCCAAAAGCCCGTAAACCATTAGTCGCCTTTTACGACATGCTAGGCAACAACCACAGTTGGCACATTCTTTTATTTTGTCCCAGATCAACATGGGCCAAGTCCCAGAACAACATGGGACTTTACTTTATAGGTCGGTTAACTACCATCTGATCATTGAAAAATCTTAGTTGATGCGTTTTACAGTCTTGAAGCGAATCCAAAACACCAGGCTTCGAATACCGCTAAGAGGAAATATTCGGGTGATGAATACGAGCTATCGATATTTATATACGCATTTAGTAAATAAATAATAAATAAATATCAGACTACATCACATACATTGATCTGACTCCTAGGTAAGTAGCTTAAGCACTTGTGCTACGGATATCAGAAGCAACAGTGGTATTACAGATATATACTTAAATATTGGATATTAACACCCAGACACAGAACAAACACAAGTATTCATCACACCGAATGTTTGTCCTGGGTGGGGATCGAACCCACTACTCTTGGCGCATGGGGCAGGGTCACTACCAAATGCGCCATCGAGCTTGTCGAAATTTATTTTAATTTAGTAATTTCTTACTTTTCCGTTCCATTGGATTTTCGGCATTAGCGAATGCACGTTAAGAAACTACAAGACCAATATATAACATTATATCTATGAGCCAAACATTTCATTTAAAATTTTGGTCCGGTTTTAAAGCCTGACAAAACGAATATGCCACCACTGCCAGCACACCTCCCGATATTAAAACCTCAAGAAGTAGAAATAACAGATGACATCGCATGTTTTATTCATGCTCCATCTTTGTCAAAGTTTCGCCCAATAAGTTCGGAACTAGCATAAGATCGCGATAGGTCCAATTTGCATTTTAATTGGTTCCATCCACCGGTGGGGTCCCACGGGCGCGGTTGGAACCTTTAATTGTCGGGCTAATGCAATGGGATGGGTTCCGCTTTTTTGGTGGGCCCTTGGGTTTGTATTTAGGGCGAGGTCGGTTTGGATTTGTAGAGTTCATTTTTTACTTGAGAGCGGGGGTGGCTTAATGGGAAAGGCTTCTATCAGAGGGTTGCTGGTTTATATCCAAGCATGTACCTCTGGATTTTTCAAATCTAAGTACGAATTTATTTCACATGCTTGTGAGGGAAAATATCGTAATTAAACTTGCTTATTCAAAATAACTATGGATGTAAAACCATGATCCATTTTTTTTAATATCACACTACATCACATACATTGATCTGACTCCGAGGTAAGTAGCTTAAGCACTTGTGTTACGGATATCAAAAACAGTGGTATTACAAATATATACTTAAATATTAATTTTAACACCCAGACACAGAACAAACACAAGTATTCATCATACGAATGTTTGTCCTGGGTGGGGATCAAACCTACAACTCTTGGCGCATGGGGCAGGGTCACTACCGAATGAGCCATCGAGTCATTTAGTTTTTTTCTGGTATCCGTGTGTAAACATTACGAAGCTCAGGCAAGTGACTTGACTTTAATATGATTACCAGACTAGTCGGACAGGGCTGGGTTAGATGGAAAATTGTGAAAAAGTAGTGACAAGTACCCAAAACCTGATATACCGTCACTCACCTTTTGCGACATGCTAGACCAATTTTTATTAAATTTATTCTTTGAATAATTCAATACAGATATGATTTTAATTCTAAGAGAACGCGTACAACAAAATCCAGAAGAATCCCAAGCTGGGTCCGGAACCCGTCCCGTCGTTAACACTATCCCGCACTTTCCCCAGGTTCTAATGAATTTGCATTCATTGGAATATGGATCCCATCGTTCTTTACATTTCTCCGTATATTTAATAGCTTATTATATTCCGTCTGAGATTTTACATTAAGCTTTAATGGAAAATTCTAATGTGCTAGTAATTTCTCTTGCAGCTTTTATTTTGCAGAGAGCGTTATTTAGAGCTGGACTCGTGCTGCGAGTTTTATCGTAGTAAATTGTTTGAAGTATGAGGAATTGTGGAGTGCATTGTGCTCATTGTTTTTTATGTGTTTTCTAATGTGATCGGGAATCGAATCTGTGTTCTTTAGAGATCTAGTTAAAAGCCCTAATCACGAATGATAAAAAAGGTTAGTTTAAGCATTAACATTTCTGAAAGTGACTGTTGCAGTTTATGTACCACGAAGTCTCAAAAATTACGAACTACGAATATGAAAATTAGAACTGACAAATTTCTTTGTATACAATTAGATGTAAAATGGAGAGGCTTTGAGCCAAAAACGAAAATAATCGAGGTCAGACGTAAAATTGTGAAAGAATAGTGACAAATGCCACTCGCAACCTAAAAACCGAAAAATGTTAGGTAGATATTTTATATTTTGTCCCATGTTGGTCTGGGACTTGGACCATGTTGATCTGAGACAAAAAAAAAAGGATGTGCCAACTGTGGTTCTTGCCTAGCATGTCGTAAAAGGTGACTAATGGTTTACGGGCTTTGGGTATGTGACTAAGTAGGCGACGAGCTAGCCACTTGTCACTCCTTTTTCACAACTTTCCATCCAACCCAGTCCACTGTCCTATGTTGGTCTAAGTCCTAACTTAAAAAGAATATGCCGACTGTGGTTCTTGCCTAGCATGTCGTAAAAGGCGACTAATGGTATATCGGGTTTTGGGTGTGTGTCTACAGTCTCAACAGAGCATTAACAACTACACTTATTTAATAGTCCAAACATGTATTTTTACAGTGATGTAGTTTTTCACTTTTGTCTTTGAAAGTGTTCCCAAACATTTAAATACCGAACAAGGGCCCACGCACTCCTCGCTGCAATTGATAGGTCGTTGTTGCCCCGGCTGGGTTTTACTGCGATTTTATTGCGAGAGGCGAATCCCTTCGCGGCGTTTACACAAAATATCGTTTTAAATGTGGTGTAGCGTCATAAATGAGGGCTGATTGAGCTGGCGCCAGGCGTAACGACCTGAAGAACCCTTTTTGTTTTGTTTTTTTTTTTAGTTAATGATACAAAACTTCTTTCGAGGATTATTTTAGACAATATCGAATAGTATTTTGATAGATTCTTTTTAAAAAAATATGGAAGTCCTATTCTTGTTGTTGTTGTGGGGAGTTATCCCATAGGTTCAAGGCGTTATCACGTTCTTAAAGCGATGTTTTTAATAGTCTTATCTATACTTATAATAAATCTGTAGAGAGGTCAATTCTGTCCATGAAATATGTTTTTAAAATAACTATCAGGGGGTGATTAGTGACCGATACTGATGCCAGATATGCAATCAGTAAAATTTTTGTCTGTCTGTTTGTCTGTCTGTCTGTATGTTCCTTATAGAAACAAAAACTACTCGACGGATTTTAACGAAACTTGGTACAATGATTCTTCATACTCCTGGGCAGGTTATAATATACTTTTCATCACGCTACAATCAATAGGAGCAGAGTAGTGAAGGGAAATGTTGGGAAAACGGGAGAAGTTACTCCATTTTTTAAGCTTCCGTCGCGTGTGCAGCCTTAATGGTTAAAGTTGCATAGAAATCATGTATGGCGGAAATAGTCTTTATAATATTAACCATAAACGCGGGTGACACCGCTGGCACAGCTAGTTATTAAAATAACACATTACGTACAAAAAGTGTTTAATAAATATCAATAACGAGTGAGAAATTCAGCAATTGAAGGTAGCATAAAAAATAAAAGCAATAAAATTGAGATGAAAATAATGAAATTTTCAAAAGCACTCAAAAGCCTCCAAAAGCCCAATTTTGCAGATTAAAAAATCGATCTCAAACTATCAAGTGACTATATCATCGAGCGTTAACTGCATGAACCCCGATCCTCCATTATTGGGTCGCATTACCCGTCGGCTTCATCAGGAAGGTGTCGGCGCGTCGCGCGTCACACGTAATCGACTTAGCTCGGCTAGTTACGTGCTGCGAGCGTTATGCGACACGGAGCGGTGTTAACAAGGAGCTAAGTATCTAAAGTATCATCTTTGTGGAACAGTAAAGGATAAATAATGGTAAAAGTTGGTACAAGTACAAAGTTAATATCATATAAGGCTACTTCAAATTGTTACAATACCTATACATATATTTATTTCACCTATAATAGCTGTTTCAAAATTGAAACCGTAAACGATTCTTGATCTGAACTTTGTCTTTTAAACTCAAAGCCCAAATTCAAAATATATTTATTTATGTAGGCCTCAAAAAATAACTCATAAATTGTCAAATAATACAAAATAGAACAATTTGAATCTACCACCGGTTCGGAATGTCACATCTACCGAGAAGAAACCGGCAAGAAACTCGGTAGTTACTCTTTTCAATGCCAGATTGCATATAAGAATTAAAATGTACAGATTGTATCAATATTTATTATGTCATAGTTAATTTTCATCGAAGATCTAGGCGAGTCAAGTAAGTAGCTATATTCGATATAATCGACTTAGCTCGGCTAGTTACGTGCTGCGAGCGTTATGCGACACGGAGCGATGTTAACAAGGAGCTAAGTATCTAAAGTATCATCTTTGTGGGACAGTAAAGTATAAATAATGGTAAAAGTTGGTACAAGTCCAAAACTAGTATCATATTAGATAATTCAAAATTGTATATTATTCCCTAAACTGATAACGCAATGTGGAAGTTCACAATGTCTTATCGTCACCATCAATTTAAATAAATTAACGTTACAACGTTTCACTCATTACGGTTAACTATTAATCTGTACATCTGTTTGTTCCAGGCCGCACTACGCTCTCTCCGCACAAATGGAAGCACTAAGTTCCTACGGGATCGGCCCGGCCCTCCTCATGCTGGGAGAGGGCTATTCACGTGAGTACCTTTCATTATACTGCTATTGCTATTTTTTATGCGTGTGTACAAGGAATCGGAGATAAGTTGACTAAACGAGTTGTGAGACGTTTAAAGTTGGTTTAATACAAAATACTTGAAACAATTGTTTTTTTAATAATGTATAGAAGCCAAGGACAGTGTTTCTAATTAAAAGTCTTTTTTGTCAACGTAATAAGGTTGGTTTTTCAATGGTCTGAAAACAAAGAACCAACAGCTACTAAAACATTCTAAATCTATGAGCTACACACAAATGTATAGACCTCATTCATTGTTTTATTTAGGAAGGCTACGATGACATTTGAAAATGAATTTCAACCACCCTTCCCAACCCAACCGTTATTTTAAGAGCATGTTAAGTGTTTTATTTATTTTTCTAAAACTATTCCAGTATTTGCGTCTTATTACTCATCATCTTATGTTGCTTAACTGATGCTGGAAGGTATAACTCCTTGAAGATTGGTAGTTTTGGATAATTATTTTAATATTATAGACTTGTTAAACTTTGTATACACTTTCGTATTTAGTCTCATTAGACCGGACTCCAAAGCTAACTGATTATTGTAAATATTTAAATACGTGTTAAAGTTTAATACTTTAATCAAAGCAGTCGGAAGAATTTATGTTATACTTTTTATTGTTTAGATATTGAAATACCTATTTAAGCAGGTTCTTATTTGTGTTTTATTTAATAAAAAAATTTTTGCGGGTTTTTTTTAATTCGGTTTTTTTAATTTATTAACGTCAAAGTATTAATTTTACAATTTACCTTGAGATCGTAAACCAAGTCATACCATTAATGTCCGTTGGAGGTACGTATAATCGCGATAAAATATAGATAATCAGATTAGTATTGGTATTGTACCAAGCAATAAATAGAAGAGATGAGTCGTAGAACAACATTATAAATAAATAATATATAAATAAATATTCAACTACATCACATACATTGATCTGACTCCGAGGTAAGTAGCTTAAGCACTTGTGATACAGATATCAGAAACAACAGTGGTATTACAAATATATACTCAAATATTCAATATTAACACTCAGACACAGAACAAACACAAGTATTCATCATACGAATGTTTGTCTTGAGTGGGGATCGAACCCACAACTCTTGGCGCATGGGGCAGGGACACTACCGAATGAGTCATCGAGCCATTAACTTTATCATAACAGAGTAAAACTTACTAGAAAAATGCCTTTGTTATCGTTGTATAACGTGACGTCACACTTGATACTCGCTACACAAGTACAGTGTACTCCTCGGAGGGCATAATTCAGTTGCGGCGGAGCCCTGAGGGTGCTCCGAGCAGCTGCTCCTTCTGACGCGCCGTTTTCTCTTTTCGACGCTAAAAAGCACATAAGCCGATTGTTAAGACGCGACTTAAGTTATAAGACGATGGCGACAAATTACATACAATATGAGACAACATCAAAAAGATGGAATAGTTGTATTACTGCAATCAGCATCAGTATAAGAGGTAGTATAACACCCAGACTTGAGATAAATAGGCATGATGACTGGATTAAAAACTATAGTTCTATTTAGTCCGTCAGTTAGATTATACAAAAACACTAGATACTTACATATTTTTCGCTTTATCAAATTAACAAAAAATCACAAGCCAAAGAGCATCAAAGTTTAGGAGTGGGGGCTTGCCACGTCACTATTTAAAAATTTTACGAATGTGTGACGTCACGAATGCATTGTATCTTCGTCAATATTTTTTTGACAAATAAATGAAAAAATACGTATTCAAATTTTTTTTTATAATCGGACGGACGGGCTGAACAGAATTTTAAGTCATCTTGCCTATACTCGGTACAGTGAATTATAAGCCAATGGATGGTAATGACGTGAGGTTATAATGTGTTTTTATCAGTTTGCTAGCCTTACGTTTACCTAATTAGGGCCCATTGCTCACCATGGAGTATAACTTATGTTCTGTTGTTTTAAATTATTAATCATAATTTTTTTATGTTCTCATTTAGGATCCGCTCTGACTACGATCTTAAGGCCTTAGTATAAAACACATCATGTTCATTTGTTTGTATAGATTAAATTCACTATGCTAATAAAAAAAATCTATTTCTTAGAGAGGTAAAACTCCAATCTCCCATGACTTAAACCACAGGCTAAAGTGGAACACAAGCGAGCACTCTCCAGACGCCCGGTGTATCGCGGATAGCTGCAGATTTACGAGCGGGTTCGATGCCGGGTCAGGCTTCATTCAAATTAATGTTCATTTTCTCTGCATCGTCGGGTCAGTTACATTGCAGTAACTTGGAATTTAACATCTTCAAAGCTTTATATACCTAGTCAGAATTAAGTTTAATAAATAGGTAGGTTTTTAGATTTAAGAAAACGGCCCTTACTTGCCTAGGTTTGAGCCAACACTCCTCAGATTTCTATTTATAATGTCAAAATAACTTTATGTTATTTAATGCATATGGAAATTAATACGGGATTAATAGCAAAAACTTTTGTCTTTTGATATGTCTGCTTTATGTTCCGAACCAGCTGGAACGATAATGATGGAATCTTCATTGGGTAAGATATAACTGAAGCCATGTCGATATCATCAGACACATCATCACGCCTGTAATCACCTAAGGGGTAGGCAGAGTTAAAGGGACAGCTAATCCCCTATAACTAACCATAATCAGCCAAAATGGGCTAGGTTAGATGGAAAATTGTGAAAAAGTAGTAACAAGTGGATAGCTCGTCGCCTGCACAATCACCAGATACATATCAATACTTATTTAATAACTTTTAAGCAGCCGTGTGAGTTATATACAAGTAATATCTACACTTATCTGCAACATAAAGTTTATTCACTATTCACGCAACTCCAACCCGTATATGGTTGGTTATTAGGCTATTAGAAGTTGCATGCAACCCTGCATGCAAACTGCTATCTGAGATCAAGGAGCCGGGACCGATATTGAAGGCTTTGCACCGATTAGGGTGTTGCGGACTGTGTTGATGCAAAGATAGATAGATAGATAGTAGTTACATGAATATGGGTAGCAGCCTTTATTGAACAAACGGCGATCTAAATTACATGTTGTGAAGGAGCGGTCGGTGAGCTATTTGGTGAATCAATAGGTACAAATTTGTTAGGCTATATAATATAAGTTCGTGTTTAAGTGGGATTACTGCTTTTGAGCTGGGTGTTGTATACTCGTATAATATATTTAGCGTTATTTTTTTTATCGTCCCATGTTGGTCTGAGACTTAAAAATAATGTGCCAACTGTGTTTCTTGCCTAGCATGTTGTAAAAGGCGACTAATGGGATATCGGGTTTTGGGTGTGTGATTGTGTAGGCGACAAGCTAGCCACTTGTCACTACTTTTTCACAATTTTCTATCTAATCCAGACCAGTTTTATTTTGGCTGAATGTGGTTAAAGGGTCTGCTGTCCCTTTTACTCTGCCTACCTCTTCGGGGATTATATTAAAAATAAAACATTTTAGATATAATTTAAACATCTTTAATTATACAGTGCAACTATGAATACTCATAAAAACCGAATTACCCGTATTAATAAAAATAAAGTCTTGTATAATGTAATATTTAAAAAAAAATACTCTTACAATTAAACTGTACCTGCATAAGTACACGCCACCGCAGTGACAAAAGAAAAAAACAAATGAAGAACCCTAAGCGCAGACCTGCTGAGATCCGAGAACTCCGCTGATATAAAACGTTATTTTTATAAAGAAGCTTAAGTTTCTCAGCTCCGCGAGATCCGCGCTGACCCGCGCGGTAATCCGAAATGAAACATCCGCTGATGCTGTCTGCTGCCTTTCGTGTTTCTTGAATTATTTCGATGTTTACTTACTTTTGCTTTTAGGACTGCGGCGCTGTGGATGTAATACTAAGGGTATATGATACTAAGTCAGGATTAAAAAAACAGAGAGGTATATACAGTTTAAATTTTCATCGATATTTCTTGACTATGATCCAATAATTGCCTGGCTTGCTCAATGGTGAGGACACGCGCCTCTTAACCGAGCAGTGCGGGTTCAAACCCGGGCATGTGCCTCTGGATTTTTATTTATGAATGTGTATTTATACCACTAGTTTGACGGTGAGGGAAAACATCGTGATGAAACCTTCAAATTCAAACCACTTTGGATTTGCAATCATGATCCAAAAATTGTCTAGTTTCCCTGTCTTAGGGTTACGAAGGTCAGATTGGCAGTCGCTTTAATGTAATTAACAGTCTCGCTAAAGCCTGGATCATGGTCTAAGCGGACCCCGTCTAAGCCAGGACATAACGCTAGGAAGATGATGATCTATATTTCTTATTAGTCTGTACAAGAAAGAAGGACAATTAGTTGCCATTTTCCGTTTTAATAACGTTGAGGGAAACGTTATGTGTTTTAAAAAGTTTACACTCGATAAGGCACTAGGCCTCCTATGGGGAGGGGATATGTGATGTACCTTAGTTATCTACTGGTCGTATAGTATACGCCTAGATGTTGATATACAAAATTTATTTTAAATGCACTTTTTTTAGCAATCGTTTCATTTTTAAAATTCCGTCAAATGACCAGTTTCTCTCCGCCAATTATCATGCCTAAATCTACTGCTAATCCGACAACTGATATTTCCAATTCAAGTTATCCACATAAGGAAACGTTAGCATAATGGGTAACTAGGTCCATTGCCGTATATAAAACACATTAAATGAAGGTAGGTACTATAACGTTTAGGTATTTAATATAACTTCCGAAACAAAACTTCATCAAACTGTCCGCTTCCACGTCCATTGAAACCATTCGAAACGCACGCAGCGTCGATACCCGTAATCCGGTCGGAACGGAACTACCGGATGGAAACAACATTCCGGGAAAAAGCGCCACCGCGGAATATACGCGGGCGGATGCGGAGTTTTTACGCGGAGTTATGTGCCCCGGCGCTAATCTCTTAACTCTTAGCGCGGAAACAATAAAACGTCACACGGAAAACGCACCTGCAAATATAACGCTTTTTTCCGACGGAAAACGTGGAGTTGGGAATGTTGTCCACTGGTAGCGACTTATTTGATATTTTTTGTGTGATTTAGTGGGTATTTCCTATCGGCAATGTTTAGTGAGGTGTGTAAGGATCGTGCCATATGGCGTTCGGTTCTCTCTGCCTACCCCGCTAGGGAAGTGGCGTGAAGTTTAGTTAGTTAGTTAGTTTATGTCAAAAAAAAAATTGTACTTTTAGTAATAAAAGTAACTCAAGACTTTTGAGCTTTATTTATGTAAAGAACACAGTTATTTCGAGATACTTTGATGCTGTATATCTTTGGAGTTTCCGCAAATCTTAGCCAAAAATAAAATTAAATGGGGTTGAATGAAATTGTGCAATTGACGTTGTTAATCTTTATTTCACAGTTTTTACCTGTCCCTGACTAGTCGTCTACATTTATTTTATTTTATAAACTTTTGTAACTTTTCATAAAAAAATCCTATGACCATTTTCATTGATTAGTTGCCTAATTCACTCTACTGAAATCATACAAAGTCTTTTCAATATAAAATGCTAACCGAAGTTCTACCGTGATACATATTGATTGTGATTCATTTTTTAAGCGATGCAATGCGATTGAAAGCTACAGAGCTGTGCTGTACAGCCCTAAAACACGATGGCCGGTCGGTTGTGACATCCCATTTGCATGTAAATGCTGCGAGCATATTCGCCGGCAAAGAGCACCCTTAATGATGTAAAATGATTGATCTGTGTGCGGAAAACAAAATATTTTGCAACTTTAATACGCAAGGGTTTAAAGTGAAAATGACGGCGTCGTGTGAAACGCGACGGTATTTATGATAAATTTTTATTAATACATACATTTCGACTGGATTTCTAGGTATAAGTCGCTTTTCCAGGCAATGTTTGGACGTATGTATTTTATTTTAAATTTCGAATAGTTTTGTGAGTTTTTTTTATATATTGATTGTTCACTTTCTAGTAATTTTTTTTTTACCATATGTACGAAACATTGTTTAAAATTTGCAAGCCAAAAAAGAATATTTTCGAGTATTTCAGACACTAACAGGGAATTGTTAAAATTTTAGCCGTAAAAATATTCCTGTCGGTCACCTACCGCTCAAACCCAAATGTTATCAACCGACAATTCCCTGTGTATTTATTTAGTCTAACAACGGATTCTAATAAAAACACCATCTATGCCACCAGTTTACAATAGGCCTTCTAACTACGGCACTGAAACGACAACACGTCGAGGCCTTTTAGGGGCCTATTGGAAGCCAGCGAAGGCCTAAAGCTTGACAGGGACAATTTGCAAACTCCGCTGGTCCATTTCAGATTTTTGCACGGACCAGACAAATGGACGGCCGTTTGTGTAGGCTCGCCAATCCACCGGTTTTCAATGGACAGTCTGACAGATAATTGATTTTGGGAACAGTTTTTTTGGCAAGTCCTTTTTTCGGTGCTAAATTGAACGCATTTGAGCGGGTTGGGAGCATTTGTTTCGTTAGTGCGGAATCCGGCTGATAGTGATTGAGGGACAGTCGTGCATTTGGCGAAATTCTAAAAAGCCAGCAGTGCAACGGTATTTTTAGTTGCTAAAAATTAAAACTGAGCATATACGTTATTTTAATAGCTGAGCTGTTTTGGTAAGTGTATGAAAATTCTGGTATTGATTCTGACTAACTGTATACAATATGACAATAACTATTCCACATAATGATCATGATAACAGGAACACAATTAAACAACTATTAAACTATTAAACAACTTTCGTTCATAAGAACCTGCACTTGACAATAACAAACACATCTAAAAAAGACTTAGCGAAATCGGTAAAGCCGTTCTCAAGTTATAGCTTTGGGATGGACCACCCTTATCACTTAGGGGTATAAAAAATAGAATACGACCGATTCTTAGACCTACCGAATATACATATTAAATTTCATAAAAATCGGTCAAGCCGTTTCGGAGGTGTTTGGTAACAAACACTCCTAAACGAGAAATTTATATCTATTAGATAATTAAGCTGAAGAATTTGTTTGTTTGTTTGTTGGCTGTAACGCGCTAATCAGTGTCCGATTTAAAAAATTTAGTGATAGATAGCCAATTCATCGATGGAGGCTAGGCTATAAGTACAACATTAACCATAAACGCGGGTGAAACTTTGGGCTCAGTCTATAATAATCTAATCCCACTGCTGTTCCGTCAAAAACCTAAAGTGTACCCACCCTTGCCGCCAGTCGGTCCCAAAACGAATGTCTCGTAAACCTCACGCATTCAATTACGTTCCGCAGTAGGCGAGTTTTTACAGCGTCCGCGATTGGCCGACGTAATTGTCGGCCAGATTTAATTCACGATTGCCTTGACGGAAATTATTATTTTCTGTCGACGCGGCGCTTGTTTTGGGAATTAGACCGTGTTTTTAAGAGTAATTAATTAGGTACCTATGTAGGAACGTACACACTTTCAGTCCATAGATAATGTCGGCGGCCCATCTCAAGGAGGATAAGCCATCTGCGTAGGCGATATTATACAGCACAAGTGTGTGGGCAAATACAGGTGCACTCTCTGTTCCTTCACTCTCAAAGTTTGGTGAGACAGCAATTCGACATGACCGGAGAGAGGTCAGGCGCAGGACCAACGGCTTAACATGATTTTCGAGATACGAGGGTGATTAAACCGCCAACTTCCTGACTCCGAACTGTTACTGAGTACTTTCAATATTGAAAAAGCCAGCCACCAATTTTGGCCCGACCTGGGAATTAAAGCCGGGACCTCTTGATCCTTAGGCGGCGCATGCTACTACTAGACCAACGAGGCAGTTATCGGTCCATAGATGTTTTATAGGAATCGATTACTTCAGTAAAACATCATCGCTATCTATAAATTCTATTGCCACGTCATTAAGGTAGGTCGTTTCATAATATGTTTTATTTGGCTGCTCCCAAGCGTTTCAGTACTTAGTTCATGCTCGTAGATATACTAAGTCTGAATTACATTGAATCAACTGCGGTCTGACCTTCGTAATCATGAATAGGGGAACCAGAGGATATAAACACGTTTTGCATTAATTGATCCAGGTTAACTGGATTCACAAACCAACAAAAAGAATATTAACAATTCTTGAAAGACGAATCGCATATTATGTCAAATTATTTTTCCCACCCAATTCTCCACAGCCGAATGCGCAATCTACTATAAATAATGAACTCTAATTTCCATTTCCATAAATAAAACCTTTTTAATAAAAATAAAGGCTAATACCGGAATGGGCACAAAGGCCACTTTTAACGTAGAATATTTTTCAAAAGCAACACAGGCTTGATAAATTTTAATTTGCGGAGTTATCACGGCAGTATGCAAATGCGTCATATAAAAATGTTAATTAGCGCGCCCGATACGTGTAAACCGACCCTGGGTGACGCGGTGCTGTAGTGTAGGTTACGTGAGTTCAGGGGTAGATAAAGCTTTATATACACAACTAGATTTGCCTTAGGTCGTGCAAATGTAATCGTAGATAGACTAAACACATACTACCAAGCCCGCAATCCTTAAAGGTATATAGCAGAGACTAAAGAGCAGCGTGAGAACCCTCCTTCAATTTTGAAGAGCAGTGAATAGTAGCTAGCTCGTCGCTTACACAATCGCAAAACCTAATTCACCGTATATCGTTTTTTCACAAAGTCAAAATATTATTTATTTTTGTTGGTTTCAAGGAAACACTTATAAATCGTCAAATGCAAGTAAAGCTATATGATTCTACGACCGGTTCGGAATATTGTATCTACCGAGAAGAATCCGGCAAAAAACTCGGTAGTTACTCTTTTCAACACAAATTATACAAAGGGATAGGGTACATTCATTAGGGTAGGAAGAAATTGGGTATGTTAATTTCACCAATTCCGTAGTTCCAAATTAAATACATACATACATACATAAAATCACGCCCATAATCCTCGAAGGGATAGGCGGAGTCAAAGGGCATAAGCATTACAAATATTTACCTAAATATTGGATATTAACACCCAGATACAGATAACAGACAGATAACAGACATAATAAACACACATATTCGTCACACGAATGTCTGTTCTAGGTGAAGATCGAACCCAACAACTCTTTGGCGCATGGGGTAGGGTCACTACCGAATGAGCCATGTAAAAGTCACGTTAGTTAAAACTTTCCACGGTCCAAGACACAATAGCTCAGGTATAAGAGCTCAGTATAAGCTCAGTATAGAGTTCTTAAAAGTGGTGATATTTCACTGTCACCGTTATCGCCGCATTCTTCACCAAGATAAGGCTTGGAGGCCTGGTTGTACCGTACAGGCTACTGAAGCCATCCATCATCATAGCACATCAGGCCAAGCTTATCGTCAACAACAAAGGTTGCTGGTAGTACAAGGAAGTGGCTTTAAGGCTAATGGTGAAGGAATTAGGAGTATAGAGTCTAGTTCTAGATTTGGCTTATGAAGTTTTTTTTTGTATGAGACTATAATTCACCTTTTTAAAATAAAGGCCTGCTTGGTCCAGTTGATGTCCACAACCATAAGGGCTATGGAACTAAGAACAAATGTTCGTATGTTGTCAATGGTTTTTCGGATTTGAAAGGTTTATTAATCTATTTATCTATAGTTAGTTCATAGTATACTCAAGTATGATTTCCTTGGAGCTAGAGAATTGGGCTAGTTTACTTAAAAATGTTTTATAGTCCCTAGGTAGATTATCAAAAAATCTTACTAATATTATAAACGCGAAAGTTTGTGTGGATGGATGTGTGGATGTTTGTTACTCTTTAACGCAAAAAGTACTGCATGGATTTTAATGAAACTTTACAATAATATAGCTTATACATTAGAATAACACATAAGCTATGTTTCATCGATGTACCACGCGAGCAACGCCACGGGCAGACGCTAGTATTGAATACGTATTTTTTGCTTTATCTAATACTCGAAAAATTACAACGATACAGCGCTTCAATTGTCTGAAATGGGGCGCTTTACTTCAATTGGACGGTAAAATTTTACGGAATTTGTGACGTCACGCGGTACTTTAACGCTCTGTATCTTAATTATTTTTGGTTTGCTAAACAAAAGAAAAATACGTAAGCAATATTTTTTTGTAATCTTAATAATTAACTATAAAAATTTTTTTGTGAACTAGCCTATTAGATTCTTATTGTAAAAAAATATTATTTTATGTTTTTGATTAGGCTAACACACCTTACTTATAAAAAAAATTACTACCGAGTTTTTTTTTTCGGTTTCTTCTTGGTAAAATCAACATTTCCAACTAATGGTAGAATCATGTAGCTTTAAGAATTACCTATGGGAATCTGTCGACTTATAAGTGCTTTCTTGGAGCCTACATTAATAAAGACATTTTGAATTTGAATTTGAACTATCTCCAAAAATAATGAATACGACTTATAAAGCGTGGTGGTTTAAGTCGTATTAAGTTCAATAAAAACATCGGTTTGCCGCAATACATTCGTTCTTACATGTCATTAAAATAATTTCTATAACTGCAAGATAAGGTTAAATGTCAAAGTGCATTTGATCCAACCGCAGCCATCCGTCATCATTGCGCTAATTAGGCAGCTCATAAATCCTGGCATAAATCCAATGCCTGCTCTACCTGCCGAGTGGCACCGGTGTCTCTGTCGGCGCGGCAATGTATTGACCGCAAGATGTGATTTGTGATGTTATTGTCTTGAGAACTGGCTATTATCAATTGATTATAGAGTAATTGATATATTTAGACGACATCATTGCGACTGATATCTCTTTAAGTAAGAGTAGTTGCCGCTTGTAAATGTCGTCGAGACTATTTTACCGGATGACGTCTTAGTTTTACAGTAGGTACCTATAAATCTGGGTACACCCCGGCCACTACCATCTTTGGCCGGAGCAGGGGCCCCCACTCCAGGGCCTCCGGGAGTCCCACACACCACCCTGCCCCCCCGGGTAGGGTGACGGTGCGTAACGCATTTCTTCGCGATATAAAAAAAAAAAATAAAAAAAAAAAAATAAAAAGAAAAGGTACCTATAAATCAATGATAAAAAAAAAACACTTAAGGTAGACCGTAGACTTATGTGGTCACGGTCGATTACTCAAAGTATGTTATTTATTAAGCTCAATGGTAAGGACACGCGCTTCTTAACCGAGGAGTGCGGGTTCAAACCCGGGCACGTACCTCTGGATTTTTCACATCTATGTACGTATTTACACCACTAGCTCGACGGTGAGGAAAAATATCGTGATGAAACCTGCAAATTCAAACCACTTTGGATTTGTAAACATGATCCAAAAATTGTCTGGTTCCCCTATCTTAGGGTTGCGCAGGTCAGATTGGTAGTCGCTTCAATGTAATTAGCGAGTAGACTCGCTAAATTCTGGATCATGGTCTACGCGGATCCCATCTAAACACAGGACATAACGCTAGAAAGATGATGATTGGAAGTGGAAATGAGTAGGTCAAGCAAACATTAGTCACAAGTGATTCAAAATGTTTATTAACAGTTTGTTTTTTTTTTTCAACGGTCAATTCGAAATCCAAAATCAATCTTTTTAATTGGAGGTCACAATGCAAACAAACGAACAACACTGGCCAGAGACACCTGGCGCCCGTTAAGATAATCACGCCATTTACACATTTGAAAAATAACGCTTTCGGAACGGACGCGATCCATTCGAGGGTACCATACCTATTGTTTCTAATCCCAACTGGATTTGCATCCAATGAATATTTGCTCAAAACATTTTGGCGCGCAGGACACCATTCTCGACGTACCACGACCAGTCTACCTTGACCCTTCACGCGACCAATTTTCAACTTAAACTCTAGCGAAAGAGATTTGGACGTAGGTGTCGTTTCTGGGTAGCGATTACAAATATTCGATTTCATCGTTAGCATACATGTGTATTGCAGATCCGTTTTCAATACTATATCTGGCGGTGTAGCGTTGGGGAATGCAAAGTTTCGAAAGTATAATAACAGTTCGGTATGTCTAATGCGGGCACATAATAATAGAATGTTTAATTTCGGATCTGCAGATTTTTGTTACATATAGAATTTAGTTGTATAACGAGAAAACTGTGGTACACTGATAAAAAATAATTGATTTCACGGAAACTGGAATCACTAGAATAGCTTATTTAATTGAGAATAGCGTGATCCAAAGGCTGATTTTAATCCGGACTGTTAACACATGGCAGCACTTCAGGTTAACACTACGGAGCCTTATGTCGTCGTGATAAGTGCTGTTTTGGAACAAAAATGTATCGCCTGATGTGCTGCCGTCTATACATCTGTATTTTGAAAATCTATGTACGGATAAATATAATTCGCAAGCAAGATAGTGAGGAAAAATATTGTAAGAAAAATTCAGGCATAAATACCATAGATTTGTAATCTTACTTTTGTTTAATCGCTGGACTCGCTAAATCTACATATCTATCTATCATCATAGTTCAAGCAGACCTCAAAAATGGATGGAATGAAACTCTATGGAGATGATGATGAATATTGATTCTATCATACAAATGATGAAAGCAACACAGCATTACCCAGCTTCTGTTACATACATGTATCTCACGTATCATTAATTTCTTAACTCTATTATCCACCGACCCAAAACCACAATGATCTCAATAAATCAACAGGAATTCTTTACGTGGGCAATAAAATCATACTTCCATGTACCACAGTTGATTTAAAGTGACGTTTTCTCATTTTTTCCGCCAGATTCCGGGTGAGTCAGGGCAAAATTAGTGGCAGGATGAAATGTATATATCAAGGCAAATGGCCGTCTAAGCGGGTCGGGATGGGCTATAACTCTATTCGTCAGAGGCCGCAATAAAGGCATCATAGGAGAATTACTTTTTTACTCCGGCTCAAGTAACAAGCACTAAATGTAAGGGCTTGGTTATACAACTAAGCAGTAAGGCGGGTTGGCCATTTATTTTAATAAAATGAAAACAAAACGAAGGTGTGTAAGGATCGTGCCTTAAGGCGTCCGGTTCTCTCTGCTTACTTCGCCAGAGAGTGGCGTGGAGTTTCAGTTAGTTAGTTAGAATAATAATAAATAAATAAATTCTCCAAACTGACACACCAATTCCCTAGTTCCAAACTAAGCTTATACTTGTACTATGGATATTAGACGAACGGATAGACATACTTAAATACGTTTATAAACATCCATGACTCGAGTTCAAATGTCCATGTTCATCACACGAAACATTTGCCCCTAGCGGGATTCGAACCCGCGACCCTTGGTTTCGTGGCCAGGGTCTCTGACCACTCGACCAACGGGCCAGTCGGCCAATAGATTGGGGATTATGGGCGTGATGATATTTATGTATGTATTTATTTATGTATGATGCTGATTGGGTGAATATGATACAATTTATTTGCACTCATGGTTCGACAAATGTAACTAGAATGTTCATTTTTAAAGGAAAAATCATTTAAACTGGTCAAATTACTTTATTTTCACATCTAAGAAAAATGGCTTAAAGATAAATAATTTTATTCTTCTGGCTATATTTTCCTTTTATGTCGTGTTTTCGATATTGTGATTTTTTCTAAGTTATATTCAAAAAATACTGATAAAAACTAACTAGCTAAACTTCACACCATTTTCTTAGTAGGGTAAAAAATAAAAAATATACTTATAATATCTATCTGAATCAGCACTTCTGATAGAAATTATTTTTCTTTCATGATATGGATAAAATACAATAGGTACTTATAGACATAATTCATATATAATAGATAGATAGCTATCTACTTTAAATGAATTATGTCTATAAGACTCCATTCTGCAAAGAGCCTACACTTATAAAGCCAAAAATTATATCACTATATTTTTTCATCTACCTCTATTGCTCCCTTCACGAAAACGTCATAAATGTAACATTCTACTTTAAAGGGTCCATCATAATCAAGACGCAACGTATATTTATAAGACTCCATTCTGCAAGGAGCCTACACTATATGACTTAGAAACCATGAGTCAGCAGTAAAACGCA
This sequence comes from Glyphodes perspectalis, assembly GCA_951394215.1. Lineage (NCBI taxonomy): Eukaryota > Metazoa > Arthropoda > Insecta > Lepidoptera > Crambidae > Glyphodes > Glyphodes perspectalis. The sequence continues at coordinate 16,192,531 of OX596208.1, read as the reverse complement.
CTCGGTCGCAGCCACAATTTAGTCAAAATGGCCGCCGTCTTGATGACAACTTTGTTTTATTGTAATTGCTTCTCTCCGTGTACAGTTTTGATGGAACTGTTAGGTTAGGCGTATGTTGCGTAATTTAGGGTTTAGGGTTTAGGATTCAATTACGCGATGTTGTGATTTTTATGACATTCGTTAGGATCGGCTTGTTTTATCTTTATATTTTTTTTACTAGCGTAATAGTTTCAGGGATAACCTCTTTTATATCAACTTGTAAAAATACGTCTTAAAATTAAAGTCTTCTTTGTAGTATTATGACTCGTTTTGAGTTAGGGGGCCATTTTTATTGTACGTGGAATTTGCAATAACGGCTATTATTACACTACTAGCTGTGCCCGTGGTTTCACCCGCGTTTATAGTTAATTTTTCTTAGCGTGATGTTATATAGCCTGTTACGGAGTGGAAGGGTAGAAGGGAGTAAGGGAATAAAGGGCTCAGAAAAGAAATTGAAATTATATATTAAATGAAATATAGAAATACAAAAGTACAAAATTACGTGGCACAAGCCGACAAAGACCACGATGACAGCAAACTATTGACAAATGTAAAAAAAGAAGTATAAATAACATTAAAAGGTATCAAAAAAGGTTAACACTGGCCTTGCGGCCAGTTGGTAACATAGCCCATAGCGTTGGTCGATAAATAGGCTATTCAACACAAAAACAGTTTTTAAATTCGGACTAATAGTTAGAGGTTCAACCAAACAAACAAACTTTTAAGCTTTATATATTAGGGTAGATTTGATGTGCGTTACTTTAGAGGATCGGGCAATTAGATTATGGTTAGACGTCCATAGTTATTTGAATCCTCTACAAGACATGTTAAATCTAGATATTATACCTATTTGACCTATTTGACTGCCTCGTTGGTCTTGTGGTAGCATGCGCTGCCTAAGGACCAAAAGGTCCAGGGTTCAAATCCCGGGTCGGACCAAGAATTTGTGGCTGGTTATTTCAATATTGAAATTACTCAGTAACAGTCCGGAGTATGGAAGTTGGCGGTATAATTACCCCCGTGTCTCGGAAAGCACGTTAAGCCGTTGGTCCTGCGCCTGACCTCTCTCCGGTCATGTCGGATTGCCGTCTCACCGGACTATGAGAATGAAGGAATAGAGAGTGCACCTGTGTTTGCGCACACACTTGTGCACTGTAATATCTCCTGCGCAGATGGCTAATGCTCGTTGAGATTGGCCGCCGTGACCGATATCGGTTAGGAGGACATTATTATTATTTATACCTATTGGATTGGTCTATTGTTGGTTGGGAATGTCGTAAAAGATGACTAATTGTATATCGGGTTTTGGGTATGTGATTGTGTAGGCGACGAGCTAGCCACTTGTCACTACTTTTTCACAATTTTCCATTTATCCCAGCCCACTTTTATTTTTGGCTGAATTTAGTCAAAGGGGCCTGCTGCCCCTTTGACTCTGCCTACCTCTTCGGGGATTATGGGCGTGATGTTATGTATGTTATGTATGTACCTATTCAAATTTGAACCTACACCTTTCCTACACATGAATACGCGTCCATTGAGCTATAATTTCTTAATCATTATATTTGTTTGCATGAGTAAGATTGAACTTAGGTACTTTGATGAAATTCAGTAAAAAAAATGTCACCATTCTGCACCAAGCGTTACTAACCTTGACACTTTTAGTCTTAGTAGCAACCTATATCCATTCGCTTTTCTCTTCGTTTATTTTTCAGGCTTCCGATCAAAGGTCTCAGAGGAAAATCAGCGTATATCCCGTTTACCCATATTGGCAATTGTGTTGACATTATTAATTGAAATAAACAGAGTATGTTTCGGATTCCGGTTCCGATGTTTACTTTCCATAATAAAAAGCAGTTGAATGTTAGTAGAAATTAATACCGAGGTTCTGTATGATTGTGCGAAAATAAGAATTATTTTCGGAATCATATGGAATTGATACTGGTAAGGGCGGTGGTAGCTCAATGATAAGGACACGCGCCTCATAACCGACGGGTGCCGAAGCACATACCCCTGGATTTTTCGAATCTATGTCCGTTTTTATACCACTAGCTTGATGGCGAGGGAAAACATCGTGATAAAACCTGCAAATTCAAACAACTTTGGATGTGTAACCATGACCTAAATATTGTCTGGTTTCCCTATCTTAGGGTTACGAAGGTCAAATCGGCAGGCTTTAATCACCAGATTCGCTAAATCCTGGATCATGGTCCTGAAGATGATGATGTGGCCCAAATACTGATGTAGTTCTATAAAATAAGTAATTACACGGCATCCCTCAGCTGCGGGTTTGCCTATCCCCTTTGGGGATCCTTCCAGATGGAAAAAGCACCACATATGTACGAAAGAACCCTAAAGTACTCGCTGCGTCTGACCAGGGCAACCACAATAACAATGAAAAAAATCGGATTCAATCCCCAGCGCGGCGCGTCCCAAGTAGCTCGCTACCAATACCGGCGTATAATTGTGCCGCCGTCCTTGTCTCACGTTCGCCGAAGAGAGGGACGGGTAGACGTCTGTAGTCCTATTTGCTCTGTGCTCGCAAACTGCTGGATTAATGGAAAACAAATATGCGGGTTATACTTTGTGTGGCTATGGGTTTTAGTGTTCTTGGGACTAATTCAGAGCCTTTCAAACGATCTGATAGCGCTACACATATGAAAGATTGCTAGTATATTATTCAATTAGGCTTTAACAGTTGAATAGGATTAGTTGAAAATAGCAAAACGTAATATTTATTAAACTTTAACTACAACAAAAATTTTATACTTTTTTCTGTTCTTGTAAGGTTTTCCCTTTGTAATTATTGTTAAGTCTACACGGATGAAATAGCAGACAAAAAGTAGTTGAATATATATGTAATTTTACCTTATAAATATCACCCATGAGACATCTCATATTAACTTTTGCAAACACATACACTATAACTCACACACTCACACACACAAACACACACACACACACACACACACACACACATAATATAGATACTTAAATTTAAATAATTTAATACTCAAACTTACTGTGAAAAAGAAATGTTTATTAAGATAAGTTTACTCATACTAAAATAAATAAATAAATAAATTCTTCAGACTGACACACCAATTCCCTAGTCCCAAACTAAGCTTATGCTTGTGCTATGGATACTAGGTGAACGGATAGACATACTTAAATACGTTTATAAACATCCATGACTCGAGTACAAATGTCCATGTTCATCACACGAAACATTTGCCACTAGCGGGATTCGAACCCGCGACCCTTGGTTTCGTGGCCAGGGTCTCTGACCACTCGACCAACGGGCCAGTCAAATACTGCTAGTGGTAGTAATACTGCCTTGTAAAAGTATGGATATAGTGATGGAAGAGCGGGCCCTCCAAACACAGGCATTTTTGCTTAAATGGAGGCTCCAATGTACTAGTTTTTAAGGCATTACCTTTGTTAATGAAATAAACTTATTTTTTTTTTTGAGACAAATGTCCGCATACGAATAAGCCTTAATTTGAATAAGCACATAGACAACTTTGTGGCGAAATGACTAATTGAAAAAATGTGCTTTCGTTTTGCAGACAGAGTTTCACACTAGATAAGTCACGGGCTTGAGATAAATCGATGAGACATATCCTAATCTGTGATTAAAGAAATTTTTTTCTTATAAAAATTAATCAATAGTCCCAAAATTTCTACACAAATAGTAGTCACAAGAATGTTATGTTACTTTGCAAACAGACGATGCAAGTTTGATATTATCTGTACCCATGTCTAGAAACTATGTTTTGAAATGTGAATCCTAATGGAAGTAAATAATCACACCCTACACTATGAAATATTATTATTAAGACACTATAGTAACATTATTATTATTTACAGGACCCCGAACATTACGTACTTTATTTTCTCTAGTTTTATTGAAATAAAAAGTGGTTTACATTTATAGAGTTCAAATTTTATCGCAAAAAAATTATAACATTCTTTCATAATATGGCTTAGGCTATTGTTTATGGCTTTAGGCTAGGAGTCTAAGTTAATTAACATAAAGACATATAGAGTTACTTTCTTTTGACTGGCTCGATGGCGAATTTGGTAGTGACCCTGCCCCATGCGTTAGAGTTCGATCCCCACCCAGGACAAACATTCGTATGATGAATACTCGTTTTTGTTCTGTGTCTGGGTGTTAATATCGAATATTTCAGTATATATTTGTATTACTACTGTTGATACTGATATACGTAACACAATTGCTTTAGCTACTTAGTTCGGAGTCAGATCATTGTATGTGATGTCGTCAGATATTTATTTATTTCGCATTAATAATAGTCGTAGAGATTCGCGAAACACTAAATACATTAAATGATACCTCCAGAAAACTTGCAAACCTCTCTTTCATAGCTACAATTACTATTATTATACTACACATTGTATAAAAACATTGAAGTCAAGTCAAAATATATTTAAAAAATAAACACTTATAAATTGTCACAAAAATAATAAAGCTGTATAATTCTACCACTGAATGTTGAAAATTGATGTAAATACACCTTATTATCGTTCTACTGTTCAAAGATACAGAAATAAGTATTCAATAGCACGTATGAGACACGTATGTAGCGTCTGGCGCATTTGTTTAAATCCCACCTTTAGAATTAAATTAGTTCTTCCATATTGCCAATGATATAGTGTGACAGTTAAATTGAACAAGTTGTTATAGCTGCATTCGGTAGGGGTGTGCTGGCATAGACCGAAACCGAAACTGAATATATGTTGGATATCCGTTCGCTAAACCGGTGCGGTTTGGTTAAGGTTAAAGCTTCAATTGCAGTCGTAATACTTTATATTATGATCGAAGCAGAATTGTTTTTAGAATTAGGAGTACCTATACGTACTAAGATTTAAAAAAAAATTACTTGAGTCAGAACATGTAAGTTCGTATCGAAAGTAGTACTTGGTGCCGAGTGTGAATGTTAGGTACAGGACAGGACAGTTATAGTGTTGGGTTTGTACTAATTGTAGAATTATATATGCGGAAAAAAGCGAGGATAGGAGTAATATTTTTTGATGTTAAGTCTTACTTTTATTCTTCTGTCAGTAATACATATTACAATCATCATCAGCCTACACTTAAGGACTGCTGGACATGCCTAGGCCTATACATTATACATTGTTTAATTTTGAAATTCTTCACCTAAAATTGAATTGAGTGACTAAAAAATGTATAGCGCAAATATCCGATATCCGAAACCAAAAGACTACTGGTACCAATAAATAATCACATCCATATCCGAATCTCCATACCCACCCTTATTTCTAAGCTACAGTTTACGCGACATGTGTTTGCGACTTTTTTATGACGTTCATATGTCGCGCGCATGTGTCTGGTGGATTTACGCGGGGTTTTAATTCCATTGCGCTTTTTATTCGTATTTCGATGTGGTCGTTGTTTTTTCAGCCGCGCTTGGATTATAATGTTGTGGTGGGTGTTGTGTATCGTTTTGAGTTATTGCAGGCGCTGGCTGTTCGGCGAGATTGTTTTTTGTTTATTTTAGAAGGTAGCGATGTGTTTAGTAGGTGTCTGTGTGTAGACATATTGTACTCACCATATTGCACCTTTTTCACACCTGAGCAATTGTTTTTTTACGACGTACAGACTAAGGAATCTTTGTTTGACCACGGTCCAGACTTTTAACTAAGTATGAAAATAAAGCGCCCTCTCTTTAATTGCAGTGACCTCACAGGGTCTGTAATCAACTTTATTAATAACCGCCAACACCTCGTAAACATTATGGAAGCAATAAATTATTGAGTATTGAGTATATTTATATTGTTAAATTAACATAGACGATCTATTAAAAGGATAAGTCATGCTTAAGCTGCTAACAAGATAAGATACAAAGGTCGATTTAATTAATGGTTAAATAGATACGTTAAAATATTCACTACTTACAATTAAATTGAAAATTCGTATTTCCTTATGTTCGTAATAAGTTGTATGATATTACTTTATTCTGACATCACAATTTTGACAAAATTCGAAAAAAAAATATTACCATATTATAAGTAGATTTTATATAGGTACATCGTATCTCATTTTACGACATATTTTAAAATATTTTTATTGTAATATTTTATCTGAATAACACAATTTCAGAGTTTTTCGATACTCTTTAAGTCTTTTGAATTGGTGTTATAGATTATGAATCATATTGATATCCCTTGTGTCTCAAAATGCTTTAGGTATTTACAAACATATTAATCACAATTAATTTCTTCATAAATCGCGCGCATTCGGTTAAAAAACCAAATCCTAAACTCATTCCGCCAACACTATTGATATACTTAATCAAATAATTTTCCTTCGCAGCGTTTACATCGGCCATTCACAATAATAAGCGCTGAATATTTCGTGTAATTTAAATTTCAAACATGGCCTCCGCCGGGACAGAAAAATGATTTTCTCCTCACTTATTGCTATTGCAAAAGATAAAAATATCCTTTTCCAATAAGCTAACGATGTAAATCGCCGGTTCGCCCGTAAAAGAGTCCAAATTATTATTCCGCCTTTGTTTGTCGTCATCAAAAGGAATCTTCGGAGATAGCTTTAAAAATCCATTTGTGAGTTATCCAGAAGGAATGGCTCGAGGCGAATTTTTTTTATATCCATATTCACCATCTTACGAGCCGTGGGGAGCAAGGTATTGCGGGTCATACTGCTGACGAGAGTGACAAGTAAACCATAGCGTCTAAACAAGCATTCGGACTCATGGATGTATCTGGAAACCTAGATTAATGACGTCAATCAAACTTTAGCGTCTGCGCTTACGTTGGCAACGGTACTGGATAGGCGAAAATGAAGCGAGGTGCGGTAAAGCGCATTCCAGCGAGGGTTCGCAGATATTTCCGACGGCTATAATGATGATGATCCTAGCAACATTTTAAAACTCGGAAATGAGTTTGACTGAATTAATATGACTTTTTGATATTTAGTAATTACTGCTCAACCTAGGCTAACCCAGTAAGCATTACACAAACTAACTCGTTAATTTGTTGGATGTCCAACCCGAAATAATACGCTACCGATGTTTGAAGAACGTCAATCGAGCGGGACCCCGCCACATTTTTTCAAAACCATGTGAATATGTGTTAATACGTTATTTCTTCTATTTCGTACGTGTATTTAAAAAAATCTACACTCTTAAAATTTCTTATTATTCTTTAAAGAAATGCCATCTTGACGTTAATGTTTTTTGAGGGTTCGTTTAACGTTTCCTTTTGTACTCGCCATCCGTCCCACTCGTGTGTCCCGTAAAACTCAATAGCGTAGTGGGTGTGACCGCTCCGGGACGGCGGGGACACCGAAGGGGCCGCCCCAGATGTCGCCCCGACAAATTATTTACTGCACCCTTTGTGCGGCCCTGCGTCGCGTTGTTATCCGCGAAGTGCCCGATTTAGCGATACCTGTCTGCGCTGCTGGGGAGCCGAAATTGTTTTCCCGGCTGTATGGCGCAATGGACGGTGAATTTATATTAGGCAGAGAAATCTTGATGCTAGAGTAAGCTAAGCACGAAATACTCTGGTCTCTAATATTTAAAAAAAGTTTATTGGAATGTAAATACTTAGTAAAACAAACGTGTGTTTAATTCACATCATCAGTGACTTCAAAATAGGAATTCAAACATTTTATCTGTACACCTTGATTAATTTCAAACGCAATACTAGTCAGTCTATGTGCTTATTTTGAAGAATGTTTTATCCTTACCTAATAAAGGACATAGTCTGTTTTTATTCATTCGAGGACGCACTATAATGTATCTGTAATAGACAAAACGTAAAACGACCGTCTTTTCTAAATCCACTGGCTATATAATAAAATTCAATCAAATTGAGAACTACTTTTTTTTTTGAAGTCAGTTAAAAATCGAATCAATCACAACACTTACTTTCGTATTCCTTGCAAAAAAGTAGGTAAGTATCTACAGATTCTAAATCGTGAGTTAACAACAACGTACTTAAAAAACATAGGCCACTTATCGCAATTACCTCCTCGAAAACAATCAAACGGCATAATTAACCGCTAATTACGACCGAACGTTCCGCTTCGGTAATCGCCTCACTATGACATCTGAAACTTAGGCACCTAGCGATTCAGGTTGAATTTTCCGCTCAAAATTTCTTGGAAACTCGAAAGGAGTTAAATTGGTATGAATATTTATAGAGCAAGGAATAAAGTTGCCCGTTTTAACTTAAACGAATTTCAGTTGACATTATGTTACCGATGACAGTCCTTCATCTCTCCTCCTTTGTAATAAAGTAGATACTTTTTTAATTTTAAACGATATTTTACAATAGGTAAGAAGGTCTTTTCTTTTAAAAGTACCATTAACTTATTAGGAAGAAGCTAAACTTGTAATAATGATAAAGGATTACCATTGGCAAGAAATGACGTCATAACTGTACTATTTAATAATATACCATCATCATACCAGATATAAGTGGTCTAGATTACATAATTGCCTTTGTTATGTATACAGTCCATACATAACATCACGCCCAAAATCCCCGAAGGGGTAGGCAGAGTCAAAGGGACAGCAGGCCTCTTTAACCACATTCTGCTGCAATAAAACTGGGTTGAGTTAGATGGAAAATTGTGAAAAAGTAGTGATAAGTGTCTAGCTCGTCGCCTGCACAATCACATACCCAAAACCCTATATACCATTAGTCGCCTTTTACGACATGCTAGGCAAGAAACACATCTGGCAAATTCTTTTTAAGTCCCAGACCAACACGGGTAAGTAAAAGTTACATTTTGTGCCGGATTGCCGCACGTAGGAAATGCAGCACGTACCGCACGTAGGAAGCATAACAAAGATTAAGCATACACTAACAGATTAGCGATATATAAACTGTGATATGACGGTAATAAAGTCAGACATCCACCAACTTTTATCTCATTCCACACCATCCCAATAGGGATAATGACTGCATTAAAAAACTATAATTCTATTTGGTCCGTCAGTTACATTTTACAAAAATACTAGACACATATTTTTCGCTTTATTAAATTAACAAAAGATCACAAAGATAAAGAGCATCAAAGTTTTGGAGTAGGGGCTTGCGACGTGACTATTTAGTACAAATTGTACGAAAGCGTGACGTCACGCGCAACTTGAATGCATTGTATCTTCGTCAATTTTTGTTTGACAAATAAATAAAAAAATACGTGTTCAATATTTTTTTATAATCGGACTGACGGACTAAACAGAATTTTTTAGTCATCTAGCCCATTGCGATTATACATTTCATTACTTTATGTGAATTTAAAGACGAGAAAGAGTATCGACGACCCATTTAGAGGGAACACATTTAAATAACTATGTATGTTTTCCAATGAACCCATTTGTTTGATTCCCAAGCTACGAAGGAACGGCAGGAAAGATTACCCTCCTAACATTTCTTTGTTATATCGATTGCGTAAAATGGTTAGTGTCCAAAGTGCTGTCGGGTCCAGCTGAGCCGCGAAAGTGGCCCTTCCCAGTTTGCTTTTGTGAGTGGCCAAATTCGACTTATCGTGTCAACCGCGTCATACACGTTTTTGAATTGTAGATACCAAGTAGAATTGTAATTGTAATCATGGCAATTTAAAAGAGTAACTGACGAGTTTCTTGTAGGTTCTTATTGGTAGAATCAACGTTCCAAAGCTGGAAAATCATTTATTTATATTATGATTCATAAGTGCTTTTGTAAGGCCTAACATAACTAAAGGCCTACACGGGTAAAGATATTTCTATTTCAAACCTTCTCTTGTCCGATCTCGCACAGCGGCAAGCGAAAACATCGTGTCGAGTATTTTTGGTTACAAAAGGTTACAAATGTTAGATAGACATCTACTTCAAGGCGATTGCAAGGCTCGGTAAATCCTCAATGGTCGGCCAGTGGTTCTTAAAATGTTTGTCATGAGGGACCGCTAGGAAAAAAGTCTGACTAGTCATGGACACCTAATTGATTTATTGTTTTGGAGGTAATGTATAGTTGGATGGAAATATAACGTCCTCTCCCGCACTCGTGCACCTCGCTCGGACTCGCGCCGAGCACTGTCGCGTTGTATAATATTTTTAACCGACTTCAAAAAAAGGAGGAGGTTCTCAATTCGACTGAATGTTTTTTTTTTTTTTTTTTTTTTTTTTTTGTATGTATGTTACTCGATATCTCTGAGAATTGTTAACCGATTTCCAAAATTTTTTTTTTAATCGAAAGGGTTTACTCCCGAGTTGGTCCCATTGCCACCAAGTCAGGATCTGATGAAGGGATCCTAGGAAAATCGAGGGCAACCCTCAAACTTTATAGGCACGTACAATGTGTTTTAGACATTTTCTAAGATTGTTCAAGTATTTACGCATGGTACTTATCATCTTATGTTGGTGAGCTGATGATGGAAGGTACAAATCCTTAACGATTAGGAATTAGTTTATGATTCTTTAAATATTGATATCTTCGAGAATTGTAAGACGATTTTTAAAGTTCTTTTTTTTTATTTAAAAGGGTATATCCTGGAGTTGGTCCTATTGGTACCACATCTGGATCTGATGATGGAATCTTAGGCAAATCGAGGGAAACCCTCAAGTATTATAGGCGCGTACAATCTATTTTAGTTATTTTCTAAAACAGTTTAAGTATTTACGTCTGGTATTCATAATCTCATGTTGCTGAGCTGATGATGGAAGGTGTAACTCCTTAACGATTAGGAGTTCGTGGATAATTCTTTCAATATTATAGGGCCATATTGAGTGTTATTCTCGAGATAGTCTCAATTTCACCAAGTCTTGGTCTAGTGATGGGATTCCATGAAAACGAGGGCCACTCTTAAATTTTAACGACATGTTAAGTGTTTTATTTATTTTTTCTAAAACGATTCCAGTATTTGCGTCTCGTACTCATCATGTTATGTTGCTTAGCTGATGATGAAAGGTATAACTCTTTGAAGATTAGTAGTTTTAAGTAATTCTTTAAACATTAAAGGCTCGTTATACCTTTTCGTCTTTAGTCTCATAAGACCGGCACTGTCTCATTTAAGCAGCTCATTTTGATTTGGTCTACCTACCTATTAATTAATTTTACTAAAAAGTAACAAATAAGTTAAATTTTAACAAAAATAAAAACCGACTTCAAAAAACCCCGCAAAAAATGTTTATAAAAAAACACAAGTAAAAACTGCCTTAATAGCTATTTAAATGTCTAAACACTAAAAAGTATAAAATAAATTCTATCGACTGCTTCAATGAAAGTATTAATCTTTAACACGTATTTAAATATTTGCAATAATCAGTTAGTTTTGGAGTCGGTGCCAGCCAAACTAAAAAAAAAGTAGACACTTTATAACAAATTACCTTACTAATAACAATATGAAACAAATTAGTTAAAATATGAGTATATTAACTTACTATTGATTTTGTATATTCAAAACCTATTTTACCACCCTTCCCCAAGAAACAAATAATTGCAAATTCCGAAATGATGATATAATTACGCGGGCTGGCACCGACTCCAAAACTAACTGATTATTGCAAATATTTAAATACGTGTTAAAGATTAATACTTTCATTGAAGCAGTCGATAGAATTTATTTTATACTTTTTAGTGTTTAGACATTTAAATAGCTATTAAGGCAGTTTTTACTTGTGTTTTTTTATAAACATTTTTTGCGGGGTTTTTTGAAGTCGGTTTTTATTTTTGTTAAAATTTAATTATTTATTGATTTGTATGGATGGCTCTGTGGACCACTTAGGAATCTTTCAGGGACCATCAGTGATCCGTGGACCATCAGTTAAGAACCACTGGTCTAAGCGGACCCAGACTAAGCACGGGACATGACGCTTGTTTCTAGCGTCATGTCCCGTAACAACGGTAATTTGTACGACAGTAATTAGGGAATGTAAATTAAATTAAATTTGTCCCGTGTTGGTCTGGGACTTAAAAATAATGTGCTAACTGTGTTTCTTGCCTAGCATGTCGTAAAAGGCGACTAATGGTATATTGGGTTTTGGGTATGTGATTGTGTAGGCGAAAAGCTAGCCTTGTCACTACTTTTTCACAGTTTCCCATCTAGCCCAGCCCAGTTTTATTTTTGGCTGAATGTGGTTAAAGAGGCCTGCTATCCCTTTCCTTCTGCCTACCCCTTCAGGAATTAAGGGCGTGATGTTCTGTTATGTGTTATGTTATGTAAATACAAGAAAATACCGACGTAACACTTCTCAGTTCCATCAGTTCTATAAAACGGTTAGTGTTCAATCAAGTGGTGACAGGTCCAGCTGAGCCGTGAAAGTAAACACTGCCACTTCCCCAACAGTTTGTTTTTGTGAGTGGCCAAATTCGACTTATCGCGTCAACCCTCACTCGTCCGATCTCGCACCGTCATTGAGATCGGCCCTGTGTTACTGGAGTACCAACATTGGATTTGGTGTTTTCTTGTCCGAAAACCGAAACTGAAACCGAAAGTAAGAATTTTCGGTTCAACTTAACATTTGGTGTATCTTTCGTTGTCCTACGCTTGCTTGATATCTCACCTGGTGTGTAGTTTTTGTATCCACAAAAAGACGAAAATGTAAAAAAATAAAAATTCATCTATTTAGTTTTGAATGGAAGTTAGTATGATATGTATGATCTACTAGATCCTGTTCGGTTCGGATGACATATTTCACGTTATCCTAGCATTATTTTTCACCTTAAATTATGTAATAACCTAGAAACGATAAAGATAAGCTCTTATTCGCAAATCTTAAATAATTTGTAAAACTTGCTTTTTAAACAGTTTTAAACAGTTTAATTAAAACAATTGGTTATTTGAGTATTATAAAAACATGGGCGTGATGTTATGTATGTATGTATGTATAAAAACAGCTTATTGTTTATAAACCTCTACGAAAGTATTGCGTTTCAACAGTTGACATTATCTATTTATTACCGTGATTGATGACGTGGATACTGAATCACGTTAATTTAGAAGTCGTTTTTTGATTTGGAAATTTCAAAGACATTGTATCGATTTTTATTGATTTGCACAACTATCATTTTTGTATCATGAAGTCATGAAGTGAAGCCACCCAGACTCCCAGTGCGAGAACGCCGTCGTGTTTGTGCGAATTTGCGCCGATCGGCCGGTAATAAAGATAAATTCCGCGCCTCTATGAGATATTGTGATTTATGCAACTACGGTGACGCGGGACCAGGCGTCAGCTGCTATTGGTCTGAAGGATTTAGTATCCTTTTGTAAGTCAACAGTGATTGAGTAGTTTCCAGTCTTCAGAGATACTAGATTATTGTAGGTTTGGTCTTCTAGAATTTTGTTCTTTTTTATTACATTCTGTGATTTATGTGGATCGGTGATAAATCGACAGTGATAAGGTCGTCTGCGATTGGTTAAAATAGTTGCTAGGAATTTGTAAACGAATAAGGGCTAATAGTGTCCAGCACTATTAGCCCTTATTCGTTCTAAATTTCAAAAAGTTTATTTTCCATGGTATTATTGTTTTTTAGAAATATTTACCCCGTTTTAAGTACACTTATGGCAATAGTCAAATATAGTCAATATTTTAACGAAATTTAAAAAGCTTTCCAGAAATTATAAATATCAGACTACATCACATACATTGATCTGACTCCGAGGTAAGTAACTTAAACACCTGTGTTACGTATATCAGAAACAGACAGCAGTGGTATTACAAATATATACTTAAATATTGCATATTAACATCCAGACACAGAACAAACACAAGTATTCATTATATGAATATTTGTCTTGGGTGGGGATCGAACTCAAAACTCTTAGCGCATGGGGCAGGGTCACTACAGAATGCGCCATCGAGCTTGTCCAAGATCAATGTCTTGTGTTAAAAAACGACTCTTTGATTATAAGAGATTGGTGACTGCGTCCGTATTTGCATGGTACATCTTATTTGATTAATATGACAAAAACATATCTGTATGTACGCACTTTTTGAATGAGATCGGAACGGCAGATTAAAAAAAAATCACAGCATAAATAACAAAGCGAGCACCGAACCCCTAAGCAAATCCCAACAAACAAGCCGACCATTTATTTGCCCTACATGCAACTAATTCTGTTACACATTATTCAAGATGTACGGATAAAGTAGCTACAGGATACACCAGTGATGGTAAACCATTGGCACTCGTGCTGTAGGTGGCACTTAATACAAATAGTTGAGAACGCATTTTCTTTGATATAATAAATTTATCAACGACCATTGCGAATAGCATTCGTTAAATCGCTTCCCTGGCATTTAAAGAATTAATTTAACTAAAATGTTAGATATTTTGGAACTTCTATTTAAAAAGGTTTGCTATCCCTGGGATATACCTTCGGGCGAAAAAATGCTATAATAAATCTCGCTGCTGTCAAGTCAGGAGTATACTCTGTACATTGAGAGCTTAGGAGAGGAGCCGGCAAAAAAAGGTATATGAAACTTTGATATCTTGTAGAATATTGAGACACTGTGACGGAAATTGGGATCTTCCCCCTAAGGAGTAAGTGTTGTAAAACTGACTTATTGAATTGGCTCTATGAAATAATAATATGAAGTAGGACACTGAAGTCCCGGCGATAGTGTTCTTGCTGGTGAGCGCGAAAAATTGGTCGCGCTTTTGAAGTGTGTGTGTGGAGTATTTGATTGAAATATTAAGTTAGTAGCTTCTGCCCGCGGCTTTGCTCGAGTAGTACATCAATCAAATATAGTTTATGTGTTATTCTAATGTATAAGTTATACTATTGCAAAGTTTCAATAAAATCCATGCAGTACTTTTTGTGTGAAAGAGTAGCAAACATCTACATATCCATACATCCATCCATCCATACAAACTTTTGCGTTTATGATATTAGTACCATAGTAGTAAAAAATTACTAATATTCCTTTGATCAGACATCAGACATTACACATCTTGTGGTATTTATCTTGCTTAAGGCTCTAAGTAAGATCTATTAAATATAATATAATATTATAAATATAATATAATATAATATTGAATAGGTATAATGAATGATAAGTTAAACAATTTCTCAATTATATTGTGCAGCATTTTGCTCATAACATTGATAAGGAAATTTGCAGTCCTTTTTCGTAACTTGTCTGGCAATAATATTTAACTAATACGTTTCATTTATTTTATAATTGCTCCTATTCGAATGTGGGACAAATTAGAATACCTGTTTCCCAAGCAATCTGGGAAGGGGTAGTCAGAGAAAAGGAGCACTCCGATAATAACCCCCTTAACCACTGACAGTCAAAAACAAAGCTGGTCTGGGTTGGATGGACAATTGGCTACTTCTTTTTAAGTCCCAGACCAATGTCGGGCAGTTCTAATATATCTGTATGTTATTGTATATCAGGACTTCTACCCAATACCGGGGCAGTTTCGTGCAATTACGCTAAAATTACACCTAGATACTTAAATGTTTTAACTAACGACATGCGTTTATCTCACAGTAGCTTCTGCCAGCGGCTTTGCTCGCGTGTTACATCGATACAACATTGCCTATATATTATTCGGGTGTATAAGCTATACTATTGCAAAGTTTCATTAAAATCCAATCAGTAGTTTTTGCGTTAAAGAGTAACAGACATTCATACATCCGCACAGACTTTCGCGTTTATAATATTAGTAGGATTGAGCATTCAGCGCGCGGTGCGGATCGTCGATAGGGCGATAAGGGGACCCTCCCAGATCTGCGGTTTATGGCCATTGCAATCATACCGAGCAGCGGATATTTGTATTTATATGTTACCAAGGACGAAGGTCAACAGTGTTGAAGGCTCGTTGGATGTAGCACAAGCTTCGAACCGCGGTTTTGCGTGGAAATTAATTGGTTACAGAGACTGTATTGTGTATCCTGTGGGACGTATTACTTTTTTTTTCGGAATTAAAACTAGGGAGTCCCATGTTGGTCTGAGAGTTAAAAAGAATGTGCTAACTATGTTCCTTGCTTAGCATGTCGTAAAAGGCGACTAATGGTATATCGGGTTTTGGGTATGTGATTTTGTAGGCGACGAACTAGCCACTTGTCACTGATTTTAAACTGAGCTGGGTTAGATTGAAAATTGTGAAAAAGTAGTGACAAGCGGCTAATAATGTATACTTAAAAATTATACATAACCTACCCAGACACAGAATAAACACAAGTATTCATCACACGAATGTTTGTAGGGTGGGGTCGAACCCACAACACTTAGCGCATTGGGCAGGGTCACGACCGAATGCGCCATCGAGCCAGTCAAGTCAGTGGTCAAACCATACGGTTTTCAAAAACTTTCTCAAAGGTAAAATAAAATTGACTGACTATGAATAACATCCCTGACCCTCATTATACGGGAAACTTATCGCGGCGACCCATCAGAGGATGAAGATATTTGTCCCTCCAGCCTTTTCCAAATCCAAGCCTTTGAGAATACAAACTGGGCTATTGATGGCCCCTACGTCGTGTGATACTATTGAGGGGCTTAGGGGACCATATTAATTTTCCCTTTATTTTTTCGCCATAGACCTTTGACCTTCGGGTTGGGAGTATACTCAAATATATTTCTCAGCGTATGTCCTCTTCTATATCGAAGTCCGCTTAAACCATGATCTGGATTTAACCAATCTGGTTATTATATAGTCGAGTGCTGCTTAAACCATGATATACAGCGTGACTGGAACTGAACCCCCCGTTGCAAAGTCGCATATAGAGGAGGTCATTTGCTAATTATTGTTCCTTACTTTTCAGGTTCAGTTCCAGTCACCTTGTATATATATATTGATATTATATATTTAAAGTTTATTTAAATTTGACAAGCTTGATGGCTCATTCGGTAGTGACCCTGCCCCTTGCGCCAGGATTAGTGGGTTCGATCCCCACACAGGACAAATATTCGTGTGATGAATACTTGTGTTTGCTCTGTGTCTGTGTGTTAATATCCAATATTTAAGTATATATCTGTAATACCACTGTTGATTTTGATATCCGTAACACAAGTGATTAGGCTACTTACCTAGGAGTCAGTCAGTATGTGATGTAGTCTGATATGTATTTAAAAAAAAAATGGCTAGTATATTAAATTTTAGCGACTGCTATCTACCCTTTGAATAGCGGACCCAAACAAATTAAATCATAGTCACGTTTATATTTATTTAAAAACAAGCAGATTTCTTCTTGGCACAGGACCGTTGTACATGGTGCAAGACCGAGGAGGCTTATACCCTACAGTCGGATCAAAGTAGCTAAAGAAGAAGAAGAAGATTTCCTCTTGATGTTGTCCCTAGTACAAAACTTAGCCAACAAGACTTCTCTAAGAAAAAGTATGACTTCTATCAAATCTATAGTGCAAGGCGATAGAATTGAATGGCGTTATAACGAAATATCCGACTGAACGAATGAATGAATATCCGATAGTATCGCGAGGAAATGGGGCCAGATGAATGCCTATGATGGCCGTGGGAATAATTGATTCCTTTCACTGAACGACTGAATGTAGGTTAGTTATTCCCACCTGAATTGTGTAGTAGGTTTAAATATATATGTTTTTTACATACTGCCGTGAGTTTTTGTAACATTTTAGTCTTATGAAGATTTTTAAAAATTTAAAAAGACAGTTTGATTTCTAGTTTTTTTATCTTAAAGCCAAGTAAATAATTAATTTTTGAAATTCTGTCTATTAATGGATTTATGATTTGTGTAGTTGATAATATTTGTTTACAAGCTATTGCTTGCGGATTTGCTTGCACAAATTTAGATTTGTCCGCTGAGGTAAAGAAAGACCATTTTATACCAGAATATAACGGTTAACATTCTATTAAAGAGCATAGAAGAACGACTCTTCTATACCTCGGGTGCCAGAATCCGTTTCCCTGAAAAAGTTTATGCCAATTTGTAAGATGATTGCAAATGAATTGAATAACTAAAATGTGTGACAGTAACCTTATAAGGTTACAAGGTTACACCTGATCAAATGATTCCTGGCTACACCATGACAGAGTACCAACAACATTGAAATGACTTTATTTGGGCTCGTGTGTCATTGTGAGACGAACGCGCCCTCTGACGCCGGCCGAGGTATAATGGAAATCAATAAACTTCCCTGCGAGTCCGAGCCCTTACCACTCAGTTTTGGGTACCGTAGGGACAAAGGGATGAGTGGAGACGTCAGAAGCAGCAAGTTTCTATTTTTTGATGTTATACGATGATGTAAAGTTAAAAAGGGGTAGACTTGTAATGATTTTATTTTTTATTCTAATTCTTATGGGATTTATTGTAAATGACTAAAAATAATTACTACTTCTAAGCCGTACGGTCCGCCCTGTACTGTCTGACTCAAACGTACACACAAAAAGTAAATCAGGTGTTTAAAAGTTAATTATCGTTTGTATGTATAACTGTCTTCAGCATATTTTCAGCTTATTATAACTATGTAGTCCACGTTAGTTTAGAAATAGTCACGACATTTCTGTTTAAAATTTTGTAAAGAAAGAAAATGTTTAATCTTTACATTCCATTATAACTAGAAATAATACTAACGAAGCTAAACGTCATATGAATAACGAGTAGGTACAGTTTGACATTTTAAGTTTGCAAAAATAATAAAAATCACACATAAATTCCATGTTATCGCCTAACCAAAACCTCAGACAATCAAAACAACTCCACGGCACACCTGTCCAGCTTCGTACATATCCGTCTCTTCTCCGCTTTTAAATACAACGGGGCCGATCCGATAACTTTCACATACCTACCCCTGTTTGTGACATCAATACACACACACACACACACAGAACATAAACATACACACAAACACAAACACACACACACACACATATAGCAAGGACGCGCTCACACAAACACACACACACTTGCACTCGAGCGCTTTTAATCCTGTTGATTGATTGGAGGTATCGGATTCTTCTGATCTTACACTAGTGAGACACGTGTAAGATGCGATTGGACGGAGATGGCTTTTGAGATGTAAGAATTTTGGCAGGCTGGTCTAGTGCTTGGGTGACCAAACCGGGTTCGAATCCCGCTAAAGAATATATAACATGTTCGAGTAAAGAATATTTCAAAACGCGACTACAAATACAATCCTTATGAATGTATGTTTAAGAAGTATTTAAAAGAATGCGTCTATTAGTTTTCTAATGTATATAGCATAAGTGTTTAATATGCTCAGTTTATGAATTGGTCTGATGTTAATCATAACAACAACATATTTTTGAAGCAAACAGACAATCAACAGTCTAAAATATTCACCAAAATAAAACCAAATCATCCTATAAACATAGACTTCAAAAAGTACCTATAAATTGACACTTTAAAAAAAAGAGAAAAAATATCACCGGCAATACTACTCAAATTAAATTTCAGGGCACCAAACCGAATGCCCCTCAAACGTCCATCGATCGCACAAAACGTTTAATAATAAAGTACTCGAACAAGTACTTATCCAAAGACTTAATCCTGCCATCCAAATATCAAAACGACATTGTACCCTTGAAGGGTCGGCATAAAACGCTTGAATGCCATAAAACTGCCGATTACAGCGCGTTGTTATTACGTCTATGCTAATATCGGCCCGTCTGTCTGTATGTTGATTGTTATCTGTAATATTTATTGCCCCATGGACGTTGATGGCCGTCAGTAAAAAATTTAATAACTAACTTTTGGTATTTTGTTTTGACGGCAATGTCGGGCACGTAAGGCTGACGGGAAACCATTTTTTTTTTGATTATGTGAAACATGATGTTTGATTGTTACATCAACTAATAGTTGATAGAACATTTTGATATAACTGGATTGGTAAATACGATAAAGTTACAGAAATTAGCATTTTAAATTAAAAATTTTATATTTTTTGGTAACTAAAATGTTTAATTAATTGGATCATGATTGAGAAATGCGCAACACACATTCCAATTAAATGTGCAAGCAGATTTTCTTAACCATCTCTACCTAGTAATGCAATAATATAGTATTTTTAGTAAGCCCAAGAATACGCGATGTCCGATCTGAATGAACACTTCGCATGTAAAACTTCATTACTAATTATGTGTCTATTAATATATATGAATACCTACATTCGATGCACGAAGACATGGATGGATTCGTAACTTAAAAATAATGCATAAATCATTAACCGTAATTTGTAATTTTGCAATTTAATTTGCGTTTTATTTCCAAAATAATAAAACACATTTTTTTTAAAGTTTAATATAAAAAAGCATGACAAGATCTTGTCAGTTTAAGTCTCCATTCTGCCGTTGTCACCTGTCAGAGTAAAAAAAAGTTTTCTATGGCTCCCATTATTGAGGTCCCCAAATTTCGGCCCCTTTTAAGCCGTAAACCGGTTTGAACCAGTTAGTGGCGCATCTCGGCGCGTGCGAGACGAGATTGAAGGTCGTTGAACTGTGGGGTCCTAAACTAGAGGGTTCTAAACACAAACTAGAGGGTGACCAGGCAGGTCGATAGTGCTTTTTTGCAATTGACAGCCCGTTTTGAATGGCGGGCTCGCGCGAAATTTTTTGGTTATTTTTTTAAATCGTCGTTGTGTTGGATTTGTTCCGTATTAAGTTAACAACGGTTTAGCTAAGCTCATACAATTTTGAAAACGTGTATGAGTAACGTATATCGATAAACATGTCAGTTTTTCTACAGTATTGCTATAAAGAGGAAAGATTTGTATGTATGTATGTAACGAATAAACTCAAAAACTACTGGACCGATTTCAAAATTTCTTTCACCATTAGAATGCTACATTATCCCTGTTTAATAAAGGTTATAGAATTATTTTGAAAAAAGTTACGTTAGAAAATAAATGTCCACCCGTGCGAAACCGTGGCGGGCCGCTTGTAAAAATGATTTAAAAGGTAAAAACAAAATATATAAAACAATGGAATAAATGAAACAGATCCAAATTAAATTTTATGCATGAAAAAAAAAAATTGTTGTCATGTATTGACAACAACATTCTCTATGGACATTGTATAACTCTCTGAACCTTGACCCTCCTTTTTTACATTTTGATTGATAAATCAAGATTGACAAGTAAAAAAATTTTGTCGTTTCCATATCAATGTGTGTTTATTATTCTCTATTCTAGTTTATTTAATTCTTACCACTTTTATCAGCAACTACTGCTAAAATAGCGGTTCCCAACCAGTTCCCAAAATGTTAACACCGAACTATTTTTCACCTACACAAAAGAGATTCCCACAAAGACAGTTACAATGTTCCCAAGACAAAACACACATGATCGCAAGATTTTTCACAGTGGCCATTAAAATTGCCACCACGTACCCCTAGCTCGGAGCTTCAAACGCGGTCCTGAGGGATCGGCCGGGATTCGGGACAACCATGGCAATAAAGCCATGGCGACCACCGTGGGACGGGACTCATGTGGCCTAATGGATTTTGGAACTTGATGGCGCAATGAGGTGCTTCCAGTTTTATTTGCATTTAGCCACTTTGCGCGCGAGCGTAAGAAGCATATGAGTTTTATGGAAAAACGAAGATGTTCTTTTTTTGTGTTGAACTTATTCGGTTTATTGCTCTCGCTTTTATAAAAACTAGCTTCTGCCCGCGGCTTTGCTTGCGTGGTACGTCGATAAAACATAGCCTATACGTTATTCACGCGTATAAGCTACATTATTATAAAGTTTCATTAAAATCCATCAAGTAGTTTTTGCGTGAAATAGTAACAAATTTAAAAAAAAGCTTTCGCGTTTATAATATTAGTAGGATAGCAGCCCGCCCCGGCTTCGCACGTGTGGACATTTATTTTCTAACTTATTCAAATATTCTATAGCCTATGTTAATCAAAAATAATGTAGCATTTTAATTATAAAATAATTTTTGAAATCGGTTGAGAAGTTTTTGAGTTTATTCGTTACATACATACAATTTATTCCTTTTTTTAATAACAGTGTAGATAGAGAATTTTGGTCTACATTAAAGGTGGATAGGTTGGATGGAATTATGTTAGTTGTTGTTGGTTTCCCCCCCGCTGGGGTCTTCGGTTTGGCGTACCGGGGGGGCTTAGTAGGCCCTGGTGCAGGACAGGGCCGAAGCTAAGAGAGACCCCGAGGTGAGCTGCGACTGCTCGGCATTTCCCACCGAGCAGTTGCGGCACCGGCCGCAGCCCCTTGCGGCCGGACTAGGATTGCCGAGGAAGAGGAGGAGCTGAGTGTGTCGTTGCTCGCCTCCCTATCCTCGGCAACCCAACAGGGGCGCGCTGGGTCGCGCTGTGGTGGGTCGCAGAGGGATTGAGCGTCTCGATGCTCTCCCTCTGCGACGACAGGGCTAAGCCCTCAATCTGGGTCGCCGGGAGGAAGGCGGCCCCTTCGACGAGGCGCTCTCCGCGTGCCCCTCTGGCTTAGCAGAGGGCACAGCGCGAGAGTGGGCCCACGACGCCGGTCACGGGGATGATCGGCGTCTGAATCCTGGGCGGAGTGGTTGAGACATGCTGGGTGGCCTGGCATGTCTCGACGCGCGCGCGTGCTCGGTGCTGTGCATCCGACGACTGTTGTCGTGGGCTGCACAGCATCGACCATCGCCGCGCGAGGTGGGCCGCGTAGCGCGGCACGCGCATAACCGGAGGAGCAGTCGTATAGTCCCGACAGTGGGGATACAGGCTCCTCCGGGACTGCGCCGCTGGAGGCCACGTTGGGGTTTTAGTCGGTTCGAGTCCGACACACCGCCCTCTGCTTCCCCGAGCAGAGGGTGACGGCTCGTGGGAGTTTCCCCAACTAAAAAAAAAAAAAAAAAAAAAAAAAAAAAAAGTTGTTGTTGGTTTGTAACTCAAAACTAATGTATGAACATGCTCCTTGCCAGTAGTAGTAGTTTGTTGTAGATGATGGTTAATGGTGTTATGGGTACTACGATTGTGATTATATTATCTGATGAACTAGCCACTTGTCATTACATTTTCACAATCTGTTCATTAGACCCTGCCTCCGTTTAAAATTAAAATTAAAATTAACGACATTAATTTTAATTGCGGTCACCCATCCGAATCTAGACAGTAACGAAAGTTGCTTGACTTAGCGCAAGTCGATTTTCGCCACCACACCAGCTCACGGCACCGTTCCGATGTTTCGGCTCATGTTCGATAGAACGCCTGGAGGTGACTAGAACTTTCTGAACGTGTTTTTATTTGTTTCCAAACTCCGGCGGGCTCGCGAGTGCATTCCCAAGGATTCCGCCAACTTTACCTATTCGTTATAGTCAGCGGCAAAAATATTTCTCAAAATGTACCTTTGCCAATTCCGCGCGATGTAGAATTGGAGAATAATAACTTGGTTTGTACGTGGTTACTTTCTCGTATATTTTTGTGATCTTATATGTCCACGCTTGTGAATGGGAATATAATATGTATATCGCAATTCTCGAAGAGGTAAACAGACTTCAAGGAGCAATAAAGGTCCATAAATTGTGAAAACGTAGTGACAAGTGGCTAGCTCGTTCCAGTCCGAGACCTACATGGGAAGTGTCCCAGTGTTGATTGTGTAACTAAAAGTGACGTCATTCATAGTGATGAATGACGTCACTTTTAGTTACACAATAAATGAAATTTCAAATAAAGCCTAGTGATTAGAAATTCTAGACACGACATTATGTGTGCCGCACGAATTGATGGCAAATAAGCGTAGGAGCCGCCTGATAGTGAGCGGTCAATGTAGCATATAGGCGCTTGTTAGACCTGGCCTGTCACTTGCACGATAGCCATTTAAAGGCTCAATTGTAGGTTCACTACTCAAGTACGTGAAACAAAGCACAAAAATCGTCTTAAGTCCTTCATCGTCGGCGCGACGAAATCCCAGAATTTGGGCCTTCGGCACTTTCAGTCATAGATTTAAATGCAGCACTTGAAAGTCATTTTTACCAATTTTCTTCGAAAGAGTGGTGCTACCTAGGTTGAATTGGTCTTTTCTGTTGCTAGTGTAGAAAATGCATGGCTTTTGCCAAATACAATTTATTTCAGGAAGAAGAAGAATACTTTTATAGATAGACAAAAGTTACATAAAGTTGTAAATAAAATTTTAGTCCGTTAGTAACCTGACTGAGGTTACTAAAAATATACATCAGATTGGTCCGTTGGTCGAGTGGTCAGAGACCCTGGCCATGAAACCGAGGGTCACGGGTTCGAGATTTTGGGTTTGGGACTAGGGAATTGGTGTGCCAGTCTGAAGAATTTCTTTATATCACCCCCGCAATCCCCGAAGAGGTGGGCATAGTCAGAGCCCAGTTAGTCATTTTAATCATTTTCAACCAGATGGCAATTTGTATAAAAGTAGTGACAAGTGGCTAGCTCGTCGCCTACACAATCACACACCCAAAGCCTGATATACCATTAGTCGCCTTTTACGACATGCTAGGCAAGAAACACAGTTGGCACATTATTTTTAAGTCCTAGACTAATATACTATGTTTACCTAATTGTCAGGGTATACTCTATACTGGTCTCCGTAAACTTCGCACTAAAGCAATCAATTTTTTGGTCAAATAGCTCGCGTCACATTAGGAAGTCGTTAGTCCCCGAGGGCAGCGCGGCGGTGTCGTTATTGTTCCTAAGTTCCGTGTTTTTTAAGACGATTAGGGGTGCGACACACATCTTTTATGCGACGCCTTAAATCTTCTATACTTAAGGTCTCCGTCTATAAATGATAGAGACTGTCAAGGTGTGAACAGACGTATATTTGCAAAGAGACTGCTAGAAAAACAATAGGTACTTTATATCAAAATAAAATTAGAATACGAAAATAATAAAATGTATGAAAAGTATAGTCCCATGTTGGTCTGGGACTTCGCCCATGTTGATCTGGGACAAAAAAAAAAGAATGTGCAGACTGCGGTTCTTGCCTAGCATGTTGTGAAAGGCGACTAATGGTTTACGGGCATTTGGGTATGTGATTGAGTAGGCGACGAGCTAGCCACTTGTCACTCCTTTTTCACAGCTTTTCATCCTACCCAGCCCACTGTCCCATGTTGGTCTGGTACTTAAAAAGAATGTGCCAACTGTGGTTCTTGCCTAGCATGTCGTAAAAGGCGACTAATGGTTTACGGGCATTTGGGTATGTGACTGAGTAGGCGACGAGCTACTTTTTCACAATTTTTTCCTTTTTCACAATTTTCCATCTAACCCAGCCCGGATTTATTTTCCGCTGAATGTGGTTTGACTCTGCCTACCCCTTCAGGGATCATCAGCGTGATGTTATGTTTGTTATGTTTGTCATGACTCATGATATCTCATGTTTTGTTTTGTTTAGTTTTTAATTTTTTTTATAATAATGATAGGGAAGCTTGAGTAGTCATGCTTACTCAATTGCTTCGGGGGTGGTGGCGTTATGTGACGGGTCGTTACATTCCCTCAAATATGGTCGAGTGAAACGATGGCTGACACATACGTCATACTTGTGAACAGGTGCCACCTTCAGAGGCCGGTCTGCTCTGGTTTACCTTTTACTTCAAATAATAATCGGCTGAATCTTTGACGAACATTAACTGTATGACTTGGTATAAATATTAACTTAATCTGTAAATTTACTACCGAGTTTCTTGCCGGTTTCTTCACCGGTTCGGAATGTCGCGTCGGTAGATGCGACATTCCGAACCGGTGGTAGATTCAAATTTTTCTACTTTGTACCTATTACTTGACGATTCACAAGTGCTTTTTTGAGGCCTACGTAAATAAAGATATTTTTGACTTTCTTGACTTTCATCCTATGACAAAAATGAGCAATATCCCAAATTAATTTACTCTTTGACTCAATTCTCTACTCTAGCAGACGCAGTCACAAGCAAAAGCTAGTATACTATATATAAATTGTAGTATAATATTGATCATTATATCACGAACCTATAAAGATATTACCATACTCTCCAAACATCCCCAGTCACGGTGACTCGCGCGAAATGTCCAAAATTTCACCACCACGCGCTATTAAATTAAAATCAATCATGCGGACACGTGTGCATCGCCCCTTACGGGCACACTTTTTTCGCCCCTGTCGCCCCAGTCGCCCCAGTGCCGTGACAAACAACCACAAACGCCCTCCCCACCTGTAATTGTGGCACCGTTGATTACAACAGAAATTATAACCAAGGGTCGTGATAAGAGATTATTAAAACAATTCGCAGTTGAATGACTCACTACGGTGTGACATTTATGAATGCTTAACTTAATTCATTTAAGAGTACGTTACGTTTGTTCGATACATTTTGTTATAACAAATTGGTCTTGATGTAATTATTAGGGGGGGTACACACATGCACGCGGTGTGTTGACTTTTTATGGGATTTTGACATTCCAAAATGTAGATAAAACTGTATTTTTATGGTGCAGTTTGATTCGAAGAATGTTAAATTGATGATAGTATTGAAGGTCATGTTAGATGTTTAAGTATTATTGGTACGGGTATTGAAACTGTATTATCGGTTTGGCTTGCCTATAAAGTATGGATTTTTCAAATTTATAAAACTCAACCTTCATAACCGACAGAATTTTACAAATACAGCATTCCTAATCCTTATCCTACTCCCTAAAGTTTCATTTTCTTCAAAAAAATTTCTATGGTCGTTGACAAAATTGATCAAAAAAAGTTTAGTCACGACATCGAAATGGACAATCATACTTTCATACTTATCGAATTCATTTATTGAACTTTTACGGAAACTTAAATTTGAATTTAATAAGTAGCATTTGTATCAGCTGCTAATAAACCATATGACCACTACTAAGATAACTTTGGAATCCCAACATTAGTTTAGATTCCAAACTGACCGGTAGCCGCACAATACATCTTATTACATCACTCCCCTTATTAATTACAGAAATGGTGTAGTTTCTGTAATTAATAAGGGCCACGTTTACGTGCCATTGAACCCCAAGACGGTGTAAACAAATGAGCATGATTAACAAACATGAACAAGCGCACAGACATCGAACCCGGGCGGCCCAGTAGCGTTCACTCGCTCGGAACAAAGGGACCCCATTCCGCTCCTTTGGCCCCGCTTGTAGTACTTTGTATTGTGGGGTGCCGAAAATAGGTGACATGGTTTGGTACAGTCAGACCAATGATTTGGCTCGTGTTCGTCTAATTAGTCCCATGTTGGTCTGGGACTCAAAATGAATGTAGCAACTGGGTTTCTTGCCTAGCATGTCGTAAAAAGCGGGTATTATTATGTAGGCGAGCTAGGCACTTGTTACTACTTTTTAACAATTTCCATCCAGCTAACTCAACTGAGCTTAATATTTTGGCTAAATGCGACCTAGGAAGCTTTAATCGATATTTGTATGTAAATATATTCTCACGATATTTTCTCTCTCCAAGCAAGTAGTATATATACACACTCCTATTTGAATCGATACTTCTCGCATGCGAGGTGTATATTCTCACCATTAAGCTACCACCGCTCCTTGTTCTCTTATCTGATGACTTATATGCTGTAATTAATTACCACAAACCGGCATCGTAGCTGGCATAGCGTTCAATGGTTTGCATTAAATTATTTTGTGTATCGACCTCAACAGAGGCCAAGTCGTCGACAAAAGGGGTTGCCCCACTTACTGCAAATTTGTCTGTTGAATTTTGGATGGCGAGGCCTTGTGGCTCTGGCGTGACGTCACATGGCTTCACATCTTGGGAGACGGTGTTTCAGATTCCTGAAAGTTATTAAATTTTGGGTACAGCCTATAGTATTTGATCGAGGCTTGTGGCAGCATGTCAAAGTCATGTTCAAGCTAGATTTACTAGAAACGTAGGAGTGTCTGTTATGTGGAGACACTTTTGCACTTAATAACTTCTAAATACCACATGTATTTCTAAATAGATTTTTTTATATTCTTCAGCTGCCTATAGTATATAATTACCGCCTACAATCAATCAGGCAGGATGTTTGTTTACCAATTGCAGTATGATAAGAAAATTTTTTTTTGTTTTACTGGAGTCTAGTTTAGCTGAAATTTACATTATTAGATATCAAACATTGCACTATCACCGAAATTACATAGGCTCAATAAAGTTTTAGCAGACGGTTAAAAAACCAATTGCTAATTTTGACACGAACTCCTTACACAACTTTCATTTGTTTCAACTGTATTCGTCGACACTGGACAGGGCACATCAAATGTGCCTCATCTTAATTCAGGTTTAAAAACATTTATTTCTCCTAAGAACTTACAATGATAGGTCACTTAGAATGAGGAAAAAAAAAAAAAATCAAATATATATAAAAAAACACAATAAGGTACATTACATGGCGCAGCACAGCTGTAATTTTTTTACGATAGGTATTATTCACGTCGACGTCACGTAATTCGATGAAATTTTCAAAAAAAATGTAACTAAAACTCACTATTAATTTAATTTAATGACACCAACAGAAAAACAGCAATGCTATACTGTAATTTTACATTACCAACAAGATAAATGTTATACCCAAAAGACCATTGCGGTGATCGCTGTAGCCGACCCCTCAAACAGCCCCAGACATTACCGACCACATCCGCAAAAGTGTATCCCTACTAATATTATCTACAAATGCGAAAGTAACTCTGTCTGTCTGTTGCGTTTTCCCGCCTTAACTACTTAAACGTGTGGAATGAAATTTGGCACGCTTAAGTTTGAACTTTACGAAAGGTGTAAATTTATTTTTATCCTGGAAAATGTGTACTTCTACATGCTAATATTATAAAAATGAAAGTATTTCTTTCCATCTCAAAGCATAAACCCAAATGCATTATAATTTGCCACGCCTAAAGTTTTAACCCTGAAAATGGACATGGGGTACTTTTATCCCATAAAATGTACAGATCCCACATGGCACATGACTCAATAACTGCCCATATTTCATGCGAATGAAACCAAGGGCACAAACGAGTCTCTAATACACATACCAACCCTAACAGCCTGACCCAAGTGAGATGAATTACCTCCACGCGTACGTCATCTCCCATTTGCGTTTGGGGCCAATGAGATAAATGTGCGCACTAAAACGCTAATGACGTCATCGGTACGGGGAGGAATCTTAACTAGCAATTTGTGAGGCATTGGGCTGAGTTCTTGTGTAGGTGTGAGTTAAGTAGGCTGGACTGTCTGTCACTATGATTATATGTCGTTGGTTATGGAAAAAAAATCAGATATGGGCTAACGCAGAGTTTAGTTAGCTAGACTGTCCGTCGACTATTGAGTCGATGAATGAGTGTAGACATAAGCTAGCAACAATCTTTGCGCTAACACATTAACTTAGGCCTTGTTCATTGCGTCAGCTCTTTAAGTTAAATTTAACTTAAGCTATAGTACTGTAAGATGGAACGCACACAGTTAAGGGCTAAGCGCAAAAATATAGATTATTCTTAAGAAAAAAAAAGGAAACAATAGAAACTATAAAAAAATATATTATAATAAATATAGGGTTCATCATGGAGTAGGTAAATGCCTAAATAAATAGTTATTATGGAGAATAACATTACAAATTAATCAATCGACCAATCCGCAACTTAATATCAACATATCAAGTATAATGAGCAAATCATAGACAAACTACCACAACGTCGTTCCGCCGAAATTATTCTCAAACAAACTTAATCACATTACTGCTCTATCGGTTATATGCTCGTTGTTACGCAGATGTATATGTACGTTCTCCCCCGAAACTCATATTATTACTATTAGCATAGTAGCTTAGCGTGTTCGTTGTAAGTGCGTACCGGAGGCAACTTTAAAGTTTCATCAAGTTAGTTAGTTACTTCCCAGGGACTCATGCGACCGAGTTATCTCGTTAAGTAGCCTTTTAGGGTTAAGAGTACTATCATTTGCTGGCAGTAGATGGGAATGACGAATGTTGTTGTGGAATTTGGTAATAGCAGGGTCAGTATTACCATAGACAAGAAGAATGTACACATTTATTATGTTTTTTTTTTGTTTGCCGCCTGTGGACATGATAAATGTAATTATTTTATTTATTATATCTAAGAAAGTGGAAAAATACTAAAAATCAAATACGAGAATATCAAATAGCCCACTTGGAATACTTGTAGTATCACTAAAATATCATATTCCAATTGTTTTTGTTTACAATTTGTCTGATTCCTGAAGGATTTCTGAAGGTAGGAACGTCATATTATCAGCAGTAATAACCAGGATTGCTAAATTCAAGACCATGGTCTATGAAGACCCGGATATGACGCTAGGATGGTTATGAAAGTGGTTTTAATAATTGTTGGAATAACATGGAATAAATGATTTGCTTCTTACTTGCCTTTTTTAATCTACTCAGTCATGTCGAATGAAAGTAGGTATATCTAGATATTTTCCCAGACTAAACATAAAAGAAAGAAATTCCGGCGTGAAATTCAAAAATTCCGCAAAGACTGCGCCCTCGGACGGCTTCCCTCGTCCACAATTTCACCTAAACTTTTCAAGGTAAAGCGATGTTTGCAGTTAGTGAAATTTACGTCCGAATTAGTATGCGGGGGATGTCGCGCGTCGCCGGGGCGCCGAGTTAGTATGCCGGCCGACGCCGGCGATCTTAATTTGACAATATTTCCCGAGTCGACGTTAGAAATTGTGGTTTTAGTAACATATCATGTTTGTTACGGGAGGTGCGGCGCAAGATTGCGTTTATTTTGGCGTGGAGGTGAGAACTGGTGGTAATTTCCGGAAATAGATTTAACTTATTTTTTTCTGGATTGAAATAAGTAAGAATGAAGACATTTTACGTGATGGAAATTCTGTTTAATTCTTGATGTTTATTTTATAGGAAATGCAATAGTGAATAGAACTATACAATCTATTTAAATAAAAGGTTTCTAAGTGACGACCACGTTGTTTCTTACATTAGTATTTTTGATCCAAATGTGCATGAGGTAATAAACTTTACAAATGAAACTGATTTTGGGGAAAGGAATAAAATATGAAAACTATGATTCTTTATTACACATGTACAAATCTATCAGTTCAATATACGTACGTATGTTTGTAAATTCATCAACACAAACCTATAAACCAAACAAAGTTAAATAAACCAATCAACCAATTTCTTCTAACTAACTAACTAAACTTCACGCTACTTCCCTAGCGGGTTAGGCATAGAACTGTTTTTTCTTACTACTTACAAAAGTCAAATAAAATATTCCGCAACTTCACAAAAAGTAGCAGTTATTTTTATCAGAGTACCAACTCCCCGTAAATAAAAATGGACAGCTCTAAAAATACTCATTAACGAATCGTAAATGTTGAATTCCGGACTCTAAGCCCGGAAATTTGGATGGGCATTTTCTTTCTCGAAACAGCCATTAGGTATGGAAAATCATCCGCTGCGGTTACCAGGGGCGAGGGTCGGGAGACACGGGTGGAAATCAACTTGTCATTAGTTTGTTTTGAAATTATTTATGTTTTTTTGTAAATTCTCTCGAGATATTTATTTTTAACAAACCATATTGCGATTTGATATGGAGGATTTTGAATTGTCTTGTAGTACTAGAAGTAAGAAGGGATTAAATCTTAACTTGTTACTTAAAACAGTAAAAAAACGGTAAAAAACAGTGGCATCAAAGTAAATCATTAAAAGTAATAGCCAGTAATTTCTTGATGAACGATACACAGCCTTATTTTATTATAAATAGCTGTTTTTCATAAAAAAAATATTGTTAAATTTTTATCGGAACCAACCTTGTTACTAATAATAAAAAATAAACCAAAATAATTAGCCAAATAAGTGCAGTCTTGAAAATTATGCGCTTACATTACAGCGGCTTACTTTTTACAAATCATAATAAAAACTCAAAGAAACATTACAGTTTAATCCCTCAATAGGGATACATATCATCATCTTCATCTTCCTAGCGTTATGTCCCGTGTTTAGTCGGGGTCCGCTTAGACCACGATCTAGGATTTAGCGAGTCTGGTAATTACATTGAAGCGACTGCCGATCTGACCTTCGTAACCCTAAGATAAGGGAATCAGACAATTTTTGGATCATGGTTTCAAATCGAAAGTTGTTTGAACTTGCAGGTTTCAGTACGATGTTTTTCCTCACCGCCGAGCTAGTGGTATAAATACGTACAAAGATTTTAAAAATCCAGAGGTACGTGCCGGGTTTGAACCCGCACTCCTCGGTTAAGAGGCGCCTGTCCTTACCGTTCAGCTACGATCGCTCTCTCGTCCCTCGATACATATATCAAAGCAAATCACCTTCTCAGGTATATTCCCACCTATCCAATCAACTCCTTTTCATTCCCCAAATAGAAAAAAAAACGCTATGCGTGCATAAAACTATCACGCGCATACATCTGATGCTTTATTTCGCAATTCATGCGTTCGATTCCCTCCCTCACGTGGCAAAAATCGCTCCGTACAACTCCTCTCAGGAGGGGACAAGCCCTCCCTTCGGCTTGAGTTATAGTCCGACCAAACATTGAAGACCTTTTACCAAATTCTGCGTTTCGTTCACGGCTCCAAGCATTCGCGGGTAAATTATTCAACCCGCAAGTTTTTTGTACAATCAATATTGGGTTCGATGCTTGGTGGTACTCTGTATTCTATATATTGGGATGCTGAGTT
Organism: Glyphodes perspectalis; assembly: GCA_951394215.1. NCBI lineage: Eukaryota > Metazoa > Arthropoda > Insecta > Lepidoptera > Crambidae > Glyphodes > Glyphodes perspectalis. The sequence goes on along the minus strand of OX596208.1, from coordinate 16,159,903 downwards.
GGTATTAGGAGACACTTTTCCTAATACCAATGGTTCATGTTTTATTTCTTATATATCTATACATCGTTCATATAAAAAATAGAGTCTCCGTACACAACTCAATTTTATTTTTGCTAAATTTGGTTCATGGAGCTTCTGTTTATCCCTCTAATAAACTTATTTTGAATACTCGTACTAACTGTATTTGAAAATTGCAAAAAAAAATCGTTCATGCAACAAATAATTAAATTATTTCATAGCATCCTAAAGGATATATATATATTTTTTTTATATTAGGCTTTATTTAGTATAATAATTGACACAATTATTTACTTTAGTAAAATTTAATAGGTATACATCTATTGTTGCTTTGTAATCGTTCATCAAAAAATATTTATAGCATTTTGTTAAGGGTACAATAAAATCACTCATAAATCTAAAACTCTCTCTAGGTCCTGTGTTTAATATGTATTTTTTATTAATTATATAAATCTCACTATTTATGTAACGTGAATTAACTTGGTCTTTGGGGTATCCTTTTTTTTTCAAGAAGATATATTTCCGAGTAGATGAAACACTTTCTTCGAAATAATCTCACTAAAAACGATACCAGAAAAGATCATTCCTTCAGACCGAAGCTGACTATAACATTTTCTACTAACACAGAACGCCCGATACATCCTAAGTATCAATTGGTACGGTCTACGACCATTTCATTACTCGGAATTATTAATAAGCGGGTTGGATCGAGACGAAAAAACTTCCCACTGAATAATTTACGCGAAGACGGTTAGTGGCGTCGTAAAACGAAACTGGAATTTTGGTAAGAGCCCTTCAATGTTTGATTGGTAAAAGTGAAAAAAATATATATTGGAAAATCGAATAAGTGCCGCTGAAAAGGTGACGTTTGTTTATCTTAAGGCCCTATCTGTTTAAGTCTATAGCAAAGTCAGATAATATAATATGACTACAGCAGTCAAGGCAAGAATTATGAGTTTTGCAATTTATTTAAATTGTTGTTAAAACCAATTAGTTCTAACAATGCGACTTTAATAAAAAAAATAGATCAATTTTTTTTCCATTTTAACGCCTTAAAAAATTGACATATGTATTTTTCGAAAGGCAGTAATTTTTTTACACTGTTCTCAAAGTTATGCCTATTTTTTTTATATAAGTATATAAAATAGATATTTTACTAAGAAATAAAACAGTATGTTTATTTTTTTTATTTTTGGAAAAATATCAGTTAAAATGTATATATATATATCACAAAGAAAGCATAGTTTGAATAATTATATTCATACAATATTTTTTTTATTTTATTATTCTTATAGAATTATGTCGAAAAATTTCTTAGTACCCTCAAAATGATGGCATAAATAATACATATTTAGTAATAAATCTAATAGTTACTACATGTTAAATGTTAGTAATATTACCGTTATTAATATTCCAGAAGCCTTACATTAGTGAAATGTATAGCTGAACGCATTATTAAATGAAAAGCAGTACCTAATAACGCTGTTTAAACAATGATAATATACGTTATTGTATACCTAAAACGTAATAAATTAACTCTTAGTAGTAATATTTTTTAATTAATAAATTGAAAACTAATGCGTTTAATATTGTTAAAGGCTTTTAATTAGTGTAAACACCGAGATAAAATTACCAGTTGCCGCCAAAACGCAACTACGTATTTAAATCACACATTGAAAACAACTACATGTTCCGAGACTTGTACAAACATCGTAAATTTAAACTCGTGACAACATCAGTACAACAGAACAAGAAAACGTCATCGAACTACGACAAGAAAACCGAATAATCAAGCTATTCACACAAAGCGAATTTACTCGCGTATCTAAATATCTAAATGCGAGGGCGAGAGAAAGGGAGGTATGTATCTCGGAACTCCCCATAGCTTTCGCTGTTAGGGGACCTCCGAATTTTAGGTTAGTGGTCATGTAGGCATAAAGACGGGTACACGGCAAATTCGTTGCCTAATTTAGTTCGTGTCGTCTCGTGCTTTCCGTTGTGCGTCAAGTCATAGTTTGTCGTTGTCGTTGTAAAAATTAGACGTAAGTGTGTGTGTTAAGTTAGCGGTGAAAAACAAATTTTTTTCGGCGAATTTTTGGCGGAAAAACAAACGGTCTCGCGGATTGTGTGCTCGCGGCGTTTGTCAGTGGAATTGTGCGTTAAAATTGTATGTACATATATATAAAAAAGACGTACCCAACCGGGTTTGTTTGTAAACAGTGCCGCGCGTGTTATGCTGTGACAGCAGACTCGCATTTTTCGTGCGTGACAAAACGCTTCCGCGAATCTAAATTTAAGCATTCCAAAATAGTTTCCAAGTCGACTTTCTAGCGCTAAGTGTAACCCCGCTCAAAATTCCCTCTCGAAAAAAAAGTGTGCCAAATTTTCGTAAATTCCTTTTAGTGTGTAAAAAAATACGCGGGAAATAGTGCAATAGCTTACAGAAATATCGTCCAACTAAAAAAAGTGCGTAGTTGTAAATGTTTATTATACAGCACGTGCAAGTTCCGAGCGTCGAAAAGGGCGTCAGGAGGGTCGAGAATTGCTTACTCCAGTAGCTACTATACCGATCGATAATATTACGCATTACGACCGGGCTGAGAAGAACTCACACAGAGACGGCTCACGCACACCCTCTAGCTCCCTCCTCGTCCTCGAAAACGAAAGTAAACATCGCAGAGCTTTAAACTACAAACCGAATTTATAGTATAAGCAAACTAAAGTACAAAATAAAATTGTGATCGCGTATTTGTGTTCAAATTTATCTGTGATAGTCATGCTAGTTGGCACGAATTTGTGTAGTGTGGGCCCGGGGGTCCTCTTTGGGTACAATATGCAGAACATGGTGAATGTGAACGTGCCACGGCAGGGGTCCAGCAGTGGCAGCGTGGTGGGGAGCACGGCCCCCCCTACTCCGGTCCATTCGAGTCATGATATGAAGACTCCCCCGCTGACTCCATCGGAGCGCACCGGCGCCCCTCCTGGTGCTGGGAAGGATGCTGTCAAGCTGTTCATCGGTCAGATACCGAGGCATCTGGAGGAGGAGGATCTGAGGCCCATGTTTGAGGAGTTCGGCAAGATTTACGAGCTCACTGTGCTCAAGGACAAACATACCGGCATGCATAAAGGTCAGTATGATTTATGAGAAAATGGTAGATGAGGTTGGCTGTTTACAACTTCCTAAGCAATACCTACAAACTATTTTAGCATTGATTACTTTAATAAGTTATCATATAAAATCGTAAAATTACTAGTTCTTTATCGTGACTTTTGCGTAAACTTAAGAGTACTAACATTTCATATAAGTTATCATAAACGTGATTTTAGAATAATATTTATTGACGTGCCAAGTTTAAGCTAAATCTATGAAGCCATTTAAGCGTTATTCAGTAACAAAGATGTACTTTATAATCGATATTTTATGATAAACTTCAAATATATAATAATCATTAAACCATCTGATTATTATAGTGACCTACAATAAGTAAAGTATTTAAATGATTTGTATTACTAGCTCCGTTAATTTTGAAGAACTGAACTCGATTCCCGCCAAACGGCTGGTTTTGTTTTTTCTCGCATTTGATATCGTTAATTTTTACATTGGGATAATTTTCGTATTATGCTTTTATAATCAGCATAAAATATTTAATAAATAGCTTCTACTTTGCTATTACAAAGATACACACTATTTTAATTATGAATATGTTTATATTTCAACCAAGGCAACTGAACAATTATTACGAAAAATCACGATACCGTATGTTGACAAGGATGTTTATAACTTATAGTTACTTTCTTTTATTTAAAAACACATAATTTTTATCGACGTTTTTGGGTGAACTATGCGAATTTTTATTTTGATAAAAACCTTTCGTGAAATGAATATTTGTTTTTGCGCCGTTCTCCATTTTTACTATTAACAACAAAGGCGACTATTCTATATATCTTTTTATTAAGATTATATTGTATTAATAGTTTTCTTCGTTATTAGTCAATGAGCCAGGGTAAAAATAATAAGCCACACTAATTCCGCATTAAATATAATTAAATTTTTTCAAGCATCATCTGTTTCCAATATCTCTTCTTTACCCCTGACTATGTGTCTGTGAAAATTCATATTGCCTGGTGAATAGTTGGGACATTACTAGTATCTTACTATAATATTATACACGCGAAAGTTTGTATGGATGGATGGATGAATGGATGTGTGGATGTTTGTTAATCTTTCACGCAAAAAGTACTGCATGGATTTGAATGAAACTTTACAATAGTATAGCTTATACATTAAAATAATACATAAGCTATGTTTCATCGATGGACCACACTCAGAAGCCGCGGTCAGAAGATAGTGACGGGGAAAAAAATCCCATCATCGCATCACTGACTAAAATTGAGTAAAATTTGACGTTAAAGGCAAAACCAACATCACCAAATCTATCCCTAAAGGAAAGTCACCAAAATCCAACAAAAAGCCAAAACCACCATTGCTTAAGAACCAACTTTTTCAATCTTCAACTCGCCTCAATAAACAAACCGCGCCAAGTTAAACCGAACAAACTAACAAGCTATTCGGAAATGCACTCAAGTACTGCCCATTACATGAACCGCGGCGCCCTAACTTCGCCAACATTAACTTAACTTACAAGCAAACAACACGTTTACAGCACAATTTGTAAGCGAGCGCCGAAAAAACAAAAGTCCTCCACCTCAAACAATTACGACATTCATGCTCATTCCGAGTACATTTTCACGAATTAAACAGTACAACGTTTATCGTAATCGTACCGACAATAAATATGGTGGGTCACGTCACACGAAGATTATAGCAATGCCAACGCAAGCGATAAAAAAAATAATTCATTATGTGGCGTGCGAGTTCGTGAGCACGTAGTGTGCAATATTTGCAAAGTGGATGCCTTTCTTCAGCCTTCGCTCATTGTACGCACGCATCGGGTTTCCCTATGGGAACCCCGTGCACACATGTCGAATCGCTAAACACATTTGTTTTAATAAATCTTTGTTGGAAAAACGCGTGCGTTGGAGATTAAGTTATACACAAAATGTTGTGGGTGATATCAGCTCATCTAAAGAATGTGCGGAAAAATAAAAAAACGTTGCTGTTGTATTAAATCCAAGTAAGTATAATGATGACACTTTAATTTGATCTGTTATGTTTTCGCGTCTAAACCACATATCCAATTTTGATAAAGTTTTGTTTATCGGCAGTTTGCACCTTAAAAAGTGTATGATATATTTAAGAAATATCAATAATATCTAATAGTTTCTTACAGGTATTTTTTCTATGTAAGAATTTGAACACAAATGAAAAAAAGAATTAAAATAATATACTACTTCTAAATATGCAATATTTAGAAGCCAGACGCTTTTGAGCACCCATAAATTAATTTCAAATCATAAATTTGAAGCATCCATTAATTTAATTTAATCCATGAATTTTCAACATCAATTCAAACGCTTTTCCATTCGTTTGAAGTACGGCGACAAAACGCATTTCATTCACCACCCTGAAAGCATAAGGAGAATGTAAAAATAATCGATTTTCTTTCAGCATTACTAATCTTCTTGAGTCGACAAAGTGTGTGTGATATATTCGAACACACGCCCTTTCTCTCGTGACGCACATAACACGATATCATCACGGTGACGCAACGCGTTTCAATGGCGGAAGACACATCTGCTTGGTGCGAGTTAATGTATCGGATGCTTCGATGCTCGGTTGCTTTCTTCCCGTTCACTCATTTTACGCTTGCACCGTGAAAACGCTCTTAATATCTGCTGAGTCAACGTGACAGCACGTTTGATTGGAACGATGGAATAATGGTAAACAAATAGGTTATTTGATGCCGCGCGAAATGATTTCACAAAATCATTCTTGTAGATACACCGTATTCATGAATTTCGGTTTTAAGAAATTTATAGATACCATTCGTTAATAAGATATTACGGTTCACTTAGACTAAAATAGGTATAAATTATTGTTATATAGTTTTACTTGATGCATTAAATAGTTAAAAGGTTTAAGATAATTTGTTTTTGTGCACGTTGTTTAATGTCATTTAGTTTTATTATTACAAATAAATAAATAAATAAATGTAAAAACATAGATAACCTTGGCCTATGCCTAACTGATGTATTTATGAGTCGTACTTTAGTAGAAAGTCAATTATTTTCCAAATAATTCCATGCGTTAGCATTAAGCTTGGTATTCAACTCTTCACTGTTAAACATGAAATAAACCATTTCGCAAAAATCATAAATTCTACTGACTTTCACCTTCATATTGAAATGTTTTTCTTTACACTATTTTCATTTCCATCCTCATTGACTACCACACGTTCACTGAATATGTAAGTGTTCTTAGGTACACGTTTTACAATATCCGAAGAGAAAGGCTAAACCCCAAAAGGCTGAATATTTGCAACATCTCATTACATGCCGGCAGCCTGTTACCCGACCCGAAAAATTGTGGAATCACTTTCGCTATCGGCTGAGGGTCAGAAAAATCGCGACAAAACACAAAAGAGATTGATAATATTCTACTACCTCATTTGTACGGAATTCGAAGGTCAACGGGAAGATTTTATCATCATATCTTTTTGGCCTTGTATGGCGATTCCTAGATATTAACGAAATTTGGTGCCTGTTTTAGAATTAATAAGATTGAAAAACTACACTACTGAGTAAAAAGCATTTTGTATGAAATTTGAACAATTAGAAGCATTTGCGAGCAGCAACATTTGTCCCATGTTGGTCTGGGACTTCAAAATAATGTGCCAACTGTGTTCCTTGCCTAGCATGTCCTAAAAGGTGACTAATGGTATATCGGGTTGTCACTAGTGATGCCGAACTATCGATAGTTGACCATGAAAATCAGTTAGAATATCAATTGAACTATCGATACTATCGATAGTATCGATAGCCCAAATTTGGGTAATACTATTGATGAGTTGCAATACTATCGATAGTAGATATCGATACTATCGATAATATCGATAGCCCAAATTTGGGTAATACTATTGATGAGTTGCAATACTATCGATAGTAGATATCGATACTATCGATACTATTATTGTTTATGGCAAGTAAACTATCGATAGTATTGATAGTATTGATACTATCGATAGTTCCTTAATTTTCGATAGTATTACTTAGAGTGTTAGAGTTTTAGTTTTAGCGGTAATGCTGTATAATTTAGTTTAAAATTATACAGCATTACCGCTAGAGAAGTAATGAAGTCTTAGTAATTAATTACCGTAAAAAAATCCTATACATACTAGTGACCATTATACCAATAATTTCTAAACAATATTATCGAAAATAAAACGACTATCGACAGTTTAAAACTATCGATACTATCGATAGTATCGACACTATTGAATTTTTTTTATTTACAAGGAACAATACTATCGATAGTATCGATACTATCGATAGTTTATTCTTCGTGATCAACAATAGTATTGCCTGGGTTTAAGCTATCGATGCAATAGTATTGCCTGGATTTAAGCTATCGATGCAATAGTATTGCCTGGATTTAAACTATCGATGCAATAGTACTGCCTGGATTTAAGCTATCGATAGTATCGATAGCCTATCGATACTATTGATATGACGTCAACTATCGATAGACCATCGATGGACTATCGATAGTCGACTATCGATCGGCATCACTAGTTGTCACTACTTTTTCACAATTTAAAATCTAATCCAGCCCAGTTTTATATGTTAAAGATTAAAGGGGTTTCTGCCTCTTTGGCTCTGCCTACCCCTTCGGGGATTACGTTAAGTTATGTATGTATAGTATGTATGTAAGCAGAATGTAGTAAAAATGGCACAAAAATATTTTCCAATATATTTAACCCAAATTTCTGCTCGCTAGTTCTTTTGCGTAAATTTTAGGATTAAATGTGGTTCGAATCTCACTGTTATCTTGTGTGTAATCTAATTTACTCATATACAGCTAATAATGATATTATAGCGCGATTGAGTTACAAGCCATAGAAGATAATATTACATTTGCAGTATAAGTAAGTACATATAACAATTATATATTTTGTTAATAACGACTCTGATTCAATTCTGATTGTGACTTCTGGACTTCTCTATACAAATATGGCTTAGAGTTCAAGGTAAAATGTGTTGTATGATTTTCATCATACAACACATTTTATATTCAATGAAGGGTATAGGGGGAAATATTCCCGATGGACGCATGGCAAATATTTGTGTCAAATAGATTCACATGCAGAAAAACTCGTAAGAAGAAGAAAGTTTATCCTAATACGTAATATTATTAGGATATACTTTCTTCTTAGGAGCTAGGTTGGCACTCATAAATATCAGACTAAAAAATAAATAAATATCAGACTACATCACATACATTGATCTGATTCCGTGATAAGTAGCTTACGCATTTGTGTTTCAGATATCAGAATCAACAGTGGTATTTTACAAATATATACCTACTGAAATATTGGATGTTAACTCCCAGACACAGAGCAAATACAAGTATTCGTCATACGAACGTTTGTCCTAGGTGGGAATCGAACCCACAACTCGTGCCCCAATAGGGTCACTACCAAATGCGCCATCGAGCCGGGCTAAAATGTATGCTCTGAGACTTTCCATTTGGAGTGTTGCAAAAATATGTTAAATAAATGCTTTATTTCGTCAAAATTTATTCAGCCGTAGTAATAGTTATAGACGTAAGCTGTACATCGCAAAAAATAATAAGTATACGGTGAAAGTAACTTAGATCATTATTTTTGCATGTGAGACTTACTCAAAAGAATTCAATTTGGGAATGAAGTAAAACAAAACATATTAAAATTGATATACCTATATTGAAATGCTGATAAAAGATACTTCAACAAAGCCTTTCTATCACTTATCGACATAGAGCATCAGTAAATATTCCTGGAATTCAAACGACAACCCCAAACTCCTTGAAAGGGTGAAAATTTATGGCCTAAATTATTTCTGCAGGAAAATTCTGTCTTTTGTGGCCCTCAGTAATAAGGGCCCGTTATCGGGCGGTTATTGAATCTAATGTAGCCCTTCAAGACTCTTGGTGTAATTGTGTTGTTCAAATATTAATAACGCCGTTTCGTAGAGCGGTGTCGGGGCTGGAATTTGTGTTCAAGATTTTTTTGTAGTGACCTTGTAAGCTGTGGTGGTTTAAGCCATCATATATAGTTACAATATTGGGTGTGATTATTAGGCCATAAATTGTTACAAAAGATGTAACTAATAAGGTGTAACTTCTAAATAGTAATATCAAGGACAAGTTTCAGGGTAGCAAGAAGAGAAGAATAAAAAATACCTTTTTTTATTACGATACCAATTCTTTATCTCCTATGTTTATATTCTTATATATGAATATAAAGAGTAAATATTATATAGATATACATCCGTTATTCGAGTACAAATGACCGTGTTCATCCAAATTGTCCTAATTTGCACTACATGCTCCATGAGTCCGTAGACACTTCAACCATCAATGGACCAGACCAAAAAATTATATTCCATTAGCATAGCTGCTTAGAATTAGATCTTCTATATTAATAAGATACAAAAATCTCAAATATAATATATTTGATACGATATCGAACCCTCTTAACCAACCTTCACTTTTCACATAAGAAAGCATCAAAGTTCCTTTTGCATTCAAAGCATTCAAAGCTACTACAAGCATTCGAAGTTCATTAAAAAAAGGAAACTAAACATTCTAGATCAAGCCTGTCAAAATTATTCTACACAAAATCCACGTTACCCAATCAGATGACCGAACCCTGTAACCGTCTAAATTCCTCAACATAACCAAGAATTTCGATTACGTAGCACGTCACGACATCGTCAAAGCTTATCAAGTTTACGTGAACCGTAAGAAAGGCCTTATATGGCCCGTAAACAAGAGAGCCTTAATAAAACGCCTCTAGATAACTAGTATTACGCTATCAGGAAACACTCTGTGTATAGATGTTAGTATGTCGAAGGGGTGAGCCATTCGAGACGGTTTCAAATGTGCTGTAAAAATAACTTTGTTTGGATTAGTTGTTGTAGCGTTGGTTTGATTTTTAATATAGACTGTAGCGATTTGAGTACAATACCTATTACAGTATATGCTATAAAAAACAAAAACAAAGATGGCATCCGATTTCTACCAAATAATGCAATCTTAGCAAATGTTGTTACGCTAATTTTGCTAATTTTAAATGTGGAACTGTTTATGTAAGTAGCAATCTTGACGAATTGAGAATAGTTTCGATGACGTCGGTAAAATTAAATTAATTTGTTGATACGAGTACAATTGACAGGTGGATGATGTCATTTTCAATTGATTGTAATAAAGTCATAAAACGATCAACAATAATTTACTTTTAGATACAGTTAACTGTTACAATAATCATATAGAAGTAAACAAAAAATATATACTTAATAGCAAGCTGAAGAGTTTGTTTATTTGCTTGAACGCGCTAATCTCAGGAACTACTGGTCCGATTTGAAAAATCTTTGAGTGTTAGATATAGCCTATTTATAGACAGTTATAGTTATAGGTTATAGACTATATAACATTAAGCATAACCGCGGGCACAGTTACAAATAATATAGAAAATAATACTTCAGTTTACATTTAATTTCAAATGTGCAACTCTCAATAGAATTGTTCAAACAATTCTAAGAATTCAAGTAACTGATTGAATCTGTTGGCTCCGGTGTAGCCGCAATAATAAAACTCAAACAATCCTGTTACCACAAACAGTCATGAACAACAACATTACCACAGCACAATGTACAGGGTCAGGTACAAATGAATCGAGAGGTTCTTTGGTAACCAGTTTAGTATCATGGTTAAAAGAGTCTTCAAATATTAAAAGCGGCAGTTTTCTTAGATACATTATCACGCTCATAATAGCAAAAGCAAATGAAATTACTTTGAATTTGAATAATACAGACAAAATGTTAGTCCGTCTAGACTTTAAACTTTAGGCATAGAAGGATATTATCACAAGAAAATAAATAATATCCAATTCAAAAATGTGTACTCTTCAGCCAATTTCATGTAGTCGTTAAAGTGTCAGGTAATTCACACATTGTGACAAATATTCAGATTTTCATACTTTCAATATTAGATGGGTAGTTTCATACTTCCAATAATAGTTTATAAGCTAATTATGCGAAATTCCAGCAAAATTTCTCAATAATACATTTTAACATACGGATTCTTTTTAACATGACAATGTCCAATAAGAGTCAGTTGCAATCGCGATAAAAGTGACCTTGTTTAGCTAAACCTAAGACGTTTGTTCTTCCAGCCAGCCGGCCTATGTAAATCAGAAACCACGAAACAAAACAACACAGAGACATACATGCATAATTTCGTCCGCCCAGCATGCGCTTGCGACTCCGAAACGCTATTCGAATTCGGACCTTACGCGGTTAATTTAAAGGTCACATTATTTTTCGGGCGGCAAATTTAAATTTGTTAAAGTTTACGTTCCGGTAGGCAAGTTCAAAGAATGGTTGTTACCCCAGTTAAAGCAAAACAGACCTTAAAAAAGCCACGTTTTCTGCTCAGCGGAACGGACACGATTGCTCGTGTAGGCGAGTATGACGCAAAAACGTGTTAGCGGTTTGATATGACGCCGATAAAGAAAAAATGCGATGGAGCCAGGTAGCAGTAATGATTTGATGGCGGGATGGGGAATGGGGGGATTTTTATTAAATATAAAATATATATTTTTTGCCCAAAGGTTGCGAAGTCTGCAGAATAAATAGTATCTCTTAGAATATTTTAAGAATTTCAAAACATAATATCGATTTTAGATGTTTTTTTAAAGTGGAAAATAAATATTTTGTCGCTTATTAAAACTAGGAATCTTTAGTGTAATAGAATTAAAAACATAAAAAAAAAATTTCTTTTCTAAATATGTTAAACCATACTTTATATACAAAAACTAATTTTAGTAGCACTTAAACCCAAGTTTGAGTGGACGATTAATTAAAAATATATATAATTTTTTTTATTGAACGCGCCATATTAAGACTTCTGTTATCAAAAATAATGTCTATTTGTTTTTTTTTAAATATACACATGATAGTGAAATCAGTGTGTAGCGAAAAATTGAAATATCTTTGTTACAATAATTTCCACGTCATTTATATTAAAACAAACAAGTGTTAGCTGTAAGCGAAACTAAACGTTTCATCTATCTATTTTGCATAATAACCAAAATCTTTTAGCATAGCAAAATTGTACAGCGAAAATCCGTAGCAAGAATACCGTAGCTATCACCTCGTAGCTGTAACTACGAGCCGTAGCGATTCTCGTATTTTGTTTCCGCTACGAAGTTCGGGCTACGAAGCCCGGTGGAAGTGTTTCGGGAATCGTAGAAGGTTTTTGTAATGGCCCTAATAAAACGCTTATGTGTGATACTGTTAACTGTTTACGTGTGTGTAACTGTAGAGAAATACAGCTGTGCAGAAACGTGTGATATTAAAACATTTTCAGTGTCACTTATTCAAGAATATTTGCAGTGTTAATTAATGCTCTTCCTCTTTTTTATCTAAGGATACAAATGATGAAGGTAGGGATTTTAATGAAACAATGATAACAATATGGTAATAGTAATAATCGTACAGTTTTTAGAAATTACAATTTTGTTCGATTAAAGCATTATCATCCTAGCATTTTCCATACTCTGTCTCATGAAGATAGGTTAATTATTTTTATCTTTTTTTATCTTGATAGATACTATGAAAAAATTACGTAGGTTCCTGACTAATAGTCAATTATTAAAATTGCAGTCTATGTTACATATAGTGTTTATATGACGTAAAATAAATTTGACTAAACACTAGTATATACCAACATTTTGCCTAAGCAACGACAACTTATACCAATCCACAATTATGTTCCTATTATACCATCTAGTTAATATATTAATTGACGTCCAATTTACAGTGATTTTGACGTCACAGCGTGGTAGCTACGCCGTAGCATGCACGTGTAGACGTAGACGCCATGTATGATACGTAGGTATTTCCTTTCCGCTACGAACTTCCCACCTGAAGTTACACGAGTGGCTGTTTTTGGATATTAGCCAGAATAGTGTGAAATTACGTAACGCGATATCACTCAAGGTTCTTTGTTGTCTTGTAGTTGTAAGGTTTTTATGTAGTGGATTGTACTTTGTTTTGCTTATGCGTAAAATTATAGCAAAGGTCGAATTCTGTCTATTGTACGAGTCATCATTAAATTCATGCAATAGAAGTAACTCATAAGAATTGCAAATACTATTTACTACGAATTTTGTTATGTCATGTTAGCTGATGTTAGCTCATGTATAAAACTCTTTGTGTATTCTTTTGCAGTCCTTCACATAATTTAGTGAATATTAATGTCAAATATATACCTTTCTTCATTCAAATCTAATACTTATCTATACTAATATTATAAAGAGGAAAGATTTGATTGTTTATTTGTTTGTTTGTATTGAATAGGCTCCAAAAGTACTAGACCAATTTAAATAATTATTTCACCATTAAAAAGCTATTTTACCAGCAAGTAACATAAGCTATATTTTATCCCCGTATTCCCACGGGAATAGACTTACGCAGGTAAAACCGCGGGGCGCTGCTAGTAAAATATAAAATAAAAAACACTGATGCACTGATTTAGCTTCGCATAGCCGAATCTACTAGTTATAGAAATGGGAAATGTTGCACATCAAAACGTTGTATCGGAATGACGTAAGTAAGCCCTAAAAATACCCTAAATTTTGCTCCCTAAGGGGTTAAAATAGATAGCAGCTTTTCCACTACAACCTGCCCAAGTCATACAAGTCTCCTACCAAGAGTAGTACACATTACATTCCGTGCCATTACACTTACAAGTAACTACTTAAACGTTTACTATGGCTACTATGAAAGTGTTCTAGAAAATAAATCATGCTCAGGAATATTTCCAGCTTAACGGCGCAATCTGAGCTATTTCTGAGCCACGCAAGTATCGCTGCGGCGCATACCGTGTGCCTCCGTCATCAATAATAGAGGTTATAGTGCAGTGGTATGCGTTCAGTGGACGATTGCATCTTTAATGACAGAGATCCACTGACAGATGGCGTCCGAATGGGATCTTACGTTGGGAACGGTTAGATGTGACGGGAATTCCTGAGTTATACTGTCGACTAGAAATAATACTAAACTTTACTATTGGGTTAAGTGCTGTTAGTTTTATATCTAGTCATATTTTAACGCAAAAGTTTAAAATCATATAATATTGTCTGTCTATTACGTTATTACGCTATTAAATTTTTCTAATGAAACTTGATACTTTAAGTTTGAAAAGACATCAGCTTTTTTGTCCTGGAAAAATTTAATATGATAAAGTCAGCTAAAATAGCCCTTATTCCAGGACGAAGCCGTGGGGAAAAGCTAGTACACAATTTTTTCAGGCAAAAGCACTCCACCACTGATTCTAAAATAAAATAAGCCTAAATTTCTATTTGAAACTCAGTAGCTAGTGTAAGTGACATTTAAATTATTATCTGTGGTGCAAATCCTGAAAAAACAGTCATACTCTTTTAAAAATTAGCCGAGGCTGACACACAGATACACAAAAAATAATGTTTTAAGTGAGTATATTACTTGTACTGTTATAAGCATTTATTAAATATATCTTTGACACATCAATTAATTTATTCTTTACATATTCGTGTCATAGATTCCAAATTCGTTACAAGTCGATTGTTTTTTTCTAATCAAGAAAAGCAATAATATCTTGTAATATCTCTGGTGTACTGGACGGCGGCCCCCACTCCACATGCGATGGGGGGGGTAATTAAGTAAGGGCAGGCTGACGGCTCTGATTGGCTCCGTCCCGTGACCCGATGATCTTTACCCTACGGCTTTATGCGCCTATAAAGCGGAATGGTGACCTGCGATGGATTGAGGGGTTGGGGTCGGATGATACAATTATGGCGATCGCTTTTACTTTAAAGGTAATCTTGACATAAAAATAATATATAAATGTATATAGTTTTTTTTTCCTTTTTATGCTTTGCTTGTTATATGACTGGCCTGTACAAAATCCGAAAATTTATAGAAAAGTATTTTGTAGCTCAAAAAGAAAGGCAAGATGATGTTTTGTCTGTTAGATTAAATAAAAATATTGAACACGTATTTTTTATTTATTTGTTAAACAAACATTGACGAAGATACAATGCATTCAAGTTGTGCGTGACGTCACACATTCGTACAATTTTTACTAAATTGTAACTATTCCAATCACTCACATAATATGACACTTGTGACTGAAACAACTCTTAAACACAAACAGGCTGCTGGTTGCTGGCCTGATTTCTACACTTATTTAGAATTTTGTTATCCGTCTCTTCCACGCAAATAATTATACATGTCGTGGCAGCTTCTAATTAAGGCAACACTGTTTACATGTAAAATCACAAATGTTTTTATACTATTGTATGTGTATGTCTTGTTAGCTGTCCTTAAATAAATAAATAAATAAATAAATAAGTAACTTCGCAAGGCCCCACTCCAAAACTTAGATGCTCTTTATCTTTGTGATTTTTTGTTAATTTGATAAAGCGAAAAATATGTGTCTAGTATTTTTGTATAATTTAACTGACGAACTAAATAGAATTATAGTTTTTTAATGCAGTCATCATCCTTATTCGTATATGCTTGTTTTATAAGGCACAAGCATATACGCTAAATTAATAGTTAACATTTAAAATAAAGGCACTGGCTTATTTCTAATACGTACATCACGCCCGCAATCCGCGAAGGGGTAAGCAGTCCAAGGATCAACAAACTCCTTAAATCACTTCTAGACAAAAATAAAGTTAAGTTCAGTTAGTAATAAGGTCACAAGTGGCTTGTCGCTCACGCAATTCCAAATCCGATACTCAATACACCATTAGTTGCCTGTGCATATACGGCAAGGAAGGCAGTTGGTACATTCTTTTCAGGTCCTCAACCAACACATACACACAACAAATACTTTTTGTTGCTAAAAAAGAAATATAGCAGTGTCTTGGTAAAAGACTGGCGGCCCGCCCCGGCTTCGCACGGGTGGACATTTATTTTCTAAACTAAACTATATTTTTAAAATATTCTATAGCCTATGTTAATCAGAGATAATGTAGCATTCTAATGGTGAAAGAATTTTTGAAATCGGTTCAGTCGTTTTTGAGTTTATTACTTACATACAAATCTTTCCTCTTTATAATAACTAGTGGTCGCCAAGTGGTCGATATTGGACCGTAATACGTTTTTTTTTTTTAATAATTTAGTGTATTTCCTATGCATTATTTATAAAAATATTACCTATCTACACTCCTTCTTCGTATAAACTTTAACTATGGGTACAAAGGTTTTGCTTTACGTATTAATAAAAAATAAAAAAAATAAAATTTCCAGACTGACACACCAATCCCTAGTTCAAAACTAAGCCTATGCTTGTGCTATGGATACTAGGTGAACGGATAGACATACTTAAATACGTTTATAAACATCCATGACTCGAGTACAAATGTCCATGTTCATCACACGAAACAATTGCCCCTAGCGTCTGATACTCGACCAACGGGCCAGTCGAATTAATATAAAGATAGTGTAGACGAGATTTTTCGCTATACAGCTATTAGCAAAAGAAGATTTTTATAACTCGCCACGATTTTTATTCTAGTTAATCTAAGTATTTGCATCAATTTATACGAGTATAATGAATAAGTGTTAAAATGAACGCCAGGTGTCTCAATTTTAAAACGTTAACCCTCCGATAAATGTTAGGGCGTTTGCGGCCGGCACGCCGCTATCAATTTATTATTGACGGCTAAGAGGCCGCCGTGGCCAATACGCTGAATAAATGATGTGATTTGTGCACGCAGTTATGCCACGATGTGCTGCGTGAGGGTTAACCGTTCATTTGCCGGTTAAGACGAGTACTATGATACTCTTGGGATGAGTCTGGTTCTGGTGACCTATGGGAGTTGTAAGCTGATTTGGACTGTAGGGTGTGGTGATTGGGTTCCGTTTAGAGAAACGTTTTATGTTTGACTGTTATGTAGGGAATGTCTTACATTTGCGAGGTAAAATAGTGAGTGTTACTTTCTAGGTATCATAAATCATCACTTTTTTTTTTATTAAAAAGTTGTAACTATAATGTAAAGATAATGAAAGTAATTTTCTTTATTCTTTTGTTTATTTTGACTGTTTACTTGGTAAAGTGGTCAGAGATATCAGAGACCGCTAGTTCGATTTCTGCTAGGAGAAAATTTTCTTGTAATTATTAATTTAACACTATTTTTTTACTCGAGTCATGGATGTTTGATACATGTTTGAACAAATTTATCCATTGTTGTATATATTAGACAATAATAACGCTATTGGTAGCAAAGATTTAATTTTTTGATAAATGACGTCACGATAAATTAAGGTCAGTAAAAAAAAAATATTTCAGATTTTTTTTTAATTTATCGTAGCATCGAAAAAGAAGGATCAAACTAAAGGTAAATAATTCCTGTTTGATAGATAATAATCTCGAATTGGCTAGTCTAAGTATAGTTGCCGTCCCAGCAACTAGAATGAACCAATAATCTAAACTGGCACCCAGAGGTTTCTTATCTGCGCCGAACCACACAATTCCAAATAGTATTCCATGCCAATAAGGTTCAAATTCCTACTCTTGTTGGGACCACAACATGTATAGAATAGTTCATGTGACCATTTTTATCTCAGGTCAAAACGGGACGTCAGCATACTATTTCCCTCTTCATGTTTATAATTGACAGACCCGTTGGTCGAGTGGTCAGAGACCCTGGCCACGAAACCAAGGGTCGTGGGCTCGAATCCCGCTAGAGGCAAATGAACATGGACACTTGTACTCGAGTCATGAATGTTTATAAACTTATTTAAATATATATCAGTTCACCTAGTATCCATAGCACAAGCTGATAGCTTAGTTTGGAACTTGGGAATTGATGTGTCTGGAGAATTTATTTATTTATTTAAAAAATAATACTTCCGTAATTATAGACGATACGAATGGAGTTCATTTTGATATACGTTCATTATAGGCATATGTTCTATGAATAACTACTGATAAATATTGAGGGGTCGCTTGGTTCTATGGTCAGAGACCATTATTATGAAACCACAAAGACATAGGTCCGGCGAGGGTAGAGTGCACGTATGATGAACTCGGCCCTTTTTTTTTTTTTTTAATTAATATGATATGCTACATTATAACGCCACGATGTTACAATCAAACTTTCAGAATATGTTTGTAAGTACTATATAAAAATATCCCATTCTTACTTAATATTACAAAATAGATAATTTTTTTACCCCAAAACTTTTTTCGTTATACCCAGAACCATGATTCGGGACTGTCCCATTCAAAACGGGACGCACAGTCACGTTAAGAATAGTAGTGTAATGGGACCTCGTAATAGGACAGTGGTCTGAGATAAATGAAATGGTCATTGAAACAGATACAGTCCACCCGCGGGGGTGGAGGGGATGACGATAAATTTAGCTTCAGTTTGTTTGGCGAAATGGCTTGGGCGCTGGCGGAATAACTTAAAAAGGTCTGAATTTGAATGAAGTACCTCCTTAATAATATTATAAATAAAGTGGCTCTGTTTATATGTTTGTCTATGACCTTTTCACGCTTAAACCACTGAACTTATTTTGATGGAATTTATTACACATAATTTTATAGGAAATGAAAAAGGTATGAAAGTGAATGAAAAATCACTCTTTATTAAGATTATCATTGGGTAAAAATTGTTCATAGTAAATTGATTAAACATTTTTCACTGTAGAATAATTTTTGCTTCAAAAAATTACATTCGCCTTTCCATGTACTAAACTCGTAAACTTATATTTATTATTATATAGAATGGTAAAGAGTTTTATGGATTTTAAGCAAATCTTGATAAAATTATGTACGTATACGTGTACGTGTACTCAATATTCTAGATGTTGTTTATAATTTGATATAATTTTTACTAACAATATTGTTATTTTGTTTCAGGTAAGTGTAATTGGCTCTGCAAAATCGTTTTACGTCGTAAGTATAGGAATTGAAATAAAATATTGACTGGCCCGTTGGTCGAGTGGTCAGAGACCCTGGCCACGAATCCAAGGGTCGCGGGTTCGAATCCCGCTAGGGGCAAATGTTTCGAGTGATGAACATGGACATTTGTACTCGAGTCATGGATGTTTATAAACGTATTTAAGTATGTCTATCCGTTCACCTAGTATCCATAGCACAAGCATAAGCTTAGTTTGGGACTAGGGAATTGGTGTGTCAGTCTGAAGAATTTATTTATTTATTTATTTATTTATATATTAGAAAAACTATGCAGACGTAAAGATTTCGGCAAACTGATGACACTGGGCAACATCATCGGGTGATGGCATACTTTTAATACATACATAGCATCACGCCCATAACCCCCGAAGGAGTAGGCAGAGACAAAGGCAGCAAGCCTCATAGACCACATCAGACCACATTCATTCAACAAAGTTGTGACAAGTGGCCTTTTATGACATGTAGGCAAGACACACATTTGGCACATTCTGTAAGTCCCAGACCAACATACACAATGACTTTAAAGTATATTGGCACATTTAATGATGATGATGAGGGCTCAATTTGGTAGGAACCCTGCCTCGTGCGCCAAGAGTTGTGGGTTCGATCCCCACCCAAGATAAACAATCGTGTGATGAATACTTGTATTTGTTCTGTGGCTGGGTGTTAACATTTAATATTTATGTATATATTTGTAATACCACTATTGATTCTGATATCCGTAACACAAGTGCATAAGCTACTTACCTCGGAGTCAGATCAATGTATGTGATGTAGTCGGATATTTATTTTATTATTTATTGTGTTGTTGTGTTATAGAACTCACTCAGCTTTGAAGGTAAGCAACTCATCATGTATGGGATTTGGTCTATTATTTTTTGACTGCCTCGTTGGTCTAGTGGTAGCATGCGCCGCCTAAGGACCAAGAGGTCCCGGGTTCAAATCCCGGGTTGGGCCAAAAAATTGTGGCTGGGTATTTCAATATCCAAATTACTTAGTAACAGCCCGGAGTCAGGAAGTTGGCGGTTTAATCACCCCCGTGCCTCGGAAAGCACGTTAAGCCGTTGGTCCTGCGCCTGACCTCTCTCCGGTCATGTCGAATAGCCTTCTCACCGGACTATGAGAGTGAAGGAATAGAGAGTGCGCCTGTGTTAGCGCACACACTTGTGCACTATAATATCTCCTGCGCAGATGGTTACTCCTCGTTGAGATTGGCCGCCGTAACCGATATCGGTTAGGAGGACATTATTATTCTATTATTTTTTTATACGTATTTCGTACGTTTTTGTTTGTACCTACCAATAATTTGTATTTTGTTGCATGACTTAGACGTGTTTATAATTTCTTAATTATATAATTTATTTTTATTATTTTCTCTAGTTTAGAGGACGTCTATTTACCGACTGCGCATAGCAGTCTAGAGCTCTCAATAAATCGGTACACCTTCAAAAGTGCTTGAATTATAGCGTCTAAACATCAACCATTAAACTAAACGCTAAATAATTATGACCTCTACCCCTTCCACTTAAAGTTCAAACTCGAAAACCACTTTCGAGCTAGCCCATAGCGTTAATACTTTGTAATGTGAAAGTTTGGTTCTCTCAACATCAAAGTATGTATTAGGAACCTAACTCCTTCCGAAGTAAAGACATTATACCCCGGAACTATAGCGCTATCGGAATCGAACTCCGAATTGTGTTCTATAATAGCATTTCCGAAGTTAAATAACGAATGTCTTTTCTAAGCGTAGTTTGTAGACCTCTTAGTTGGGTAGTGATGTGTAGTGTTCGTACCTGAGATAAATACCTACCTGAATGTCGAATACAAAAACAATGATTTTCCTTAAGAAAATAAATAAATGGTAACTACAAAGAAAATGTGCCTAACTTGACCGGTCTCGGTTTAATTTCCGAACACCTTATTTTTCTAGTGATGTAACTAATAATTTCCGGATTTCGGACAACCAGACGGATACAACGGAATGATTTTATAAGGCTCCGAAAAAGGGAAAAATGTGTCTTCTTTGACCGCAACATATGTACAAAAAAGGGTAGTATTACTAGTTATTATCGTCACAGTTCTAATCGTTAGACCAATCGCTCCCTGATGCAAGCTGGCGACTGCATATGCACATATTATGCGCATGCACCGGCAAGCCACGTGTCACGACGCAGCCGCTCCAACGCGCACGCCCACAGATAGCGACGGGCAAACATTGCATTTCGCTTGAGTAGTGACACCGCGTAACTCAACATTTGGAGATTTTCAGGAAAAGTAAAGTTTTTTTTGTAGTGGTTTTTAGGCGTGGCCGTGTGTACATGGAAACCGTTTGGTAAATAGATTCTATCGTATCATGCGTTTCTCGAGATTTATAATATAATTTTTTTTCGGTGCACAAGGAGCTTATATTCTTTCTGATAGTTTAAGTGTTTCAAATATCACAAGAATCGATTAAGTGTTTGTTCTGTGTTTGGGTGTTAATATCTGATATTTTTAAGTATATATTTGTAATACCACTGTTGATTCTGATATCCGTAACACAAGTGCATAAGCTACTTACCTCGGAGTCAGAACAATGTATATGATGTAGAGTGATATTATTAGTATTATTAGTATTAGTAAAAAGTATTATTGGCACGAAGAATTAGGAAACATAGGGACATCTCATTCTGAATGTTACATTATATATGTACTTAAATTGAATTTATTTAATATTTTTTTAAGCTATAAGGTACGCGCTTAATTAGAAATGAGGAACTTTGAACTTGCCTGTTAAAACTTCAGCGGCAATTTAAGGGCGACGCGTTACAATGCGCAACATGCATTGAAGGACTACAATTACATCTGTTATTAATAACAGGTGTAGCGTTTATTACTTTAATATCTTAAGTGTATACTTTTCTCTTTTGGCTCCACTTATTTAATGTTTAGACTTTAATTTTGGTTCCAGCCCTCTGTAGCTACTTAGTAATTTAATTAATTTTACTTGCAATAATCATTTTCATAAAAAAGATACCACGACATATTGAAAATACCACGTCTGGTATTAGTAATTGACTGGCTAGATAGCTAATTCGGTAGTGACCCTGCCCCATCTGCCAAAAGTTGTGGGTTTGATCGCCACCCAGAACAAACATTCAGTGATGAATACTTGTGTTTATTCTGTGTCTGGGTGTTAATATTATGTAGTCTGACATTCATATATTTATTTATTAATTATATTTGTATCTGACGTCTCTACGGCGACGCATAAATATCCGTACTTCGTACATCCCTAGCGTCGCTCAGGCTGGTGACACATAATTTGCTAGACACACCTATACAACAAAGTTTGTTACGAGCGAATCACTTTGACGTACCCCTACTACTTACAATTAGTTCTAAACTTATTTAACTTACATTGCAAAACAGGTATGCTGCTAAACTAACTAACTTAGAATAGGTATTTCATTCGTTCGATTAAAAGTGGTTTATTATATTACAAGGTTATTTTCAGTTTATGCGGAACCATTATCCTATTTATTTTACTTATTGTTCTATGGAACTAATTTAAACGATTAAGGAAGTGAGCTACATTTTTTTATTTTTTACTTTCCATTTAATTCGGATACCATCATGTCGTCATCGGCAAGAAAAGCAGTTGGCACATTCTTTTCCGAGTTCCAGACCAACAAGGGAAAAGTATTTGTTTTTTTGATGAATAAGGGTTATTACAAGATTAAAGAATTATTCAATGACAAGGATATATGGTTTACTTCATAATGAAGTGTTCATCTGCAGTGATATCTAGTCTAAGTTTTGATTAATTAAGTTTACAAAATTGTATAATTGGCATTTAACAACGTAACTATCGAGTTTCTTACCGGTTTCTTTTCGAAAGAACATACCCTCCGAACCGATGGTAGAATTACCTATATGCTTTTTTTTTGTTTTTGTATATTGACTTTCTTGAAGCCTTTTGAAAAATACGAAGCCTCACAAATTTTGTAGCAGAGTAGTGTGGGTCAACTACGGAGTGATGAGTATGAATGTTAGTAGATGGAGAGGAAGAGGAAGGCCAAATAAGAGATGGATGGATTGTGTGAAAGATGATATGAGAGAAATGGGAGTGAATAGCTTGATGACGGCTGACCGGGACGTATGGAAAAGGAAGACATGCTGCTCCGACCCCAGATGAACTGGGAGAAGGGCAAGAGGATGATGAGTGTGGGTCAACTACCTATCTAGTCCTTTAGTCACATATAATACAGACGATACAAAAGGTCACATCGCACACCCTCAAACAGGTTGAGAGCCATCGAGCGGAGTGCAGTTGCATTGCACTGAACGCACTGAGCGCACTTCATTAGCCGGCCGAGACAGCGGCCGCCATATTTTTATTAGCTATTCTCGTAAATATTAACCTATCACTGTTGTCGCTTTTGTTTTAGCTAAGGGAGATTGGAATTATATTATAATTTTTCTTCATTCTTCATTGCCCAGATCCCGTGACTACCTGGGTGCTTCCTATATCGTTTATAGCTGACCCCGATTGGTGATTCTAGTATCAAGTACAAGTTTCTTGTTTTTTATAATTCAGAAGGAACTATAAGAGCGGTGGTAGCTCAATGGTAAGGACACGCGCCTCTTAACCGAGGAGTGCGGGTTCAAACCCAGGCACGTACCTCTGGATTTTTCAAATCTATGTAGGTATTCATGCCACTAGCTCGACGGTGAGGGAAAAAATCGTGATGAAACCTGCAAATTCAAACAATTTTGGATTTGTAACCATGATCCAAAAATTGTCTGGTTCCCCTATCTTAGGGTTACGAAGGTCAGATCGGCAGTCGCTTCAATGTAATTACCAGACTCGCTAAATCCTGGATCATGGTCTAAGCGGACCCCGTCTAAGCACGGGACATAACGCTCGGAAAATGAGAAGGAACTATATACCAGTAAAGAGTGGTTCATGTAACTACCTACTTAGTCATTAGTTACATATGCAATCTAACTAACTAAACTTCACGCCACTTCCCTAGCGGGGTAGGCAGAGAGAACCGAACGCTATACGACACGATTACACACCTCACTCGCCTCTTCAACAATCTATAATACATAGAATAGAAGAAGTGCAGTGGCAGTGCACTGAGCGTATTATTAGCCGGCGGAGGCAGCGACCGCCTTTTGCAACTCTCGTAAACATAAACCGATCTCTGTTGTCGCTTCTCCTTCTGGTTTAGCATACTGGAAACGATAGTGATTATCTTATTCAAATGATGCGTAGATGAAGACAAACCCATGTTTATATGGGTGTTTTTCCCATAGTTTATAGCTGAAGTCGATGTGTGGCGATAATAACAAAATAAGTTTTTTTTCATAAGAAAACAAAAAAAATGCCTATCCTGATGTATAGCAGGATAGCGTGGATCATCCACCTATCCAGTCATCTAATTACATAATGCGTGATATAGATACATACATACATAACATCACGCCCATAATCCCCGAAGGGGTAGACAGAGTCAAAGGGACAACAGGCTCGTTTAACCACATTCAGCCAAAAACAAAACTGGGCTGGGTTAGATGGAAAAATTGTAAAAACTTGTAACAAGTGGCTAGCTGGTCGCCTACATAATCACATACCCAAAACCCGATATACTATTAGTCGTCTTTTACGGCATGCCAGGCAAGAATCACAGTTGGCATATTCTTTTTAAGTCCCAGACCAACATATACAGTGGGCTGGGTTGGATGGAAAGCTGTGAAAAAGGAGTGACAAGTGGCTAGCTCGACACCTACACAATCACATACCCAAAACCCCATATACCATTAGTCGCCTTTTACAACATGCTAGGCAAGAGACACAATTGGTACATTATTTTTTAGTCCCCGACCAACATGAGACTCTGGGAATCTCAACATGATATAGATATTATAAACAAAAGCGCTATGTGGCGGGTCGTTACATTCCCTAAAATATGGTTGAGTGAAGCGATGGCTGACACATACGTCATGCTTGGGAACAGGTGCCGCCTGCGGGGACTGGTCTGTCTATATATTCGGTCTAATTTATATATTTTTATATTGATACTCTACAACAGGCCCACACTAAAACGTGGTTCAAAGCTAATTATGATTCATACACCTTGTATAAATTGTATTGAAAAGAGTAACTACCGAGTTTCTTGCCTGATTCTTCTCGGTAGATACAACATTCCGAACCGGTGGTAGAATCATATAGCTGTGGCTTTACCTGTATTTGACGATTTATAAGTGTTTCCTTGAAACCTATATAAATAAAAAATATTTTGACTTTGACTTTGAAAGGACACATGGTAGTACTCACACAGTGTAAGATTTATCGAGGTAGAAGTGCAGTTGCATTGCACTGAACGCACTGAGCGCACTTTATTAGCAATACGAGGCAGCGGCCGCCATATTTTTATTTGCAACTCTCGTAAACATAACCGATCTCTGTTGTCGCTCTTCCTATTGGTTTAGCCTACGGGAGTGTTTTCTTTGCGTTTCGATTCGGCGAGTCGGGTTCGAACGTCGGTTCTCAATATGTTAGGATTCGCCGGTTATATTTTGATAGATAGGCGAAAAAGCTTTCTTGGTGAAAAGGGATCATTGGCATGATATGTGCCTGACACGCAGATGTTGGTAAAATTAAAGGATGCTCCCGTTTTAAAATCTTATCTTTTAATCTTATTCTTATGTATTTATTCCAGCTAGTGGAATTCCAGCGAAGAAAGCTGTACATTTCTAATAGCTTGTATATATATGCAATTAGGATTTGTCAGATTCATCTGACTCTGACTGGAAAGGAAGTAGTTTCAATGTATGTAACATTGACGCAAAAGAGTACGTCAGAAATAAAGATTAAAATGAAAAAAAAAAATTTTTTCAGACTGATACACCAATTCCCTAGTCCAAAAATAAGCTTATGCTTGTACTATGGATACTAACTAGGTGAACGGATAGACTTAAATATGACTCAAGTACAATGTCCATGTTCATCACACAAAACATTTGCTCCTAACCGCATACGAACCCGCGGCCCTTGGTTTTATGCCCAGGGTCTCTGACCACTGGACCAATGGGCCAGTCACTCAAAATTTTGTACTTTAAGCATAAACACTATAAATTTTAGAAGCAAAATCTTCCAGTTTATATTAATTTTATGAGTCTTGTTTAGCTGGCAACTCAGTACACTTAGATGGCATAAAATTTAATATAAAAACGCAATTAGTTATTCTTAAATCATAAATTAATTACATAAAGTAACCAAGATCAAAAGATTACCGTGCCACCCTAGCACGTGGGAGTCGGTGAAATTTTAATTTTGAGACCCCATCAGGAACAGATCCATTAAAAACTTACTTAGGCGTTTAAACTTCAATTGATGCAATGATTTGAAGAATTTATTATGATCTATGTTTGTCTGGGACTTAAAAGAATGTGGTAACTGTGTTTCTTGCCTAGCATGTCGTAAAGGTGACTAATGGTATATCGGGTCTTGGGTGGGTGATTGTAGGCGATGAAAAAGTAAGTGACAAGTGGATAAATATAAATAAATAAATATAAATATTCAACGACATCATATAGATTGATCTGACTCCGAGGTAAGTAGCTTAAGCACTTGTGCTACGGATATCAGAACCAACAGTGGTATTACTTAAATTAAATATTGGATATTAACATACCCCACTTTTCACTACTTTTTCACATTTTTCCGTCTAACCCAACCCAATTTTTTGGCTGAATGTGGCTAAGGGGGTTGACTGCCTCTTTGACTCTGCCTACCCCTTCAGGGTATTACAAGATAATAATTTTGTTCAATCTTATAATAATATTACCTTAAGTAAACATATATATTCAACAAAATATATTCTACTGTAGTATCAAAGTCTAAATATTGCAGACAGGCCGTAGTGCAATGGTTCCGACTTTACGTCAAATGTTAGAGGTACAGGATTGATTCCCGCACTTAGACAAATATTTGTTGAAGAAACAGTCTGAGTGGAAACCTTCATTGGTTGTGATAAAGTAATTCAAATGCCCGTTCATAAATTCAAATCACATGAAAACATTTCTCATGAAAAAGGGCTAAAATAGAATTGAAGATTTTTTAAATGACAGGAATCTACAGCCTGCGCTTTAATTCATGCATGGTCTACTCTACTATTTATATTTGAATTATATAAATTTGTACAAGTAGCTATTAAGTAGCATTGTTATTGTATACATGGCGATTTAAAAGAGTAACTACCGAGTTTCTTGCCGGTTCTTCTCGGTAGAATCAACGTTCCGAACCTGGCGGTAGAATATTTTTTTAATATTATTATGACTATTCATAAATGCTTTTGTGGAGCCTACATAAATAAAGATATTTCTATTTCAATTTCATGACCAGATACGGTCCCCAGTCCTATAGGGTAAAGATAAGCTAAAAAATATTTCTTCCATTTTTATTGCGAAAAATCCTCGGAACTTGATGATAAAAAGTAGCATATAATTAATATTTCATGAAGCACCTTCATCACCTTACATTAATAAATAATTCAATCAAATTCTTATAAAACTTATTTTAATTGCGGCTATGAATATTATTTTAATGGTCACTTACGTCAATATCATCAACATTTCTCGATACGAAATAATTAAGTGGCCATCGCACTCGTCAGTTACCGGGCCCAACTTCCCGCTTATAATAACACTTGCCAATAAATGTTTACCCCATTTAAAATACTTATAATATTAATTACGCTGTATTAATTGGAGCGTTCCATTTTGTTATTTTCGGGAATATTTTCAAGGGTGTTAATTTAATAATGTTGGAATAGGTCAGTGGAGCGATTGTGACTGAGTGGTAAAGACACGCGCCTCATAACCGAGCGGTGCGGGTTCAAGCCCGAGCTCGTACCTCTGGAATTTTGAAATCAATGTACGTATTTATACCACTAGCTCAGCGTTGAGTGAAAATATCGTAATGAAACCTGCAAATTCAAACAACTTTGGATTTGAAACCATGATCCAAAAATTGTCTTGTTTCCTTATCTTAGAGTTACGAAGGTCAGACCGGCAGTCGCTTCAATGTAATAACCAGACTTGCTAAATCCTGGATCATGGTCTAAAGCGGACCCCACCTAAGCACGGTATACAACGCTAGGAAAATGGTGATGTAATAAGTCAGTGGGTGAAGACGTACGACTTGTATGCGAGGACTTTTGGTTCAAGCAGTACAACTACATATTTTATACAAACATAATTTGGTACGCACTATTAGACCATTTGCTCGTGAGAGAAAAACTCGCAAATTCAAATAAGTGATCATAATCAACCTAGCATTATGTAGTCTCCCGGGAATGGTCGGAGTCCGCTTGCACCATTAAAATATGTAAGTGATTAAAATAATTGAGACATTAAAACAAGCGATGTGTAATCATAATCGGAAATCTATACTTATAATAAATCTGTAGAGAGGTCAATTCTGTACATGAAATATATTTTCAAAATATCTATCAGGGGGTGATTAGTGATCGATACTGATGCCAAAAATGCAATCAGTAAAATTTTTGTCTGTCTGTCTGTCTGTCTGTATGCTCCTTATAGAAATAAAAACTGCTCGACAGATTTTAACGAAACTTAATACAATTATTCTCCATACTCCTAGGCAGGTTATAGTATACTTTTCATCACGCTATAATCAATAGGAACAGAGTAGTGAAATGTTGGGAAAACGGGAGAAGTTACACCATTTTTTAAGCTTCCGTCGCGTGTGCAGCCTTAATGGTTAAAGTCACATAGAAATAATGTATGACGGAAATAGTCTTTATAATATTAACCATAAACGCGGGTTACACCGCTGGCACAGCTAGTTCTAAATAAAACGTGAATTGTTAAAACTGCATTAAAATGATACTTTCATCTGCCTAGCCTTATGTCCCGTGCTTAGTCGGGGTCCACCTAGACTATGATCCAGGACTTGATAGTCTAGTAATTACAGGTTTGCAAGTTTCATCACAATGTTTTCCCTCATCGCCGAGCTAGTGGCATAAATACGTACATAGAATTAAAAAATCCAGAGGTACGTGCTCGGCTTTGAACCCGCGCCCCTTGGTAATGCGGCCCGTTTCCTTATCATTAGCTACCACGTCTTCATGCATTAAAACGGATGATGACGGTGAGATATGGCAATCGCATACTTGCATTGGGATTGCAATGCTGGGTCCAGCGACATGTACTGGTGCAATTCTGCTGGATTCCAATCCCTACTAGAGATTGAAATGCTGTATCATGCAATCCAGCTGGCTTCGTCAAAAAAAAAATCACGGCTTTTTCCATGGGGGTAGACTAGGGTTGTCAACTATACTGTTTTAAACAGTATTATACTGTTTTTCACTAAATTATACTTTTTACTGTTGAACAAAAATAAAGTATACAAAATACTGTTTTCAGAATCAAAATGCAAAACATTATTATGTGTTATACTAAGTGCGAGAAGCTCTAAAAATATGTATTTAAAATAATAAATAAATAATATAGTGTTCATTAGTGTTCATTTTTCTTAAATCCTTTTTTATATTCTTCATAGACCTGAATATACTTCGTGTGCCGTATATTTCTTGTAAAAAAAAGTTGGCAACCCTAGGGTAGACAGAGATAATATAATTATCTTACTAATTCTTACTAATATTATCAACACGAAAGTTAGGATGGATGTGTGGATGTTTGTCATTCGTCCACGCAAAAAGTACTGCATGGATTTTAATGAAACTTTACAATAGTATAGCTTATACATTAGAATAAAACATAAGCGATATCTCATTATTGTTCCCCACAGGACAGGCTTAGCCTAGTGTGGGAACCAGCAAACATGTTACTTGTATAATGTACTTTTTTTGGAAATAAATGTATTATTATTATTTATCGATATACCACGTAATCAAAGCCGCGGGCAAAAGCTAGATAGGGGCCGTTCAAGTATTACGTAAGCACTATGGGGGGACGGGGGGGTCTTTGCTTTGCTTATTTTGGATGACATGGGGGGCAGGGGAGTCTAAATAATGATTACGTCATCGGTAGTTATTTACTTTTTTACACGATTGGTAACGCTCACATTGTCTTTGCTTGAATAAAATTATAATTATAACATTATAATTATAATATAAAAAAAATACATTAATTGAAAAATGTTTACGTAAGCATGGGGGGAGGGGTAAGAGCTATGCTTACTTTTGCTGACAAGGGGGATGGGGGGGTAAATAATTGTAATAAATCTGCTTACGTAATACTTGAACGGCCCCTTATACTAAAATGCAAAAAAGCGCATGAGAAAATATGTGCGAAAGCATAAAATGTGCGAAACAGTTACGAAGATGACACACTTTCTCCAGCTACGATAACAGGCAAGATGAGATCTTTGTACTTATTTTCAGGAAAACGCGTTCGTTATAAATAACGATGACGAAACTTTACCTTGATAACAGAATAGACGAGGCCATCGTATCTGCACTTTAGAAATCAAGCAATGTTGCATCAGATGGTAACCATATTGTACTCAACGAAAACAACGTGCGAAAACAACGTTTCAGTAGAAGTTAACTAATAAAGCAACTTTTAAGTTGTGTTAGGTGATAAGAGTGGCGCATGCGCGTCGCCGACGTGACGTCACGAAGCCGGCGGCCGCCAGTCACAAGCCGTCGATCCCGCCGCCCGCCGCGCGCCTCCACCATGCAACTATGACCAATCACGTAAACACGGCGCGAAAATTTATTTAACGAGTTTGGTGTATTTTTTTTTCGAAAGTTTTGATGTATTTTGTTCGTACCAATTAATTATTTGTGTGTTGACATTAAACCGGCGGCGCTGAGTGTCACAAAATCGATTGTAAATCGTGTCTTTTTAGTGCCATTTTTAATTCTAAAGTGATATGATTAGGTAGCGCTAACGATAACTTATCGCCAGTACAAAGTTTAATATTTCATTGCCTTCTCGCCTCTAAAATAGGATTAACAAATTATAAGTAGTCAAGCTTCGAGTGTAATGTTTTAGAAGCGCTAGTTAGTCGTTAAAGGTTAGGTACAATTGTTATTTATTAGGGTAACGGTTAACAAAAAATACCTCGATGTCTCTCATATGTGGAGGTGAGTTTCGTCCTTGGAAACGGCAAAGAAACGACCCGCTATGAGTTTAATACACGACAATAGGTATATTTCAAGCTAACTTTGTTTTGTTAGTCAAAGCGCTGTCTGAGATGACTCACGTTACGCCGCCATAAAAGTCTTGTAAAGCATCGTAAAATGGATATTATGGAGAAAAACCTGCGATAAAACGTCACGAATGACGAAAAGTAATGACAGATATAAACAGCAATACTGAACTCTCAATGCCGACATTCTAAGACGACAATTACATTGTAAATAATCTTGACAACGTAACACGTGAACGCGACCAAAACAAAATACAATCGCGTCGGAAAAAAATAAATTCACGAAACGTTAAACAAAATAAATGGCGGAACGTACTAAAATAACAATAACAGAGCAATAATAGCGGTATTGCAGCGATCATCAGAATGGACGTTGAATGTGAAAAATAAATTTTTATTTCCCGACCGGCGCTCGGGAGCCTTACCCGGGGAAGACTATCATAAGATTTCAATTAAGATAAAGTTATTTAAATGTAAAATATTGTTTTGGACGCTTAAAACAATAACTCGCTGTAGTTTCTTGGCATTGGCCACAGATGCGCCACGGAACTATTAGTCGGGCTGTGGAATAAGTGCTATACGGCCAAAAATGTTTTAAAATATCTTCGAATTTGATATTACGGTTTGTGCACACTGTCGCATAATTCAGAAACTTGGCGGAGGTGCGTTTGCGTTTTGGGAAATAATCTGTTGGGGGTCTTTTGGACCGAACGGTCCCGTTTACAACGTGCTCCGTCACAGTGAATTTTTGAGAACGATTAAATTTGTAACACGCGTCATTCCAGCAACTAGGGATGAATAAATAATGCGGAGGGTCGTTAAGACCGAAATGTGTTAATTTGCTTTAAGTAGGTGTACGCGTGTAAGCCAAGTGTGTTTTTTTAACGAGTGAGGCAAGAGAACAACACATGTGAAAGTGAAACAAAAATATTTGAGTGAAAAAAAAAAACGATTTCGAGGATGTGTTATTGTGATTGAATGTGTTGAAAATAACAATGAAATCATGTCATAGAAATTGCAAGACAAAAAATTAACTTCTAAATTAAAATCAGTATACAATTTAGTTTTTTTTATACAAAATATATTTTGCTAATGTAAGAATAATATCGTGACTTAAAATAAACATCAATATGACAGTGATAAAAGTATTAAATACAAATAAACATGTGCTTGTTAACCCAATTTGTGTATTGTATATTTATTTTCTTCTCTGATGTTTTAATAAAACTACAAATCTTAAAAAATAATACCAGAGCAACAACGTCAAAATACCTAATATATAAACATCCGTGTCAGAAAAATAAAGTAATCTTATCATTTAAACATTATTAGTGTAAAAAACAGTGTTGGGACGTGAATCGTGATGTGTTTTTTAAAGAAAACATTGTTTGATGGTTTACGAAAGATAATTTTAGGCGCAATAACTTAATAAAATAATTTCTTGATAATGTTGCAAAACCAAATAAAATTTAAGTCGAAGCGTTAAAAAAAATTGTTCAAAAAAAACATGACAAAGAATTCGCAAAACAATTAAATCTATGATCAAAATATCCGAACGTTCGAATGTTTTTCTTCACGAGACGGTGGCGTGAATTTGCTGTAACTTTAACATATCGGTGCTTAAATCAAAAGTGTATTAAGCTCTTAGTGATGACCCTTGTTTGAAAATATGAACTTAGCTATTTTATACATCTGGCTATTGAAATAAGTCAATTAAAAGTAATCAGTTAAAAATATATAAATAATAACATTGTTGTTTATTGTTGTGGCCAAATCGTTTGATTATAACTTTTTTTTAAAGTTTTTATTGAATAATACAAGAATCTTGAAACCTTTTCTGTGAATGTGCGTATATTGTTATGAACCAGCTAATTTACATTCCGCAACTACACATTTCATTTTGAACGGTTTATGCACAATGGGCTGAAGAAAGCCTTGCCTATTCAGTATTTTAAATTGAATTGCTTTGTTTTCATAATGGAACACTTTCGTTGGCCGTTTATTTTCTAATCTAAGATAATTAACTATGTAAATTTACATTGAAAGTGTATTTCATAATTTTGGATTTAATAAATGACAACATCGCGCCTATAATCCCCGAAGGGGTAGGTGGTGTCAAAGGGGAGCAGGTCTCTTTAACCACATTCAGCCAAAAATGAAAGTGGGTTAAATGGAAAATTGTGAAAACGTAATGACAAGTGGCTAGCTCGACGCCTACACAATCACACACCAAAAACCCCATATACCATTAGTCGCCTTTGACGACATGCTAGACAATGAACATTTAATGAATAAACTGTCAAAAAAATCGCTTTTCTATAGCCAGTTGTATGAAATAGTGTTGTAAAAATGTATTCTGAAATATCATATTAAATAGCACGATACCGAAGATAATGAAATACAGCGGTCTATTATTCTAGAATACATTGTAAAGTTGATTTGGTGTAGGGGACGGAAGCCCTTCTTTATTCATACAGATAGTTGAGTTGTATTTTCAGTAAATGTGGGATGTATACAAAATTCTACTTAATTTAAAAATTACAACAGCAAATGTGAAAAATACTATTTTCAATTGGTACAATTTTTGTCAACATTTTTGCTTCAACAACTACAGTAGCTGCCATTTTTGTTAAATTATAGGCACTACCTGATAATTGTCAAATATTTCAAGATTTGTTAGAGATGACAATGCATTAGCTATTCTGAAAATTTTAATGTAATTTAACCTTAAAATGTTACAATTGCATAAAAAATTACAAAAGTGTTAAAATACAGTGTTTATATATAAGAAAGTGATGTGTGTTATTAAACTGTTCATGTGTACACCGAATAGTTCCGAATATTGTTCAACAAAGGCACGTATTTGCTTTCCAGAACCCGCCGGACCCCTAATGTCCGAGCCGATATTGAGTTTATACAAATCCCCTGTATCAGGTAAATATTTACTTCTAAGTGCAACTTTATTATTAGTACGTTAAAGTTTATTTTTCTTTGTTACTCACATAATCCATTCGTAGCTTTATTTGTGTTTTAAGTGCGCTTGTTCAGGTAATTTGTTTGAAAAATATCTATGAAATTTTGTTAAAAAAATATTTGAATACGACTTCAAATGGCTTATCTAATCTATACAAACATGATTATAAAAAGCGGGAGTTTGTTTATAGTTGTTTCAACACGCTATTATGACGTAGGCCACTTAGAGCAACCGCCCGAAAAAATGCGTTTGAAAATATATTTTCTTTCAGTAACCTAGGTAGTTTATAAAATTGTCATAACCTGACTAATTTATGACTATGAAGCTTTACATTATATTCAATCAGGCTTCAATTTGTTTTTATAAGTACGTTATATTTTACCTATACTAACCCAGCCCAGTTTATTTTTTGTCTGAATGTGGTTAAAGGGGCCTACTGCCCCTTTGACTCTGCCTACCCCTTCGGGAATTATAGGTGTGTTGGTATGTTATGTTATATGACTAAATGAACACATACACTTGTATGGAATTTTTGTTTTCATGGAATTTCATGTAATTTAATTTAATACCATACAAAATATAACCGCGATTGGGATGGTGTGGAATGAGACGAAAGTTGGTGGATGTCTGGTTTATTGCAACATAATCACGGCTTATGTACTAATTAATTCCTAACTTGTCTTATCTTCTTGATTTTACAAAATATGCCTTGCTCTATGTTTATTTAAAGTTAGGTACATGCTGTACGTGCCGTATGGTACACAAAACATCGATAAATCTGGGATAACAGTCCTGTTTCAGCTTTGAACGTCGACATAGACAAAATCCTAGAATGAAGCTAGTTTTAAATATAAAACATGTTTTACATTGTTACTATTAAAAATAAATAAATTTTAATAGAATGAATCCATAGACATCACATAGACATGAACGCATCCATTGCTATATTTTTATGGTCACCAGAGGGCGCTTGGCTCCTCCTGTTTTGTTTTAATGGCGAACATTGAATGTATAAGAGAAAAGTGAATAAAACGTTTATAAGAAATCTACACAGTTTTATTAGTAAAATAGTAAATGTTAACAGTTACAAAATCCATGACGCGTTTTATTAAAAAAATGTGTTAGCATAATTTATAATGTAAAATGTAAAAAAAGATTGACAATGAAGACTTTTACAAAATATACATAAGACTGACCTAGTTTTCCTCATCCCATAACTCTTATGGCATACAAATAAGATCGAAATTACAATGTCACCGATCGGTAAACTGTAAGCTCGCTAGGCCGACCGTCTAGAGCCCGCTAGCGCCGTTTCTGCCTTAAACTAATTACCTATTCTAAACATAGTCCGCCGCCTAGGGGCTTATATCAAAATTGCTATGCACTTAACAACTTGAGTTCCCTAGTTGTGATTATCATAAGGAAACTTATGAAAGATGAGTATTTATTGCATCATACTAAATTAGTTTCTTATTTTCACTGAATATTTCTTACAGACATACATAACATCACACCCATAA
The DNA here is from genome assembly GCA_951394215.1 of Glyphodes perspectalis. Classification (NCBI taxonomy): domain Eukaryota; kingdom Metazoa; phylum Arthropoda; class Insecta; order Lepidoptera; family Crambidae; genus Glyphodes; species Glyphodes perspectalis. The sequence goes on along the minus strand of OX596208.1, from coordinate 16,124,057 downwards.
TCTACAAAGGGGTAAGCAGAGTCAAATAGGCAGCAGGCCCCTTTAACCACATGCAGCCAAAAATAGCTTGTATTTCTTACATACTTAACAGTAATAAATATTATGCATAATGTTTTATTCTATTCTATTCTAATGTCGTTAGGGATTGGGGATTTCAATCCGCCAGATCAAGCACATGACGCCTGATCCAGCAGTGCAAAAATTGTGCTGGGCTCAGCTGATTTGCTGGTCCAGCATTGCAATCCCTAGTTGAGATCCAATCGCCTGCATCCGTTTAGGCAATTTACCAATGCACACCAGGTTTATATTAGTTACTCTAGGTTTATTACAGTTTACATACATATATATTTGACAAGCTCGATGGCGCATTCGGTAGTGACCCTGCCCCATACGCCAAGAGTTGTGGGTTCGATCCCCACCCAGGACAAATATTCGTATGATGAATACTTGTGTTTGTTCTGTGTCTGGGTGTTAATATCCACCTCGGAGTCAGATCAATGTGTGTAATGTAGTCTGATATTTATTGTTATTATTTAAATAAATAAATATCAGACTACATCACATACATTGATCTGACTCCGAGGTAAGTAGCTTAAGCATTTGTGTTACGGAAATCAGTATCAACAGTGGTATTACAAATATATACTTAAATATTTCATATTAACACGCAGATACAGAACAAACACAAGTATTCATCATAATATGAATGTTTATCCTGGGTGGGGATCGAACCCACAACTCTTGGCGTATGGGGGCAGGGTCACTACCGAATGCGCCATCGAGCCAGTCATACGTGAAGAAAGATAGTAAATGTTATTCATAGTGAACTAAACTCTTGTTATTTACTTTTTTTTTATTGTTTCTTCAGCAAAACACTTATCCACAGATTTTGTGGTTTAACTATCGACTAAATATCAGACACCATCGAAAATATACATTTATCTTAATTCAAAGTGCCTTAAAGACTTTTAAATTTAAAAAAAAAATCAGAATGAACAAGTATTTTGATAAGTACCCAGATATACCTATTTCAACTGTGAGTGACACTATTTTGCGCCCTACAAGAAGTCTTCATTAAGTATTAGATTATGGTAATATACATAACTAAAATGACAATAGTATATCAATAGATGCAGTGCTCAGTCACACTCATTCTAATGACAATAATAGACATCATCATCATCATCATCTTCCTAGCGTTATGTCCCGTGCTTAGACGGGGTCCGCTTAGACCAGACTGACAATAATAGACACATTCCACAAATATGCTTCAAATATTCTGTCATCAATAACGTGTTAACTCGCCATCATACGCCGTTATCCGCTGTTATCCGCCATGAAAGCATATGAGTCATACCGATAACGCCACCAAATGAGTTAGGTAATGAGGTCGATACACATGAAGGCTGCTTTTGATGTAGATTAGTATTTTGTGGTTACTAAACTAAAAACAGATAACTGATATGATTGTATAATTGTTGTTTTTTTCCATGTTGGTCCGGGATTTAAAAAGAACTAGCTCTTGCCCGCGGCTTCGCTCGCATGGTATATTAATAAAATATAGCCTATAGAGGCATGCTCCGGTGGTTCGGACATGTGGAAAGAATGGATGCCGAAAGATTGACTAAACAGATATACAATGCGAAAGTGGAAGGATGTAGGAGCCGCGGAAGGCCACGGCTCACCTACCACGACCAGATTGGTCGTGTGTTAACAGAAGGTGATGTTAGGAGTCATAAAAACCGTAGAGCTTGTATGAAAAGGATCATGAATGTTGAAGAGGCGAGTGAGGTGTGTAAGGATCGCGCCATATGGCGTTCGGTTCTCTCTGCCTACCCTGCTAGGGAAGTGGCGTGATGTTAGTTAGTTAGTAGTTAGTTAGCCTATATATTATTCGGGTGTATAAACTATATTATTCTATAGTTACATTAAAATTCATTCAGTACTTTTTGCGTGAAAGAGTAACAAACACTGACACATCCATCCATTCATACAAACTGTCGCGTTTATAATAATAAATATTAGTAGGAAGGACGTGGTAACTGTGTTCTTTGCCTAACATTTCGTAAAAGGCGACTAATGGTGTATTGAGTTGGGTTTACGATTATGTAGTCGACGAGTCAACTCACTTGTCACAATTTTTTCACAATTTTCCATCTAACCCGACCCTACTCATGCCAAATTCGTTAAAACGTTTCTATTTCGCAAAATCATACATTATACTAACAAGCAACATTCTTACTAAGTTCCACATTAAATTTAAACTACAGTAAAAATATCAAGCGCTGTTTATTGATAAAATCGTATTACAAAAACACGGATAAAATCTGCATGTCAAAATTGTTCACAAAGCATTCCCCTGTCATTTTGAACGGACCCGACAGGCAATATTTCGGAAAATATAAAAAGCGTAAAAACGTTCGCTAAATGGCCGGCCTGTCAGCCGTCGATACCAGTTCCGGGACATTCCGGCACTATCTAATAATCCAGGGTGAACAAACCCATGTCAGCCTGGAAGTTAAAATAACGTACCAATTATACTATATTTGACTGGCCTGTTGGTTGAATAGGCAGATACCACAAAAACTGAGGGTCTCGGGTTTGAATCCCGCTAGCGGCAAATGTTTCGTTTGATATAGACATTTGTGCACGAGTCGTGGATGTTTATAAACGTATTTAATTATGTCTATCCGTTCACCTAGTATCCATAGCACAAGCACAAGCTTAGATTGGGACTAGGGAATTGGTGTGTCAGTCTGAAGAATTTATTTATTTATATTACTTGCCAAGTGAGTCGTAAAAATTGACTTACCGTGTACTGGGTATTGGGCTTGTGATTATGTAGGCGACGAGCTAGCCCTTGACATGTTCACTATATCCTATTAAGACCATCATCATCTTCCTAGCGTTATGTCGCGTGTTTTAGACGGGGTCCGCTTTAGACCATGATCCAGGATTTAGCAAGTCTGGTAATTATATTGAAGCGACTGCCGATCTGACCTTCGTAACCCTAAGATAGGGGAACCAGACAATTTTTGGATCATGGTTACAAATCCAAAATTGTTTGAATTTGCAGGTTTCATCACGATGTTTTCCTTCAGCGTCGAGCTAGTGGTATAAATACGTACATAGATTTGAAAAATCCAGAGGTACGTGCCTGGGTTTGAACCCGCACTCCTCAGTTAAGAGGCGCGTGTCCTTACCATTGAGCTACCACCGCTCTTTATATCCTATATCCTATTAAGACCAACAAAATTTAATATTTGGCTAGAAATGATTATACGAGCTTACTTTTCCTCTTGGACTCTGCCTACCCCTTCGGGGGTTGCGTGATAATATGTAAACAATCACCATTAGTGCAATATTTTTAACCGCCTTCAAAAAAAAGGAGGAGTTTCCCAATTCCACTGTTTTTTTTTTGTACTTATGTTACTCGATATCTCTGAGAATTGTAAACCGATTTTCAAAATTCTTATTTTATTCAAAAGGGTTTACTTTCGAGATGATTCCAGTGCTACCAAGCCAGGATTTGATAAAGGTATCCCAAGGAAATTGAGGGAAAATTATTTTATACTTTTTGGTGTTTAAATATATTAAAATAGCTATTAAGACAAGTTCTTTTTTGTGTTTTTTTTCGTAAAACCTTATTTTCGTGTCCTCTTCATAAAAAAAAATACAAGTTTCTTTTTGAAGTAGGTTTTTTATTTTTGTTAAAAAAAAATTTTAAAGATCTTTCGTCTAGGGCAGGAATGTCGAACCTTTGTTGACAATTGTGGCAAATTTTGTAAATTTCCACATAAATGATAGATTTCTTACATATATCAAGAGTTCGGGAAGAAGGAAAATCATTAGTTCATAAAGTGATGGTCGATGAAAATGCGCGCCCAACATTTTCTGTTACATGCCACATACGGCACGCGTGCCAATGGTTTGCCGTCCCTGATCTAGGGGTATTGCTTAAACAATGTAAGAAATTTGTTTTCATTTCCTTTTATTTAGGCATTTCCAGTTTTTATTTTAAACTATAAAATAATTATAAATAATTTTGATGAGTCATCAAAATTTTATCAAAATAAATGGCCTGCTTGCTCATCATTCATTTTCGTAAAATTTAACTCCAGGCGAAAAACAGAGACGCGAAATCGTAAAATAAAAGTAGCGTGGCGCATCGTTAAGGAAATGAGTTACACACATGTACAGACAGACAAGTTTATACAGGCTGTAAGCATATGTCGCGGTATGCGACGGAGACAGGCAGCTGTGTAGAGCTCACAATGAAATAATTAACAGAACAGTAAAGAACATTGTTGATATGAGAGCGGGCAGCTTATTGTTAAAGACTTCACATCCGAGACGAGTTGATTCAAATCCGGCTAGGCAAACATTTTCTTTCAATATTTTATTGTGTTAAAATTATATTAATGTACCTACTTTAGTACTTATTTATTTTATTTTGTTAAATATCACCTAAATTTATTCTATTTATTTCAACTCCTAATATGAATTGTACAATTTGCTGTTAATACTGCGCAGTAGCCAGTTAAGCCTGATTATCCAATAGTAAGATAAGATAATAAATCTAATATAGATGATATTCTAATATCCTCGCTTGTTTTCCAAGTAAAATACCTAATGAAACCAACAACATGATCAACTGATCTATTCGGTCAGTCAGTTAATACCAATCTGGCCATTTAGAAATCGCTCCTAGGGGTAGCAAGTAAGCATACTGCTGATCAAATACTTTGTAGTCAGCTGACTTGAAACTTTGATTGTCAGGAGACAATAAAAATATCCAGACAAGTTACTCCACTGATCTATTCTATACACTGTGCGGCTTACCCTAGCATTCAATTCTCGCTTTTTTAATTATATGGATAAACCCGAGAGATTTCTTTTAAATCTTTTTAAGAGGAAAACTGTGGTTTTATATTTGAGATGTGAGGGTGTGAATGCTGAGGATTCGTCGCCGCAAAGCCTTTGTAACTGCGGTTAGTGATTTATGCATTCTAGTTGTTGTGGTCACGGGAATTGGGGAATTAAAGGCTTTTTGGGTTCACTTATCTATGGATGCTATGATTAAGATATTTATTTGAGGATATTACAATTTAGAGCCTGACTAATTAAGGTATATTGTAATATTTTTTGCAGCCATAAAACAGCCATACAATTACTATTTAAATTGTAATGGATATACCAATTAATAAACTTTGACCATTCGAACTGTTATAACTAGGAGAACAATCATAACAATGATTTTTTCTGAGACATATTTAATATGTGATTCAGCAATATTTATGTACATACATACATACATAACATCACGCCTATAATCCCCGAAGGGATAGGCAGAGTCAAAGGGGCGGCATGCCCCTTCAACCACATTCAGCCAAAAATAAAGCCAGGCTGGGTTAGATGGAAAATCGTGAAAAAGCAGTGACAAGCGGCTAACCTGTCGCCTACACAATCACACACCCAAAACCCGATATACGATTAGTCGCCTTTTACGACATGCTAGGCAAGAACACAGTTGGCATATTCTTTTTAAGTCCCAGACCAACATGGGACAGTGGGCTGGGTTGGATAAAAAGCTGTGAAAAAGAAGTGACATTTATGTGCAGAAGTTAAAAATTTAAAGTGCGCGGAATTTAAGCCAGCAAAATTACCAAAAATCGTTGCGTTTAAATACAAAATACCAAAATACAACGTCGTATTAAACAGGCGGTGTTTCCTCAATAACAGCCCGTCATTATCAGGAAGCTAAACAGCTGTCTGTCCATCGGCACGAGGCCGATAAGATACAAAGCCTAACATATAATTTACATCATAAGCTGCCTTTAAGCTGTATCGGCGGCCTCTTTATGTTACTCATTTGGCTGTTAGCGCTATATCTCATGTGATATGCGATGGCATTATGTCCGCTGGGACATGATAAGTCAACATAGTATTAGTAATTTGCAAGGTTGATTTTTTTCTGATTATTTTGTGGTGTTTAACAAGCTTTATTGTGTTTTATTTGTAACTAATACTTCAATCATGATAGTAGATTTTAATAACTTTGGCCCGTTGCTCGTGTGGTCAGAGAGGCTGGCCACGAAACTGAGAGTCGCAGGTTTGATCCCGTTAGGGGCAAATGTTTCGTATGATGAACGTAGACATTTACACTCGAGTCATGGATATTTATAAATATATTTAAGTATGTCTATCCGTTCACCTAGTATCCATAGCACAAGCGCAAACTTAGTTTGGGACTAGGGAAATGGCGTGTCAATCTGGAGAATTAAAAAAAAAACTCGTCTACGTATGTTAAACCATCCCATTAACATGGCAAGGTTAAACATGCGTTGACGAGACTGCCAAAAATATAACGTATCCTTATAAATTTCCCATAACTAAGTTAAATATTTAATACGATAACTTTAGTTTTATATACGTATTAATCATCAAGCCCGCAATCCCCGAAGGGGTAGGCAGAGTGTAAGCAGTAAGCTTTTTTGACCTGACTTAGCCAAAACAAAATTGAATTAGGTTACGTTTAAATTGTGATCAAGTAGCTAGCTTGCGGTCTACATATTCAGAAATTCCATATCCAATATACCATTAGTCGACTTTAACGACATGCTAGACTAAAAATACAGATGGTGTTCTTTTTCAGTTCTAGACCGACATGCATTAGCTACTAAACGTAAAATAACATACATCTTCCTAGCGTTATGTCCCGTGTTTAGACCTGGTCCGCTTAGACCATGACCCAGGATTTAGCGAGGCTGATAATTACATTTAAGCGACTTCCGATCTGACCTTCGTAACCCTAAGATAGGGGAACCAGACAATTTTTGGATCATGGCTACAAATCCAAAGTTGTTTGAATTTGCAGGTTTTATCACGATGTTTGCCTTCACCCTCGAAAATAGTGGTATAAATACGTACATAGACTTGAAAAATCCAGACGTACGTGCCTGGGTGTGAACCCGCACTCCTCGGTTAAGAGGCGCGTGTCCTTACCATTAAACTACCACCGCTCTACTAAACGTAGAATAAACTAAGTGAAAAGTATTATACATAACATCACGAGCACAATTCCCGAAGGGGGTAGGCAGAGTCAAAGGGGCAGCAGACTCCTTTAACCATATTCAGCCAAAAACAAACTTGGGCTGGGTTAGACGGAAAATTGTGAAAAAGTAGTGACAAGTGGCTAGCTCGTCGCCTACACAATCACACACCCAAAACCCCATAAACCATTAGTCGCCTTTTTCGACATGCTAGGCATGAAACACAGTTGGCAAATTCTTTTTAAGTCCCAGAACAACATGAGACAAAATGAAAGGTATAAATTTATAAATAAATATGTGAAACAACTGCCGTTTCATTTATTGGCGCGAGCAAAGCCGAAAGCTCTCCAAAGCGGTTGTCTTTCGCATTCATAGCACCGATGTACCTCAATTTTATTGCCTTTAGTTCGAGTTGGGTGCTGAATCACTCGATATTTTATTCGCTCGTAAAATACCACTCGTCGCATTGCTAATCGTAAAATTACTGTCACTGTTAAGTACGCGTATTTTATTTTCCAAATTGAAATTGAGCTGTTACACGACTGCTGTGACTTCTAAAGCAGTTGGGTTAACATCGAATTCTTGTTTAGAATTTATTTAATTTCAAACTTACTGTGCAATAGTGTGATAAATAAAGTAAGACCTCGGTTTTCTTTCTAGATTTCGCTGTCAATTAATAAAGTAGTACCAATCTGAAGCTTGTGTAATTAATTTAAGTTAACAAATAAATGTAGCATGGTTTACGTTGAGGTAATTAATTGTTCATATTTGATAGGATAACTTGTACCTTTTTATCATAAATACTTTGGGGTATTGTAAATGATAATCCTTCTTAGACTTAATTCTAAAAACTTTCTGACAAATCAAAGACGAAAGCTTGTATAATCATAACCTGGAAATTAAATATTGATAACATTGCTATTAATTAACATGTTAATAGTCTAGTCACTTTTTTAATACAACACTATTTCAAGAGAGTAAATATCAGGTCGTTATATATGTGCTTCCTTGACTGTGATTACAGGCTTCTATAAATTTTATCGCTGATATTTAAATGTCACAGCGATAATGTCACGTGAAGCTTCGTATAATATGCGAAACACGTGGCGGCGTACCATCAATCATGTTTTCAATTCCGTGTGTTAGTTTTATTTTATAGAATTTATGATGGCATAGATAATGGGGTTTGGACTAATCATCGACTTTGTGTGCCCACCGCACACAAAGTCTGCTTTGTAACCGAGTTTCGGTTTTCTACTGTCGATGTAAATTTTAAAGCTTTCATAATTTTCGAACTCGTCTTCGTCAGATACACTATTTAAGAACATATGACTAGTATTATTCAGCAAACGACGAGGAATATTTTTTAGAAACATAAATAATAAATACATAAATAAATATAAATAGTAGATTTTTTAGGAAAATATTATGTTTAAAATGTATTTATTTATTTGAAATTATTTTTCCTATCGTAATAAAGATTTCGTATATTTATTAATGTAGGAAATTAAAATTATAGATAGCCTAACTAAGAGATGCTACACTTATTAGGTTATGACTTTAGTATTAACTAAATTCGCAATGCCAAAAAAGGACACAAAAATTGTATTGCATTTTTAGTAACCAATTATTTGGGTGTTATGGAACTGCAAAAATGTTATATATTTTTGGACCAAATCGTCAATAGCTAGTGTTAAAAAAAATCACAAGTAATATTTAAATGTCACACGTCACAAAATACTAGTTACTTCACGCACACGCGTCTGACGCGTCATCAATCACACCCTTCCAATTTATTACGAAATGCCTAAACGCGCTTGTTTTAGGGTTCCCTGTCTATATCGTAAATATAACCCATACAATAAACTTCCACTTATCTGCATGTGAAAACATATATGTATTTAAATATCTATATGTATGCATGCAATTGGCCGCTTCTTGTCATGTTCTCGTTCTTATCATGCGAACATATGCGCTCGCACTAAAAGTGGAAGTACTTCTACCGAGCTAGGTGTTGCTCGCTCGGGGACCTAGGCCCAACTGACCGTTGCGGTGTATTGTATATATACTTAGTGGCGAGAATAATTTCGTCAGCGCGATGCAGGATTATATGGCGTTTGTGCATGTTCAAATTAATTGTAGCTATGATCTTAAGTATCTTGGGGCGCGGCCGCCACAATATCCTAGCGTTATTTCCTGTTCCTAATCGGACTTAGCTTAGAACCTAATCCTAAATTTAGCGAGTAGGTTATTACATTGAAGCAACTATTGAATGTTCTTCATGACGCATAGATCGTAAAATCTGACAAATTAGATCCCATGATCGAATGATTGAACATGAGCAAATATTTGATGTGTAGGCTTTCTTGTGATATTGTTCCTCGCCATCTAGCTCATGGTATAAAATATCTTCGTAACCCACATATAGGGACCTGACATTTTGGATCATAGTTACACACCCATAGTTATTTGAATGTGAAGGTTTCATCAAGATCTTTTCCCTCACCGCCAGATCAGTGGTATAAATACGTACATAGATTTGAAATATCCAGATATACGTGCCCAGTACGCACATCCCTCGGATATAAGGCGCATGTCCTTAACATTGAAAGAACGATCCTTGTGTCTGCTTATTAATTATAATAAACTTAATAATTTATAGTTTTCCCGTCAACGTGCAAACATTTAGTAAACAAGTCTCCAAAAAAGAAGTATATTTAAAGTAATTAAATATGCATTGCAGGCAATGAATAGTAAGTTAATTATCCGAGGTTCCGTAGCTTTGAATGTACTCGCACTTGACCAGTTTTTTAAACTTTAGCGCGATTTTTACTGATCGTGCCTTTGTTTGTTTTTTATGAAGCCGTTTTTTGTAGTGGGCAACTTCGGCGTCGAATCGACGGCAGTTTTCAATCGCGCGCTGTAAACAACTATGTTAATGAAAATGCGAACCTTTTATGCATAAATAAGATCTTTTTTTATATAAAAATATATAATATGTGGCGTATCAGTTTATCGAATGTAAAAGAATATTAAAATACTTTGATTTTTTAAATGACACTTATATGGTTATACAAAATAAACTCTTGTCTATCTATTACGTCTTTACGCCTAAACTGCCTAACTTGGTTGAAATGAATTGAATTAAATGAAATTTAGTTTACCACAAATTCGGAAAATTTACATAATAATAAATAAATAACATCACGCCCTTAATCCCCGAAGGGGTAGGCAGAGTCAAAGGGGCCGCATGCCCCTTCAACCACATTCAGCCAAAAATAAAGCCGGGCTGGGTTAGATTGAAAATTGTACAAAAGCAGTGACAAGCGGCTAACCTGTCGCCTACACAATCACACACCCAAAACCCGTTACAATTTACATGGGCTACTTTTACTCATTAAAACATTAATAGATCCCACGATTTTTAAAAACAACAATTGACTCTCTGAAGCAGCCTGGGTTCCCTCGGGCAGAACATACATATGCCCTTAATGTACTTAGACGGCACATGTTTACATCTACAAAATCACAAATCGGCGATGAAGTGACAATACCTCCTAACTACTATTTATTTAGGAATCGACTTTTTTAATGCAGTAACCTTGAAATTCAATTTCGCGTAGAATATTTTTTTTTCTTGTTTGTTATAAAATAATAAAGTGATTAAAAGTTATATGAAAGTCTTATGATCAAAACCTAAAAATTGGATCGTTTTTCATTCTCCTGTAAAATAAGCATATCTACAGTTAGGAGGTATTGTCACTTCATCGTCGATAAGTACCTAGTGATTCCCAAAATGTATCATATTGATGAATATTCGAACCACGGACGTCCGGAAAGGTGCTAATAAAAATGTTTAACGCATTCGGCCATAAATTGGCTAGGAAATAGTAGAGTACATGATATAAATGTCGCCTCAGCCACAGTTGGCCGTTTGCCACGATCAATCACTGGATGGAGACTTTGAGTAAACCCGCTTCGGTATAGACCACGTAGAGATACTCAATTTGTCTGCGCAGCCGTAACAAGACTTGCCTAGTTGAACATAACCGCATCTACACTATTATTATAAAGAGGAAAGATTTGAATGTATGTATGTATTATCATGTATATAACGAATAAACTCAAAAAACACTGGGTCTATTAAAAAGAAAAATTCTTCATTATCTTAAATAAATAAATAAATTCTCCAGACTGACACACCAATTCTCTAGTTCTAAACTAAGCTTAAACGTGTACTATGGATTCTAGGCAAACAGATAGACATAGTTAAGTACGTTTATAATCATTCATGACGCGAGTATAAAATGTCCATGTTCATCACACGAAACATTTGCCCCTAGCGGGATTCGAACCCGCGAACTTTGGTTTCGTGGCCAAGGTCTCTGACCATTCGACCAACTAGCCAGTCAACTCGGGCTTTGATCAACATAGGCTATATAATTTTTATTTAAAAGTTAGGTTAGGTTATAAAATGAATTTCCACCCGTGCGAAGGCCGCTATTTTGTTATAAATAAATATCAGACTACATCACATACATAGATCTGACTTCGAGGTAAGTAGCTAAGCACTTGTGTTACGGATATCAGAACCAACAGCTGAACCAACATTGTTTGGCGTTTTTACTTTAATGCAGTTTTTTTTCGCCTACATCATGAAAAGCACTTCTCCTACACTCCAAAATATTGGAATTCTTTTACAAGTCAAAACCAAACTGACGCGGTTACTTAGGTGTTTATTAATAACTAGCTGTGCCAGCGGTGTCATCTGCGTTTATGGTTAATATTATAAAGACTATTTCCGTCGTACATGATTTCTATGTAACTTTAACCATTAAGGCTGCACACGCGACGGAAGCTCAAAAATGGAGTAACTTCTTCCGTTTTCCCAACATTTCCCTTCACTACTCTGCTCCTATTGATTGTAGCGTGATGAAAAGTATACTATAACCTGCCCAGGAGTATGAAGAATCATTGTACCAAGTTTCGTTAAAATCCGTCGAGTAGTTTTTGTTTCTATAAGGAACATACAGACAGACAGACAGACAAAAATTTTACTGATTGCATTTTTGGCATCAGTATCGATCACTAATCACCCCCTGATAGTTGTTTTGAAAATATATTTCATGTACAGAATTGACCTCTCTACAGATTTATTATAAGTATAGATCATAATTCTACACTGGTTATGTGCGCAATGTGCGGAACAAAGAAGCCATCCTCAAAACGCAACGACGAAGTCATTTACTCGCAAGTAACGAACGCTCATGTTTATATCTCTTTCCCTTCTACCTCAGAGTATTTTCATTTCGAAAAACAATTTCACTCCCTGATATCTCGATGGCGACTCGTTCCGGAATAATAGGCTATTACTTTTTTAATTTGTTATTCAAAGTATGTTTTTCTGTTTTCCTCTTTTGTCTTTTGAGCTGATGGAATTTTCCTCATAGGCTGTTGGTGCTTACGATCTGGTTAATGTAGGAGTTTTTAGTTAAATTGCTCCTTTTATGTGAAAGGAGTGCTTGTGTACGTGAGAATTGGAGGAAAGCCGAACAGATGTTTGGGAATTGTTATTCAAATTGATAGGTTGGCAATTTTTGTTTGCTCCCCCTTTTGCGAGGAGCGAATGTGTTTTTCTTGTTTCCGAACGGAAATGGGAACGCTCTTGATAGGCACGGGAGAGCGGTCCAATTACAGTTATAACATATGTCCATCTGTCTCGATTAATACGAGTATATGTCTATAAATTAATTGTATGATTTAAAAAACAGCTTAGCTAAAATTAGAATTGAAATGAGTGAATTTATTCCAGACCTATTTTTTTTAATTTTGATTTTTATAAACAATTAAACATAATTTTGACTAAATTTAGTTAAAGAAACTTTATTTCTCCTGGAAGGTAGGCAGAGGGCTACCTTCAGGGATTGCGGGCGTAATGATAATATATTCCATAACTTAAATGCGTGAGTTTGCGCGAACAGTGTAATTTTTCTTGCAATGTAATTTTTTGCGCTATAAAAAATTTACTATAGAAAATGTAATGTGTGGAGCGCATAATAATATTTTAGCATTAACAACTGCACGTAAAGTTATCGCTCCGTCATGCTTTATTTAAACGAAAGAGTCGCGTGTGGTAACATAACGAAACGCTCAACTACTCAAGTGAGAGAACGATTTCACTTAGAAAGTTCCGTACTCCCAACTTATTTTCATCTTATTTAGCCTTATCTTTCGTCTGAAAATGATATAGTATACTTTTCTTAGAATAATAATAAATATCCCACAACATCACATTAATTGATCTGAGCCCGAGGTAAGTAGCTTAAGCACTTGTGTTACGGATATCAGAATCGACAGTGTTATTCCAATATATACTTATTTATTAGATAATAACATCCATACACAGAACAAACACAAGTATTCATCATACGTATGTTTGTCATGGGTGGGGATCGAACCCACAACTCTTGGCGCATGGGGCAGGGTCAATACTAAGTGAGCCATCGAGCAAGTCAAATGTAGCTATGAAACCTGTTTTTTTTAAATTTAAACAAAAATAATTACACGGAGAGAGCGTGTATTCGTATGTAGTGTAAAATGTACACTCGTTTATAATATTCAAAATCAATAACTTGAGCCTTTCAGTCAGGTTACTTATTATATTTTTTCTATACTTAACCTCTTAGATTTTCAATGGCAAACCTATATGACTATTGCGTTTAAAAATGTAACGTAAAGTTCCACATAAGAATGACTTCAATAACTAATAACGTACTAATGTGACATAAGTATTTGAAATCAGAATTATTTCTAGACTTCCGTTTTTTCACATAAGTATAGAACCCTAATGTAGTTTATATCATAGGCATCACATTAAGTCAGATTACATAAAAACTGCTTTTTCATATAACATTTTGACAAGCTCGATGGCGTATTCGATAGTGACCCTGCTCCATGCGCCAAGAGTTGTGGGTTCGATCCCACCCCAGGACAAATATTCGTATGATGAATACTTGTGTTTGTTTTATGTCTAGGTGTAAATACTCAATATTTAAGTATGTTTTTATAATACCACTGTGGTTTCTGATATGCGTAACACAAATGCTTAAGCTACTTACTTCAGATCAATTTATGTGATGTACCTAGTCTATAATTATAAAAAAAATATATATATATATCACCACATAATTACACACATTCAAAAACGACTTCGCTAAACAATAATCTTCGTTACCTTAATTCTCCAACAAAGCACTCTCGAAATTTTGAGAAAGGAAATGTTTAAGGAAATTTCCTTAAAACCTTCAACCGCAGACCCCCAACAAAAGTCTCCCTCGTAAAGTCTCAGCGGAAGTCCATAGTTTGTATTCCGTTTCTGCCTAATGCATTAAAATAAGCTGTCAGTCCCGGCGGCATGGCGCATCTTGTATGCAACTTTCATGACGTCATCTATGCACAGCCAGGTTACGAGGAGATTGCTTACAAGAGTGTAATGGATAGACTGGAATTCGGTTTAGAGTTGTTACGGGAATGGTGGTCTGGTTTGATATGTTTGGGTTCATTAAAGCGGCCTTTAGCGTAGAATATTGTTTTGTATTTTAAAACAATAAGATTTTAATTAGTTATAGTCCACATTGCATGCCGTGGCAACTTTTAATTAAGGTGGCACTTAGCTATAAGTTTTATGTACTTTTCTTTCTCTGTTTGATTATGTTGCTATTGTGTATATCTTGTTGGTTATCCTAATAAATAAATAATTAAATAAACAAATAAATAAATAAATGAGATCAATAAAACCTGTTGTTGATCTCATTTATTATATGTAACATAAACTATTTATCTCTTAAATCTGCTACGTGAAGAGTCTTAAAGAATCCATAAATAAATAACAAAACAGTTGACATCCATGTTTTGTATTGATGAAACTTTTGATATCTGTATTACGAAATATTGTAGAAAATTAACATACATACATACATAACATTACGCCCATTATCCCCAAAGGGGTAGGCAGAGTCAAAAGAGCAGCAGGCCCCTTTAACCACATTCAGACAAAAATAAAACTGGGCCGGATCAGACGGAAAATTGTGAAAAAGTAATGACAAGTAGCTAGCGTGTCGCCTACACAATCACATACAGAAAATTAATCTTGTTAAGAAATTAGATTTAATATGTGACCTATTTAAACACCTAGTTTCAAAACAATAAAATCTGGAGCTACATACTTAGTCTAATCTAAAATTTAAAACATACAATTTCCAAACAAAATACTTTCTGGTAACTCATCAAATTGAGTAAATTATACTCGCGTTACCGTATTCCAAACATATATAATTAATATCAACTGGATTATTTAAACCTCTCCTATTCCTCCGAAAACTAAAACCCCCATAAATTCAACCCCGTCAAAACTCTCCCATAATCCTCCCATACATGAGGGTAATAACTCGAGCGGGCCCCACTATTTCAAAAACTTTTTCAGTCACACAAATACATTAAAAATCATTCGACAGTTGTGATGTATGGTTCATCCAGCTATCCGCTAAATAGAGTTGTGAACTTATCGATGGGTTTGACGATAGATACGGTATCCGTGTCGATAAATTGTTATTTTTTTATTATAATTACACTGAATATAATTGGAGCTACATCGGTGTAGCAGTGGTAGCTCAATGGTAAGGACACGCGCCTCTTAACCGAGGAATTTGGGTTCAAATCCGGGCACGTACCTCTAGATTTTTCAAATCTATGTACGTATATATACTACTAGCTCGACGGTGAGGGAAAAACATCGTGATGAAACCTGCAAATTCAAACAACTTTGGATTTGTAACCATGATCCAAAAATTGTCTGGTTCCCCTATCTTAGTGTTACGAAGGTCCGATCGACAGTCGCTTAAATGTTATTACCAGACTCGCTAAATCCTGGATCATGGTCTAAGCGGACCCCATCTTAGCACGGGACAAAACGCTAGGAAGATGAATTACACTGAATATAATTATATAGATAACAGCACTAATTATTTTAAACGCATTTAGTCCATAGTGCATGGCCCAAAATGTATGCTAAAAAATATGCTTGTTCTTTATTTAACTTAACTTAACTTAACATCACGCCTATAATCCCCGAAGGGGTAGGCAGAGTCAAAGGGGCAGCATGCCCTTCAACCACATTCAGCCATAAATAAAGCCGGGCTGGGTTAGATAAAAAATTGTGACAAAGCAGTGACAAGTGCCAAACCCGATATACCATTAGTCGCCTTTTACGACATGCTAGGGAAGAACCACAGTTGGCATATTCTTTTTAAGTCCCAGACCAACACGGGACAGTGGGCTGGGTTGGATGGAAAGCTGTGAAAAAGGAGTGACAAGTGGCTAGCTCGTCGCCTACTCAGTCACATACCCAAATGCCTGTAAACCATTAGTTGCCTTTTACGACATGCTAGGCAAGAACCACAGTTGGCACATTCTTTTTTTTTTGTCCCAGATCAACATGGGCCAAGTCCCAGACCAACATGGGACAAACGTTGTTCTTTATTTTTTCTACCTAAAACCCTAATTCTCAAATTTAGTTATATTTTTTTGCATTTGAATATTGTGAATGTCAAATAAGAATAAGGTATGTAAGGACTGTACTGTGAGGCGTTCGGTTACTCTATGCCTACCCCGCTAGGGAAGTGTCGTTAAGTCAGTTAGTTAATATTGAGACTATTAGAAGACGGCAAATATGAATCGATATCGATTGTGCTATCAATATTATTACGATATCTCAATGATACCGCTACGAATTCTCGCATTTATACCTACAGCAACAACACCATCTATCGACAGATAGCTACTATACGTTCACCATTTGTTAACAACTCTAGCCGTTTGTCAAGGAGCGAAGGTCTATACCCAGGCTGCTTTATGGGCTGGCTAATGGGCCAACTTTTGTGTCGGCCTTGTTCAAATTTGCCGATTTTCTCAACGGATAGCCTCCATTATTTATCGCCTCGGACGCTGTTGATTCAACGATTCAATATTTGGGATTCTTCACGGCGTTTGCAGTTAAGCTTTCCAAGTTTGTGCAGCGTTTGTTTCTGTTGGTAGAAATGATTAGTTTTTAAATGGAGAATTTTATCGATAATGCTTTTAACATCACTTTTCGATTCGCTTTATATCTAAGGTGATTTTTGGGATATGGTATCAAACTCACATTTTATTTTAAAACAAATATTTTTCTGTGTTTATATGCTATGAAAAATATGTTTCATACCATTTTAGTATTTTTTTGTGCTTTTTATCAACATTTTTATTGTTAATAGGATTTGAATGCTTGTTTAAAAAAACACAACACAGATATCCTACAACATACTGTTTTTTGTTACTTCTTACAAGTATGTATATTCTTTCGATTATTTCAAGACTAGATTAGGCTTTTAGACTTTTCTCATTTAGAGGTCCCGAAATAAGTTCATGACACACAAATTACTTCCCCATCATTCCCAGAGGCGAAATCCAATCTCAAACAACCTTGGAAGACATTAATCCTTATCTTAAAGTTGAACTTTTTGCGAACTACCCGCGGGAATTGAGAAGAATTTCAATTAACCCATGTCTCCTCCTTCGTGGGGGGTTTATATAGAACGACTATAGCTATTTAATAAGTTAGTGTATAGTTAATCTGTCTTTGTGTGACTTACAGCCTGAAAAACTTTGCTAAACAACCAAGTGTGAGTAAGCATTTAAAAAATATTTCTTAGTAAGGAATTTCTGAGTTGATGTATTTTATTGAATATGGACAGAATCAGGTTTGTTTATCTTTTAGAAAAAGTGAAGTACGTTCCGGTTAGCCTCATGTGTGTTAAAAGAAATGAAGAAAAGTGAAATCACAATTTCAGGCATTTGTGTTAATTGTGGTGTCATTGATGTCCATAGGCTACAGTGTTTACCACTAGATAGGCCGTGAACTTGATCGTTACCTTTAGTGGTGTAGTAGAAAAAAAAAAGTAAAAGCGTTATGTTACATGCACTTTTTATAACAATTGTAACCTTACCAGAGTATTTGACATTAATAGATAGATAGATAAATAGTTACATTACACGAAAAACAAATACAGAAATGATGATACAGGCAACTATAATTCTCTTCCAGACAACCTTTAGGTAGAGCAAAATAAGCTACTGAAAAGAGAAGGGTAGGGCCGTGCAGTAAATCATACTAATAAAAAGGGGATACAGAAATAAGGATGTTGATAAAATACTTATATTCACATATAAACATACGTAAAAACACAAATTCATAATTAAGTAAACTACGCGCGTAAATATCAAATAAATACATACTAACAATATATAACATATACTTATACTAAATCTAAATCTAAATTAATCTACATATATAAACATATTCTTTATTCTAAACTTGACTCACATGCTCATATATAGTGAATTCCAATTGCTCTATTCCAAAATTCCAAAGTAAATATTTGAAAGCAGTCTTTAATAACATCTCATTAATATGCTAAGACATAACAACCACACGCCTGAAGTCGCTTCATGTAAATGCCCTGAAGCCGAGAAGGCAGGGTTTGGATTTTCCCATCGGAATTAAAACTCAAATGGAATCCGTTTTATAATTTTGCCGATCTGCAGATAGCTCTTTTGCGTCTTATTGCTCCATTTCTGAAGGATCGGAATGTAATTACAGTGTGATGATGGGGACTTTCGGAATGGCTTGCCGTAATGGTCACATAATTATTGTTGGCATTAAATTCTCTATTCAATGAACAAATCGTCTGGTTTGCGAAGGTCACATGGGAATTTTTTACTGTTTAAATTACCAGACTTGCTAAATCCTGGATCACGGTCTAAGCGGACTCTGACTGAGCATGGGACATAACGCTGGGAGGTTGATGATTCTCTATTAGATGACGTTGGTTCTGTGTCTGCAATGTCAAATATTTATTGGATGCTATAACCATGTGCTCAAATCGCTATTACTTACAATTTCAAACCCGATAACTTATTTAATGTGCTGGGTTCCTTATGATTAAATTGGATGTTTCGATTGAATGTATTTCTTTATTGCAAACCTCATCCTAACTTACCATTAGGTTTTACTCGTGGTTAAAGTGGAGTATTTATTATCTGAGTTATGATTGAATTTTTTCTAAAATATTATATTAATATTTGTTTAATATGATAAATATATAACGATATAGATAGTTTTTCCGCATGCACAGTAAAGTGTTTAATCATGTTATTGTCATGTACCACATATTAGAGATAAGTAAAACATGTTAAAAAAAATCAGTCGAATTGAAAACCTCCTCTTTTTTTTTTAAAGTCGGTAAAAAAGGCAATCTGTTGAGTTTGTTACGACACCTCTTCTCATTAGGCCGTTCATGTCGTGGTGCTGGTAGATAAAAAAGTGTGACGTTCAAAAGAATTTTTACAAATCTTGCAGAAATAAATAATTTTATTTCACGCAAAATGAAAATGGAATATTGAAAACAAAACTCCTTTTAGGGTACACTTTTTATAATGTAGATGAGCACAGGCAATGGACGCCTAATGGACTGAAAACTTGTTTAAGATTCTTTCATAAACTTTTTTTTGAAAATCTTTGTTTGTTAACAGATTTCCATGAAGCTTACCCTTAAAAATAAATTAACCCAAGTTTAATTTATTTTATTTGATTACCAAACACAATTAAAATCAGAGCAATCCGAGACAGTTTTATACAAGATGTTGTATATAAACCATTTCAAATGTCTAGCTTCACATACACATGGATAGCACAAGCAGTGTGCAAACGAGCTAGTGGTTGCATTGATCGTAAATAATTAGAGCGGCGTGTGTCCGGTCGCCTTACAAAGCGGCTAATTGGTCGGTAATTACAAAGGCTTTGCGAGATACAGCAAACAAGCTAGTTCAAGAGACGAGTTTGATTAAAAAGTGCAGTTTTTAAACATTGAGCTCAATATTATTACCTACTAGCGGTCTGTCAGCTTCGAAGGCCGTTTATTTATTGAAATATTTTAAAATTAATAAAGCATATGTTACTCAGGAATAATGTCAATAATATCAGGAATAATGATGAAAGATTTTTTGAAATCGGTCAATTTAAGAGTTTATTTATTACAAATATACAAAAAATATAAATATTTCTCTTTATAATATTAATCAGTATAGATAAAGGAAGAATTGAAGTTAGATAATAAAACTCTTCTAATTGAATACCGATATGCATTTTTTTTTAACAAGACGTTTTTAAACATTTAGTGACTACAGAAAAAATGGATTTTGGAGCCGTTTTGTAAGATTCGTTGTTGCCATTCTGAGATAAGTTCAAGTTCCGAATATTAAATTTTGCACCAAACTGTGGTAGGTAATTTACAAAATTTAAAATCCACCTGTCCGATTATAGCTTAAAATATCAGGTGAATTAATATTATTGAACATCGCCGGAGCATACTGTTTAGTACAAATAGGAGTAGCGGTAGCTTAGAATACAGAGGTGAATGACCGATTTTGCCTCGCTATTCAGCGCTAACTATAGCTAGCTCAGACGTACTATCATTTAGCAAAACTTGCTAAGTATCATTCAAAGACGAACAGAAATTTTAATAGACGGCATTTCACTGACAGAGATAAATGAAGGTTTAGGGAAGTGGAGTTGAAATAATTGCGAAGAAAGATAGGCATCTTAAACTTGGAGGTTGATGACAAAGGCCCGGGTTTAATAAAGGTTATCGATTAGGGATGAAAGAATAATACAGGTGGAGTTACTTGTTGGAAAGTTTTAATTATCTCCCCTTCGAATATTGTTAGCGTGGTAGGCACTGATAATGTTGGGTCAGTGTTAGACAGGAGATAATGAAGATAAATGAACTTTGCAGGAATGACTAAGAATGTCTGAAGATAGGGATGTCCATGTCAAGAGGTGAAGCTTTTTTAATTATATTCGGGAGCAAATTTGTTTACGTACAAGTTTTTTTTATGATTTGTTTCCTTTATTTCTAAGTAAAAATCGAATCTGTTTATTTTTTTTCTGAAAAAGAAAGTAGGCATAATGTGATGATCAGTTGCACACAGAAATACGTTATTTCTAAAATTAAGACAACTTTAAATCTAGCCAATTTTGCTTAGCTTTGATTTTGTGGATCAAATAAATTACTTGTTAGATTCTTAAAACTATATTCAATCAGAATATAACAAGCCTAGCTATATTCGTACGAATCGAAATGCAGCCAGATGAATACTAATGCCTCCGACTTTCTGTTATTACTCAAGTTCACCAGCCTATTAAAGCGCCAATGTAGACGGAATAATAGCCTAACGGATGGCCTGTACACTTGTGCGGAGTTGGCAAGGATGCTGGCGTTTAACTGGTGAACTTGGTGTTTTATCTATTAATTTATCGCTGTGATAGTTCAGACTAATCGGTAGTTTTGTGAGTAATGTTATACATACACTAGCAGTGCCACGCGGTTTCACCCAGGTAGTTCCCGTTTCCGTGGAAATATAGGAACAAAATATAGCCTATGTTACTCCCTGATAAAGTAGCTTTCAATGGGTATTTTTTTTTAAATCGACCCAGTAATTTCGGAGCCTATTCAATAAAAACAAACAAAAAAATCTTTCCTCTTTATAATATTAGAGTATTATAGTATGATAAACGATAAATGCATATGGTATTAAACCTGTAATTCCTGAAGGAGTAGACAGAGTCCTAGGATCAGTAGGTAAGCCCATTCGTCCAGTTATACCCAAAAATAAAATAAAGTTAGAATTATATGAAAAATGGTACAAATTAAGTCAGAAGTGGCTAGCGCGTCGCCTACATGATTGCAAGACACCAGGTTTTCTACGCATGGTAAAACTTCAGGCCCAAAAAAGACGAAAAAAACTAGCTTCAGCACTAGATTAGAGCAAGTTAACACATCAGGAAAATACTCAATTTATTTATTTCTTGTGTTTGGTACTTACAAGTACTTTACTACCAGCCATTTGAAAAATGGCGCCGATTTAGCAGCCATTTGCTACTGACACAACATGACGTCACAGTCTAGGCTCAACTTCAAGATGAAAAACAATGTAAACTCCCGCCCGTAAAACGGCAACTCGCCAGCTTTTGTTTTACACCAGTTTGAGAGCTCGATCCAAATGGATATCTATAAAGAAACAATTCTTTCTAACAAACATAAAGCGTCTGTGCGCAGACATCAAAGTCTGTTTTAACTTTGCCAGTTTGAACTTTGTGATCATTTTGTGTGCAAAGTGTGATTGTGTACGGAGTTTCTTGAAGCGGTTGCGGAGAACGTTGTTAGTTTTTTTTAAAATTACGTTGTAGCGGAATCTTTTGTATTGCGGATAAAATCGAAGGTCGTATATAAATATTTCGCAGGGTTGTTGAATTGAAATTGGTCACTAGAATCAATATTAACGGGACTAAACGCGATATGCGACCACGGCCGTTGCAACACGGTCAAAACGGCAAACTGTAAGTACTAATGGGCTACATAATGCATATCGCGCTGTCCCTTTAGTATTAATTCATATTACTAGGTAAAAACTGTACACTTTCCATCCAACCCAGCCCACTGTTCCATGTTGGTATGGGACTTAAAAATAATATGCCAACTGTGGTTCTTGACTAGCATGTCGTAAAACCCAATTCAAACCCAATCCGGTTGACCTTGCAGTGATTGTGTAGGCGACAGGTTAGTCGCTTGTCACTGCTTTTTCACAATTCTCCATCTAACACAGCCCGGCTATATTTTTGGCTAAATGTGGTTGAAGGGGCATGTTGCCTCTTTGACTCCTCTTTGCCTACCCCTTGGGGGATTATGGGCGTGATGTCAGGTTATGTAACTGTAAACTAGTATAAATTATATACTTTATGTTTAAAAACATTTTACACCATAATTATCGTCGCAATAA
This sequence comes from Glyphodes perspectalis, assembly GCA_951394215.1. Classification (NCBI taxonomy): domain Eukaryota; kingdom Metazoa; phylum Arthropoda; class Insecta; order Lepidoptera; family Crambidae; genus Glyphodes; species Glyphodes perspectalis. Next base: position 16,101,075 of record OX596208.1, on the reverse strand, counting down.
TTCCTGCGTGAGTCTATCTCCATAAAGAGCAGGCTATTACTAATATACTTAAAAAGGAGACCTTACCAATTTTATTGTTAATTTCACTTAAAATAAATGTAGAAATTATTAGCTTTGATTTTGATAACATATCAAATAACATTTAATAATTTACTCAAAAAAAAATATGTACCTAAAAATCTTGCCAAGACTTTTATTGAGAACCTTCGCATTTCAGCTAAACACCTACCACTATGTCACCGAGTCCTTAAGTCGCCGACTCAATATTTAATTTCTAAAATGAAAGTCCGGTCCAATTTAGTAGCTTATATAAAATGTAAGTTACTTAACCAGTTGAACTCTATTTAAATAGCAGTTCTCATTAGCAATACATTAATTGGCTATCCCGCTCGTTGGCACCTCATCCCGCGATATCGCGCATCGAGTGCCCTCCCGCCCTAATTGTGGCCCTCTGTCTGAGGATCCTCCAACCGGAGTGACGCCGTGCTAGGGGGACTATGATTAAACCATTTTTAGAGACATTTGCATACACTTAATCTGGCCAATGTGTGTTCGTAAGGAATGTTATATAAATAAATATCAGATTACATCAAACAAGTGTTTTTACAAATATAAAATTAAATATTGGATATTAACACCCAAACACAGAACAAACACAAGTATTCGTCACACGAATGTTTGTCCTGGGTGGAGATCGAACCCACAACTCTTGGTGCATGGGGCAGGGTCATTACTCTGTGGTTTGTGGTCATTACCGAATGCGCCATCAAGCCAGCCAAAATGTTACATTGTTGCCCAAATTGTACCACATTTCGCAAAGAAATAATTATTTCTTTCTTTCAGTCCTTCTTGTAGAATCAGTTTTATTCCGCGAGCAACATTGTATACGCGATTTAGCATAAGATTCATTCACGGTTGAGTTGGTTTTATTCGACTTTTGCCAAACTGGAAGGAAGGGTTATGATTTGGGGTGTTTATGTATTTAGGTCTGTATTTACGTATTTAGTATTACGCCTTAGCTCTTTACGGATTTTTATGATATATCTTATAAAGAGTTTACCGGAGACTCAAAGATTTTAAAGTCGGCAATGAACTTGTGATACCTGAGGTGTTGCAAATGCTCATAGATAAGGCGGTTGAACAACAAGATGTGCCTGTCTGTTGCTCATAGTAATTATAAAAACGGTTACAGTTAAAGAGAGATCATAAATAATAGAGGCTACCGTTTATGTGAACAAAATTAATATAGGGGATTGACGTCACGTGACATAAAAACTCTGCATCTTTCTCATTCTATCGCATCCTGTATAATATAATAAAGCCATTTATATCCGACTGGGTAATATGTTCATGTAGATCTCTCTGCTTTGATATTTGTGTTATAGAATATCCCGCAGCTCGGTGTGCCTCTTGGCATAGGCCTCCTCCAACTGTCTCCACTGAACTCTGTCTTCAGCTACACGTGTCTAGTATGGCCCCAAAGTAATGCTGATGTCATCTACCCATCTGGTTTTCGGGCGTCCCTGTTTTCTAGCTCCATTTCTTGGGTACCACACGGTCACCTGTTTACTCCATTTATTTTTGCCACATCTAGCATGTGCCCTGTCCATCCCCATTTTAGATGGTCTATGCGGGCTATTATGTCCATGACCTTGGTTTTGCTTCTAATCTCAGTGTTCCTCATTTTATCTGTTAGTTTAACACCCAACATGCTTCTTTCAATCGCCCTTTGACATTTTATTAACCTATCCCTTTGAGCATCTGTAAGTGACCAAGTTTCACAACCGTAAGTCAAGAATGGCAGGATACATGTGTTAAAGGTCTTCTTTTTTATGTATATACCTAGATCTTTGCTTTTCATAATTTCCTTCAGGGACCAAAACTTTTTCCACCCACAAGATATTCTCGCATCCTGTAGCATAAAGCAAAATATATGTCAGCATCTAGTAACTACATTGTGATAAGTTACAAGAATTTCGCTTTAATTCAACACGTGAAAATTAACATTTTAACTTTCTCCACCAATCTTATTTTAACCGTCCCGATAATTAGTTGACTTCCCAATCGACGACCGCACTTATTACGTCATCAAGCTCTACTAGTCCCGGACTCTCGTCCTAATGGTCTCCGCGTGGTCGCCCCGTATAGGCACCTGCACTTAACGCGCCGGGTAATTCGGCCTTAATTGTGACGTACGACGTTTTTGTTAATGAACCTGCTGGAGTATTTTCGGCTGTGCCACGGGTAATTGGGTGTTTGGGTATTGCACGTTGGAGTTGGGATCTCAGAATTCAATGATACAAGCTTTTGCCTGTAGCTCTGGTCCAAATTTGGTCTATGAGAAGCACACTATGGTGTGCCCTGTAAGTTCTTTAAATTATTGGACGAAAATAAGAAAGTCTGTGTTCTTAGTTTTGAAATGTTGTGCTTGTCCAATTTCATCGCACTCGCTTAAGTAGTTCGACGTTACCTACAGACAGACAAATAAATAGATAGATAATTAGAATGGTATGGTAACTTGCAGAAAATAGTTTTGAAGTACTAATAGCAATTATAAACTCATTAGATTTGTAATCTCAATCTTTACGCCTACACCACTTATTTGAGTCTCATGGAATTTATTATCCCTACACTCTGATCAAGTATCCAATACTTTTATTCTCGAAATATAGGTTTAACAGAACGCGCCATCACTAAAATAGATCTTACGTGTGACTCGATTTCAAAAACCCGATGATCCGCAACCCGACTTTTAACAGCACTCTCAAAGGAATATCTAGACGAAGATATGTCCCAGACTAGAACAAATACTGGGAACAGCGACACTGTTTAAAATTGAAACAGGCTCGCGGCCCAATCCACTTATCATCCGGCGTGTTTGCTCGCCAAAGAGTGGATTACACGGAGATACCAAGTCAGGCTTCTATCAAATAATTTTATATGAAACGCTGTTTGCTTTTGCTGTATTCGGAACCCAATCCGGTTGACCTTGCAGTAGCAATTTTTGTAACTTGATTGTCTGATTTGATTGAATTTGCTTCAAACTATTCTACCTATATATTGAGTACTGTAACACTCGTACAGATCTTTAAACTTGGTTTGTTATGTCATGAAGTTAATGTTCTATTGGGGGAAATAATTAGTTAGTTTATGTAATTAAAATTGAGACGCACCGGAGAGAGCGGTAATATAAATTTGTGGTCGCCCAGTGGTCGAAATTAGACCATAATTTGTTGATTTATTTTTTTAATTAACAATGTATTTCTTTATTAAAATATTCGTTTTCTTCACTTCTTCTTCATATAAACTTTGACTGTACCAAATCTCATACTCTTCAGTCCCCGTAATTCTCATAAAAATGACTGTACCAAATCTCATACTAATTAATCCGTCCGCGTAATTCTCATAAAAATGACTGTACCAAATCTCATACTCTTCTTTCCGCGTAATTCTCATAAAAATGACTGTACCAAATCTCATACTAATTAATCCGTCCGCGTAATTCTCATAAAAATGACTGTACCAAATCTCATACTCTTCCGTCCGCGTAATTCTCATAAAAAGTGGTACAATGCTTTTGCTTCACGTAAATATAAAGATAAAAATACTTCTATTTGTGCTTATTTTGAAATATCCTATTTAAAGTATGAGTATGGAGCTAATAAATACTTTTCTATAATCAAAAGTTACTATGCTTACCAAATTTTACCAGATTAATTTTAAATCCCGTCCTAGCTCAATGGAGATTTATTTCAGAGGTTTTTGAACTATTGCACTTGAAGCTCGATTTTACTGTTGATCAACTATCGATCCTAAATTCTGAAACTCACAATGACTAGAGAATTAATTCACTCGTAGTTTTAATACCGACTACGCGAGCACGACCTACGACCTTTTGTCCTGCACAAAGGCGTTTTGGCGCGGCGTAAAATAAGGTCCCATGTTAGTCTAGGACTCTAAAAGAATGTGCCAACCTAGCCTAGTCTAGTATCCCTTGCCTAGTGTATCGTAAAAGGTGACTAATAGCGTATTGGGTATTCAGTTTTTGAATATGTAGCTAGCTTGTTACTAGTGTTGCCGAAAAATCGATAGTTTAACGGCCAAATCATCTATACGATCGATAGGACAATTGATAGTATCGATAGTATCGATGTCTCTGCAATACTATCGGTAAACAGCAACACTGTCGATAGTATCGATCGCTGCCAACTGATGAGCTATCGATAGTATCGATACTATCGACAGACAATCGATATTGGCCTATCGAGCGGCAACAATACTTGTCCCTACTTTCCACAATTTTTCATGAATGTCAATTCAATTTTATTTATGTCTAAATGAGGTTTAAGCAAAGTTGCGCTTTTTGGCCTTCACCTACTCCTTTAGTTATTGCGTACGTGAACATATCTTTGTATGCAATTTTAATCCCGACATGTGACCGCATCGCGACTTTTGTCTTATATAAAGGCGCCGCGTTTTGGCGCAGATATAAAATCAACAAAAACTCTCCTCACAATCTCGCGTGAAACTCCAAGATGCCTTGAATTCTGGAACCAGTCGAAGTGCGGAGCAACTGCCCCGTGGTCCTAGTTTTGAATAAATTTGAAACTGTTTGGCTGGACTGGACCTTTGGGTGATCATACAATTGTAAACCCTAGTCGCTTGGGATAAGGTATTACTGAAAGTTCAATATTAACGTTGGTTCTTTCTTTTAAAATAAATCCTCCCATGGGTTTTTATTGATCTTTTATCGTATACGTTATATCAAGTAAAGTTAGAGTATTTTAACTGTAAATGAGATAAAAATATATTTGACGGTCCCATTGGCATGATGGCTACTATTTTTTGGCTCGATGGCGCATTCGGTAGTGACCCTGCCCCATGCGCCAAGAGTTGTGTGTTCGATCCTCACCCAGGACAAACATTCGTGTGATGAATACTCGTGTTTGTTCTGTGTCTGGGCGTTAATATTGAATATTAAGGTATTTATTTGTAATACCACTGTTGGTTCTGATATCCGTAACAAAAGTGCTTCAGCTACTTGCCTCGGAGTCAGATCAATGTATGTGATGTATTTGATTTTTTAAATATATATTTTTTATATATTTTGTCTATGAAAAGAAAACCCACAGGTTTGAATCATTCTAGCTACCATTACGAATCACTTAGTATTTCATTACATATACTTAACCTTAATTAATTAATCATAGTAAAAGGAAGCAAAGGTAGGCCATACATAAAATATATTTAACCATACATATAAGCGTAATTAGTCTATCAAAATGTCTTGATATTAATCGGAACTTTGATATTGTTACATAAAGATAACAAAAACTAAGTTATATAATGCTAAAGTTCTCACTGACAAAAGCTTAAAACAAGACTTAAATGTATAAGCCATGTAAACCGATCATGGGAATAACACATATTATATCTGTCATCGCCTATAATTCCATTTGGGTTATTTATTGTTTTCTTTATTTATTGTTTCCTAACGTGTCAAGATCCCATAATAAACCTATTATTTTTGTGTGCTGTCCAATAAACATAAATTATCGTTGCTATCCGGGGACACCCGGTAGTTATAAAGTTATCTATTATGCATTGCATAAAAATTCTCTAATCGGAGATTGAATTCTAAACTAAATCATAATGATTTGAATAGTCAACGTTAATTTTAATGTTGCTATTAAGACTGTTTTTCCAAATGTTATATTTTTAAGATATCATACTTAACTTTATTTTTACTATGTACTATGAAGCTATAGTTATGTTAGTATGTTTTATCAAAGTGGTAGGAACATAGTAAGTTTAGAGGTATCTCCCGCGGTCTTCTCCAATTTACCACCCTCCCCGTCCTAAGTAACTCACCCATCTCAGCAGGGGTGATCACCCCTTTACGACGCCCGTGTAATGCGTGACATTATAAACACAGTGTAAGACAGAACAGTGGAGCATTTTTAATGCCATTCAGTTATTTTAATTATTGGCGTTTGACGTATACTTAGTTAACATAGCAGCTTTGTAAAGATTTGATGTTAACTTAATTTTGTTAAGTTAGTTTACCTTGTATTTGAGATTCGGTGGAGGTTAACGTTACTTTAATTAAGTTAGTTAACATGTAAACTTTAACGTGTATGTATATTTGTATATATCAGTATTTTAACTATTTTATAGTAATACATTAGTTTGGTTTAGCTTACTTTTGTTCTTGGGTAAAATGGTGTCGATGAACATAGTCATAGTGGACATAAGATGTAGTCTATTTTAATAGTCTGTATTATAAAAAGGCAAACTATTGGTCAAGAAAAAATCTCTATGACAGATTAAGCTGTAAGGAACATGTGTGAATATATTATAATTTCACGTGGATTTACATTGCTGGTATTTGTTCAACTGTGCCATTACGAAACATGCGAACTAATGCTTTTATTGTGCGAAGGAATTGTTATTTACTATTAGATTAGAAAACATACAAGACTAACAGCTTAATGCTTCTAAAGTGTGACAAAATAGTTTCGTCTTATAAATTAGAACGATTCACAATAAAGGGAAGTTGACAATCAACAAAAAAAAAACACAAAAACATAACGTCACGCCCATAATCCCCGAAGCGGTAGGCAGAGTCAAAGTTGACAATTAGTTTTCAAGATTTGATCAAAACAAATTAATAACAAACATTTCAACGTAAATAAAATCTTGTTAAAAATATGTAGCTCTTGTATAGTAGAAATGAGAATCAACAAAATAATCACACACATCCAGATCCAAGGACCTACCAGTTTTATTATCAACAATTTATGAAAACGGTTACGTAAATGTTAAGCTATTGCAAACGATATGGTAGACTTATATATTGTTTTAATATTAAAAGCCAAAGTCAAAGTCAAAGTCAAAATACTCTATTTTTATATAGGTTTAAAACAATCACATATAAATTGTCAATTCAACAAGGGAAACTATCTCTTAACTGAAGTCTTCTCCCTAGAAAGATGTCACATTCCCATACAAAATTCATTTTGACGACGATGCTTTTTATGGTGCTAGCACTAAAGTGACTGCTACCTCACCATCATATCCCAGAGACAGAGCAGACATGAAATATTAACATCATTAACAACTTATTAAAAACTGCATATTTCTCGCAGTTTCATCATAATAGGACTGATGACTGCATTAAAAAACTATAATGCTATTTAGTCCGTCAGTGTGATTATACAAAAATACTAGATACAATATATTTTTGGCTTTATCAAATTAACAAAAAATCACAAAGATGAAGAGCATCAAAGTTTTGGAATGAGGGCTTGCGACGTCACTATATAGTAAACATTTTACGAAATTGTGACGTCACTCTACTACAAATATATAGTACAGGTAATATACTCACACAGATAACCTCCAATAGATACCGTACGTTCACCATTTTGTTCTAGGTTCAAGTCACAATTTTAGGAGGTAGGAACGTGGTGCGGGGGACGTAACACTCATTCATCTAGTGATGTCCAATTGTATTGTGCAATGTCTATAGTTTTATCGACAAATTTATAATTATTTATATTTTATATGTACTTAGATATAAATAAATAATTTTTTTTAGAGTTCCGTACCTCAAAACCGTACCAGACCGTACTAAAAAAAAAAAAAATTTTATTGTTTGGTGGTTGGTGTTAATGATATTTTATTCTATAGAATACTAGAATAGAATAAAGAAAACTATAGAATATTGTATGGAATGGCTGGATTATACACATTGCCGGCAACACATACATACCAAAATTGGTAAATATAAAGAAGGCATAGCTGTTTCCATTACTCGTGTTCTATCCTTCATATAGTAAAAACTATTCTCTGGGAAATGTCTCGAACAAATGACGGTATTTTTGCTCGGGAACGATTTATCATCGCGATATGTGGCATCGATCCATTTAGACTTTCTTTCAGGACCCATTGGAAATCTAAAGCAAATTGAGTTAGGACAATCTACATTTTTTACGTTATGCATTATCGACAATGTCGATTCGACATACTGAAACGTACATAGTTACAACCCTCTTGTTAAGCATGTCTATGCCAGAACGGGATAAAAATAGTGAAATGGGTAATGAAAGAAAGGGATAGTGACAAAAGACATCAACGCGAGCTGACACTTGTCAAAAATTTTTTGCCAACTTTCAAAATTCGTCCATCGTAACTTGAGCTCCGTCTAGAATAAAATAGGTAATTATTTTACTTACCAATGAAAATTTATGCCATCTTTTTTTAAATTTTGATGTCCTGGAATTCTTCCCACACCATTTTACGGAACAGAAGGCCATTTTAACGTTTATTTATGCATAAATACTTATTAAATGTAAATAAAAGTGTCTCCGTAAAGGCTGACGCGCAGATCTGTCTCTTAGTCGGCACTGAAGATGCGCGTGTATGGCAACTACTTATTTATGTAATAGCATAGATGCATGGGAGCACGTCAATCCTCTTAATGTGGTATCTATTGGAGGTTATCTGTGTATACTCAAATCCCGAAACACGCATACGCACCTTATCTGCCTGAACTTTACACCAGCAACGCCAAGCAAACTACTACACAGACCAGAAAAAACAACTCGCGAATTTCCCAATTCATTCCCCCAACTTGTTCCTGGTATCCGACGCGCCCGACGCACTGGATGAAGGTAGCATTATGTAAACGACCAAGTCGTGATTAACTCCTGGAAGACGATCTTATCACGGGAACTGGTTTTGTTTAATACAGGGACTTTGGAATTTGTCGGCGCGAGTTTAAATTGAGATTCTTTTTTATGTAGCTTACTTGAGTTTTTTTGTTCGGGGAAGCCGCTTGGCATCGTTACATTGTCTAGGGATGAAGATGTGGTGAGTGGGACTATCTGAGTTGGCATCTGAATCAAAGGAAGGAGTCCTTTAATCATCGTCTTCCTAGCGTTATGTCCCGTGCTTAGACGGGGTCCGAGTAGACCATGATCCGGGATTTAGCGAGTCTGGTAATTACATTGAAGCGACTACCGTTCTGATCTTCGCAACCCTAAGAGAGGGACAGACAATTTTTGGATCATGGTTACAAATCCAAAGTTTTTTGAATTTGCAGGTTTTATCACGATGTTTTCCTTCACCGTCGAACTAGTGGAGACATACATAGATATAAAAAATCTAGAGGTACGTGCCCGGGTCTGAACCCGCATTTCTCAGTTAAGAGGCGCGTGTCCTTACCATTGAACTACCACCGCTCCCTTTAATGTCGCCTTGAAATATTAATCAAACCTTGTCACTAAATACTGGATTAGGTAACGTTGCCACTGAAAACTTTTATTACAGTTTTGTGAATAACAACCAAGAGGTCAATTGATGAAAATAATTATCGTTACTTAGAAATAACAATGCTGCTCCTTAGCAATCATGTAATTTCATAGAATCTGGATTATCTTTTAAACATGTTGTTTTACGATATGACAATTATTGTAACTAAACGAGCGTGTACGACGAAGTACAAAATAGTTTTTCCCGATTCATACCATAGTGCGAATCAACAACTTCAAAAAGGCTCCTTGTGTAATTCGTACCGTAGGACGAACAGCTCGTAGAGCGAATCAACGAAAGACCCGCAGAGGATGCTTTAAGTTTTTTGAATATTGAAAGACTACAATAGAACCATAGTAGACTGGCTCGATGGCGAATTCGGTAGTGACCCTGCTCCATCCGCCAAGAGTTGTGGGTTCGATCCCCACCCAGGACAAACATTCGTCTGAAGAATACTTGTGTTTATTCTGTATCTGGGTGTTAATATCTGTTGATTCTGATATCCGTAACACAAGTGCTTAAGCTACTTACCTTGGAGTCAGATCAATGTATGTGATGTCGTCGAATATTTATTTAGTATAGTTACATTGCTTGAATATGGCAAACCGACATCCATTACCCTATCCACATCATTTCAGTGTTTTTAAAAAATATATTAAATCTAATGAATGCTTCCCTGTGCCTGCACCGCAGCAATTTCATGTTTAGGGCTTAAAAGGCATTACCGGCGAAATCTCCACACAAAGCCTTCAGTATCCAAAACCAATTACGTTCGGCCAGTGTTATACAAAAAGGGTTACGTGCGCGCGAAAAATGGCTACGAATAAAAAACTAGGCGAGTGCGAATGGGACACGCGTATAGAGGTTTCCGGAGTAGCATTGGCTTTAATCGCCCGGGGCGAAGTATCGCCCGGAGCGAAGTGTCGCCCGGGGCGAAGTGTCGCCCTAAAAGTTGTTAGTTTAAGAATGAATTTAACAACTATAACGCAATTGTGGAAAATGCGGGTTAAAGTGGCTCCTGCTTTTTAAAGCCAGTTATAATAAATAAATATAAATATCCGACTACATCAGAGACATTAAACTGACTCCGAAGTAAAAAGCTTAAGCACTTGTGTTACGGTTATCAGAATCAACAGTGGTATTACAAATATATACTTAGTGACCCTGCCCCATGTGCCAAGAGTTGTGGGTTTAATCCCCACCCAGGACAAATATTCGTGTGATAAATACTTGTGTTTGTTCTGTGTCTGGGTGAACATATCCAATATTTATGTATATATTTGTAATACCACTGTTAATTCTGATATCCGTTACACATGTGCTTAAGCTACTTACCTCGAAGTCAGATCAATGTATGTGATGTAGTCTGTTAAGGTTTCCTCACCGCTGAGCAAATTATATGAATCCGTACTTAAATTTTGAAAGGATTCGGGACTCGGGATTGTGCCAAAAGCCACACCACACGTGGGGCACGTATTCTTGCTATCGAGAAACCCTAAAATACTACAAAACGATCCGTGCAAAGAATTTTATTATTTACCCGAACTAAACACAACAAACAGTTGTTAAATTGTGTAACCAGCGCAGCATCCTTCGGCAAACACGCCCATCGGGACAATGGCAGCGAACACGTGAAATGAGATGTCTCATAACACTGGGATACGAGTCTGCTGGTTGAGGGCGCACTTGTGTTGCTGACTGAGTATTTGATACTGTAAATATATTTTTAACTAGCAGCGCCCCGTGGTTGCACCCGCGTAGTTCCCGTTTTCCGTGGGAATACGGGGATAAAATATAGCTTAAGTTACTTGCTGATAAAGTAACTTTCAATTAGTGAAAGAATTTTTCAAATCGGTCCATTGGTTTAGAGCCTATTCGATACAAATAAACAATCAAATCTTTTCTCTTTTTAATATTAGTAAATATTAATTTAAATAAGAAAAAAAAATTGTAACAGCATTTATTTCTCAAGATCTAACTTTCTGATGTCAAGATGATGCTAGAGTCAGGGATTTTAGAAGAATGTGCCAACTGTGTCACTTGCCTAGTATGTAATGGTATATCGGGTTGTGGGATGCGATAGTGTAGGCGATGAGCTCGCCACTTGTCACTACTCCTTTATAATTTCCCATCTAACTCAGCCCAGTTTTATTTTTGGAAAAATGTGGTTAAAGGGGCCTGCTGTCTCTTTGACTCTACCTATCCCTTTGGGGATTGCGGGTGTTATGTTATGTATGATTTTCCTATATTTACTTTTACCACCAAATCTGAAATAATTCTGATGATGGTAAAGGTTTATTATCATTTCATTTCATTTTTAGAATATTCTAATTGCAAAGCACAACAATACCAGAAGCCACATAATAAACAATCAACTTTCCGTCATCTCCAATTCTACTTTGAAATTCTCCCGCAAAAGCTATTTTTAATAAGTGAAGTAAACATTGTCCATAATCTGGAACAATCCGGGTACGTATCAGCTGACGCGACGATAGATACAATTCTCTCGCACGAGCGGCCCTGCGTGGGTCGAATGCTGAGCCAGTACCGGGAGAATTTGTCAGCACGTACTTGTAAGGGGATGTTGTGGTCAGCGTTTTTGTTATTCATGGTAATTCTTACAAAATTACCACTATTATTAATGTAGCATCAAAAAACATGAACAAATCCGAAAATATAAGGTTTATATATTAAAAATAGAAATAGAAAAAGAAATAGAAATATATTTATTCATGTAGGCTCCACAAAAGCACTTAAGTATCGTCATAATAATACAAAATAAATATTCTACCACCAGGTTCGAAACGTTGATTCTACCGACAAGAACCAGCAAGAAACTCGGTAGTTACTAGGTAGTTACTTACTACTTTAAATCGCCATGTATACAATAACAATGCTACTTAATATCTACTTCTACAAATTGATATAATTCAAATACAATTAATGTAATACATTACAATAGTAGAGTAGACCATGCAAGAATTAGAGCGCAGTCTGTAGATTCCTGTCATTTAAAAAATCTTCAATTCTATAATAGCCCTTTTGCATGAGAAATGTTTTCATATGTGATTTGAATTTATGAATTAGTCATCACCAGAATAAAAAACTGATAAAAAATCTTAAACGTTTCATGGTTAAAACTAAAAACGCAGAAAAAACAGCTTTGACTCTGCCTACCTCTTCGCCGATTGCGGGTGTGAAACACTAACTAATGGTTTTTTTACCAAAGCAAGGACGCGTCAGCCAGATTTTTTTTTATCTATAGATAGTTCTTATATCAGTAAAACCATAGATAGTTTGATGTAAACAAAAACCATAAACTAGGTCAACTTAATTTATCCAGAGATGATATAAAATCCCGTGTTGGTCTAGAACTTGGCCCATGTTAATCTGGGACAAAAAAAAAATGTGCTAACTGTGGTTCTTGCCTAGCTTGTCGTAAAAGGCGACTAGTAGTATATTGGGTTTTGGGTATGTGATTGTGTGGGCGACAGGTTAGCCGCTTGTCACTGCTTTTTCACAATTTTCCATCTAACCTAGCCCGGCTTTATTTTTGGCTGAATGTGGTTGAAGGGGCCTGCTGCCCCTTTGCCTAACCCTTCAGGGATTAAGGGCATGATGTAAATATAAAATCAAGAATATTTTTTGAAATTGCTGTTATCGTCTATTAGTTTCGTTTAGAGGTAAGCAAACATTCTATAATTTCATAAAAATATATGCGTTTGCGAAACAAAGAAAATCTAACCACAATTAAACGTCTGATTGAAAAGGCTACTTCCTTGATCAAGCCGGTGGAGGGAAAGCCCACTTGATGGATCGAAATTGGATTCTCAAGTAACTCTCAGGATCAAGCACGTTTTCTTATGTTAAAATAAAGGATTGAACAAATGCTGGAGCATTTGTTAGATTGTAGATAGTGCAAGTTTTACCAACTGAACGATGTAGAAAGGTGTTTTTTTTTAGTTTTTTGTCTTTATGTGTGTCTTGTTTGGACTTCACTTGCCTGTAGTTCCTATAAAACGAAATTCGGTCTATTTAAGACTTTTTATCGAGTAACTAGTACAATGTATTCATATCAAGGAAAAATTCAGTCGAATTGAGAACCTCCTCCTTTTTTTGAAGTCGGTTTAAAATAGTAGCCCATATCCTTCCTTGGGATCCGAATTTAAAGCGTGTCAATTTTCATTGCAATCGCTTGAGTAGTTTAGGTATATGCAGCAGACAAACACACAGCAAGATTTTAGTATTTATATTATTAGTCAAGATTAGTAAGATTATCCTTAAAACTTTAACGGCAAGCTATACTTTGAATTTATTATAATATATACATACATACATAACATCACGCCCATAGCCCCCGAAGGGGTAGGCAGAGGTCAAAGGGACAGCACGCCCCTTCAACCACATTCAGCCAAAAATAAAACTGGGCTGGGTTAGATGGAGAATTGTGAAAAAGTAGTGACATAATAATAATATAATTCAAGGTATAATATTATCATTCAACCCGTTTCTTAGATCTTTATCTAACTTAATGCGTTCAAACAAACCTTAAAGTTACACCGGCAATATTTCTAAAAGTTTAGGGTTAAATCCACTACCCTTATAGGGAGTGCACCCCTCGCGCTGTCCGTGGCAGATATTAAACTCGCGTCACAACTCGCCGTTATATAATTATACTGCTGAATGAATGTTCCACCGCATTTATATACTGCGAGATGAAATAGTTCCCAACTTTTGATGACAGTTAAATTAATTCGGTTGGATATTTTTGTAGGCCGTTCGTTTTCGGGTTGAAATTGGGTTAGTAGTGTTTAGGTTGCCAAATTCGTCAAAGTTGTGATATTGCTTGTGTTCAGAATGTTGACGTTTTAATCATAATTGGTAAAGTAGCTTAAACGTGGATACATGTAAAACAGACAGTGTAAATGACTTATAAATACACGTTTAATGATTAAAAAAGGATTTTTTGTGCTATTGAAGCATAAAATCACAAAATGATAACACAAGATGATATGCCAAGATCAAGGTTTTTTTTGTTGGACCTGAAAGTACCACACACACACACACATAACATCACGCCCATGATCCCCGAAGGGGTAGGCAGAGTCGAAGTGAAAGTACGCATTTATTTATATCTAATTTAATGCAAAACTTTAATCTATTTATGTATTTCCGTAGTTGACTATTCAAGGCAATAGTACATGTATAATAGTTAAATTTTAAAACTATGTGAACGAAATTATGGCCAAACTAGCCTAAAAGAAATAAAAAACCTAGAGGACATTTCTTCTAATATTCTTTTCACGAAACCAAGAATAATATGGGCCTTAACCTTATGTCTGTCTGCGCTTGACATGAGCCCACGACAGAAATAAACCACTCACCAGCGACCATTGCATAACCAGTGTTCACTTCACGTGAATTCATTACTTCACAAACAATGAAGAACCAGATCACTGTGATACTATAACAAATCCTGTTCTGAAAGTCAACTAGTATGCATGCAGAACGTATACACGGATTCTGTCTGCGAGAGCCTGTCTGTGACAGATATTAAACCATCCCGCGAGCGGCCGTACAATATATCACGTCTAGTGTTCACGTCACGCGCTTATTGCGAATACATTACTACAATCACGCCGTTTAGAGTGGATTCTCGCGGAAATCATGTGAAAGAGCTTGAATTAACTCTGTTCTTTGTCTTTCGGTACATACACGTATTTTTATTTTTGGCCTATGTATAAGATGCAAATTAATGTTCCAAGTGAAGTAGATAACATCTATATTTACATCATTCGACCCGTCTGTATATTATATATCATAGTTTTTTGTGCTGCTATAAAATCTAATAGAATATTGGTATTCACAATTTAATTTAATATCTATGATATGGGATAGATAGTTGCATGATAAATAATATCATCTTAAAATCCATTTACATCTATCATAGAATCCATTTTCACTTTTCCCAAAACAAAATCCATCTGGACTTTTTGTTTCTGAGAACGGTGAGACGATAAAATTAACATGTATGACCAAAAAAACTTATGAGAAACATAACTTACCACATCATTATCCTCTTGCCCTTCTCCCAGTTTATCTGGGGTCGGCGCAGCATATTTTCCTCTTCCATACGTCCCGATCAGCCATTATCCAGCTATCCACACCCATTTCACTCATATCATCTTTCATACAATCCATCCATCTCTTATTTGGCATTCCTCTTCCTCTCCATCCTCTAACATTCATACTCATATCTTCATCACATGTCCTTCTTCTCTTCTGATTACATGCCCTACCAAGATAAACATAACTCACGACAACAGCACGAAAATATATTTGGACACGACACCAACCTGTTCACAATTTTGATAAAATAAAGGGGCTGCATCCAGCGACTGTACATTCCCTCCTCCGGGCACAATAAATCACAATGAATGTCCATGTCACGCGCGCTCATTGCGAATACATTACTGCAACGTATTGCAATGATAGCGTTTAGATAGACTTGGATGTGTCAATGGACACTGCGGTTGCGTTCAGCCGAAATTACGCAGTGCAAAACAGCTATGGAACTATTATTATTTTGATTTATGAGTGCGACTGTGGTACTCGCGTAATATCCAGTTCATGACAAGATGGGTTCCGCCATTATGCTAATTCGGATGCTAAGTAGTAGCGTTTGCATTGTTCAGTTTCCAGATTTGCCAAAAAGACAAGAGAAGTGGAAAAGAGTAGGTTGTTTAATATGACATATTGTTAGTAGCATTTTTGGAATG
Organism: Glyphodes perspectalis; assembly: GCA_951394215.1. Classification (NCBI taxonomy): domain Eukaryota; kingdom Metazoa; phylum Arthropoda; class Insecta; order Lepidoptera; family Crambidae; genus Glyphodes; species Glyphodes perspectalis. The sequence goes on along the minus strand of OX596208.1, from coordinate 16,084,981 downwards.
AAATATACTATTTTACACCTGCAAAACTGGTTTCACTTTACAGCCGATCGATTGTTAGTAGTTGGAGTTGTAATGTCATCTCAATGTATGTTTTTTATCTAATATAACTTTGATTGCACATAATTTCTTTATTTTACTGCTCCCTGATGCTTTCTTTGATGCATATTTTGTTAATGGTCATATTCGCAATTTGTAAGATGAGAACGAGAACCATTGTACTTTTGTAACCCGAATGTAAAGGTTTCTTCTAGATAGCTTTTCTCATACCCGAGACAAAAGTATGCACATAGGTACTTAAATTATAGATGTGGGCTTGAATTTGTATCTACACCCATTATACGTCATATTGTCTTCAGCCTTCATCTAATAAACAGCCCTTCAAAATTAATGGAATTTCAAAATGTATTTAATGCGATGGCCAACGTCCTATGCAAGTCCAAACTGGAGCGATGACCTAATCACAACCGTTGGAGTCAGACGTCTCCGCCGCGACAGCTGTGGCGTTCTTTAAGGGGACTTTGGAAGGGGGGAATTTATAATAAGTTCGTGTACTTTGAGATACTCAAGAATTTGCAAGATTAAAAAGACTTCAGCTCTGTTTGACATGGAAATGGGAGTTGGACCAAAGCCGTAATTAGAATAGTCAAGTCTGTGGAGATGTGTAGTAGTCGTTGAATTTAATCTTCGGTAGCCAAGAGGTAAATATGATGGCAGTTGTCACGATGTTAGTTGGGACAGCGATGAAAAGTGCTTGATTAGTTTCCAGTTATTATGTTCGTTAACAGAACGTTGTTTTGGTGTTTTATAGCAATATCAAATAGAATATCGGTATGGTATTCAGACTAAAACCAGTCTACATTTATCGTTCTCTTATTTTTCGCGGAGTGGTAAATTCAAGACAGTATTGCGTTAAAAACAAGTCGATTATTTGACAAATAGCTTTAAACTCGATAGACGTCACTAAAGTGAATTATTTCGGTAATTCTGTACCTATCTTCATAACTTCACAGGTTTTTATACCATACATTTTTAAAGAAGGTAAAGAGGTTAGCTCTATTTTATGAACAAAAGACGGCTAAATATTAACTTTACATGAGCGTAACTTTTCGTCATCTTCTTCTCAGCATTATGTCCCGTGCTCAGACGGAGTCTGTGTCTGACTATGATCCAGGATTTAGCGAGTCTGGTAATTACATTGAAGCATTGACTTTCGTAACCCTAAGATAGGGGAACCGAACAATTGTTTGAATTTGCAGCCTTCATTACAATGTTTTCCCTCACTGTCGAGCTAGTGGTATAAATATATATAGATTTGAAAAATCCAGAGGTACGTGTCCGGGTTTGAACTCGCAATCCTCGGTTAAGAGGCTCGTGTCCTTACCATTGACCACCGCTCCTCTTCGAAAATGTGTTAAAGATAACCTACTTTGACTCTCCGTACATAAGTGTGGGCACGGTCATGGTGGCAACACCGTGAACCCACAAAATGTATTACACAATTTAACTCGACCCTTATCTCGCAAAGTATCAAATGATGGTACGCAACGCGACGCTGTGGCCCTACATTATACAGCTATAATTGTGTTCGCAATGTTATTATATTAGGTACTTACTTCGCTCTGGCTTCACACAGGTAAACGAGATAAGAAGTCCGAATTCAGCTCTGACCCTCAAGGGGTTGACCCCTTAAAGGTCTGACCTAATATAATGTACCCCTTTTTAAGTCCCTTAACTCTAAGGTTTATGCTCTATAATAAAATAAAAGTCCAGGAACTGGCGTTTCCACAAAAAAAAAAAATTAATATTGAATATTTTATTTATTCAACATTAATAGTACACGCACTAGATCATGGATACATATACAAATTAGGAAATACTTGAAATGTGGATAGATACCTTAGTGTCATTGGACTCTGGAGTCTGAACTCTGCCTACCCCTTCAGGCCAACTGTCATGATAGATGTGCTGTTTTGAAGACGACAAATTCATGCTCAGGTTTGAACCAAAACCTTTCGCATTCCGACTAGCGTCCTTACCCACTGAGCTACCACTATAAATATTAGACTACATCACATACATTGATCTGGCTCCGAGGTAAGTAGCTTAACCACTTGTTTTATGGATATCAGAAACAACAGTGGTATTACAAATATTTACTTAAATATTTGGTATTAACACCTAGATACAGAACAAACACAAGTATTTATCATACGAATGTTTGTCCTGGGTGGGGATCGAACCCACAACTCTTGGCGCATGGGGCAGGGTCACTGCCTAATGCGCCATCGAGCTTGTCAAAATCCATCCAAGCTCAATTGCTATCAGAGAGCATTTATTTCGCATGAGCAGTAATAAATCCGCTATAACCGTATCGGTGGCATGAGGGCAAGGCGGTTGTGTAGTGGTTTTCGGTGTCGCCTCCATGCCTCGCTGAACGTGTTAAGTCGGCCCGTGCTTTAATCATTCACTAGTTGTTGGGACTGGCTTTGCTCGTCTGTTTTTATCTGGGGTATATCGTTTTATTGTTATGTGTGTATCTTGATTTGATTCTTATATACAGGTAACTAAGTAAAAGTTATAGAGTACTGTAATTATTTTAAATAAAAAGTACAAATATTAGAAACGTTGAAACTGGCCTTCAGTCTAGTTGGTAACACCTAGGTTATATTTTATTTACAACCTAAAATTTTAAATTAAATGTAAGAATTCGCTTATTGGCATGATCTGGTCCTTTCCCCATACAAATAACATTTTTATCAAAAAAAAAAATCAAAATATTTACTGATACACTACAGACATAACACTCGTTCTATTTAATCAACAATTTGTCTCAGTGCGGGGATCAAACCTACGTCTCTTATGTCCAACGCGAAATCTGAACTAATTCACCAACGAATCAAAATATGAAATCGAAAAGCAGATTATATTGTTAACTAACAAAATCTTACAAGTTCGGTCACAATATATTACAAACATAGCACAAACATCCACAGAACCACAAACATAGCAGAACAGAACCCTCTATTCTCATGACAACGGACACGTATGCCAACTATAACTGTCTGACACATTCAAACTCCAGGGCGACCCAAATCTTCGGCCCAATTTCAATCAATAAACTAACAGTTTTATTTATAGTTGCATTTGTACACGGACGTGATGATATTGAATCATATATGAGTGGCGAATATTCGAGTAGAACTATTTTACGAATGGTATGTTAGTTCAAAAGTTTGACATGATTACTTCAACTTGACTCGATTGACTGGCTCGATGGCGCATTCGGTAGTGACCCTGCCCCATGCGCCAAAAGTTATGGGTTCGATCCCCACCCAGGACAAATATTCATGTGATGAATACTTGTGTTTGTTCTGTGTCTGTGTGTTAATATCTAATATTTAAGTATATATTTGTTATACCACCGCTGATATCCGTAACACAAGTGCTTTAGCTACTTAGCTCGGAGTTTGATCAATGTATGTGATGTCGTCGAATATTTATTCGAGTGCAGATTGTGGTGTCGTGTTGTGTTCCAGGCTCTTTGCTTTCAAAAGACCATCAAGGCTTACCTTGGTCGAAATTTGGATCGGTAACTTAATTTACCCTACATTTTTTATAGAATAAACACAGTTCGAAAAAAGAACAAACACAGTGGTTCGGACATGTGGAAAGAATGGATGACGAAAGATTGACTAAACAGATATACAATGCGAAAGTGGAAGGATGTAGGAGCCGCGGAAGGCCCAGGCTCACCTACCATGACCAGATTGGTCGTGTATTAACAAAAAGTGACGTTAGGAGTCATAAAAATCGTAGAGCTTGTATGAAAAGGATTATGAATGTTGAAGAGGCGAGTGAGGTGTGTAAGGATCGTGCCATATGGCGTCCGGTTCTCTCTGCCTACCCCGCTAGGGAAGTGGCGTGAAGCTTAGTTAGTTAAAAACACAGTTGTCTTGCTAAGTACGACGTAATGTCTATAGAACTATAGAGCCATAGACAAAAAAACTTAAAAAGGTTTTTAAATTGTTAGGGAATTTTGATCGATTTTATCTAGTATTGTCTATTCATTTTATTAATGTTTCGGTAAATTGTCTTTATAATTTATTTTCATATATTTTTCCGATTGATATATTATGTTGTCGGTCCATTTTTTTTTTTAAATATAGAACATTAGATTAACTTAAAAGGGTAAGCAATAAACCTGTCGTGTTTCCTACACTAAAACCGTATTACACCGAACCAAACATTTACCGGACCCAAGTATTTAATCGCGGTTCCAATCGATTGGATTGGAAATTCTTTGCCGGATCGTTTGATGGACCATCGTGAACCGGTTGGATCGTTTGGTCTGTACATTTGCGGTCGGCCAGCAGACCGTTGTTTGAGCGTTGCTGCTTTGTTTGTTTACTTGCCATTTGAATATTGGTGCATTTGTTTTTGGAATGTCTTGTTAAAACATTCAGTATTGTTCAAGTCGTTTAACACTTCAAAGGTTTGCTTGAGTAATTTAATGTCAGAGTTATTTGATTCTGACGTAGCGTCAGACTTTACTTTGGTCTTATCGTTCCAGGGCCATCACTGAAATAGTAGATACTGCAACATGATAAGATTAGTACGAGTAATTGTCACTTCAAATATTTTTGTATGTTCCGTATGTGGCCCTAAATAAAAAATCTTTAAATAGTATGTCATTACCGCTTCTGGCTGTTAAACTAGGTCTTTTAAACTACGCAAGGTATGAAGATATATTTTACTTGAGACTTGAAACATTAAACTATAGTTTAATATTTTATACTTTATATAGTTTAATATTGTTTCGTGCTCACCGTGCCAAGACAGGTCTCAAATAAAACACAAAATTACTTGTCCAACTTCCATTTATACTGTAGCTGTAAAGTGGTTGTATCTATCTATACGCTTGCGGTGTGGCCCGCATTCTGCTTTGAATCCTGAGCGAACAATGTTTTTGCGCGTCCTTGTTTACATAGCATTTGGTTATCAAAATAGTTTTTGCATATCGCTAAAAACTTATCTATCCCGGATATGTATATGAGATAAGCATTTCTTTTTTATTTTAGGCAGCAGGCCCCTTTAACCACATTCAGCCAGAAACAAAACTGGGCTGGGTTAGATGGAAATTTATAAAAAGTGGTGACAAGACAACCTTTTTTATTTATTTACTTATTTTATAATATATTGGTTCAATGTTTGAATCTCTAGCCAGGACCGATTTTTTAAATTCAATCTCCTTTTGAAAAGCTCGATGGCTCGATGGCTCGATGGCTCGATGGGTTCGATCCCCACCCAGGACAAATATTCGTGTTATGAATACTTGTGTTTGTTCTGTGTCTGGGTGTTAATATCCAATATTTAAGTATACATTTGTAATACCACTGTTGTTTCTGATATCCGTAAAAAAAGTGCTTAAGCTACTTACCTCGGAGTCATATTAATGTATGTGATGTCGTCGGATATTTATTTATTTATTATTTATTTAAAAGCGAACACTTTAATAACAGTAAGTAAATAGAATGTAATTAGTTTGACATTGTCTTTAAAAATACATTGTTTAGCGCTCTATAACTAAACTATAATTATTAAACGTGATATTTGACGTCAGACAACTTTATTAGCGCAACAAACGTGTTACAACGCGCAACGCTTAAACGTTCCCTCCAGCACGCAACGAGCTGGAGCCACGCTAAATGTTCCACATTATTACGTACCGCTGCGCCTAAAATGATCCTAACTCGGGATAAATTGCCGGCGATTACTTTTAATTAAAACATATTAGAACTTTCAGTCGGCCGCTTAATGACGAGTAATAGTCGCCGTGAAAAAAGCGGCGCGCAGCGTTTTTTAAAACGCTACTGAAGGCTGCTACAATGTTTGACTCAGTATTTATCATCATTACCATCGAAACTTCCGCACAGAATAAAATATGTGAAGGTATATTAAAAGATAGCTAGCTAAAATGTTAGTTTCTGACGAGTAGTTTATGCAATATTCTTAAAAAGTGTTTTAACTATAAGTGGCAGGTTTTTTAGTCTAAGCTTTTTTTTAAAGTCCAACATTGATTGTTACAGATGTCATGGTAGCCTATAATTAAAGCAACACTATAGAATGTATCTTTTCAAATGTGTAACCATTATGCGTGGAGTATGCTTTATTGGTTACATACATACATACATACATAACATCACGCCCATAATCCCCGCAGAGTCAAAAGGACAGCAGGCCTCTTACCACATTCAGCCAAAAATGAAACTGGACTGGGTTAGATGGAGAATTGTGAAAAATTAGTGACAAGTGGCTAGTTGGTCGCCTACACAATCACATACCCAAAACCAGATAATATACCATTAGTCACCTTTTACGATATGCTAGGCAAGAAAAACAGTTGGCAAATTCTTTTTAAGTCCCAGACCAACACGGGACGGGGTTGTCCTTAAATAAATAAATAAATAAAGATCAGTCCGACCAGTCTTGGTCTTCTTGCAGGAACGATTGTAACTTGAAATTTAACAGCACACGACGACGCTTCATACTTCATCATTTTTCCAGCGTTATGTACCGTTCTCAGCCGGAGTCTGCTTAAACCAGTAGTTCTTAATCAGTGGTCCACTGGACACTGGTGGTCTAAAATGTTCCGCGCAGCCATCCATAAAAATCAGTAAATAATTAAAATATACAACGCATCGACACGTTGCATCAGTGCGCGGCACGAGTCCGAGCGAGGTGCACGAGTGCGGGGGAAGACGCTATATTTCCATCCAACTCCATGTTTTGGAGGTAATATATACCTCCAAAACAATAAATCAATTAGGTTGTCCATGACTAGTCAGAATTTATTTCTAGCGGTCCCTCATAACAAAAAGGTTTAGAATCTCTGGCTAAGACCATGATCTAGGATTAAGCGATCTGGGTATTACGTCAAAGCAACTGCTATTTAATCATCCTGAATCCTGGGTTGGGGAAGAAAACTTGGATCGTGGTGAAACATCCATAGCTATTTGAATATGCATGTATCCTCACGATTTGTCATCTAGCATAGCATAACATCACGCCCGTAATCCCGGGAGGGATAGGCAGAGTCAAAGGGGCAGCAGACCCCTTTAAGCACATTCAGCCAAAAATAATTGTTTGTCATCTACCTCCAAGCAAATGGTACAAATTCTTACTGAGATTAAAAAAATCCAGTGCGTCCACAGTTTTGAGTCAGCATCCCTTTCATATGAGGCATGTCCTTACCATTGAACTACCACCGCTTTTGTCCCTTGCAGATTCTGAATAGTTTAATAGTTAAGTTCTAAAGTTAGTTAAGTTTGTTAGTTTTAAAGTTCTATCCGCACTCTTCATACCACCTTCTTGTACTAAAAGCTGAACATTCAACTTATAGGCACGTTATTAAGTATCCACCGATTTAATTCCTTTCCCAATATCGCATTGGGAATAAATGATTCCATCAGGCTTCGTTCGGATATATAATCCGGCACCCAAAGTCTTCATGACATTAATTAAACAAAAGTCCGGTCTCATTTTCAATTTTATACTTCTGCCAGCGTAATGCCTATAGCTTATTGCGATCCCGCAGACCAAGGATGCCATCGCCATCTGGTGTGGTACTGTTGGCAACAGAAGAAGTTGAACGTATTTGTACTTATGTCATATGTAGCAAGTGTTTTGCTACTATCGTTGCCAACTGCACATAAAAGGATACAAAATCAATAGCGTGTACATTTTGGTTATATTTTTGGATATGGGATTCATTACCTAATGTATAAATAACATAACTGAAGAAGTACAAGAAAGCCCCATACTGGGAATAAATTATATATTTTTTTTTAGGTAGAATAATGTAGATTCTTTCAAGAATCTACAAGTTCCAAGTTACATTGGGAATGATGTTGAAAAGGTAGAATGTTAATAAAAAAATAACTTTGCCAACTATATGCTTAAGTAGAAACATTTTCTTTGTGCGGTAGAAAGTTAAAAGTTTTTCATATGCTTTGTTTTGTAAAAGCATCTTATTATTTCCTTTTATCTTCATATCATCTTATTAGCTTTATTTCTGTTTACTAGTCGGGTCGTTTGGAACATGCTACTAGATTTAGTCAATATAATAATAATAATATAATATAATATCAGACTACATCACATACATTGATCTGACTCAGAGATAAGTAGCTTAAGCACTTGTGTTATGGATATCAGAATCAACAGTGGTATTACAAATATATACTTAAATATTTATTAACATCCAGACACAGAACAAACACAAATATTCATCACACGAATGTTTGGGTGGGGATCGAACCCACAACTCTTACCGCATGGGGTAGGGTCACTACCGAATGCGCCATCGAGCCCGTCATCCAGCCAATCTAGTTATCAAATTAAAAACTGCCGTCTTATTATTCCCTGCCATTAAATTTTGCAACCGTTTTGTGACGCAGAAAAAGTTAAGGACCCGAGTGGAGCAACTCTGCCACCATGAAGGTTTTAATGAAATCCGAAATGAAATGCAAATGGCGGTAGTATACGGAATCCGGGGCGCAGACGATTATAGGCCAGTGTCTATTATACGCGGAAAATAAACCGAGGCATCTTGAGGCCATTTCTTCATTAGGATTTATGGACCTCCGGGTTCAAAGATGCTGCCAGAAAATTCTTTTTTTTTTTCAGCTCGATTTTTCTCTTTATGTAGGCTTTGCCGTGATGTCGTTAAGTCGAATCGTGTTGCGTGGAGTTGAGCCGAGGGACCATAAAATGTAGTAGCGTTGATGAAGTTGTTATCACAATGGGCATTAAACTGGTGCTTTATAGAAAATTTTACTACATGTAAGAGGAAGTGTATTTTTATGGTGCTGTTACGGATAATGTTTGAACTGCATATGAAGTTTGTTATAAATTAACATAATGAAAATACGAGCAAGAGTAGAATCAGGTACGGATGTGTGAAAGTCTTAAATAGTCGAGATTCCTTGTGTTCGTTAAAATTGTAAAGTTAACAAAAAGCCACGCTAAAAGCTTAATTAAGGTTAGTTAATTAATAGCATATAGTGATATTATACAAAAAAAACCTGAACAATATTAAATCATGTCGGTTTCAAGCAAGTCACCCATCTAGTAAATATACCCTTTCATTCAACAAAAACCAACATATAAACTTTGCATTTAACCAACACGCCTGTTTTAGACAAAATAGTTACCCTACACACATCCCCTTAAGTCCTTAACAGCCCCCCTCGCACATTACAGCCATGTTGTCTAGCAAACAAGTTTTGACACAAACCAAAAAACACTCGCGTAATCCTCGCCATAAAGTTGCACTTAAGAGCACAATTAAGTATAATATGATCCTCCACGGCTAATCCGGACGCTGCACATTATACCTATTTAACGGGATTCCACGGGACACGATTATGAGTCCCGGATGTAATCCCGGCATAATTGTTGTCCGAGGAATGCCTTGAAAGTTAGCCGTAATTGCGGGAATAAATAACAGGGATTAGCGCAGAAGCCAGGATTAGGTTTCGATAATTTGATACACTGAGGGTCCTTATTAAAGCGGTCTATTTTAGACTCCTTGGTCTTGCGGCGGATTTAAGTTGTGGCTACAATAATTTTTCTTTATCTTTTGGTGTAATAAACGCTCGTTTTGTTTTGTTTTCGTAAGCATTATAAAGTGATTCGTCGCAATCAATCCGAATAGATAATCATAATTTAAATATGAATGCTTCCTTCGTACTTCAAGATGTAGATGTAAGTCTTAAATTGCAAAATTGCTAGATAAAGTTTACCATTAGAAATAAAAAGTAAACAATCTTCCTTGTTGCTTATATATCCTTGTTGATTAAGTTTAAAACTATTCCTTACCTTTCTATAGCGTTTCGTATTGTCTACCATCATCTTCCTAGCGTTATGTCCCGTGTTTAGACGGGGTCCGCTTAGACCATGATCCAGGATTTAGCGAGTCTGGTAATTACATTAAAGCGACTGCTGATCTGACCTTTATAACCCTAAGATAGGGGAACCAGACAATTTTTGGATCATGATTACAAATCCAAAGTTGTTTGAATTTGCAGGTTTCATCACGATGTTTTCCCTCACCGTCGAGCTAGTGGTATAAATACGTGCATAGACTTGAAAAATCCAGAGGTACGTGCCCGGGTTTGAACCCGCACTCCTCGGTTAAAAGGTGCGTGTCCTTACCATTGAGCTACCATTGTGTATGTTCAGCTATAAATATCGCAACTCCATTGACTACAATGAGTATTCCAAGTGTACTATTTCTTTGTTAACACTAAACAATTTGTAAAAACAAGGCCGCTGTTTCCAAAACCTATTACTAGCAAACGAACCTCGGACCACGTCAGCCAATATTGAAACACGTATCCTGGCGCTGTAGGATATTAGAAAGGGTCGGACAGAAAGAGGAAAGCGCTCATTAATCAAGCCATATGTCCATCTATCTTGTGCTCATTCTTACAAACCTTCAGGAACATACGCTAGAGGTGAGTCGTTAAGTACCTAGTATATGAACCTACACTAGTATAGTTAAGTACCTAGTATTTGGACCTGTTCTAGTATCGTTTAGTACCTAGTATCTGTAGCTGTTATAATATCGTTTAGTACGTAGTATCTGTACCTATTTTTTTTTTTAGGTACCTAGTATCTAAACCTGTACTCGTATCGTTAACTACCTATTATCCGGACCTATTTTAGTACGTATACTAGGTACATAACGATACTTTCAACGTAGAACGCGAATATTTCTCCAACGTTGCAATTGTACAATAAAATCTCAAGGGCTTTCAATTGCGTTACTATTCGCTTTGAATGTTGGCTTATGCTTCCTGTTATCGGTAACAGAAATCCATTGGCTTTTATTAGAATATATCAGATTCAGGTTATGGTTCCCATTGAGTGGTTGTTTAAGAGAGATTGTTAATGTAACATGATTTTTTATCATACTGACGAAAAATACTCAATTTATTTTTTGTAATATGCAATAAATTAAGATAAGAGTCTTGTATAACCAGTGCCAGGTGATTCTAACCAAAAAAAATAAAATTTACTTTTTTCCTTCATTATTTTAAAGTCTTAAGGACATTTGACACATGTATTTGGTCTTGCCCTTAACACTATAATGTACGAAAAATGATATATTGTTATCAAGCCAATTAATTCACGCATATTGAAAATTAATAGTATCGTTATATTTGATTCAATCGCGTAATTGTACTGTTAATAAGTGTTGAGGTATTTCACTGAACTTTTAAATACAATAACAGGTATTTATATCGAGTATTACTATAAAACAAGTATCGCTTACCCACTTCCAGGCTTAGTACCCCACCCTGACTCAGACTTTCCTCGCCCCAGTAATAATGTAACTGAAACGGCCCAAATAAATTGGTGACGATAACAAATTATGTTCAAGGAAATTACTGTGGTAAAAATAAACGGTGTTGGCAATAAAATTGACCCGGAGATAATATAGTGAGATTGCAATCGGAAAAAGGTCGGCAGATCCCGCTGACTCGAGTCTAGTGTTGTGGTCGTCCCTGGAAATTATGAGCCTGCCAATCCTACTATATAGTGACTGCGGATTCTCACGGTCCGCATGAACATGATATTTATCACATTACATTATTTTGTAGTTAAAGCGGTCAACATTGTTTACCTAGCGTTATGTCCAATGGTTAGTCGGGATCTGCTTAGACCATGATCCAGGGTTCAGCGAATCTAGTACAGTGAAACGATTGCCGATGTGACCTTTGTAACCCTTAGTTAGAAAAACCAGACAAATTGGATCATGATTACACATCTATTGTTGTTTGAATACGCAGCATTCATCACGACGTTTTTCCTGATATTATGATAAATACGTACATAGATTTGAAAAATCAGGAGATACGTACACGATTTGAACTCGACTAACGCATATAAGGCGCATGCACTTACCATTAAGCTACTACCGCCATAGCAAATATTATTTCCTTATTTTAATAGTATTAAACACGGACTACTAAAAAAAGAAGGACTCCACACTGTCATACTATATTGTGAAGCTACGTTTATGCATGTGTGAGTGAGATACTTATGGATACTAGATATCGGATATCTGTCATTTGGAGCACTTATTATGTCAATGTGTGAAGTTGCGGGTCAAGTTGGAGCACCTGAAGAGCTTCAACGTCTAGTTAGTGGCGCGGAGTCCTTTAGTCCGTGGTATTAAATTAATTATTTTATCATAATATATGTCAACTGTATTTGAGACTGCGATTATATTTTACAAAACCATACGGGACACCTGACACAGCACTATCCTCTAATGGAACCACGTGAATCAATAACGACTGACCGTCTCATTACAGCCCCTACTTTCAATCAACACTCATCATGCCATTCCCATTCTTATTTCGATTACCACAGCGCACACTTTGCTTCGACCAGCCACACCTCGTAAGGCATTTAATCGACAGATGTAATAAAAGTGTCAGACTATGCCCAGAGCGAAAGAAAATAGGCCGCCTTTTTATCGGCTATTGCTAATAAAATGAAGGGAAGTCGGAGGTTTTTGTTGTAGATATGATATTGACGATCCCACTCCGTGGGCGGGCTGCAAATTGTACAATCTTAAGTTAATGTAATAAGGTCCATATTTGATGCTGATCGGAGAGGCTTGAGTATTGCTTTCAGAGAACTTGGTGATATGTGTTGGACGGAAAAGGAAAAGCAGGATGATAACTGCATAATAGTTGGTTTCTGATGATTGTAAGAAATGGATAAACGATGTTCATTATGATCACACAGTTGAATTGAATTCTTCACCAACACTTGAATTATAAAATGTAAGATGAGGTTGTTTTATTTGAAGGAACTTTTATGCTTGGCTTAGATAATAATCATTTAGCTAATTATAAGAAGCATGCGTAAAGACTGTCGAATCAAATTATAGAGGAGTGAATCTTAAAATCACGTGAACAGAGAAATAAACAATTCTCATATATGTCTTAATATAAATTCTGTATAATATTTATATTATACCTATGTGTTGAATTTCATCTGATTCTGCCCTTCTGGGATTGCGGGAGTGATATATGATAATGTCTAATTAATGCTTAAACAAGTAATAAAATGAACTTACTGTAAATAAAAGTCTCAAAGAATTAAGTTTGTAACTTTCCCTCAACCTCACAGAATGTTAATAAACCGCCCCGCATTTAAAAAATCCGCCTAACGACGTCTTTCACACATTTCCACGCCTCTAATTCATGCCACGCTCTTCTTTAATACTTAAACTAATTCCAGCTTTTTACACGCCGTACGATAGAACGCCATGCAAATACGAGCTTGATGAATATCACATGAAAAGGGGCACATTAGGCAGGGAATTTTTGTCGGAGCCCTCGGCAAATAGCGTGAGCGTAAATTGTAAATATGTTGTGTGGTGTGAGCCAAGCTCTTCGGAATCGATCACACTGTGTGATGCTGGTGGCCTGTCAAATGTTGAAACAGATTCAGGTTTATGTCTAAAAAATATGTGTGAGCATGTATTACTTCTTTAAGTTGAATGTATTTAAACCATCAACTTAAAAAAGTTTGTTAATTTTTTTATAGAGAAAATTTTCAGGTTTTTAATTTAATTCTAGCTACATCCTATTTATTATATTACATTTGGAATTCTTAGTATAGCTGTGGTGCTGTTTCTTTTCTGAGATACAATTAGGTATATTTTTTATCCAAGTTAAGATACAATACCTATTATAAATTTCATCTAAAATACTTTCACCGTTTTTAAGCAATTAAGAGACTTAACTACAAAACCATAATGATTGCATTGTACGGACACAAGCATCGACATAAACTATATTAAAATAAAAACTGCGCGATTCTCACGCGTTAATTTTTTTCCGGACCAAATGTAATAATTTACCTTCATCTATATACATTAGCACCCCAAGTGATTGACCTAATTGTCCTAACCTAGATTCCTAGACTAAGACATTTCCACACAAGTAAAAACCGCAGAGTTAAGTTATTCATTAGCAATAAAATATTGTTAGCTATTAAAAAGCTACGAAAACTAATTGGCTTTCTTTTGTTTCAGGTAAGCCAATGCCTTTCTTGCAACGGAAACGACCAAGACTTGGCATGCAGTATGGTATCACTCGCGTCGAAGGAACTTGGCCGAAATCTACCCAATGTTTTGGTGGGATTTAAAATTTTCCGGGTTCATTAATCATCTTGAGTCAGGCCGGTGCAGACAACATAACAAACGGGCGGGTTTAAGTGCGTCCTCCGTCTCGCTCTAACACCACCGTGTAGAGGGAGAGGGCGCGATCATATTTCAACGTCGATTCGGTTTTCGGCGACGCGATCCATATTTTCTAAACAAAACTCGCCGAAAAAGTTGGAACTTGAAACTGGACAACGTTTCGGCTATTTTTTATAAAGTTATTATTATATTTTGGCGTTTTTGTTTTGGTAATTATTGTTATTGATGATTTTAGAAGAATGTTTCTGAAAATATTTATTTGAAGGTTTTCCGTGCACTTGCGATACCTCTGTTACCAAAGGCTTTTTAACACCAGAAAGGCTATATGCTTGTTTTTTGTCTTAAGATAGCAAATTGATATATCTATAAAACAACTATATTATTTGATATGATATATTTGACGTGATAACTAATTAATAATCTACATAAGTTACTAAAATATAAAGACTTCAGGAAAATTTGGACTATTTCAAATACTGTTTGGATACTGGTCATAAACTTTAGCATTTTGATTCTGAATACACATAAGTAAATAAAAATTAATGTGTTAGGATGTGCATTGATAAAAAAATGATATTTTTTTTGCCTAAATAAAGGTGACGTGTGTAAGGATCGTGCCATATGGCGTTGGTTTCTCTCTGCCTACCCCGTTAGGGAAGTGGCGTGAAGTTTATTAGTAGTAGGTAGTAGTAGATTATATAAAAAATATTAGTAAACCGAGAAGAGAAAACCACAGCGTTTTTTCTTCTTTAGATAGAACAATTTTACATAGTTAATGCAAAAACTTAACATTCATTAGAACTATAACTTACGTTTGTAATTAAGTGAAACAAAACATATACATCTAAGCTATTTCAGCAATAAAATTCTTTACAACACCAGACGAAATATAGTTTTTAATATACTTTCACAAGATATGCAAGAAATACCCAAAGAGATTTTTTCATATTTTAATAAATGCAAGATAGCAACGTTGAAATGAGAACATCTCCGAGCGACATATAAAATAATGGAAGTCTCAAAAAATATAACAGGAAACATTTCATTAAAAAGTATTCGAGCCGAATGAAGCCAGAAGACATTACAATGTTATTAAAAGGTTCGTCTGATGAAAATTTCGGTGCGGACCTTTCCGTTTCGGGGCGCGCTGGGTGAAAATATTACTTTGCGGGCAGCGTTTAATTTTGATTGAAATCTTGCGCGGAAGTAGACGCGAAATTGCACTGTGGGAAACTGGCGTGTGTTAAAGGAAGGAGTTTATGAAGTGTCATATTTTTGAGTTAGTGAACATTTATAGATGTGACGAGTTTTTGATGAATTGGGCCAAAATATTTTCACCTGTAAAAACTTTGTACCCCATTTTATGAGAATTACGCGGGTGGAGGAGTATAAGATTTGGCACAGTTGAAGTTTATATGGAGAAGGAGTGCAGAAACCTAATATTTTAATAAGTAATATAAAAAACAAACTAATAATGGTCGCATTTCGACCAATGGGCGACTACTAGTATAATATAATAATCCTAGAAGGCCTATATAGTAAGACTTGTAAATAAAATCTCAACCTGAAGTCAGTCAAACGGTCGCCCATGGGAACAAATCTGCGGCATCACAAAACTGCAACTAAAAGTGCAGTAGTCGCCGTTAATTACGCAGCGCCGTCGATGCGCGGCCGGGGCGCCCGCGCTGCAACAATGGCGGGGCCCGGGGCAGATTGAACGCGCCGGGCCCCCACACGTGGACTCGTATGAATGATGGATCAATATTTTATTTTTTCATATAATAGTCAATCCAATACAAATACAATGCCAAACACGAGGCAAGTTAATACACGAATCATTATGAACGATGAAGCAATTGATGTAGTTAACTCAACTGTATTTCTTGGAATCACCCTAGACGCTAAATTGCAATAGTGTTCTCATATTGCGGCCTTAGCAGGAAGACTTAGTTCGGCGGTATATGCAGTCAGAAAAGTATGACAATTAACTGATATTGAAGCAGCAAGATTGGGTGTATTTCAGTTATTTTCATAGCGTAATGTCATATTGTCTGATGTGTAGTATTAGATTACTGTACTTAGTTTAGGTTATTAATTACGAAATTGTAAATAATTTTGGAATTTAAAAGAGTAACTATCGAGTTTCTTGCCGGTTTTTTCTCTATAGAGTCTACCTTCCGATATGGTGCTAATGTTTTCTTTTCTGTTTATATTAACTATTTATAAGTGATTTTTTGAACACTATATAAATAAAGAGATTTTGAATTTGAATTTGAATATTTACGAAGAATTTTTAAACTCGAGCTCTAACAAAATTCAAATATTTGCCATCACAAATATATTACAAAAAAACTCTAAAAGTATCCACAAGATGTGTTTGGTGATGGATAAACATGTATTACAATATTATTTTTTCATAAAAATACGGTTAATTAAATTTTCTCCTAAAACTGTATTTATTACTGCATAATAAGTATTACCTACTTCAATATTTAAATTACTTATTGTGCATATGGAGTATAAATTGTTCGGGCGTTATTATTTTTTGTGTAAGGCATCCTTCGTCTCAATGATCTCCCTAATTTTAAAGACTCCCTAATGCTCATAAAGATAACTTCAGTTTATAACATTATTTTCTCATCTCGCCCCAAGTCATAAGAGGCTCGCCCACACGAGTTCGCTCGCGATAAAACTTCCCCGGGTAAACAGCAGATCCCTTAACGTCCTTTTAGATTGAGTCCAAGGGGTAAGGGGTTCCAAGTTTTAAAAGAATGCCTGTATCTTGTTTGAAAGTTTGCAGAAATTTGGCATTCAAACTTCACTGAATTGAGAGATAGGGAGAATGTACTCGTATGTAGAATATTTTGAGCACATTTGTGTACAGTAGTTGCCGGTAGTGTCCAGCACTAAACTGAAATATACTGGGATTTTAAATATAAAAAAATACTTTCTAGATTTCATATAGAACATAGGAAACATAAAAAGGGAGTTTAATTTCCAACAGGCTATTTTTAACCGACTTCAAAAAAAAGGAGGAGGTTCTCAATTCGACTGATTTTTTTTTTTTTTTTTTTTTTTGTATGTATGTTACTCGATATCTCTGAGAATTGTTAACCGATTTCCAAAATTTTTTTTTTAATCGAAAGGGTTTACTTCCGAGTTGGTCCCATTGCCACCAAGTCAGGATCTGATGAAGGGATCCCAGGAAAATCGAGGGCAACCCTCAAACTTTATAGGCACGTACAATGTGTTTTAGACATTTTCTAAGATTTTTTAAATATTTACGTATGGTACTTATCATCTTATGATGGTGAGCTGATGATGGAAGGTACAAATCCTTAACGATTAGGAATTAGTTTATGATTCTTTAAATATTGATATCTTCGAGAATTGTAAGACGATTTTTAGAGTTCTTTATTTTATTCAAAAGGGTATACCCTGGAGTTGGTCCTATTGGTACCACATCTGGACCTGATGAAGGAATCTTAGGCAAATTGAGGGAAACCTTCAAGTATTATAGGCGCGTACAATCTATTTTAGTTATTTTCTAAAACAATTCAAGTATTTACGTCTGGTATTCATAATCTCATGTTGCTGAGCTGATGATGGAAGGTGCAACTCCTTAACGATTAGGAGTTCGTGGATAATTCTTTCAATATTATACGGCCATATTGAGTGTTATTCTCGAGATAGTCTCAATTTCACCAAGTCTTGGTCTAGTGATGGGGTTCCATGAAAATAGGGCCACTCTTAAATTTTAACGACATGTTAAGTGTTTTATTTATTTTTTCTACAATGATTCCAGTATTTGCGTCTCGTACTCATCATGTTATGTTGCTTAGCTGATGATGAAAGGTATAACTCTTTGAAGATTAGTAGTTTTAAGTAATTCTTTAAATATTAAAGGCTCGTTATACCTTTTCGTCTTTAGTCTCATAAGACCGGCACTGTCTCATTAAAGCAGCTCGTTTTGATTTGGTTTACCTACCTATTAATAAATTTCACTAAAAAGTAACAAATAAGTTAAATTTTAACAAAAATAAAAACCGACTTCAAAAAACCCCGCAAAAAATGTTTATTAAAAAACACAAGTAAAAACTGTCTTAATAGCTATTTAAATGTCCAAACACTAAAAAGTATAAAATAAATTCTATCGACTGCTTCGATGAAAGTATTAATCTTTAACACGTATTTAAATATTTACAATAATCAGTTAGTTTTGGAGTCGGTGCCAGCCAAACTAAAAAAAAAGTAGACACTTAATAACAAATTACCTAGTATAATAAAAAGTATATTAACTTATTATTGATTTTGTATATTCAAACCCTATTTTACTACCCTTCACCAAGAAACAAATAATTGCAAATTCCGAAATGATGATATAATTACGCGGGCTGGCACCGACTCCAAAACTAACTGATTATTGTAAATATTTAAATACGTGTTAAAGATTAATACTTTCATCGAAGCAGTCGATAGAATTTATTTTATACTTTTTAGTGTTTGGACATTTAAATAGCTATTAAGGCAGTTTTTACTTGTGTTTTTTAATAAACATTTTTTGCGGGGTTTTTTGAAGTCGGTTTTTATTTTTGTTATACAATTTTTTTTTATAGTTCATTTAAGATTACAAAAAAATATTGCTTACGTATTTTTCTTTTCGTCAGCTAACTAAAAATGATGAAGAAGTTCCGCGTGTCGTCACTAAGTCCGAGAAATTTTACCATCCAAGTGACGTAAAGCGCCCCGTTTCAGATCTTTGAAGCGTATCTTTGAATATTTAATAAAGAAAAAAATAATCTAACTTACGGACTATGAAAAAAAAATTGCCCATTGTTCATTTACATAAGTCAGATTTAATCAGTTTTAATCAACAATACAGTAAGTCGAATTCAAAAATGATGCACGTGTATCACACTAATATTATAAAGGCGAAAATATGTGAGTTTGTGTGTGTGTTATGTTTGTTACTTGTTCACGCAAAAAAATGCATTTAAACCTAATGAGAAAAAGAGTTTCGACAGTTAGAAGTGCATATTAATGAGGGTTTTTTGAATTAAAACGTCCAAAAGATGGCGTAACTGTGACTTGCGGTCTTGTCACCCTCCTCATTGGCTAGTTGTCAGACCAAATTGACATGCTGTCAACAAGGAGCCAATAGTGACTGTGATAAGACCACGAGACTCCCTCGTGCCATCTGGCGGTTTTGTATTTTTGAAAACCCTTATTGTCCGGTTTTGTGGTTTATATATATGTAGTTTATATATATGGCGACAGTAATCACTTACCATCAGGTGAACTGTCTGCTCGTCTGCCCGCAATAACATAAAAAAAAAGAAAAAAAAAGTCTTGTCAAATATATATTTTGCCAAAACTATAGACTTCATACATATAATAGCAAATGCCTTTATTGTATTGTAGCATATATATTTATTTAAGAACCTTCTCATATTTATCGCAAGTATTGCTCAGAATATTCTGTAAAATCCCCACGGGAAAATATATTTCTCTTTTCCCTACCACTAAATAAAGCGATGTGACTAAGATATGCCATCATAAGAAAATATGCGTCATCCAACGTGATTCATTTCTAATAGTGATATAGTAACAGCAATAGAGACAAACTATATTACGCGTATACAAATGGTGTAAATCCGGATGTCCCAGGTTTGATTTAAATTAAAATTCAAAATATCTCTATTTCTACAGGCTTCCAGAAAGCACTTATAAATAGGCAAAAAAAGATAATAAATAATACTACCACCGGTTCGGAAATATCGAGAAGAAACCGTCAAGAAACTCGATAGCTTTACTCTTTTAAATGCCAAATTATACAAATTTGCAATTACAATTAATTGATCTATACTTAGACTAGATATCACTGCAGGTGAATACTTAATTATAAAGTTAACCATAAATCCTTGAATTCAAATGATTGAACAAATACATCTTGCATATGAACCGCACATTCTTACCATTAAGCTACTACCAACGCTAAGTCAACGTTTTCAATCTAACCAGCAAAAACAAGCATGTTTACAAGCCAACCAGAAAAGCGTTCGCTTCACAAAACTGCCAGAAAAAATTACACAAGTGGCCACTGAAAGCTCCATTTAAATTGCAACGGAAAGAAAAAACGTAAACAAACGTATTTTAAAACGGTTTAACGCTCATAACACGTTAACAAGCTGCGCGCAAACGGATAGACGGGTTAACACTTTGTGAAATTATAATGGCGTGACTAGACTGGTTATTGCTAATGCGGTGTGATGGACATAATGACGTCAACTGTTACGTGTACATTAGTTAAGGATTTTGTAAAGGTAAACTAGTTTTGTACTATAATCGTCATCGATTACCGAATTTTTGGGGCGTGGAAAGTATCAACTGTTTATTGAGATACCATTTCAATGTCGTTGAGCATTTTAAGTTTTTAAATTTAAAGCCTATTTTGGACTTGAAACTACCATTAGTGACAACTACCTTATGAAAAAAAACTTCCATCCTTCAACAGTCCATTTAAATGTCCACGAACAACCATATACAATATTTTTCCTACCGTACGAATCCACATCGTCTCTTTATAGCTGCAGTCCATCGGAAACCTTTTAATCCTCTACTTTCAGCGCTGAAAAAGCACCAGGCCCTGTCTGTTTTACCGGGCTATAGAAAGTTCTGCTGTACGAATGTAAATTTGCAACTCGGACCATTCCGCTAAGTAAGTTCGGAACTGCGATACGGCAATAAACTTGGGATCACCACTTTATTAAATAATAAACAACGTTACGTCGCTGTTTCAGAACGGGTATTTTGTATGCAGCGAGAATGTATGCGGCGTGAGATGGTGTTATTGGGGTTTTGTTAGGTACCTATTTTATCTTACTAGACCAAATTCGTTAGTCTTATATTATGAAGAAATTGGGAGGTCTTTAATATAAGAAGACTAGGTAGAAGAATAAGAAACTCGAACTTTATAACGAGTTCTGATAGTCTTGCATAGATGTGTAACCATTGGTTTTAATGCACCAATGGTTCTGGTTTACGTCAAAAATTACTCGAGCTTAAATTATAGTAGCTTAGTAGCTTCAATTTAAAACTAGATATGCTAAATCTAGGGACAATAGTAGCTTATTTGGTGATATGTCTGACTGACCTATCAAAGTGTTGGTTCAAATCGGAGTTAGGATATTTGGATTTATAAATCTATGTAAGTATTTGTATCACTTGTTTGACAGTGGGGGATGAAATCAAGGGAAAATTCCTGCACATTCAAATAGTTTTGTCGATGGTTCTATTTGTTTGGTTACTTATATAATAGGAAGGCCAGATGTCAGTTCTTTTAAGTAAAAATCATCACCAAAGCGGACCCCAACTGCGAGAGATAAACAGTTAAGTTTATCCAGACGATAGATAGGAATAACATATCTATACTTCTATACTAATATTACAAAGAGAGAAGATTTATATCTTTGTATTTTTGTGTGTGTGTGTATGTTTGTAATGAATAAACTCAAAAACTAATGTGCCGATTTTAAAAATTCTTTCACCATTAGAAAGCTACATTATCCGGAAGTAGCATAGGCTATATTTTATCCTCATATTTTTACCGGAACGGGAACTACGCGGGTGAAACCGCGGGGCGCTGCTAGAACTTTATATAAAAAAGTAGTTATTTGCCACAGACAAACCAGTGAGGAGATAGCGAGCAAAACGGAGATCACTCCACAGACGAAGAAAAAAGGCGCATTGAAGTACCGCGAGAAAAAGCGAAACTTAGCGAGTTGTATAGTTGGCAGTTCGAGACACACGCTAAAAAACTCACAATTTTAACGCGAACTTTTCCGTCCGGCGACGGACAAAGCATACTAATCTTGATGCGACCACGGATAAGGGCTGTATTCCTGTGTAAGATGTGATTTAAATTGTCATATTTGGAAAGGTCAAAATAGCGGTGGTAGCTCAATGGTAAAGACATGCGCCTCTTAACCGAGGAGTGCGGGTTCAAACCCGGGCATGTACCTCTGGATTTTTCAAATCTATGTACGTATTTATACCACTAGCTCGACGGTGAGGGAAAACATCGTGATGAAACCTGCAAATTCAAACAACTTTGGATTTGTAACCATGATCCAAAAATTGTCTGGTTCCCCTATTTTAGGGTTACGAAGGTCAGATCGGCAGTCACTTCAATGTAATTACCAGACTCGCTAAATCCTGGATCATAACGATAACGCTAGGAAGATGATGATTTGGAAAGGTCAAAAGTAATGCTAATAGTTTCGATCACTGCTACTTAAGAAAGAATAAAGTAATTTAATAGGTTTTTAAAACTTTTGGTAATTTATTAATATCCCATCTGACTGACATCAGTTTAATTTTTGGCTTCAGGTGATTTGAGGACTTTGCTAGTTCTTGTTTGTCTGACATTGCAAGCGTGATAGTATGTCTAAAAATAACAGGATTCACGTTACATACATTTACAGTGTTTAATTGAGAATGCAGATTTGATTTGATTAGAATTAAAAAAAGAATGAATTGGAAATTCATAGACTAGCATGATTATTGATTTTATCTATAGTGACAGAGACTTACTTGAACTATGAGCCCTGCAGGGGGGGGAGGCTCCGAATACTCCTTAGATATCCCTGCCTGTCGTAGGAGGCGACTAAAAGGGCTTTTGGGGTTGTGGGAGCTAGCGGGGGAGCCTTCTAACCCTCAATCGTCCCCAGAGAAGGCGACTGCTCGTGTATTACACCCTGTCCGTTACGATACGGGTACACAGCAGTCTGTGTTGTCGCGCACACCACACTAGGTATTCTGGAGGAGAATCTCACTCTCTCGAGATAGGCCGCAAGGAGGCAGCGTGCGCTGCGTAGACTTCGAGATGAATTCCGGCAGTAGGGATCCCGATAGTTTTGCGTTCAGCGCCAGAAGAATGGCAGCCGTGAGGTTTAGTCGTTAGGGGAACTGGTGTTGCCAGCCGAGTTCCGAGGCATATATGTAGCTGTGGATTAGTACCATCTGCATGACATTGTCTGGACGCAGAGACGTTGCCAACCTCGGGTGCGTCTCTTAATTGACTAACTACGTGCCTTTGAAGGGCGACGCTCGGTATTAGTTATGCGTTTTGCGTCTTTTTGGGCAGGAATTCGGGAGCTCTAGTTTTTCGGGATGATCCACAAAATGGCCGGCGGAAACGTTGGTTCAAATCTGAGAATATTATTTTGGATTTTCATTCTTTTTATGAACTTTGTAGATCTAAGTTGACAGGCCCGTTGATCAAGTGGCCAGAAATGCTGGCCATAAAACTAAGTGTCGTGGGTTTGAATCCCGCTAAGGGCAAATGTTTCGTGTGATAAACATGGTCAGGTTTACTTGAGCCATAGATGTTTATAAACCTATTTAATTACTTATATCCGTTCACCTAGTATCCATAGGACAAGCTTATACCTATGCTTAGTTTGGAACTAGGGAATTAGTGTGTCAGTCTGGAGATTTTTTTTTTTTAATTTTATTAAGTATATGACACTTTACACTTCTGAAAAATTAAACTATATTACCATCACTTATTGCTTGCGGAAGAAATCCATTTGTTTTGTAACTCTGAGACAGGGGATAGACAAATTTAATCATGGTTTCATGCACATAGCTTATGCCCATAGCATAGACCTCAATTTATAATTTTTACTTGCCTTGAAGGTATGGATGTACATCTGTTTTGAAATTTTAAACACGAGCGGAATAAGCTCTTAGATATAAACCGACGCCCCATGTGTCTAAGTATATTTTAGTTAGGTAGTCTATGTACTTACAAAGTTCAATAATGAATCTAGTTATCAAGATTTCTTAAAATTAAAGAGACCGTGCACCAACACAGCGTTTTTAGCACCAACGAAATCTCAACTTAAGATCTAGACAAAAAGATTCCGTTCCGGCGATTTAGTGTATTATTACGTAATTAAAGCGGAGCGAAAAAAGCGAGCGACTGAAAAAAGGAGCGAACCCGCGGCAAAGGGAAACGTAAACAACCAGGTAGCAATGTGCAAATTGCTAAGTCTAAAAAGCGAATGTGGAGCGAGTAGGCCTACTGACGGTTCCGTAGATATTTTCCAATAAGTACCGATGGAATGCATAACACAACCACATTTTAAATTATTGAAATTAAATTGCATTCATATAATACAATTACAAATACAAATATGTATTTCGATAACTTAGTCTGTTACAAATATCAGATGTGGGAACTTCCCTTTAGGCAAAACATCGCCTGTGGCAGGAAGAACCGCTCTTCTAACAGTCAGTTATATAACCAAGTTAAACCTAAAAAACACTAAACATTATATAAACATTAAACAAGTAATATAAAAATTTCATTAAGCATACCTTTTTTGCATACGCATTTCATATAAAATTTAATGTTTTGAATAAAATTACTTACCAATAAGAAGAGTTCTAAAAACGTTTAAATTATGATGTGTACGTTATACTAAATTCAGTGTAATATATAAAATAATCTAAACATATAAAATAATCTATTGCATCTGCTTATAAAGCATACGAATCTACCAAATTATATTTGGCAGACGGCAAAAACATTAACATAAGTATTTAACGAACGTCAACTTCATTGTTATAATTTTCTCAAGAAAACACAGTCCAGTTTCTTATTTACTCCACTCTGTGGCCATAATATCACAGTAAAATCCACTAATCTAATCCAAAAATACATGACCATTCCAAAACAGCACACAAACAAATTATATTATTGACGTTTGTTTTTCCGTTGCAGTCTAAAGCTTAGGGCTCACAGTTTTAATTTAAAAACGAATTTATGGTGCAGCCACCGAGGGATCCTATAAACGTTCCGTTTTCCAATCCCACAGCGGATCCCCTAAACGAATCCAGTAAAAAACCTTTACAAGAAGGGAATTGCAAGTGGCCACTGGAACGTTGCAGAGTAATAAACATTTGAAAATACGAGTTCTGGCCGATCAAAGTGCAGATTGTGGATTATATTTTTAGTGACCACAAGGTTTCTTTTATTACGCCACGGTGAGCTCATTGTGCTGTGTACTGCGATGGTGTGAATTGTATTATTTGTTATGGGTAGTTTTTGAATGGGGTAGTCGCGTAAACACAAAATTTAGTTCGTTAGTTTGATAGTTCATTGGTAATATTTTCTTTTCTGTACGTATTAACTATTTATAAGTGCTTTTTGAAGCATATATAAATAAAGAGATTTTCAATTCTTTTAAATTACTAAACATGAAATTTGTGTTATAATATTTTTTGTTCATCAGTCCGTAAGTTCATTACGGACTAAATATGGTAATTTATTTATCCAAAAAACGTCACTGGGAATTTTTTTTTACACATTCTAATTCTTGTATAAATAAATATAGAAGGTATTGCTTATGTACGGAGTTATATTATAAACGCGAAAGTTTGTATGGATGGATGTTTATTCTTCTTTCATGCAAAATATACTGAATAGATTTTAATGAAATTGTATAATTATAATTAAAAAGCCCATTTACCTTATAGGTTGTTTTATAGATATACCACACACGAGCGAAGCCACGAGCAGAACACATTAGTTTTTGAAAAGCGTATCAAGAAGTAGGATTTCCCTATTACAAAGCAATATCAGTAACTCACTTAACGTAAATTCCAAAAGTATCGAATTCTTAAAACAAACTATTTTTCACAGTATCTCCAAGAACTGTGAATACCGTGAAAATGAACTTACGCCTAATTTCGTAGGAATCGGATCCCTAATTTCACGTAAGCTTAAACGATATAGAATACAAGGTATTAAGTACATAATTGTTAGATACCTTGTTACCTTTAAACACACATGAGTCTGAAAAATACTTATTCTTCGAAGTATCAACGATTCTATGAACTACCTAAGGATTTTCAGTTCTTATGTGTTAGCATTGAACTGTAAATCACGTAAAATAAGGTTTTTCAGTAACATTGCGTCAATACTGTTATTACATAACGGTTGGGACTTAAAAATAAAAACTAACTAACTAACTAACTAAAATTAGGCTATTTCTAGCTTATTAAGGTTGACTTGTAATCTACACTAATATTATAAAGACGATAGCTCCAATTGTTTAGTTGCATTGAATAGGCTCCGAAACCACTGAAGCGATTTAAAAAAAATATTTCTCCAATTAAAAGCTACGTTATCAGCGAGTTAAATGATACATATTATCTCAGTATTCCTACGGGAACAGGAGCAGGAACACGGATGAAGCCGCAGGGTGCTGCTAGTGTTTGATAAAGGAGATGACTGGTCGTTGGACTCTGCAAATACTGCTCCTTCGTGATTTAAGGCGCTATAGAATGTATGTATACTTATCATATTTTGATTTTATTGTAGTCGGGAAATACAATAGTAAGGAATCAAACGTTTGATAGGATAACTAAAAAAAAAAACATAATTATTTTATGCCTTCACTTTAAAATTTCGTTTTATAATACATCACACCCATTATCCCCGAAGGGGTAGGCAGAGTCAAAGGGGCAAAACTGGGCTGGGTTAGTTGGAAAATTGTGAAAAAGTAGTGACAAGTGGCTAGCTCGTCGCCTACACAATCACATACCCAAAACCATACCATTAGTCGCTTTCTTTTTTAGTCCCCGGCCAACATGTGACAATTCTATGATTTAATTCAATTACTCTAATAAATTACTAATAATATATATTTTATTAATACGTGAAGCATAATCTTTGTACCCCTTTTTACAAACATTCCGCGGACGGAGGAGTATGCAATTTGGCACAGTTGAAGTTTATATGGAGAAGGAGTGCAGAAAGCTAATATTTTAATAAATATTGCGTTAGAAATTCATAAAAAAAAAATATGGTCAAATACTACTAGTAATAATAAATTATCCAGACTACAAATACTGCATTTACAATTAAAACGCACGTCCAACCGTCTCCTTAACATCAGAGCTTCACTATAAATAGCCGGAGAACCTCTTACCCTTTTAAATAAATAAGATTAAGGCTGAGCGTGAGTTTTTGCTCGTCTCGTGCTTAGACTTGGCCCAGCTGCGAATTCGCTCTAGTTATTAATTAAGGCTCGGATGATGGAATAAGCTAACGTTTGGAAGCGAGATTTTTGTCGGTGGCGAATAGATGTGGATCAAGGTTTATGCTTTGTTTGGGTTCTAAAGTAACATTAAAATAGATATAAACTATTATGAGTATCAAATGGTGTTTAATATACTAGCAGCGCCGCGCGGTTTCACCCGCATAGTTCCTATTCCCGTGGGTGTAGGTGTTCAAAATATCTTTATAAATTATAGCCTATGTGTTATTCTGATGTGTAAGCTATATTATTGTAAAGTTTCATTAAAATCCATTTAGTAGTTTTGGCGTGCAAGAGTAACAAACATCCATACATCCTCACAAACTTTCGCGTTTATAATATTAGTAGGATAAAAAAATTGCTGTAATACTTCGACGTAAGGAATTATTAAGTAAAATAGCTTAGGTGTGTTTTTATTAACGACATTGCCTCCTTTTTATATTGAAGTTATTAATAGAATTTGGCGATTCACCAAAGAGTATTTGATGTCTACACAAACAAAGTTATTTCCGTGTTCTTATTTCGCACATTTACCGAATCCACCGGTTTCTTTGAGTGACTAATTAAAGTCCGGTGATGATGCACTTTATCCATGCTGCTTTAGGATCGAGGGGGGAGGGGGGAGAGCATTGAGTCCTTGGATAGTCTTCACGAATCTATTACTGAAAAAGGTAATAGATGTGGCCCACTGTTATATAAACTTCTTTTCCTTTCTTAGTTAATAATACCTAATAATAAATAAATATCATACTACAGCACATATATTGATCTGACTCCAAGATAATATATACAAATATATACTTTCACCTTCCTAGCGTTATATCCCGTGCTTAGACGGGGTCCGCTTAGACCATGATTCAGGATTTAGCGAGTCTGGTAATTACATTGAAGCGACTGCCGATCTGACCTTCGTAACCCTAAGATAGGGGAACCAGACAATTATTGGATCATGATTACAAATCCAAAGTTGTTTGAATTTGCAGGTTTCATCACGATTTTTTCCCTCACCGTTGAGCTAGTGGTATAAATACGTACATAGAGTTGAAAAATCTAGAGGTACGTGCCTGGGTTCTAACCCAGCACTCCTCGGTTAAGAGGCGCGTGTCCTTACCATTGAGCTACCACCGCTCATAATTACTAATCAAATCATCGTCTTCATAAATTAATAAATAATAAATAGAAATGAATATGTTCTTTATTGTTCTATAAAGAACAATGCAGTATTCCAATTTTTGTCTCAACGTAGTATTCCAACTATGATCTACCAAAGCATTACTAAGCATTTGCTTAAGGTCCATAAAATGACCGTTGCTGTAGCCCCGCTAGTCTTAAAGCGAAGACAATTAATCAAGAACAGACACATACCAATGCCGGTTTCCTTTCTGTTTTTAAACGAACATAAATATAAAACAGAGTGGTGATATTAATAATACACAGCGTGATGAAAACCTCGCACCAAAGGGACGCGAGGGAGGGTTTATTAAAACAAAATATGTACAAAAGAATTGTGGACGGAAGCTCTAAAGGTATAAGCTTTAGAGTTGAAATTTGTATGCACTTGTGTGTGTGTGCTGATTTGAGTGATAATTATGAGGTGTTTTTCGTAAATTAGTTTGACGAACACGAATTATAATTTTCGGGTGATGATTTAATATAAATAAAAACAAATGTTTACACATTTAACATTTTACTTTGCGATTTTTTGTTTTATCTGTCTCTGGTTATGGAATGAGGTGATTTTTCTGTATGGAATCGAATTTTCTCTCTTATTGTATATAAAGGCATAATTTTCTTCTTAAATAAAAAAAAAATATGTTACATGTAACTAAACCAATGCTTCAATTTTTAAAATTTTCCTTCAAATATTTGGCATACAAAACGTGTAACACATATCAAATATCACCCCCACCCCCTTTCTACATAATTGCAACAATGTCAACACGAAACTTCTCTCAAGTTATGGCAACACTGCGTTCTTTCAGCAGCGAACAAAAATGTCAGTTCTGATTAAAATCTAGCCGCCGAGCACAATCCCATTACAACGGTCCAGCTCTCAGCCAGTCTATTTCTAAACCGGGCCCGCAGTCATATTCACTTGCACCGAAAACGCCGTACGAACGGACGGAGCGGATTGAATACACTTTATATCTCTTCTGACGTTCAACTAGAACTAATTTCAGACAACAATGTAAACCTGGAAACGAACTTTTCTATTTCCACCCAAAAAACGCCGCTAACACACTTCTGGGGTAAGCAAAAATGTGTCTTATTGACTCCACATAAGGTTATATCGACGTTGAAATCTCCTGCACGTTTAGATCTTTTCAAAATAAATCCCTGAAAGATGCAACGCTGCATCTTTTCGCGAGGAAGGAAACTTTCCCCGCAGTAGACTTGGGGCAGATTTTTGCGAATTTTTCCTCATTAACGATTCAGAATTCATAAGTTTGAGTATTCTCATTAAAATAAAGTTTGTTGTTCTCCGGTTTTATTAGCAGTGAATAAATAATGTTTGCGTTGGATTGCAAGAGGAGGTAACGCGTGAAATAGAATGAGGGAAGTTGGTTACTCGTAACTTGTGCAACTAACTTTAAATCACTTGCTACTTGATTGAAATTTGACTGCAGCCACTGGAATGGGATGAATGATACTTTCTATTTGTTGAATTTCTTATAAGCTGTTAAAACGCATAAATCATTAGATTTAACGTTGGAAATACCAGTCACTATTATGCTATAGAAGACGGTTCGTTACGGAAATTTGATATGCGGCATACGCCTCACGTCGTCCTCGCACTCAAATAATGATTTACTTTACTTCTTATCAAGATCCATAAACAATAAAGATTTTATTTTTAAATCAAGAATCTGTGTTCACATGAATGACACATACAAATTTCTCAATTTTTTCCCTTTGAGGGATAAATTTTCAATAAACACCATAGTATTTGTTTGATTTTTGTAAGTAGTCTTTGTACCCATTTTTAAAGTTTAATCTTTAAAAATTATGGACATTCACAGCAATTATTCAAGCTCATATTTCACCCCTTAGGGGTAGAATTTCCAAGTATAAACTATTTCTGATTCAAATAATTCGCATTATAGTGCGAGTCGCAAAAATAAATATGATTAACTCGCCCATGTCAAAGATTTATCAAATCTCGCACCTACTGGTCGTCTGTTCTGGTATAGCATCTTATTTGTTTATAATGAAACAAAGAACCCTATTTATTTAAACTACAACGCATCTCGACGCAAACTGCACCACGTCTATACATTTACATTAATGTCGTCTTTGTCTCCCACATTTACATAAAGACACCTAAAAGCATAATTTAAAAAACTTTAAAGACCAGCCAGCAAATGATTTAATTAACATTCATAGATAAAGCTATCCCAGTACCATTCTGGAATGCATAATCTAAATTTTAAATTACGACTTAAAAAAGGAACGAGAACGGAATTTGATATTCTGTAAATGTGGGACGTGCAAACTTATTGTGACAATTCATCATTCATTATCATCATTTTCTATCTAAAGTAGGTACTGCCTAAAGAATGGCAATTTCATTACATTTGTCCTAGAAAAAAATCGCTAAAGCAATATTGCAATTGCTGTGCTGATTGGCTTATTAAACTTGACAGGTTTGTAGCAAGACGTTGATTGGTCAAGGGTTGTATTTAGTTTGAAACTAAATACATACAAAAAAAACTAAATACATCTAATGCTTCGGAATTGTGTCGCTCATATTAAGACGATACAGAGCCATGGTGATGATAAATGAAAAAAAAAAACTCACGAAAGATTTCCACCTTTGAAGTGATTCAGAAGGAGCCTTTTGGAATACTGCAACTAAAAAATAAGTAACAAGACTTGTATGTAAATCAATTTATATACTTGCCCATTCTACAGAGTAAATTAAAGTTACAAAAAAGATGAACAGACAAGAAAAAATGAACAATCCCAACTCCGAAGCGAACCAAAACTGTAATTCCGAGGTATCTGCAAACGCAGACCCCATAACAGCTGATTGCGACGATTCAAATAAGTACAATGGCACGAATTAGTCTGATGCTAATTTAGGTGGAGCGGTCGAATTTGCATCGGCTACCTGCGACCTCTGACCAATGGTGTTGCCAGAAAATCTAGATATACGGCCTGTGGAACGCGCGTCGTGGTTCTTGATTAACGCTACTGCGCTGGTGAGGATCTATAGGGGCACAGTGTGATAATTTCTTGTAACGAATGTTTTGTGGAAATAGGCGTAGTATGT
Organism: Glyphodes perspectalis; assembly: GCA_951394215.1. Lineage (NCBI taxonomy): Eukaryota > Metazoa > Arthropoda > Insecta > Lepidoptera > Crambidae > Glyphodes > Glyphodes perspectalis. The sequence goes on along the minus strand of OX596208.1, from coordinate 16,053,312 downwards.
GCAACTGATATAGTAAATTGCATTCCGAGCGATCTTTTGTTAGAATTATGGGTAAAATAATAATAATAATAATAAATATCAGAGTACATCACATACATTGATCTGATTCCGAGGTAAGTAGCTTAAGCACTTGTGTTACGGATATCAGAAACAACAGTGGTATTACAAATATATACTTCAATATTCAATATTAACACCCAGACACAGAACAAACACAAGTATTCATCACACGAATGTTTGTTCTGGGTGGGAATCAAACCCACAACTCTTGGTGCATAGGGTAGGGTCACTACTAAATGCGCCATCGAGCCAGTCAAAATGGGTAGAATGATATATGTTTACAGATGGTAATATATGCCAAACCAAATTATCAAAATACAATATTACACCAGCGTCAAGTTTATTCCCTAGTTACCGGAAATACCGGAATGTAAGTCCTAGTTTGTTTATTTAAATAAGTCAGCTTATATTTGACATCCATAACCTTATAAGAAAACCAGATAAACCGAAACGTGATTTTTTAAATGTTTCAGCTTACATACATAAGAATAATAACTAAGAATAAAATGTACTAAAATAGTACTAAACTGTAGTAAAAAATGGCAACCCTGTATTTTAGGCCACCTAGAGCGACGACCGAGCTTACCACAAATTAGCGCTAACCGGTCTTATTTTGCTCTAGTTAAGTACTCAAAATATTGTATAACCGACGAAGCCATGTGACAACATTATGTTAGTACGCTAGAGGTCTAGATCTGGGATATTTTTGATTTTACAACAAAATTTTGATCATTATGATAGAAACGTAAATTGGTAGGTACGGTTTTTTAAACAAATTCTATAAAAAACCACATAATATGTGGTTTAAGCATCTCAAACATATTATGTCTGAGATGCTTCGACCAAAGAAAAAACAGGCTCTAGAAATTATGGTTAAAGCATTTCACCCAGTTATGAGTCTTGAACTTGGGTTTAATCGTTGATTTTATATATTCTGACGTGAAAAACAAAATTTTGAAAAATGTTCTAGACCAAAGATCAGTAATGACCTTTCGTCTTGTCTTATTCCAAAGATACAAAATCATCATCTTCCTAGCGTTATGTCCCGTGTTTAGACGGGGTCCGCTTAGACCATGATCCAGGATTTAGCGAGTGTGGTAATTACATTGAAGCGACTGCCGGTCTGACTTTCGTAACCCTAAGATAGTGAAACCAGACAATTTTTGGATCATGGTTACAAATCCAAAGTTGTTTGAATTTGCAGGTTTCATCACGATGTTATCCCTCACCGTCAAGCTAGTGGTATAAGGTACTTAGGCTAGAGGTACGTGCCCGGGTTTAAACCCGCACTCCCCGGTTAAGAAGCGCGTGTCCTTACCATTGAGCTACCACCGCTTCCAAAGATACAAAATATCGTTATTAAAGTACTTTTATTTGTACCACATGAAAGTGTGCCTATACAAGATACTAGATAACTATAGACATTGATTAGATACAACTTACCTGCTGATACAACGTACGATTTTTAAATGTAAAAAGTGAACAATGGATTCACCACAAACATATCGCCTCCAGGATTCGTACTGGCCTGTTTCGTTTTCGCGGCAGGGCAGTAAATATGCAGCTACCTACTACACTGACCACTAATTAGCAGTTAGCCGCTTTTATTTCCGAGTGGAGGCTATCTGAGGCGGCGCGATCGTGCGCCCGGCCGCGCCTACCGCCCCGTGAGGAATAATGGCCTTCGGGAGCCCAGTCGTGGCAGCAGAGAAATATTGTTGGATTTTAAACGGTTTTGATTTTAATGCAGCTTACTGTTGAAAATATAACTATGTTCGTTTAATTAGTAAGCCAATTGAAACAAAAATTAAGCCCGTTTTAAGAAATGTATTGGGCTTTTTCATCCCCAAGGAAAGTCATAGATCCCACAAAACACATAGTGTCTAGAATGGACTGAATTTAAAACCAAAACAACATATCAGCACGTTGCGTACATTGCAAACCTCAAAAAAAATAATCAGTCGCTTATTACTACATGCTGGGCAAGGAACATGAGTCTGCCTACCCAATCCCCAATACTCCTTTAAACGTTCTACAACATGCTAGGCAAGAAACAGTTGGTATATTCTTTCAAGGCCCATACCAACAAGAGTAACGCCATATACATCACGCATACGAACTACAAAGTGTCGGTCTCATCTTAAAGCGTCCAGTTGCAAGTGGAATAAATCGGCCCGCCGCTTCCGGCGGCCATCTTGGATTGCGCTAACGGGTTCATTTCCTGCGCCTATACATTTCCGGGCCATTCGATGCTGCCAAGTCATAATTTTTAAGCTTTCAGTGGAAATACGCGCGATTTTCGTTCGGAAGTTAAGGTAGCAACAAATTCATGTGTTGGCATTTAAAGCAAATTCGGTTTGCCCGGCCCCATGGGATAAGGGTGGATTTTTAGTTATCTGTTTCGGGCATTCGACGAAGGGTTTTTCCTCGTTCGTGTAGATCATTCGTACAAAATAATCTGACTGAATTATTGCCAATTTTTTATACATATTGTATATTATACTTATAAGGAGACTAATAATAAGTTTAAAGCCTGCTTGGTAGTAATTTGGTAAGCTGTAGTCTATAGACATTTGCAATTCGATAAATATCAACTTTCAGGTACCTTCATAAACCCTATTTGAAAAACCTAATCTCTGTAGTCTTTAAAGTAAAATGGTATAGAATTAAAAATAGAATATAATACTTAGTTTAAAAGTACATGGGAAGAAATTACTTTTAAAATGTTGAGTAAGTGCTTTATCTTGTATGACAACTAAATTAACAGGGGTGAATATTTTTTGAGATTTGTTTTAATGACAACTTATGCAAAGTGTTAGATATCGACTGAGAGCCTAGTATTCATATAATATATTGCTTGTCAAGCACGTCCTAAAGGTTTTTTTTAACAAAATATCAGACTACATCACATACATTGATCTGACTCCGAGCTAAGTAGTTTAAGCACTTGTGTTACGGATATCAGAATCAACAGTGGTATTACAAATAAATACTTAAATATTGTATATTAACACCCAGACACAGAACAAAAGCAAGTATTCACCACATGAATGTTTGTCCTGGGTGGGGATCGAACCCACAACTCTTGGCGCATAAGGTAGGGTCACTACCGAATGAAATTAGGTTTTTGATTGTTTAGATAACAGCCTATCCACTTGTCACTATTTTCCAACTAACTTAACTCAACTTTATTTTTTGGCTAAAATGGCTTAGGAGCCTTATTGCCTCTTGGACTCTGCTTACGGCGATTGCGTGACTATAATATTTATATACTTTATCCAAAGTTACCGAAACAACTCATACAAAGTTGGGAATCGTAAACGACAATTCCTAGTCCACTCGGTCCGATAGGTATTTGAATATCAGCGTCGATCAAATTGGTTTTCTCGATGTAGTTTTCCGATTTAGGACCCTCGTCAGCCGCTATTTGACGCAACAAAGGCTTAAGGCTTTAATGTTGCCGAAGTTGCCAAGAAGATGGATGTCGGTTGCCGAGCCTGACGCCTGTGCCGTGGAAATATTGGTTTATAAAACCTAATATGTGGGAATCTATCATGTATTGCCGATTATGTGTTTATTTTTTATACAAAAATAGTTTGAATCTACTAATTAATATTTATATACAGACAACATTATATTTCCATCCAACCCAGCCCACTGTCCCATGTTGGTCTGGGACTTAAAAAGAATATGCCAACTGTGATTCTTGCCTAGCATGTCGTAAAAGGCAACTAATGTTATATCGGGTTTTGGGTATGTGATTGTGTAGGCGACAGGTTAGCCGCTTGTCACTGCTTTTTCACAATTTTCCATCTAACCCAGCCCGACATTATTTTTGGCTGAATGTGGTTGAAGGGGCATGCTGCCCCTTTGACTCTGCCTACGCCTTCGGGGATTATGGGCGTGATGTTATGTATGAATGTATTATATTTTAGTTAAATTAATTTAACTAGGCTGCAATAACAACTAGTTCATTGTGGTTTATTCACCTAGCATACTATTAGAATAGACAGACATACTCAAATTTGTTTTTTTTTTAGTAACATCTATGACTCAAGGACAAATTACTGTTACATGGACATTTAGAATTCTTAGATACTGTATACAAGTGTTATTCAGTCTGTAGGTCGCCACAGCCAAGGGCGCCACCAAGCCATATACGCCGGCTGAGAGAAAAAAGCCAAAGTTCTACAGGATTTCAGTAAGAAACCTTTTTTTCTGTCTTCCCTAAGGGAGTCGCGAAAATGTTTCAACCTAAAAAGGGGGTCCTGTACTCAAAAATATTGAAAAACACTGTTTTATACTAATGACCCAAGAACTAAACATCTAACAATCGTATTCCTCATTCGTTTACATGTTGTTTTAACAAATGCCCAAGCAAAATAACATTCAAAGAGGATCAATTTAAGCCGAACCAAAAAATTACCGACACAAATTTCAAGACTTTGAAGGACAAGCCTTATACTAACTATGTGACCTTTAATGCTTTGATAGTCTAAACTCAAACTCTGTTTGACTTTCCTCAAAGGGCTGTTAAAACGAGGTCTGTAGCCAGTAAACTAACGTCAATCTCCTCTCACTAGTCCAATACATTTTCATAAAACTAACAAAATACACAGGCTTCGTAATTCACAATGTCATAATCGATCGCAAAAAGTTAAAAGCCCATACATTCCCCAGGCTGCACAGTTTATCATTGCAACAACACCAGTGCATTTTAAATTACTTTGCACTATAAATTGGAATGCGCTTCGTACGGTCAGCGGGTACGTGAACGGCGAAATGCGATCGCTGTTCATTTCAATTAGATTACACGGAATAATCCGCCGCTAACGTTTAAATGTTGAAACGGTGACAAAACAGTTTGTACTTAGGCTGGTTCACATGCGTAGCTTTCGTTTTTTGAATGTTTGATGACGATGATTTTGGTACATCATCAGCTTTTTAACGTTATGTACTACCCTTTATTGTAGTCCACTTGAATATAAAGAGTCTAATTATTACTTAAAAGCGATTATCAGCAGCCCCTCGTAAAGGGCACTATAACGAATTGGATTAACATGGCATGGTTACGAATCTGTAGTTATTTTAAATTACAAGCTTCTTCAAGCTCACTGATGGCTAGAGATATAAATCCGTGTCTAGATTTAGAGGGACCCAGACGATTATTTAATACCTTTCGCATCTGAGATACGTGTCATTACTATAGAACTAACAAAATTTATATTACATACACACAGGGTTAAAAAAAGCATTTATTATTATTTTTTTTTTATGATATCAGACTACATCACATACATTGATCTGATTCCGAAGTAAGTAGCTTAAACACTTGTGTTACGGATATCAGAAACAACAGTGTTACAAATATATACTTAAATATTGTATATTAACACCCAGACACTATTAAACTATTAAATATACACATTATAAAATAGTCATGTTGACTACACAGATAATATTACCAGTACAGAAAATGTTACCACCGGTTCGGAAGGTAAACACTATCGAGAAGGAACCGGCAAGAAACTCGATAGTTAATCTTTTAAATGCCAAATTTTACAATTTTGCAATTAATCATCTGAACGTTTACTTAAATTATTATTAATTAAAGAAAAAATAAAACATTCTAAAGCTTTATTACTAGTATTTCTCTAACTAAACAGATTCGTGCAGCCAAAGCAACGGGCCAATGTAATGGTCAACAATTCGGTATTTCGGCATTACAACCGCGAGTGATTAACGCGACCAATGCGCCCAGTATATTCGTTAAACAATAAAAAGTGTAATCAGTTAATCCGCAGAAGCATTTTATGATTCGATCGGATTACTGTTGAGATTTATCTGTGGGATGGTTTTTGTAAGGGAATTTCGATTGTCAGATAAAGTCCTGTTTTATTGACTTCTATTGTGCAACGGTTACATATTTAGAATGATGCTGTGAAGGCGTTAGGATTTGAGTTTAACATATTTTTTAATAAATAATCTAGTGGATCTAAACTTCAAACTGGGAATCCGTTTACGAACAAGTCACGCTCTAAGACATATGACACATATTTTTGGCTGCATGTGGTTAAAGGGGCCTGCTGCACTTTGACTCTGCCTACCCCTTCGGGGATTACGGGCGTGAATTTATGTATGTATCTTTTTGAAATATGTTAAAATGTAGCGAGCATAATAACGACTCGATTGACCTCATTAATCGAAACAGAATAAATAGTTTGAGTAATACGGTAAAACTAAAATAAAAAAAAAAATGAAGTCATTTTATTCACTAACTTAAGGTCACTTAAGATTATTATTATAGTAAAATTACTTAACTAACCTTTAATTTTATTCGAATTTGAAGACATGGAACAATGTTCAACGGTGAAAAATAGCCAATGTATATGTTGCCATCGCACAATGTCAATCATTAGGTAATTACTGATCAGTTTAACACTTTATCGTTTTATAGCGTATAGCAGCGCCCCGCGGTTTTACCCGTGAGTTCTCATTTCCATAAGTATAAGGGAATAAATTAAAACCTATGTTACTCGCTGATAAAGTAGCTTTTCATTGGTGAAAGAATTTTCCAAATCGGTCCAGTAGTTTCGAAGCCTATTGAATACAAACAAACAAACAATTAACTCTTTCATATTAATAATATTAGTATATATACAATACAATACTGAATTATCTATCAAGCATTTAAAAATCTTCCTACACGTATATAAAATACAGATCCATTAAGCAACAATAAAAATTGCTGCAAATTAAGCTAGCGTTCGGAACGTTCGTTTTGTGTGATACGATGGGATTATAGCGCGGTTTTATTTTGTGCCAATGCAATCGAGCCCAGCTGTAGTGCAGTTATTTAGGGGAACAGATGATGCTCACGTTGCCATCAATATTTGTGTTATTTATTAGTACTATTTGTCTCATGTTGGTCTGGAACTTAAAAAAGAATGTGCCTACTGTGTTTCTTGTCTAGCATGTCGTAAGCGGCTAATGGTATATGGGGTTTTGGGTATGTGATTGTGTAGGCGACGAGCTAGCCGCTTGTCACTACTTTTTCACAAGTTTCCATCTAACCCAGCCTACTGTCCCATATTGGTCTGGGAATTAAAAATAATGTACCAACTTTGGTTCTTGCCTAGCATGTCGTAGAAGGCAACTAATGGTATAGCGGGTTTTGGGTGTGTGATAGTGTAGGCGACGAGCTAGCCACTTGTTACTACTTTTTTACAATTTTTAATTTGTTCAATCTGATCCAGCCCAGTTTATTTTTGGCTGAAAAATATAAATGAGTGTGCGCCAGGCATGTCGTAAAAGTTTATAATATATCGGGTTGTTTTTGTAATTTTGTAGACGAGAAGCCTAACATAACCACTTTTGCTAAATTTTCCATTTAACCGTGCTAGCTGGCAACTTTGACTATTAGGTATGTACGTTAAGTTTAGGTGGTGTAATCACTTATTACGTTATATGTGGACCATGAACCATTGCTTAATCGAGACTGTTGAATAAATAGATATTATTTTTTCCTAATGAAATATTGAATAGGATCATTAACAAAGTGTACCTATCTCATTGTTACAGGGTGTGCGTTCCTGACTTACTTCAATCCAGAGAGCGCGTCAAGCGCTCAGTCGGCGCTCCATGAGAAACGGACACTGCCAGGGGTAAGAGTTAGTTTATTATTTACAAGACACTTAATATTATGTCATCATGAGTGTGATAATATACGGCGATGCGTCTCCAAATCCGTTGGTTTGAAGTTAAATATGACTCGTTACCGTGGTTTGATTAATATCGTCTATAGTTTTTATGGAAATATGTAATGTAAATTAATTGAATGACGATGTGATTGAAAATAAATGTCATTGGAAATTTAATTGGTTAAATGCAACGCGAAAGTTTAAAATCATATATTAGATGGCATATTTTGAAATTGACAATTTCCATATGATCTTTGCCAGTCAAAATAAAAACAAGGCTTGTAAAAAGATTTTTAATGAATATCTACTTAAAATTGCTTCTACATTAAATTATTTATATTCTTACTTTTCATCTAGGGAGAAGGTACCTGAGTATGTGTTCAGAATTTTTTAATTATGAATTTTCATAATAAAGCTATTTCCAAACAATTAGCTTGAAGCAATTTCGTAGTGTTTACCCTTTTGTAGCGGCAACCTAGCTACGAGAATATGAGTATTTTGTGTGTGATACTGATGAAAAATGTAGTTTTATTATGAGCACACAAATTGTTTCATCATTTGTTCAAATATTGAACGGAGCCAGCGAAAAACTTGCCTAATTTAGGTTTGCTCATGGATTTTATCGTGTTTTTAACAATATTCCTTTAATTTGAAAATGAAATAAGCTATTTTATTTATTGAACAATTTTTACCTAAAATTCATAAAATGTTGAATATGTTGCCTATTTGAGTGTTCTGAACGGTACTTTTGACCTTCCTATGTATATTTTTTGTCAAATAGTCAACAATTTTTAAATTTGTATCAAAGTAACGAAACGAACGCCAATTTAAACGATGAAAGTCATAATTGATTTCTTTGTCACAATTTGTTCTATTAATGAAATGAAAGCATGCGTTTTAGATGAAAATAAAATTGCTGACCCACCTATTCTGTTTTATTATTATACTGAATGATGCTATACGTCAGGATATAACTTTGTGAAAATATTACACAGTTATCTTCCTTTCTTTTCGATTATCTGCTTTGCCATTCATCAACAAGAGACTTTGTGTCACAAAGACGTTCTGTACTTGTGACTTTGACCAATAGATAAATATATTATTCCTGCCGCAGTCTCAAGACCATAGATCTGGATTATGCTTCGTATTCAGTCAGCGTTAAGTTATAAAATTCGCCAAAAAGCGTGGAAAACTGGCCAGTTTTCCTTAAGCCATATGTTGTGTGATATTTCGCCTCATATCGTCTAGTTATAATCAATTATAATACAATAACATTGGCTTATTGCGAATATGATGTGTAGTTTGATTGATGCTGCTAACCACACGTCTGTGAAGCATAGGTTTCAGTGGCACCAGAATAGCTCAGAATGATGGTGATTATAGGTATTTTACTCTTAAAATTGTAGACGGGTACCAAAAAATTCTGAAACCAAATTCAGTGAAATAAAAAAAATATGAATATATAAATTATAACGTATAAGGTATGGCCACTTGCCCGGTAAGAAACAAGAGGTTGAAAGGTCTAAATCTTAATCTTAATCTATCTTTAGAATCAATTATAAATATGTAATTATTGGCTTGAGTCTTGGTCGTTGTCGTTTTTCGTATAATTCACATAAGGTATTTTTTCGTCTATGAAGTCAAGTCATGTAATCGTCGTTGGTCAGACCAAAAAGGCAACATGCCTAATATTTGACCTGAATTTGCCACAACGTCGTTTCCCAAAGAAAAGCAAAAAAAAAAACTTCGAACGCCGCATTAAACGACGGGCCACTCAACCTTTTTGCGCTAAAACTCTGTACAGACAAGAACACGGCCCCCAAAGTTACGTTTCGACGTCAAAAGTCTGGATGTGGGTCAAATTGTACCAGCACTGTACTTAACTCTTCGTGAATTATTACCACGGCCCTTGAACGTTCAGGTATCCTTCAATTTCGTAAAAAGACTTGATAAGGGTCCGCACACCGCTCGGAATAAAGTAATTGTGCCTTACAAAATTTAAAGCGAACACGAAATTAAGCACTACTTTATATTCTTGCCGTGCCGCACAATTTCGTACTGAAGTAATTTTATTTAAGGGTATAAAACGATTCGGGCATAATGACTGTATCATCGTAGGCGCGGCGTTTTTAAACGCAGTACAAGATTCCGCTGTAAACAAGGTTCGGTGTTAGCGGATTTCGCGGATGTTACAGTTAATTGCGGATTTAGCGGAGATTACAGTTAATTACAGTTAAGCAAAGAATTAGAAGCATCCCACTGGGATTCAGGAGCGCAAGAATTGTTTGTTTGGAGATTTTTCGCAATTGTTATATAATATTATAAATATTTTGCTAATTTTGCTATTATGCTTTAAAATATGAATGAAATATAATTAGAATTAAGACGCAAGTTTAAAACTTTTAAATATCTACATGTAATATAATTTTTTTTACACAGGTTTGAATGTATTATTTAAGATAATAATTTATAGAATTTTAACACATTAATTATATTTTATTGAATTAATACTCATAAATACACTATACTCTTTTAATTTGAGCTGTAACAAGCTCAAGCATAATACCAGTACTGCTATTACAACTTTCGTTCGTAGTAAACAAGTTTTTAGAGTTTACCGATTTCGGTGGGTGGATAATTTCGAGCTGGGCTCCATCGACCGGGGCGAACAGATACGGGTTAATCTGCTCTAGTGAAAGTTCGGACATTGGCAAAACTACTGCTACTTCAGTGTTGTATTAAAAGGCGTGTAAGTACTACATTACTATTTATACACCTTTAAGTACATCATACTAGTTAGGCGCGTTACAGTAAAATAAAATACATTTATAGTAAAACCATTTCAAAATTTTAAAGTTGAAAAGGTAAAACATTCAGTCGAATTGAGAACCTTCTCCTTTTTTTTTTGTAGTCGGTTAAAAAGGAATATGTTTATATCGGTATAAATATGGAAATGGCGTAAAAGTTATTTAGGTATAATATAGATTTCTTAGGGTACATATTAGTTTCAAATAAATATAATAGTGGAACTATTTATATTTTGACAAGCTCGATGGCGCATTCAGTAGTGACCCTGCCCCATGCGCCAAAAGTTGTGGATTCGATCTCCACTCAGGGCAAATATTCGTATGATGAATACTCGTGTTTGTTATGTGCCTGGGTGCTAATATCCAATATTTAAGTATATATTTGTAATACCACTGTTCCGTAACACAAGTGCTTAAGCTGCTTACCTCGGAGTCAGATCAATGTCACATACATTGATCTGTCGTCGGATATTTATTTATTTATTTATTTATTGCAATACATTTCATTAAACATTTATTTGAAACTTTTACTGTTTAATTTTTTTTATTTATTTAAACAATTTATTTGAATTTCCGAGCGGAATTATGTCTTAAATCATTTAGCGCAAGTCCTAATGAAAATATACTATTTACAACTATTTCGTCCCACTATAAGAACTAGGTATGAGATAAATACAATGGTTTTTTTCTGTCTGTTCCAGAAAATATTTATAATGTATATCTAGTATGCTAATTCTGAAGAAGCCCTAATCAATATGATGCAAAAACTGTAACCATAAAATACTAATATTACCTTAATATTAAGTATTATACTTAAAAAATAGAAAGAATTAATATTATTATAATTGTCACAAACCTTTTCCAACACAGTGTCACACAGCGCACAGTTGGAAAGCGCTCGCCAAAACGCACACACCACTCCACGCACGCATTTTAATTTTTGATATCATCCCTAATCTTCGCATAAAGTCAAACTTGTGAGTTCCCGCACTGCGCCCTGAATATAAATTGTGTCGTTTCGCCAAAACCCTAATGGAAAAGCAGATTAAATAATTCAGCCGTAAGAAATTTTGAGCCCATAAAAGCATTCATAAATAATGAGTTCAACACATCGGAGGCGTGCGAGAGTTTTCGTATTACGTTTTGTAATATATTTTTTTCTATCTTTCGCGGCTAAAATATTCCCTATACACAAAAGTAGGTAGTAAATCATTGAGATAAAATTTTACTGCGGAAAATGATTCATGGAGAAATTTTTGGGACGAATTTTTTTTTCGGCTACAATCTATTTCGCGTCGGACAGTTTGCTTTTTACTTAATTCAATTCCTTGGGGATTTATTGTTGGACAGGTATTGTTGTAGCGGTTTTTGAAAGTGGCTTTTGTTAATTTAGGGCTGGGGTAGAATTTTATTTCGAGATTGTGAGTGGCTCTGTAGGTTACTGGGCGGAAACTGTAGAGGTAAAATGTAATTATTAATTACAAAGGTTATATACAATTGAATGCAGACATTAGCAATTTTAAATAGTTACCATACGAGTAACTACTTAGTTTATTTGTTCGTTAGCCTTTCACACCTAAACTAATAAAATGTATTTAAAAATACTTTCACCAATAAAATGCTCCATTATCAGCGAGTAACTTAAGGTATATTTTATCTTAAAATTCCCATGGGAACGGGAACTATACGGGTGAAACCGCGGGGCGTTCCTAATTATTTTTAACTGACTTCAAAAACAAGGAAGAGGTTCTCAATTCGATTTTTTTTTTTTTTTTTGTATTAATAAAATATCACTTAAATATATGTTGTTATATATGGGTAACATAACGCAAACCAGATACGACTCATAGATTTATCCTTTCATTTCTGAAGTCCTAAAAGTCTTAGATATGCAACCATTACCAAAGGTGCATTACAAAGACAATGCACTTCGTCTGAACGACTGTATCAGCGGTCACGTGACCGGCTCGACCTCAATGAGCCCTCGATTGTATCTGCTTCTTAATGGGCTTTCTAACGTGCATGTGTTGATTCTTTATTTGCTCTGTGATGAGGAAATGGAAAATGTTCTCTTTTTCAGTTTGATTATTTTTTGGTAATACTCGTAGCAACCGAAATACTTCTGGAAATTTGTTTTTTAAGTTTTTTTTCCTTATGTTTTTGGAGTTATTCTGGTATTTTGTACATACAAAATGTAGTGGAGATAAATCTATCAAACTACCTTCAGTAAAAATAGGTCAAAGTTTTCTAAACAAAGACTTCATTAAAACTGGCCCATTGGTCGAGTGGTCAGAGACCCTGGCCACGAAATCAAGGGTCGCGGGCTCGAATCCCGCTAGGGGCAAATGTATCGTGTGATGAGCATGGATTTGAATCCAGTTATGTATGTTTATAAACGTATTTAAGTATGTCTATCCGTTTCCCTAGTATCCATAGCATAAGCATTAGCTTAATTAGGGCCTAGGGAATTGGTGTGTCAGTCTGAAGAATTTATTTATTTATAAAAAGTAAAATCACCGCAGACTTTTATCGAGTGACTTCGTTCATTGTCTCTATGAGATGATGATTCATCCTTGCAGACCAATGTCTGCCTTGATTTTTGATGATGATAAGCGAGGTTGTGTTGCATACAACTTGATCCGCAATGCACGCAACAACTCCATCGCCAGTCACGTGAGCCCTATGCAATTACTGGCGTGTATCTGGTTCCTAATGGGTTTTCAACGTGTAGGTACGTCTTGTATCTTTATTTGTACTGTGGTAAGGAAAGGAAAGGAATAATAAGCGATGCATGGCAGCTCAGTAGTAAGATGCCCATTAGATTCTCTGTTGATGAAAGAATAGGATTGGGGTACGATGGTAGCTTAAAAGTAAGTTTAATAGTAAGCTTATATGCGAGTGATTTTGGTTCAAGTCTGAGCACGTACCTTAAGATTTTTATAATAGCTTTTATGCCGCTAGGTGGGAACAAAAAATCATTGTTAAGAAATCTGATATTCAAACTATGGATGTGTAACCCTAATTAATTTTGCCTGATTTCTCTATTCTGTGTATTGTGAAGGTTAACGACTGTCATATTAATGTGTACCCAGACTAGTAATAGGTGTATCCTTTCTTTTTGAGGATCTAAGTATATATACTTAGATCCTCAAAAAGAAAGGACCCAAAAACAAAAGAATAAAGTTTCAATTTCTTTTCTTATTATTCTTTTCCTAGTATTATACACCTATACTAGACTGGGTACACATTAATATGACAGTCGTTAACCTTCACAATACACAGAATAGAGAAATCAGGCAAAATTAATTAGGGTTACACATCCATATATCATATTATCTATATATTAATATGTGAATCAAAAACTTTGAACCCATTTTATTGAGAACTAGCTGTGCCAGCGGTGTCACCCGCGTTTAGGTTAATATTATAAAGATTATATCCGTCATACAAGATTTCTATGTAACTTTAACCATTAAGGCTGCACACGCGACGGAAGCTCAAAAAATGGACTAACTTCTCCCGTTTTCCCAACATTTCCCTTCACTATTCTGCTCCTATTGATTGTAGCGTGATGAAAAGTATACTATAACCTGCCCAGGAGTATGAAGAATAATTGTACCAAGTTTCGTTAAAATCCGTCGAGTAGTTTTTGTTTCTATAAGGAACATACAGACAGACAGACAGACACAGACAAAAATTTTATTGATTGCATTTTTGACATCAGTATCGATCACTAATCACCCCCTGATAGTTATTTTGAAAATATATTTCATGTACAGAATTGACCTCTCTACAGATTTATTATAAGTATAGATTACGCGGACGGAGGAGTATGAGATTTGGCACAGTTAATGTTTATATGGAGAAGGAGTGCAGAAAGCTAATATTTAAATAAATAATAAAAAAAAAATAATCAAACTGATGATAGTCGAGTTTCGACCAGGGCGTTCACAAGTTTTTATAAATGTGCAATGTTATATGTTTGCATATTTATACTATTAACAAGAGAAAAAAGTATTTTGTTAACTAAATACTAGTTCGTTTCTGTATTTTAATTACAAGTAAAATATTTACAAACCTAGCATTACGCCCATAATCCTCGAAGGGGTAGGCAGAGTCAAAAGGGCAGCAGGCCCCTTTAACCACATTCAGCCAAAAACAAAACTGGGCTGGGTTAGATGGAAAACCGTGAAAAAGCAGTGATAAGAAGCTAGCTTGTCGCCTACACAATCATATATCCAAAACCCCATATACCATTAGTCGCCTTTTACGCAGGCTAGACAAGAAACACAGTCTGAACATTATTTTTTAAGTCCCAGACTAATATGGGACTATTTCAAAATAACAAAAACGTCTCAGGCAAGGTTTGTTTCTGCTTAAAATCTTAGTACATTCTATGTGCGGCATATGGTATGCATGCAAGGCAAGTAAGGGCAAAATAGACGTTCCTCCGAAACTAACCTCTCAATAATTCCTCACCAGCGCCTCTGCATCGTCGTAAAAACTGTGCACATTTGTTTATTCACGGTCCCGTAAAACCATAAATTACGCGTATTCACCAAACCGGAGCAGCCACGATGTATCCGATGCGCGTCTGAAGTAATCCCACGCCGGATCGTTAGGTGTAAACTTACCTAGGGCGAAAAAATACAAGGGAAGGATAAATCAGCGCTGCGCGGGTTCTGTACGTTACAGAGCTATGGTGAGACAAAAAGGAGGGTAATGATTTACTTTACGTATTAATATCTATGCATTTGTATGTTTCAACGTAAAGCGTATACTAATAAAGTAGATACATATTACTAATGGTTAACGGGCTTTTGGGTATGTGTCTGTGTAGGCGACGAGCTAGCCACTTGTCACTCCTTTTTCACAGCTTTCCATCCAACCCAGCCCACTGTCCCGTGTTGGTCTGGGACTTAAAAAGAATATGCCAACTATGGTTCTTGTACGTCGTAAAAGGTAATGGTATATCGAGTTTTGGGTGTGTGATTGTGTGGACGACAGGTTAGCCGCTTGTCACTGCTTTTTACAATTTTCCCAGCCCGGCTTTATTTTTGGCTGAATGTGGTTGAAGGAGCATGCTGCCCCTTTGACTCTGCCTATGCCTTCAGGGATTATGGACGTGATGTTATGTATGTACATATTATTACGCCCCTAAGGGGTAGACAGATTCAAAGGAGAAGGCTCCCTAGCCACTTAGCTTAAAAAAAATGAAATTGGGTTTGATGAAATTTGAAATAAATAAATAAAATCTCCAGACAGACACACCAATTCCCTAGTTCCAAACTAAGCTTATGCTTGTACTGTGGATACTAGGCGAACGGATAGACATACTTAAATACGTTTATAAACATCCATGACTCGAGTACAAATGTCCATGTTCATTACACGAAACATTTGCCTCTAGCAGGATTCGAACCCGCGATCCTTGGTTTTGTGGCCAGGGTCTCTGACCACTTGATCAACGGGCCAGTCTTTATCTAACTTTTATATTATATTTTTGATAAGATCCTGTTTTCTTTTTTTCGCTTTCTAAGGTTCCTAAGTTCAGACTACAGTTGCTACAATATTATAGCCAGACTCATTGAATCTAGGATCTAGGACTAGTAATATAACATAATTCCAAACCACGTACATCTATTTAAGAATTCAGTCAATTCCGCTAGCAAAAATTTTAAATACTGCTTCATTAAAACTTACTTACCTACCTTAAGTTATTTACGGCTTCAAATCATTACATAAGATCATATTGCTAAAGTGGCGTGCAGTTTAGTTAGTTAGTTATATTGCTAATAATTCTTCTATCTTCCTAGCGTTATGTCCCGTGGTTAGACGGGGTCCGCTTAGACCATGATCCAGGATGTAGCGAGTCTGGTAATTACATTGAAGCGACTGCTGATCTGACCTTCGTAACCCTAAGACAGGGGAACCAGATTTATTTTGGATTATGGTTACAAATCCAAAGTTACTTGAATTTGCAGGTTTCATCACGATGTTTTCCCTCACCGTCGAACTAGTGGTATAAATACGTACATAGATTTGAAAACTCCAGAGGTACGTGCCCGGGTTTGAACCCGCACTCCTCGGTTATGAGGCGCGTGTCTTTACCATTGAGCTACCACCGCTCTCAAGCTTCAAATTATTACATAAGATTATATTGCTAAAGTGGCGTGAAGTTTAGTTAGTTAGTTTCATCTATATATAAATAAAACAAAGTCGTGTTTGTTATACCACTTATAAGTCGAGAACGGCTGAACCGATTTACGTTGTTTTTGATTTGTTGGATTTGTCTTCGTCCGGAATAACAGAATAACTATTAAAAACATTGAAAAATTGACGATAAAACAAAATAAAAGCAAAAGTATTTTCTCATATAAAACGGTGGGATTCGTATCTGTCAATGTAAAATGTCAATTACTGGGCGATACGAAGTTCGCCGGGACAGCTAGTTGCTAATAACCTGCACTTCTAAATAAATCCATCCCTTGTTTCCGCAAGGAACCCGAAACCGCACGCCACTTGCAAAACTAAACACGTATGTATTTGTTATGATTTTACAAAAGTCACGTACTGAAATAACATATGTATGGGCGTTCCCGACTTCGAGCCAATCCCTTCGGGATACCCCGGGAATTTCCCTATGAAAATATTATTATATGAAAACATACACCTATAAAACTTGAGTGTTTTGTGGTGCTCCAACTGAAAAGAGCAGTGCTATACCAATATTGGTACGGTTACGAAAGCCCGGGGGATGCGTCGGAGTTTAGCCTAGAAACTGGAGGGGTTTTATTTATTTCGTTGTTAGACGTTTCTCGTAGCGGATGTTTAAATTGATTAATAATGTATTTGGAAATAATTTGGGTACTATTCATAGATATGTATAATTGTATATATATATAGAAGCGGTGGTGCTATGTAGCTCAGTGGTAAGGACTCGTCGCTCAGATGCGAGGCGTGCGGGTTCAAACCCGGACCTTTGGATTTTTCAAACCTATGTTTGTATTTAAACCGGTGAGGAAAACATTGTGATGAAACCTGCACGTTTAAATGTTATGGAGGTGTAACTATAATCTAAATTGTCTGATTTCCCTATTTAGGGTTATTAAGGTTTGAGCGGCAGTCGCTTTAATGTAATTTAGACAAGCTAAATTCTGGATCGAGGTCTAAGCGGACCCCAACTAAGAACAGGACATGACGCTAATAAGATGATGATTATCTATAAACATGTCTGCTACGTTTAAAAATGTTAAAAAGTAGTTCTGATAAGCTCGCCAATAGATGGCGTTGATTGAGCTGTCAACGTTCCTCCATATATTTTAATATTCTACAACGCGCTAACGATGTTATTCACACCGCTTCGTCTATATCAAGACGGTTAATCGGACCTTAGTGCACGAGCACACAGCAAAGATTACATCCGAGCTTAGTTTTTCTTTGAATTACTATAAACCAGCGAGTTGCAGTAATAAAATATATGTTATCACTATAATTCTGGATGAAATTGATATATTTTAATTATGTAAATATAACACAGACACAGAACAAACACAATTATTCATCATTCGAATGTTTGAACCTGGGTGGGGATCGAACCCTTGGCGCAAGGGGTAGGGTCACTACCGAATACGCCATCGATCATAGTTAGTCATTAAATAAATTGAATCAAAAGAACATCTTTAAATGAAAAGATTCTTCTTTATTATAATGATTACATTACATAATATGTAAAATAAAACAGGTCTGGGTTAGATATGTTAGATATTATGTGAATTAGATTAGTATATTAAACTAACATATCTAACCAGACCTGTATTATTTTTGGCTGAATGTGGTTAAAGGGGCCAGCTGCCCCTTTGACTCTGCCTACCCCTTCGGGGATAGGCATTTTTGTTATAGTAATTAGTTATTCTAATTTTGAAGAAATAAGATATCAAAACTATTAAAATAAAATTTAATTCGGCATTTTCTTCAGTGCCCCAGGGCGGCACAAATTTAAATCCGGCCTTGTATATACTATAAGTACCTACATTGCAATTTATTTTTGTAAAATTTTATTGAAAATAAATATTTTCATTATTATCATGTTAATGTGTCTGCTCCCGAAGACTAGAAACACTCTGAGAGAATTTATTACAGGAAAAATGTTTTCCTGCACCAAAATATTAACAGCAATAAAAATACCCGTTTATCATTTCTAAATAACTATCTAATGGACTTTTGCTTTTAGCTCTGTATAGAAACTTGGAAACCACAGTTCTAACTATTCAGCATATATAACATATTAGCGTTAGATATGAAGTTTTGGTAATATTTTTTTTTTCATGTACCTACTGTGATGTACGAGTGAAGTGTTTTACTGGCCCGTTGGTCGAGTGGTCATAGACCCTGGCCTTGAAACCGAGGGTCGCGGGTTCGAATCCCGCTAGGGGAAAATGTTTCGTGTGATGAACATGGACATTTGTACTCGAGTCATGGATGTTTACATCTATACTAATATTATAAAGAGGAAATATTTGTATTTTTGTGTGTCTGTATGTTTGTAATTAATAAACTCAAAAACTACTATGCCGATTTCAAAAATTCTTTCACCATTAGAAAGCTACATTATCCGGAAGTAACATAGGCTATATTTTATCCCCATATTCCCACGGGAACGGGAACTACGGGTGAAACTGCAGGGCGCTGCTAGTAAATTTTAAATAGATCCGCCGAGTATAAGAGAAACAACAAAGACTTTGTATTTTATTAGCTATGGTAGTTTACTATCGACCTATTGTAGGTGTATACTTAATCGTTCCGAGGTCCATTTTGTTTATCACCGTGCAATAAAATATATTTATTAATGTTTAATTGTTATTGGTTCTTAGAACTACCACAATATTTGGACGTGAGACAAAGCTGATAGAGTTTTACTTTCCTGTTATTGCTAAACGGCTATTTATTGGTTTTTCAAAGGATGTTTATGTGAAGGCAATAATAGCTTTATGAAGAACTAGCAGAAGCCGGTGTGGTACATCGGTGAAACATAGCTATGTGTTATTCTAATGTATAAGCTATACTATTGTAAAAAGAAATACTAACAACCAACCCAGCCCACTGTCCTATGTTGGTTTGGGACTTAAAAAAAATATCCCAACTGTGGTTGACCTAGCTTTTTGTAAAAGGCGACTAATGGTATATCGGGTTTTGGGTGTGTAATTGTGTAGGCAACAGGTTAGCCGCTTGTCACTGCTTTTTCACAATTTTTCATCTAACCCAGCCCGGCTTTATTTATGGCTGAATGTGGTTGAAGGGGCATGCTGCCCCTTTGACTCAGCCTACCCCTTCGGGGATTATAGGCGTGATGTTTAGTTAGTTTAGTTAGTTAGAAATACTATTGCTAAAAATTTTTAAAGAACTTATTAAACTCTGCTTACCCCTTCGGGGATTACGAAGATCTTATTTTTCTTCCTACCGTCATGTCCCGTGTTTAGACAGGGTTCGCTTAGACCATGATCTAGGGTTTAGCGAGTCTGGTGATTACATTGAAGCGACTGCCGATCTGACCTTCGTAACCCTAAGATAGGGGAACCAGACAATTTTCGGATCATGGTTACAAATCCAAAGTTGTTTGAATTTGCAGGTTTCATCACTATTTTTTCCTTCACCGTCGAGCTAGTGGTATAAATACGTACATAGACTTGAAAAATCCAGAGGTACGTGCCCGGGTTTGAACCCGCACTCCTCGGTTAAGAGGCGCGTGTCCTTACCATTGAGCTACCACCGCTCGGGGATTACGAAGATGATGTTGATAGTTCTAACATAATTGCATCATGCCACAAAACACCACAGCAGTTGCACAGTTCCCAAAACACCCTAATCTGAATAACAGCAACACGTTATACATCGCTTAGCCGCAAACCCCAAATCGTCCACAGAAAAATTACGCACGCACAGTTGGCACGGTACAGTTGAGAATTGAAAAATGTAAATGATAACTGCGATGCCTTTTATTTGACTATATTTCACTTAAACACTGGAAAGGATCCAGTAGTAGATAGCAACAGGTCATGCGTGAGCGGGGATGTGCGAAGTTTAGCCGAATGCTTGGATACGGTTCAAAATTACGTTTAAAATAAATAGGAAACAAGGAAATATGTGGCGTAGAATGTTGCGTTATGGGAACTATGATGGAACTGTAGGATGTTGGAGTTAAAGTTATGGTTAGAGGTTAGAGCTGTCGTTAAGGCGGTGACAATGATTCTAAGTATGGCGAGTCTGATATTGAAATATACAATGGATTAGACACATGCCTTTATTACATTGAGTAAAGTCAACTCCTTAATAAGAAATAACAAAATGTCTATAGTAGAGGTGTGCTCCGGGGGTTCGAACATATGGAATGGAAGATGAATGATTGATTAAGGAGATATAAAATACGAAAGTGGTAGAATCAGGTATGGTGTAAGGTCCAGACTCACCTACTATTAACAAATTCATCCTATGTGTTAACACTGAAAAAGGTGATGTTGGGAGATATATTAACCGTAGATGTATGAAAAGAGCTATGAATGTCGAAGAAGCGAGTGGGGTGGGTAAAGACCGTGTCATATGCGCTGTTGTCTATGTCTACCCAGCCAGGGAATTGGCATATAGTTTAAATAATAAGAATATATGGTTAGACCTAGAATAGACTGTTTGCCTGCGCTGCTAAATTTACATTGACTAAGAAAGTGTAACTAATAGTAATTAAGACATTTTAAAAACAGTAACTATCAAGTTTCTTGCTGATTTCTTCTTGGTAGAATCTACTTTTTGAACCGGTAAATATTGATCTCATTCTGACGATTTATAAGTGTTTTTTTGAAGCCTACGTAAATAAAGACAATTTTATTTCATTTTATTTTAAGTTAATTAGTTTGAATGCATTAAAAGTTAATTAGTTAGAACCTTCTTACTTTGGATCAATTGATTACATGACATGTTACTGAGTAATAATGCATCTAATAACTTTTTTTGGCAATTTTTCGCTAAAATATGACACTAATCGTATTTCTTACGGAAAACGGAAAATAATTAGACACCCAAATTATATGAACTCATTTCGCCCTACTACATAAAAATAAAACTCTTAATTACATCTTATTAAACTAGGGTGGTTAATGTGGAAAGCAAAAAACCAGAATTTACAGCTTACAAGTCTTATAAATCTAGCAGAAATTACGACCGG
Source organism: Glyphodes perspectalis (assembly GCA_951394215.1). Lineage (NCBI taxonomy): Eukaryota > Metazoa > Arthropoda > Insecta > Lepidoptera > Crambidae > Glyphodes > Glyphodes perspectalis. The sequence goes on along the minus strand of OX596208.1, from coordinate 16,031,530 downwards.
CTTTCTTAATTAATTATCGCACTCCGGGATTTAACTAATTCCATTTATTACTTGGAGCTTTGTGGATTTCGTTGCATTTTGTTATACCTAATAAAGTGAATGCATAATAATGCATTCACTTTATTAGGTATAACTTTAATAGAAAAAAACAATTAAAATTTTTAATACATGTTTCGTAATAACGAAACATGTATTAATTTTTTTTTTTTTCTAGTATCTTAAACTATTTATGTGTCGAGTCTGTTTGTTTTATAGACTCGACTATCATTTAAACTTCTCCATGCTTAATGCCTACATGAAAATAAGGATAATGACTGAATTAAAAAACTCTAATTCTATTTAGTCCGTCAGTTAGATTATACAAAAATACTAGTCACATATTTTCCGCTTTAACAAATGAACAAAAAATCACAAAGATAAAGAGCAGCAAAGTTTTGGAGCGGGGGCTTGCGACGTCACTATTTTGTGAAAATTTTACGAAAGCGTGACGTCACACGCAACTTAAATGCATTGTATAATCATCGATGTTTGTTTGACAAAAAAATAAAAAAATAGGTGTTTGATATTTTCTTTTAATCTAACTGACGGACTAAACAGAATATTTTAGTCATCTAGCAGTGCTTCTCAAACTTTTTATGCTATGGAACCCTTTTAGGAAGCGGAGTATTTGACAGGACCCTAGAACAGCGCGGGCGGCAGTGCGGGGGGGGGGGGGGTTGTTATAATCGACTTTTAACGGATTTTCCCCCAGAAGTTATGATATTTATGATCAGTATTTTTGGTCCAAGTTGTCCCAGTGCATAACGTGTTCACCATGTCATATCTAGCCGCCAAATTATATTTTTCAAATCTGAAAATACACATTTGTATTTCAACAGCAGCGAAAGATGTCAGAAATCTGTGTGACTATGTTTTTTAAAGTATATATTTTTATTTAAAATTTATTCCTTTATTCAAGAAGAAAATTGTCTTTTAACTACATTTTTTACAATAGTGTGTATTGAAGAAATCGGATTTAATAATTAAAAAAGCTGACAGGGAATTTAAATCATGCACCGTGCATATTTGGTAGTTCAATATTAAGAACAATAATTGAGTTTTCTTCAATATGTAATAATTTATATGATGAAAAAATACTAATATAACGGGATGAGAACATGTCCAAAGACATAAAACAATCCTAGTCCGCGGCCCAGCTTAGGCGCGACATTTTTGAATGTCTTGCGTAAAGTAATGAAACTTTTCTAGAAATAGAATCTTGTGTAAACATGTTATGATCGGTAGATTTTACTTTAAATTATCATTTCCACCCCATTATTTATCTTATTTATCTATATAGAGGAAGAGCGTGTCCGAGGTTTGTGGATGCAAGTCACACGCGTACTCCTGTTGTTAGACCACAGCGCGATCGCGGCCCGATAAATCGCCGCGCGGTCTGCCGCGCGCCGCTTGGCGTGACATTTTAGAATGTCTTGCTCATGCGTTAATTTATAGTAACTATGTTAAGCGGGGTGCATCTTACTACTATGGTGTAGTGTATGGAGCTAATATATTTTAGTAAGAACTGTTGCAAGAACTGCTGCTTGCAATAAGTGATATGTTTTTTAGGTTTTGTAACTGTGATATGGATAAAGACATTGTCTTGGTATCAGATGCTATTATCGGTAGATTTTACATGAATTTGTCACATACCTCCCATTATCTATTTTATACAAAGAGAGCGTATCCAACACTAAGAGATGCAAGTTGCACGCGTGCTGCCAGACCGCAGCGCGATCGCGGCGCGATAAATCGCCGCGCGGTCTGCCGCGCGCCGCTTAGCGCGACATTTTAGAATGTCTTGCTCACGCGCGGCACACGTCCTGCATCTGGTCGCTTCTAATGCTCCGGTGTTATTCGTTTTGGGAATTACGTGTGCGACACAGCGAGGATTGTGTACAGAATTGTTTCGTCTTTATATTTGTTGCGGGTTTGGACAGTTCGTTTTGGTTGGCGCCTTTTTGCGTTTGCTTTTTAGAATACAAATGGAGGGGAGTTAGTTTTGTGTCTAGCTGATTTGTTTGTTTTGTTTATTTTTAATGGATGTTCGTAAGCTGGTTTGATTAAAGATAGCTGGAAAATTCTTGCTTAGCATCCTCAGCGCCAGGTATTCGTCGTGAACTCAAAAGTTCACCACACTGGTTGTGTCTTATTTCTTCAAAATGTTTTTGTTGGACAAAGATAAATAAAAAATATAAAACCACAAAAGATGTAGTATAATTTGATTGCCTATTGATATCGACTTTACATTGTAAGCAAATACATCTTGTTCGATCTAATTGAACAACTCCTATAATTTGTACAAACGAGTAGTTAATATTCTTGACCGATAGAAAAACCTCATAATCATACCAAATTTTTTTTTAACTTAATGGTTTTTATACAAAGATTCACTGCAAATGCTCGAAATCTTACTCAAATAATGACGTCGTATTGAATATGCAATGTAACGAAATCGGCACAAGAGAACTCATACAATTGCTATTACCATTCCAATGCGGTGCACACATTACGTCACGATCTCAAGGTGCGAGCTATTACGGAAATCAAGGGCTATGCAGCTAATGGATACGTCATCATCGGAAAATCCATAACGCCTTAGATTCATTTATGTATTTTAATTTTAAAAATAAATAAACAAACTGTGCTCCTTGCTTAGCATATTGTAAAATAAATAAATATCTGACGACAATAGTATAGCTTATACATAAGAATAACACATAGCTATGTTTCACCGATGTACCACACCGGCTTCTGCTAGTTCTTCATAAAGCTATTATTGCCTTCACATAAACATCCTTTGAAAAACCAATAAATAGCCGTTTAGCAATAACAGGAAAGTAAAACTCTATCAGCTTTGTCTCACGTCAAAATATTGTGGTAGTTCTAAGAACCAATAACAATGAACTATGAATAAATAATAAATAAATAAATCTCCGACGACATCACATACATTGATCTGACTCCGAGGTAAGTAGCTTAAGTACTTGTGTTACAAATATCAGAATCAACAGTGGTATTACAAATACATACTTGAATATTGGATATTAACACCCAGACATAGAACAAACATTAGTATTCATCACACGAATGTTTGTCGTGTGTGGGAATCGAACCCACAACTCTTGGCGCATGGGGCAGGGTCACTACCGAATGCGTCATCGAACCAGTAAAAGGCGACTAATAGTCTATTGATATACATACAATATACATATCATCACACCATAATTCCTAATTAGGCAGAGGCCTACCCCTTCGGGAATTTTGATTTTTTAAATTTTTTTTGACTCTTCAAAGGGGCAGTAGGCCCCTTTAACCACATTCAGCCAAAAAATAAAACTGGGCTGGGTTAGATATAAATTTGTAAAAAGGTAGTGATATTGGCTAATTTGTCGCCTACACAATCACATACCCAAAACCCAATATACCTACCATTAGTCTCCTTTTACGACATGCTAGGCAAAAACCACTGTTGGCACATACTTTTTAACAGATCAACATGGGACAAATAGGCTTGGTTAGATGGAAAATTGTGAAAAAGTAGTAACAAGTAGCTAGCTCGTCGCTTACACAATCACATACCAAAACCCGATATACCATTACTCGCCTTTTACGACATGCTAGACAAGAAACACAGTTGACACATTCTTTTTAAGTCCCAGACCAACCAAAAATAGTACAATTATATTCCAAGAATTAGACTTCAATAAAATAATTGTATTACGCGAATTCTTTCCCATTCACAGAATTCTTAAAAGCGATTAGCATTCCCCTCTGCCACGCGACCATTCATTACAACGACAAATAAAAGCCTAATTTTAACGCAACACGTCATTTATCATTTAAGCACACTCCTTACTTTGACTTGCCCGAAGAAATGCTTAAACATGGATTTATGTGACGCGAAGTATTTTCGTACAATGTACACCCCTGTGTCTGGTATAACCATCAACTACAATCTAGGACGGATAAGAGTTTATTCATAAGTAGGTTAAAATCCATTCTCAAGATTTATTGTAGTGATTAAATTCCAAGTTAGTAAAGTGAGGTTAAAAATATTAATCGATTTATCAATTGGGTAAAGTCATTTCTTTTTCTAAGTGGTCTGATCATATAATGGTGAAAATATCACACAAAATCTACATGTAAAATTTTAATGAATAAATACTTTGTCACAACTTTTTTACAATTTTCCATCTAAACCAGTCCAGTTTTATTTTTTGGCTAAATGTGGTTAAAGGGGCTTGCTGTGACTCTGCCTACCCCTCCGGGGATTTTATGCGTGATGTTATGATAATATGTAAATAGTAACTAACTAACTAACTAACTAAACTTCACGCCACTTCCCTAGCGGGGTAGGCAGAGAGAACCGAACGCCATATGGCACGATCCTTACACACCTCACTCGCCTCTTCAACATTCATAATCCTTTTCATACAAGCTCTACGATTTTTATGACTCCTAACATCACCTTCTTTTAATACACGACCAATCTGGTCGTGGTAGGTGAGCCTGGGCCTTCCGCGGCTCCTACATCCTTCCGCATTCGCATTGTATATCTGTTTAGTCAATCTTTCGTCATCCATTCTTTCCACATGTCCGAACCACCGGAGCATGCCTCTTCTTACCTTGACTCCGACGCTGTCCTTCAGACCAACTCTCTTTCTTACATCATCATTCCGAACGCAGTCTGTGAGCGATACACCGCAGATTTTCCGCAGCGCACGCATCTCGACCGCGTTTATTCTACTTTCATGCTCTTTCTGCCATACCCAACTCTCGCTTCCATATGTTAGCGTAGGAATCAGCACCGCATTGTGTATGGCGAGCTGGGCCTTCTGGCTTAAGATTTTGCTGCCTAAAAGTTTTCCTAACGCTCCATTCACCCTATTCCCTGCATTCACTCTTCTTTCTATATCAGCGGAGTACCTTCCATCTCTACTAAATGCAGATCCTAGATATACAATTTCATTCACCTGTTCCAGCACTACATCGTCAACCGTTATCCTTGTATCCGTTCTGGTTTCATCTCTTTCAAACACCATAATCTTTGTTTTCTTCGCATTCAAATGTAAGCCTCTCTCCTTGCAATCATCTTTCAATGTTGTGACTAGTTGCTGCAGATCCGATGCCGACTCTGCTAGAAGTACGGCATCGTCCGCGTAAAGCAGGCAGTTCACAACCAGGTCACCCATACGCACTCCAACATTCATAGATCTAATCCTCTGGAGACAATGGTCGAGATATAGGATAAACAGCAGAGCAGACAGCACGCATCCTTGTCTGACACCAATATTGACGTCAAACCAGGGTGACAGGCTGCCCTCCACTTGCACGCATGCCGTACATCCCACATAGGTGGACTGCGCAGCACGAAGCAATGCTCCATCAATCCCATATCTCGGCAATATGTCCCAAAGGTCCTTTCGTACAACCCTGTCAAAGGCCTTCTCCATATCCACAAAACCGCAAAAAACCCTCTGACTTTTGGCCAGATGCTTCTCCACGATGTTGCGAAGAGAGAAAACTTGATCCGTGCATCCTCTACCATTCCGGAAACCTCCCTGTGCCTCCCACAACATTCCATCAGATTTCACCCTCATTCTCCTCTCAATAATCTTGCCATACACCTTTGCTGCTAAGCTGATCAAACTGATGGCTCTATGGCTGGCACAGTCCATACGTGACCCAGCACCCTTGTACAGAGGCACGATAACTGCCCGTCTCCAGTCCATTGGGACCTTTCCGTTTCTCCAGCATAGATTGCACAAGAACCAGAAAGCGTCCTGGACGCTAGCGCCACCTAGCTTGATCATCTCCGCAGATACCTTGTCTATTCCCGCGGCCTTTCCACTTTTCAGACTTCGTATCGACCATTCAATCTCATTCATAGTGATGTCTTCATCAGACGCTGGCACCACAGAATCAGACATAGCCTCACTCTCAGTGCCAACATCAGAGACATACTCATACATTTCTCCAAAATATTCACTCCACCGTTCTAACACCTCGTTCGGGTTTGCAAGAATGTCACCAGCTTTAGATTTAATCTTACTCATTCCGGATGCCGACGAATATCCCCGAGACCTCTTAACCTCCCTCCAAAAGAGCTTGGAATTAGCCTCGAAACTATTCGTCAGTCTCCTTTCTTCATTCATAGCTACTCTTTCACGCTTCTCTTTCACTAAAGCTTTGGTTTCACTCTTGCAATAACGGTATATTTCTTTCTTCATCTCAAGCATACTTTCATCAATTTGCAAAGATGAGACATAATCAAGCCAGGCCTTCTTCTTTCTCGCTACGGAGGCTTTGACCTCCTCATCCCACCATGCGTCACCTTTCATTGTTCTACGTCTCCTTGCGCATCCACATGCCTCTTTTGCACTGTCCACCATGCTCTCTTTCAAAATGTTCCAGCAATCATCAACATCTAAGCCAGAAAGACTCGCATTCGCAAGTCTTTCATTGACTAAGCCTACATACACACTCCTTACACTTTCATCTTCCAGTTTTTCATTCCTTATCCTTTCAGTGCCTCCGCATGGAGTACGCACTCGCCAGTGCCTCCACTTCTTGAAAAGCCCAGCAAACCGGCATACTACCAGGTAGTGGTCTGTTTCAAGAGTAGGGCCTCTGTAGGCTCTTGTATCCAATATACTATTGCGGAGGCGGCTATCGACTAAAATCAAATCAATCACACTTTTTTGGTCATTCCGTCTCCAAGTATACGTGTGAATATCCTTATGACGGAAAATAGTGTTTGCCACAAGGAGGTTCCGTTCCAAACATACTTCCAAGATTTGCTTACCAGCATCATTCACTCTCTTGTCTCCATATGGGCCAAGGACTGCTTCATAGTCAGATCGCTTGGTGCCAACCCAACCATTCAAATCTCCACACATAATTATCCTCTCATTTCCTTCAGTCAGGTCCAGAATTTCTCTAACAGACTCCCAGAACTCCTCTAGTTCTTGGGGACTGGCTGAGCTTACTGGCGCATAGCCTGCAACCAGAAAGACTCGCGTAATACCCAGTTTAATACGAACCCAGAGGAGTCTCGGGCCAACTAATCCATAGTCTTTCACACCAGAGACTAAACGAGAGGAAAGCACTACTCCAACTCCACCGCTGGCATGACAATTCTGTTCCACACCAGACCACAGAGCCATCATACCACCGGGAAGCTCATCTGCATCGCTGCCCTTCCGCTTAGTCTCTGTCAAGCACAGAACATCCAGGCGTCTCTCATTCATTACGTCAATCATCTCATACATCTTATCTTTCATTCCACCTCTTACATTCCACGTGCCTATACGGCACTCTGTTCTCCTCGTTCCGCAGTGTCCGGCGTGGCGTGAAGGGTGGCGGCCCCCTTCGCCGCACTCGCCACTTTTCGCACCGACGAGGGCTCGTCGGTGCGCGTCGCATCGGGGGAACGCCCTACCCCGCTCTGCGGAATTAGATCGGTCCAAGGTTGCAATCCGAAATCGGACTGGCAGGAGTCGCGACGAGCACGCCCTTGGCACATGACCCCCTATGTAAATAGTTTGTTTGACTAACCTGTAAAGAAATAAGGAATAGGATATCAATACAATAGGTTAACTCTTTCAGTCACACTTTTGTATTTTTAATAGCTCAGACATAAAAACTACATATTCGTGTTCAATATGGATTAAAAAAAAAATAAAAAATAAAAAAAAAAAATATTTTTAATATATGTATTATTTTTAATACATATATTAAAAATAATTTTGTGTTTTATATCTTTTTACATAAATATTCTGAATAAATGTGCTTACGCATTTGGATTCAATTTTCAATATTTTATTTACCATTTGTTAAAATATATAATAAATATTCTTGTTTTTTTAGGTGGTTAGTATGCTAACCACCAAGGCGGAAAGAGTTAATACACGACTAAAGTAAAATCTAATAAATTGTGATTGTATAATAACAAGGTAAATTGTCTATGAAAGATCCTCGATACCATTTAGGTCAATTTCTGAAGCTGTGACACAATTATTTAGTAATTTTTTAAAACTACAGCATAGTTTGCACAAATTACTGAAAATCGAGATGTCTATGAAAACATGAAAGATCCTTTCTCCGTCCGCTGTCATAGTTCACTGTACCGGCGTAAATCAAGTATTTTATAGGCGAAGTTACTCAGTAATTATAGAACAAACCAACGTGAATGTTCTAAGTAACTCATGACGCGTACGCTATAACTCGCTTCCGTACACCCAGACTCGTTAGAGTTGCTGTGGCTGTGACAGCGAAGGTAAAGGTGTGACTAGTGTTGTGATAACACTAGGTGAGCAGAAATAGCTGTGACAATGGTTTTGTACTTCTAAAGCATCACTGATAATGTTGAAAAATTTAATGATTTTTAATAACATCTTCTATTGATAAAATAACCTACAAACAAAGCTTTTACCAGGAATGTAATATTTTATGGAAAAGTCAAATAACAAAAAAAAAGTATTCCACATAAAATCTATAGTTATTACGAACAGTGAGATTTTTGTTTAAAGCCGGTTAATAATAGCTGATTGGTTGCAATGTAGTGTGTGTAAATTTACAGAAAAAAATATTATAATTGTTACTTTATTCTTTAAACCATGTTTAAATATCTCTAGTCTCATTATTTTTAGAATTAGCTTGGTTATTATGAATTGAATAGCTCCTGTAGATACTACTACTACTAAACTACATTAAAACTATCTTTTAAAATAAAGAAAACTGTAAGAATTTAATCTAATTTTATTTATAGCAGTTCCTGCTTTTAAATAAAAATGTACCTATATAGTAGTTTACTATAAAATGCAGTTACATCAATAAACTGTACTACTCCTTAACTGCCGTTGCCCCTTAAATCTGGTAACCTTTTATACTATCACTTATCCATCTACATTTTATAACTAAAACATTATATTTACAAGCATTTGCATTTAGATTTTACGAGCGACCGTTCGTAACAGCGGTTACTTCACCTCTATATATATACGTAGCGGCAGCAAAGATTTGTGTTTAAAATTTGGTCTTATTTTAGCTTCAGACGTTAGTACACGTCAGACTACTCGGCCAATGCGTCTTAAATCGAAGCTGGCCGCGCCCCGGAAAATTGTCCGTGATTTCTTTAACAAATTGATGGAATTTCACGTTGAGAAGTAAGCGAGCGGGTTTTGCCGAGTTTTGCTAGCGAGCGGGATTAAGTGTGAGTGGTGACAGTGCGAAGCGTTCGTGATTTCCAAGTGACGCGAGTGGATTTCGCGCGCTATTTTAAATCGCTTTTTTTTCTCTTTTTAATACTAAAAGTTACAAAGTTCACGATCCAAAAAAGTGTCAGTGTGAAAGTTGCGTGTGTTGAACGGAAACAATCGAGCGGGTTCGGTAAACGCAACGTCTTATCGAAATAAACCTCGCGGTGACAGTGAAAGTTGTCCCTTCTTTACAAATAGGCGGAACGGGCGGAAGTGAGCGGGCGGATTTTCGCTGACGGTATTTGTCAACGGGCGGGATTTGAGTTCGGCCGGTGACAGTGAAGTGTTGATAAAATGGATTACGATTCGCTGATCTACTCGCACATTGCGAATTACTACGAGGAAATGGTGAGCCTTTTGCCTAATGTACGAGGATTTCTGAATATTCTCAGCTTATACGAAGGCTTACCAGAGAGGTTTTTACCTTGGAATTGGAGACGAGATATCTTATATCATTTCAAATATCATGTTTCATATTTCGTACTGTCATTTAGTCTCAAATTATTGGTTCTTCCAATGGTTGGAAATTAATGTCAAACCCCCAAAATGAGAGAATATTTATTTATTATAAATGGTACACCAACAGCAATACACACACACATTCATAGTAAAGTTTAACAGAGGTTACAGTTTAAATATGATCGCCAATTATAGGTATACACAACATTATCTATAACAGTTGTTTTCCAGTAACTAGACTAAAATTAATATTAAGCAGCTTAATTAATATTCACTATACAACTATGTAGATACCAAGAATTTAAATACATACTAAATCTGACTTTAATGAGGTTTATTAAGCATTTTATACCCACCGTAAGAATGCATTCTTGAAAAAAAAACTCGATAGAATAATACTTTGCAAGCTTAAGCAACTTGTATACTACACGGAGATGATCATAAAAAAGTTTAAGTAAGTAAGTAAACTTATTTTTTTTCTGAGGTCTCCACCTTTTTTCTCTTGTAAATACTTTATTACATAACATGGCGGTCTAACCGTGCAATTTGGTGTCGGAACTCGGAAAGTTAAATTAACAAAACTTGGATTCCTATTAATTTGAATAAGAGACTTTAAAACTTCTTAGTTGACAAAATAAGTTTGGGGAAGTTTTTCCGTTGAATATTTATCATGAGTCGGAGTGAACACTTCGGCTAATACTCTGCATACTGAAGAGCCGACTGTACTTAGGTAGAGCTGTTTGTTTTTTGGGTTGAACTTTTTCTCATTAATTATACTATATGAATCGGCTTTGTCAACTGTGTTTGTTAAGCTGTGTGTTTTTTACTATCAATCATCAAATTTAATATCAACGATAGTAAAGATTTATTTATTATTATCGTTGATATTAAAAATATATGTAATTTTTGGAAAGCAGACGTTTTATAAAGCTAAGAAAATTAACCTTTTATTTGGATTTTTTTTAAATAGGTACTAAGTAGTTTTTTTTTAAATAGCTAACTTATGTAACGCTTTAATATAAGGATAATACTTTGTAATTAACTTATTATATTATGTACCAATGTTCATACCTAAATAGCTCTATACATCTAGTTCGATAACCAAAATCCCTTTAAGAACCATTCAAATTCTCATTCTACCAACTTAAGGCAACTTAAGCAGGTCATCATTTAAAGCATGAAAAAGTACCACATTGTGAATACAGAATTTTTCAACAATTAAAACCTCGCTGAACAAACTACGTGTCATAGTCAAGCTAAGCTAACGAGCTAAGCTTCAAAGTAGGGCTAGCATGAAGTTTCCGATATTGATCTTCGTAGCGAAGACATGAGCACGTCCAGGCGTCATTCTGCTGGGACATTAATCCCTGCAACGGCTTGAGATATAAATTCATAAACATACCGTATAAGGAGATTAGACGAGATAAAAAGGAATGTTTGGAATTTGTTTCTTCCCGTGTTGGTCTGGCAGCTGTGTTTATTGCCAAGCATGTCGTATAAGGCGACTAATAGTATGTAGGGTTTTGGGTGTGTGATTGTGTGGGCGACGAGCTAGCTACTTGTCACTTTTTCACATTTCTTTATCTAACCCAGCCCAGTTTTATATTTTGGCTGAACGTGATTACACAAACCAGCTGCCCCTTTGATTCTGCCTAATCATTTAGGGATTACGGGATTAATTTTAAATATTTCATCCAACTAGATTGATTACTGTGATTGTCATTTGTCAGTGTATGTTATAATAAAACCAAAAAAAAACATATGTTACGTGGTGTAAAATCCAAACTCCTTTTTTAGAATATCGCATTTCAAAACACGACTCGCGCGAAATATCAACATTTTAAATCTCTTTTGGTTCGGCGGATAAATTCAAATAGAAAAATCCGTGTTAGATAGCACCTCTGGCGATTTCAAATATTTGCAAAAAAGCCATATTGGAAAAATAAATATCCGACTACATCACATACATTGATCTGACTCCGAGGTAAGTAGCTTAAGCACTTATGTTACGGATATCAGAATCAACAGTGGTATTACAAATATATACTTACATATATTGGATATTCACACCCAGACACAGAACAAACACAATTATTCATCATGCGAATGTTTCTCCTGGGTGGGAATCGAACCCACAACTCTTGGCGTATGGGGCAGGGTCACTACCGAATACGCCATCGAGCCAGCCAAAAGTAAGCAATCTAGCTAAACCCAGCCTAAAAATTATCGGACAATTTGAAATGAAGTTCTCCCTGCCGTTATCTCCTGTGCTTAGCCAGGGTTTGCTTAGACTTTAGTCCTGAATTAAGCGAATCTAAATTAGTAGTAATTATACTATTAGTATTAGTAGTACATTAAAGCAACTCCCTATCTGCCCTTCTTAGCCCTCGGTGCTTTCCTTATCATTACTGAAATTGAAAATATCATCTCGCACCATAATAGTCTATCTAACAGTGAAAAAACTTGTTTGATAAATATATTTGACACGATAACGCTCTACCTGTTTTTTTGATACGAACCTAAAAATCTAGCATTTGGTAGAATTTTTGTATGGCAAATGTTTTTCTCTCTATTGTTAGTTCGCCTATATTTGCATTGAATTTGGGATTGTAGGAATATTTTACTTCAATGAAATATTTTTTTATCGAAAGCTTTTTTATCTAACAGATTTGCTCGTAGGGGTTTTAAAAACGTGTATTATATTTTTTAGACAGGGGTAAGAGTAGTGATTTTGTGTTATTCATATCAAATTATTGCTATAAATGTGAACATTTATGATAGGCAGTGGTGTCTAAGGCTATAAAAACTGCTCGCTCTTTGTATTCTCTATCGTGTGTGTAGTGTTGAAACCTCTTAACACTTCCACATTTAGAAATTGAATTAGAAAAGATATAGATTAAAAGACAAATAAAATTCTACTACTGGCCATCTTGATTTAAGCGATCACATAATGCCCTTAAGAAAAGAACTTCTCGTTACTCTCTTACGAGTACAACAACATTTTTTACTCAGCCCTAAATACCAAGTCTTTCGAGGTAGCAAACGCAACGCAACCTTTTCACGGGCGTACTATAATTAGTGGCACAATTAGACCTGCGGGTCTGATCGGCCAGTACAATTGAAGCGCGAGCGCAGAGACAATGCCCTCTAAGCCGGGACAAAGCTCTGCTTAGAAAATAGAATGCGCGGTTAAGTAATATTAGATTAATAATTGATGTTGGCGAAGTTAGTGGGTAGGGTTGTGCGGTGTGATATGATGTGGAAATTAAAATGTAACTTGACTCTGTCAAGTTAGGTATCAAGTTAGGTAGTTAGGTTGGCTAATGCTCCGCTTCTGATAAATTATAATATATATTCCTTTTTTTTTTAATTAGATATTATGTTAACGTGGTTGTGGTGAAAGGCCTTCTATCAAATCAAAAGGGCTTTTGATAGTTTATGCTTTTATCATTTGTTTGTAGAAAAAGGTATTTATAGTCGACATCCATTTGAACCGTGATCAGGATAATGGTGATTTAGTCTTTTACTATTGAGCGAGTCCGGTTATTACATTAAAGCTAGAAAGTCTATGGAAAACGTTATATGTCCTTATATTTGTAAAAGTTCCTAAAGTTGCTATTTACCTCATATGTAAGGTACGTACATCATACCATCACACCCGTAATCCCCGAAGAGGGCAGGCAGAGACCAACAACCAATAAGCTCTTTATACATTACCACAAAAATATAATTGATTGAGTTGTCAAGTGGCTAGCTCGTAGACTACATCATTATAAACCCATTACCCAGAACACCATTACGAGATGTTAGGAAAGGAGCACATTTGGTACATTATTTTTAAGTCCCAGACCAACATGAGATTAAGAGGTACATACATAACATCATGCCCATAATTCCCGAAGGGCTAGGCAGAGTCAAAGGGGCAGCAGGCCCTTTAACCAAATTCAGCCAAAAATAAAACTGGACTGGGTTCGATGGAAAAGTAGTGTAAAGAAGTAGTGACAGTGGCTAGCTTGTCGCCTACAAAATCACATACCCAAAACCCCAAAAAAAGAAACACAGTTAGCAAATTCTTTTTAAGTCCCAGACCAACATTGGACATTGACTCTAGTACCTCTTATATCCTTATATAATAGGTATTAGAGTCTGTATATACCTCGTATGTGAGGAACGTATTCTTATCATATCTCCACAGCAAGTTACGTTTATAGTTCGTGCTAAAAGCTTAGCCCTAAATAGCAACATTAGATATTTGTATAAGAAAGTGGTGAATGTATGTAGGAAGCGCTAATGTTATTGTAAACTAGATTCCTGCTGTTCGCTCACATCGGCGCAAGCGCAACTGAGTTTGGAATTAGGACGCGTTCCGTTTGGCCAAACAAGAAGTCGGGTTACTCTTGTAGTCTTTTGTTCATATATTTACGAATAAAAGTAAGTTTAAAAAAAAAAATCTGTTTACATAAGGACCTTTTGAAAAATTAAGTTATTTTTATTTCGTTTAAAGTTGCGGCTTACTTATTCAGTCATGCACTCTTTGAGACAGGAATCTTATAAGGGTGTTTTAAACAAGTTCTTAAAAACATGAAATAAAAAATAAAACTAGGTTTTTAAGCTAACGTTTATTGTTGGTTACATTGACGACCTTAATTATTTTTATAATCATTTCATAAATTGCATACTACTTTGATTTGTATTTTTTTATAATAAATAATAATAAAAAAAATTAAATACAAAAATTTAATATAGATATTTCTTCCTTTTTGCTTATGTCCCAAATTAAACCGAACATTACATGCGCTTTCTTTTAACGATTCGCTGCGCGCGCGCAAGTAAAAATAGACATTAATGCATCCACGTGTTGCTCGTTATGATTCATATTGTGCGTACAGTGCGTACACGCTTTATGGGCGAGTGCGTATGTCCATATTTCACTTAGCCGAATGCGAGTAAATTATGTTCCGAAATTAAATCATAAGGATCAATGAATTTTTTTGTTTTTAAATATACTTGTCGAAGAAATAAAATACCAGACAACGCTTATGTAGATGAATTTGATTTATTAATACATAATATTATATTAATATCTCGAATATTAGTTAATTCAGAGAGCACCCTTTCATTACTTCTAGACAAACATAAATTGGGTCAGGCTGAATGGATAAATATTTTTTTTTGTTTTTTTGGCAACCCCTATTACAAATCTAATACATAATTACTTACCTCTTACGACATACTAGTCAAAATACGCAATTGTTTAATAAATTTTAAGTCCGAGACCAACATTAACCTTTTTTTTCGCGGGGAATGCATTAGGCACCGTCACGTCATCCAGGGGAGAATGACGTGGTGTGTGGGACTCCCAGGGCCCTCTGAAACGGAGGACCCCTATCCGGCCAAGATGGAGTGGCCGGGGTATACCCACTAAACCCCGCGACATCCTTCATCGCCAGGGTGGTGATGCTGTGAGATCCACGACAAAAGCTACCACGACATCACCGGCAACGGCCTGCTCTATGCGCCGGCTCCACTAGCCTCCTAACGTGGAAGCCGACAGGGATAGCCAAGGTTACGAGACCATCCCTGTTCTGCGGCTGTGGAGACGCGAGACCAATATAAACCTGCCGTCGTGATATAATATAGATATGGAAAAAAAATATAACAACGTCCAACTTTTTCTTAAAAATCTAAACAATATTGTTAAAACCATCCTGTATGTAATTTGTCTAAAAGTTCTGTATCTGCATCGCCCCACAGATTATCAGTTTTTTCATTATAAAGCTTCTTCAACACGTCCGAATCAAAACTCAATTAATCACCCAATCACCGATCCAATTTACTTATCAAACAGCATCCGTTTTAATATGCGACGCATTAATTTTTTAGCTCACCAGCGCAAAATTATGTTATCAAAGTAATTAACCCTGTTAATGGCGGCCCGGGTATGAGAGACCCACCGTTTTAATTTCACACCAGGTTATGAAGTGATAATCGGATTGTATGGTAGATAACACGTATTGGGCGTTAATTTAACAAACAAAGTGTTTGTTTTTAATTAAAACGTCTAGCTGCTGTTGTTTTGGCGAAATAATTAAGTTTGTAACTCTACTCGGGTGAAATTGTGTGGCAATGCTTGAAACGGTGTATTGTTGAGATGTTATGTAGGAATGTAGGATAAGAATTGTTTGATATGTTTGCAGCTGGGATCAAAATTTATTTTGCACCCACTAGCCGTTCATAACGTTTAAGTAAAAGAATATATCAATTTGTTTTTATAAAATGTTTACTATAAATTTTTAAGCCGTAAAAATCTAGTAACCAAAGCAAATACCAAAACCATTTTAATTTGGTCGTGGATTGTGGTAATTGATTTTTCATAAATACGTGCGCTATCTTCATCGCAAAGAACACCTTCAATTTGCTGTTAGTAACATGATTAGTAAAAAATGTTGCGGGCAGCCGGTAGTAATTCACCTTCCTAGTGCTATATCCCTTTCTTAGTAGATATTTGCTTAATCTCATCATCCTGGATTTATCTGTTCCGGTTACGCACTGAACGGTCTACCTTCGTAACTTTGTATACTCAGACCAAACGGATCATGGTTACAAATATGTAGCTTTTCCTGACTATATTGTATAGACAGGCCCGTTGGTCGAGTGGCCAGAGATCCTGGTCACGAAACCAAAGGTCGCGGGTTTGAATTCTGCTAGGAGCAAATGTTTCGCGTGATGAACATGGAGATTTGTACTCGAGTCATAGATGTTTATAAACGTATTTAAGTTTGTCTATCCGTTCACCTAGTATCCATAAGACTAGTTTAGTTTGGAACTAGGGAATTGGTGTGTCAGTCTGAAGAATTTATTATTATTATTTATTTATATTGTCCCGCATTGCCAAAAAAATGGTCTAAATAGATACTGAGGCTTGAAAAGATAGAGGAGGCCCGAATTTGGACCATGAACGGCGTGACTTAACCCATATCATTGCTCTCTAGAAACATTAAATGCAAAGCCTGCCCTGTTCAACTCAACGCATTGGTCTCTCTGATACTCGCAGCCCTAATACCTTCATAGCCCCAACGGACCCAAAGTCCCATCATCCCCGCAGCCCCATCATCCCCATAGTACTTTGCACTACGCGAGCCCAATCGCGGCGGTTTAATGTACCGCGATCAGCTTTGCATCCCGACGCCGTAATACGCGCAAAGCCAGAGCCGTAGCCACTGCTTCTATTTTAATCGCGCTCCGGCGCACATGAAACGACAGTAAGGAATATCGATTTTTGGGAGGTTTTTGTTAAGTTATTTGAAAGAACATATAAGTATGACTTATATAAAAAGAAATTATGCGCAGATTATATAACAATTATTTTTGTTTAATAGAAGATCAAAATTACTTATGAAAATATTTTGTATTCGTGAATATAATAAAAAAAAACGTTCAATGTTCGTCAATATTATAAAAAGAGTTTGTAATTAGTATTGCCCTTATTACTAAATATGTGTCATAATTTTTTTTACTAGTAAAGTTAAAAAGACGAAGTTACCAATAATACAAAAATGCTGTCTTCAAGTTTAAATCTACAACTGGACATTTATCAGAGACCTTACTTTAACATTGCTAAACTTGCTATAAAATATTGTTTATTAAGGTTTTGCTGTAACTGAGACATTTATTAATTAATGGAAACTACATACAAAGGAAACAAGTTTTTTTTTGTTTTCTGTGATGCATAATGCATAATGTAACAATATTGAAAAGTATAATAATGTTCCTTTCAATATTAATTATCATAGTTAACTATCCGTTACTTCACTGCCATCCTTCTACAGTGTGCCCGGGCCACGTCGTAAATAATCCGTTTGGTACAGAATCGAACGCGTGCATTCGTTGTTAGTGTTAGACTAAAAATAGGTGCGTTTTGATACCAGAGTGCGGAGTTCTGATATTGAACGGCCGGTGAGCGTTTTGGGGTTAATGTATTGTATTGGCTTCCGCACGCGGCTTCGCGTAGATTTAGTTTGGGCTGTTACGGATTTTGTTTATCTTTAACAATATAGGTTTTGGGTTAAACATTTATATAACGCTTATATGTGCTAGATAGTATATTTAAAGTTCACAAAATATTTTCGAAATTAATTACTAAAATATTGTAAAAATTATTGGATTTTTTTTTATAAATACGCTGTTATTACTATTCGGTTGTAGAACCGAATAGTAATAACCAAGGAGGTGAGAAAGGACATTCTGAGAAGACGCATTTTTATGACTACAAACGTTTAAGGATTACGTTTAAGGTTTGACTGGCCCGATGGTCAAGTGGTCAGAGACCCTGGCCACAAAACCGAGGGTCGCGGGTTCGAATCAGTCGGGGAGAACTCACTCAATGCTCTTGGTGTATTCTGTGATTTATCCAAGGCATTTGATTGTGTTGATCACCGGACTCTCATTTGTAAATTGGACCATTACGGCGTCAAAGATCTTGCTCTGGAACTTATTACATCATACATTAATTCCAGAATTCAAAGAGTTGGTATAAACGGAGCTCTTTCTACAGGATCGAAGGTTACCATGTGAGAGTATACTTATTATGCCTAGTAGGTTAATCATGTACGCGTATATAATCATAATTTCTAATAATAAATGGGCAGTATCAAGACAGCATTCGTTCGTTTAATTTATCTCCTTAGCTAATCCCTATATGGCGACCCTGCCACTGGGTATCGCTCGGGATTGCCACGTGCGGCCGTATAAGGAACAGTTATTATAAACACGGTACAAAGTGCAAATATACAAATTTCAAGTGCGTGAAATTGCAACCAACATGATCTCATCTACAAAAGATATTCCGGTGCATCGGTTGTGTTCCAAAGTTTGTTCGTGGACCGAAAACATAAGTGAAGACAAAGAAAATGGGTGGCCAAGCTTCTAAAGAAGAAGTGATAATTGCGCAGACTTCTAGTGGAGCTGGTCAAAATTTCGCCAACACGGTGCAGCGCCAGCAGCATGAGACTACTAACGTGCTTTTAATAGTTATCTGCACAGCCCTGATGTTCGGCGTACTGGTTATGGCCTATAAGCTTTCTAAAAGGTGTCACGACAAACAAATTCAAACGAGGATGAACGAGGAGAAACTAATGCGGTATTCCAGCATCCTGAGGCGTCGTGAGCATAAAATGGACAACATCGTCTAATCAGCGTCCCCCCCTGTGCGCGCGTACAGACCCCCTTCCCCCTAGTGAAGTGAAAAAGTGAAAAAAAAAAAAAAACTGTACGTAATAAGTAATGTATGTAATCGATTTTAACTTTTAATGAGGTATACTTTATGTTCGCTGTATTGTGTGTCTATACTCTTTAAATACGGAAATAATAATCATGATAAATTATGAAATTGAATTTATACGTAACTTGTTATGGCGGAGATATTTACGGAATTATTGGAGGAATTAAAATCTATAAAAAAGTATTTAATAAAAATTGGTCCAAGTCGTCGAGTAGGAAACATATTAGAAATAAAAAGTCAAGAGGCGAACAATGTCTTATTAAAGTATAATGAATATTTAGAATCTTTTAAGTGCAAATTAGATGAGTATTCTAGAGAAGAAATAACTTTGATAAATGAAATTTGTTTAAAATTCAATTTCTTATATACAGAAATTTGTTCATTGTGTAGTAGTGAAGAACCAGACACGATGGCGGTAGATATGTTTGATTTAAAGATTGCTTTGAATCTGTTACCTATTATGAATGATACAGAAGAAAATACGAAACAACTAATTGAAAGTATAGAATATTATGACTCTGTCCTTACTAAACCAGAATGTAAAAATAAATTAATATGTTTTGTGCTGAAAAGTAGATTGTCACAGCGAGCCAAGTTAAGTATGTTACCAAAATATGATAAAACTAAGGACCTAATTATGGACATGCGTAGGCTGCTATTGCCAATAAAAAGTTATACGGCATTGCAGACCAAATTACAAACATGCAGACAGAATAATAGGACTGTTACAGATTTCGGTAAAGAAATATCAGAAATATTTGTGAACTTGACGGTTTCGCAAGCCGCTGGAGACAAAAAAAAATATGAGGTTTTACGACCCCTTAACGAAGGATTAGCTATCAAAAAATTTGCAGATGGCTTGCGGGACCGCCGATTAAGTACTATCATTGCAGCTCGTAATTTTAATTCTCTGACGGATGCAATACAGGCGGCACAAGATGAGGAAGTCCAGACCTCGTCGGCAGAAGTGATAGGTACGTACAAATCCTATAATAATCGATTTACAGGACAACGAGGACGTCGAGGACACTTTAGGCCTCAACGCAGTTATAACAACGGTTATAGAGGGCGTACACCGAACAACAACAGACAAAATCAAAGTTTTCAATCAACGTATCAGAGAGGTAATTATCGCGGCAATAACTATCGTGGAAATAATTTCCACGGTCGAGGTAGGTTTTCGAGAAATAGAGGCAATAATTTTTCCGCACATAGCAACGTAAATACTATGTCGACGGATACCAATATCGGTACGACAAACGATCCTAATACGGAATCCCTGAGTCACTTTTTTCGTGCATGAATACATGTTATCGTGTAACAGCTTAAACAAAGTATCATTTTTGATCGACAAATACGAACATGACTTACTAATAGATACGGGAGCATCGGTTTCTGCGATTAAGCAAGAGTGTTTGGAATATTTACGAATTCCATTCCATAATGAGCGAGTTAAAGTTAAAGGAATCGGAGGAGACGTTTTCTCGGAAGGATATGTTTATTTGAATTTAAATTACAATGGTCACATTTTCAAACATAAGTTTTTAGTTATGAAACAATTACCTTGCAAAACCAATGGTATTTTAGGACAAGATTTTTTGAGAACGTATAAAGCTATCTTAGACTTTGAGTTACATAAGTTATATTTGACTAGTACTGCAGGAAAGAAAATATCTTTACAATTAGATTTCATGACAACTAACTTCAATTCTTATATCACTTTACCTGCGCGATGTGAATCAGTACATTTTATTGACACACATTTAGAGAACGATTGCGTGATAGCGGCACAGGAATTGTGCGAAGGAGTTTTTGTTGCTAATACATTGTCAAGACCTAATAATGGAAAGTTGGCCATACGTATTATGAATACTAGAGAAACAGATGTAAAATTAAATTATTTACAACTCAACACAAGTTCATTAGGTGATTATTTCATTTGTCAGTTTGATACACCAAAAATTAATTCTGATCGCGTTAAATTATTATTTTCTTTGTTAAATTTAAAACATTTGAATGACGAAGAACAAAAGTCAATAGAGAATATTTGTGCAAAGTTTCCAGATATTTTTCATTTACCAGGCGATAAATTAAGTACAACATCCGTATATGAACAAACTATCGAATTGAAACCACAAACTACACCTATTTACACCAAACAATATCGCTTACCACACGCACAAAAATCGCAATTAGATAAACAAATAAAAAATATGTTAGATACTGGTATTATAGAAGAAGCCAGGAGTCCATGGTCTAGTCCTTTACTATTGGTTCCAAAGAAAATTGATTCCAATAATGAGAAGAAATGGCGCGTTGTAATAGATTATAGAAAATTAAATGATCAAATCAAGGATGACAAGTTCCCATTACCCAACATCACCGAAATTCTAGATTCGTTATCAGGTGCTGTATATTTTACACATTTAGATTTATATCAAGGATTTTTTCAAACAAAATTACATAAAGATAGTAGACCATGCACTGCCTTCACTACAGGTAAAAATCAATATCAGATGACAAGAATGCCGATGGGATTAAAATCCAGTCCTAATAATTTTTCCAGAATGATGACAATAGCAATGTCAGGGTTAAATTATGATAAATGCCTTATATACCAAGATGATTTAATAGTCATAGGTCGAAATCTCAATTCTCATAATACAAATTTAATGGATGTTTTTAGTAGGTTACGAAGTGTAAATTTAAAATTAAATCCACCTAAATGCAATTTCTTACAAAAACAAGTACTTTATTTAGGTCATATTATTTCAAAAGATGGTATTCAACCTGATTCAGACAAAATTAAAGTTTTATTGAATTATCCAAGACCGCAAAGTGTGGATGACGTCAAACGCTTTGTGGCCTTTGCTAATTACTACAGAAAATTTATTCCAAACTTTGCCGAAATAGCATTACCCCTTAATAAAATGTCTGGTAAAAATTCAACTTATTGGTGGTCATACGAATGCGAAAAATCTTTTCAAAAATTAAAATTAGCATTAACAACCTCACCCGTATTACAGTATCCAGATTTTTCGGAAGCAAACGGATGCATCCGGCCAAGCAATTGGTTCAGTGTTATGCAATAATGATGGTCGACCAGTAGCGTATGCAAGTCGAAGTTTAAATAAAGCGGAAATTAATTATCCTACTATTGAAAAGGAACTCTTAGCAATAGTATGGAGTGTAAAATATTTCCGACCTTATTTATATGGAAGACGTTTCAAAATACAGACTGATCACAGACCACTTATTTATTTATTCGGTATGCGAGATCCATCGAGCAGATTACTGAAGTTTAGATTACAACTAGAGGAATATAATTTTACTGTTGAATATTTAAAAGGTAAAAATAATTCTGTAGCTGATGCACTATCACGCATTCGTTTAACTTCTAAAGATTTGAAAGACATGAGCGAACAGGTGGAAATTAACGTTATGACTAGAGGACAACATAGGAAAGCGCAGATTTGTCAAAACAAAAATTACGGTTTAAATGAGTCAGCGGATAATATTAACACGAGCTCGAGGCTTGATCAACCGAGAGTTGTGGAAATCATTAAGAAGCCGAGTCATTTAACCGAAATTTCATTTATTACGAATAGAGAATTAAATAAGTTGATAAGAGAAGGAGTTATCTTGAAAAAATACAATTATTTTATGTATGCGCCAAATAAATCTATTATTTACTTAAATACAATTTCCCGATCGCCAATGACGCGAGCCGGATTGGTGAGGGATTTGTATTATTTATGTAAGGATGAAAAAATTGAAGAAGTATGCATACTTAGAAATGAAAATAATAGAGAGTTTATTGCGGGATTTATTGATGAAGTCAAAAAATATGAGGGGTGGTCCGGACCACGCATATGTGTATTAAATAAGGCGCAAAGAATAAATAACGTAGACGACATACGGGTCATACTTAATGATTTTCACCTTTTGCCCACTAGTGGCCACGCGGGCATAAGGAGAATGACAAATAATATAAAAAAGTTTTATTACTGGCCTAGTATGCACAAAGATATAACTAATTATGTTAGTAAATGTGAGCAATGTCAAAAACAAAAGTATTCAGTAGGTATAAAACAGCAAATGGAAATTACAACAACAGCCAATTCAGCTTTCGAAAAGTTATTTTTAGACATAGTAGGACCAATTCCTAAGGACGATAATGATTATGTTTACATACTTACCTTGCAATGTGAGCTGACTAAGTTTACCGAAGCGTATCCATTACACAGTAAAGATGCGGTAAGTGTAGCGAAAGCCTTTGTTGATAATTTTATTTTAAGACTTGGCATACCTCGTGAAATTGCTACCGATCGAGGTTCAGAGTTTATTTCAAATACGATGAAAGAGATATGCCAACTCTTAAAAATAAATCAACTCACTTCAACAGCTTACCACCACGAGAGCATTGGAGCGCTGGAGAATTCTCACAAAAGCCTAGGTGCGTATTTACGAATTAATTGCGAAAATAAAACGAATATGTGGAGCAGCTGGTTACCATATTGGTGTTTTTCATACAATAATACTGTACACACCGAAACTAAATACACACCACACGAATTAGTATTCGGTAAGAAGTGTATTTTACCAGGTAACCTTACGAATAGTGTGGTAGAACCTTTATACGCTCATAATAATTATGCGTTAGAGATGAAGTATCGGCTTCAATTAGCCCAAAAAGAAGCACGTGACAATTTACTTCTCAGTAAAACAAAAAGAAAGATAAACTATGATGTTAATGTAAACCCAGTATATTATAACAAAGGTGATTTATTACTATTAAGAAATCCATCTCAAAATAAAATGGAACCAATTTACTTAGGACCTTATTTAGTTTTAAAAGATTTAAACTGTAATGTCAAAATTTATAAAAATGGAAAGGAAGATATTGTACATAAAAATCGCACAAAACCTTATGTTTCAAAATAATACCTTTTCTTTGTAACTTGTTAGCTTTTTCAAAAAGCATTGTACTATGTATTTCAATTGTTAGTTTTAGTCACCAAAACGTAAAGTTATATATGTAATCAATATTGTATACTTATTATTACTAGGATAGCAGTGTAACAAAGTGAAATGTATTTGTTATATAACACGCTATACCAAGTGTAAAAAAAAAAAAAAAAAAAATATTTATATACGATTTATTTTTTTTTTCTTTAAGAAGGAAGGTGTGAGAGTATACTTATTATGCCTAGTAGGTTAATCATGTACGCGTATATAATCATAATTTCTAATAATAAATGGGCAGTATCAAGACAGCATTCGTTCGTTTAATTCATCTCCTTAGCTAATCCCTATAACCATGGGTGTCCCTCAAGGATCTATTCTGGGCCCTTCTCTATTTTTAATTTATATTAATGATTTGCCATTCTGTGTTAAAGACTTATGTAAGATTGTATTATTTGCTGATGACACATCGCTCATTTTTGACATTGATAGAAGTAAAAATAATTTTGATGACGTAAATAATACTCTCTCGATGGTCTTAAATTGGTTTACAGTGAATAACCTACAGCTTAATGCAAAAAAAACAAAATGTGTGAATTTTGTTCTTCCAAACGTAAGACAAGTAGATGTAAGCTTAAAGTTGGACGGCGACAAATTGGAATTAGTCGAATCGACCGTCTTTTTAGGTATTAATCTAGACTCAAAGCTGCAGTGGAGTTATCAGATTTCTATTCTTGCCCGGAAGCTTAGTTCAGCTGTTTTTGCGATTAAAAGAATTAGACAACTTACAGACGTTGCAACATCTCGTCTGGTCTATTTCAGTTACTTTCATAGCATCATGTCTTACGGTATTCTTCTTTGGGGAAAGGCAGCAGAAATCCAGACTATCTTTCTTCTTCAAAAACGAGCTATTAGGTCTATCTACAATCTAAACACTCGAGACTCTCTTAGGGAGTTATTCAAGCAAATTGGGATTCTCACCGTTGCCTCACAGTACATATATAGCTGCATCTTATATGTGCATCAAAACATCAATTTGTTTACTAAAAAATGTGATGTGCATAATAAAAATACAAGAAATAAGTTTAAAATAGCAATACCACGTTTCAGACTTCAAAAGTTGTCACGTAGCTTTATGGGACAAAGTATAAATTACTATAATAAAATTCCCGCAAGTATCATAACATTGCCTCTCATTCAGTTCAAACAGTACATTAAAAATACCTTACTACAAAAAGGTTATTATACTACTGACGATTATCTGAACGATAAGACAGCTTGGGTTAATGAATCTCCATTGGGATCTAATGTGAAATTTTTAATAGGGTAGTCTGAATCTTGTACACCTTTTCCTATGGTTAGTGGCTGATGTTGGATATTTGTGACCTTTTTCTTTTTAGTTTTTTTAATTAATTGCTGAGATAGCCTGAGTAGTCATGCTCACTTAATTGCCCCTGGGGTGGTGGCGCTATGTGGCGGGTCGTTACATTCCCTCTGATATGGTTGAGTGAAACGATGGCTGACACATACATCATACTTGTGCACAGGTGCCACCTTTGGGGGCTGGTCTGCTCTGGTTAATCTTACACTTTTATTGTAAGTAATCATATTATGTCATCTCCCGCAGTAATTGATTGTATGATTTGGTTTAAAACATTTAAAAGAAAACTGTAT
The DNA here is from genome assembly GCA_951394215.1 of Glyphodes perspectalis. Lineage (NCBI taxonomy): Eukaryota > Metazoa > Arthropoda > Insecta > Lepidoptera > Crambidae > Glyphodes > Glyphodes perspectalis. The sequence goes on along the minus strand of OX596208.1, from coordinate 16,005,850 downwards.
ATTACTCATGTATATTTTGACGCTGAAAAGAGTAACTACCGAGTTTCTTGCCGGTTTCTTCTCGGTAGAATCAGCATTCCGAACCGGTGGTAGATTCACATTGCTCTAAAGATTTTGTAAAATTGACGATTTATAAGTGCTTTTTTAAGGCCTACATGAATAAAGAAATTTTGAATTTGAATTTGAATTTGAATCCCGCTAGAGGCAAATGTTTCTTGTGATGAACATGGACATTTGTACTCGAGTCATGGATGTTTATAAACGTATTTAAGTATGTCTATCCGTTCACCTAGTATCCATAGCACAAGCATATATGCTCAGTTTGGAACTAGGGAATTGGTGTCTGGCGAATTTATTATTATTATTATATATTATATTACAAATATCTGAGGTCAATGAGGGTTTTCACAAATACAAAAACTGCCAGATGGCACGATGGAGTCTCGTGGTCTTATCACTGTCACTACTGGCACCTTGTTGACAGCATGTCAGTTTGTTCAGAAAACCTACCAATGAGGAGGGTGATAAGACTGTTCGTCACAGTTACGCCATCTATCTGATGTTTTAATTCAAAAACCCCTCATTGATGAAATAAATATTTGCTAATTTGAGAATCACTATCAAAACAGACCCCAACTAGAAAGATTAAGAAGACTGTTAAATAATTAACTACATAAATTCCCAAATCAACCATTACCTCCCTGGCACACAGTTAAACAGTTCACTGAATGGATTAAAGAAACAAAGTGTTGGTAATTTATCGCGTCTTGTACCTTAATACTGCCAAGTTTCGTTTGAAATAGAGCCAACATGTCACTGGAGTGGCGGCAAAAAATTACTGAAAATTGCAGATTTTGATACAAGTTCTGTATGAATTATGTACTAAGGGTATTAACTTCTAGTGTGACGATTTAGGTATTAAGTAGAATGATTTATGGTTGCTTGGTATAAGTTGACCAAATTTTTTTTTTTTGTATTTAATTTTTAACGTTCGCGTTGCAATATTACTAGAAGCACTACGGGACAAATCGTTTGGGACTACGAGTAATCGTTTGTTGTACCGTGTTCATGACAAACGATTTATGATGATATTATATAGTTGTTTCTGCTTGATAATGTCAAATTTTCACTTTTAAATTTTTTAAGTCTCGTATTGCTTTTATTTAATATTTCGTAATTAAATATAAGTAATCATATGTAATGTTTATTGTAATGCCTTCCAATGTCGCCTACTGTTTAGCATAACTGTTTGGCATTGCCTACTGTTTACCATGTACCAGACGCCATCTTCAGAAAAGGTGTCCGCAGAAAACCAGCGTCGTGGCACACTGTGTCTCGACAATAGCTGAGCGGAGGCCTATTTGGCTACATATAGTTTAGTATAGTTATAGTTTTAGTTTGTAAGCAAATTTTGTAATGTGCCAAATAAACATTTATTCTATTCTATTCTATTCTATTCTAAATTGTAGGTATATACATAATTGTTAGAGCAATTAAACTGAACTACCTGCTACTACGAAATAAATTCAAGTCTTTTATCAGTCTGGGACCAAAAATTATGTTTCAACTACGAATGCTTGTATTGGGTGGGGATCGGACCCAAAACTCTTGGCGCATAAGACACATTCACTACCAAATGCGTCATCGAGTTAGTTTATTGATGCCCTATGATCAGTATAGGTCCATTGGTTGAGTGTTCAGAGACCCTGGCCATGAAACCAAGGGTCTGAAAGAATTTGAATCCTAAGGGCAAATGTAACGTGTGAACAATAAAATTTTTACTCGAGTGATGGATGTTTATAAACGTATTTAAGTATGTCTTCTCGCTCACCTAGTATTCGTAGCACAAGCTTATAACCTTAGTTTGGAACTAGGGAATTTGTGTGCCAGTCTGGAGCAGTTATGACGAACGTGATTTCCTGGAACCACACTTTCAAATCAGTTGGTTAGTAATTTACTAGATTTGTAGTTGAGCAGGCGACAAGCTGACTACTTATCACTACTTCTTCACAGTTTTCTATTAAACCTAATTTTAATTATTTTTTTCTATACATGGCTGTAGAAGCATGGTTTCTTCCTTCGGGAATTGCGATTGCGGTAGTATGTTCTAAATGTCATCTTGTCAAAAAAAAAGTAGTCTACTCTTTCTTAGTAGCTTTTATTCTTTTGCGACTGGCTCAATGGCGCATTCGGTAGTGACCCTGCCCCATGCGCCAACAATTGTGGGTTCCATCTCCACCCAGGAGAAACATCCGTATGATGAATACTCGTGTTTGTTCTGTATCTGGGTGTTAATATTTAAGTATATATTTGTAATACCACTGTTGATTCTGATATCCGTAACACGAGTGCTTAAGCTGCTTACCTCACGAGTCGGATTAATGTATGTGATGTCGTCGTCGGATATTTATTTATTTATTTTAAAATGCACGAAATCCCTCATTGATTTTTTTATCAAACAAACTCGCTCACAGCCCCGCTCTCCTCTCCCACCTCGGACCAACATTACACCCAACCTTATTTCTCGCAATCTTCCCCTATCCTGCCTAACATGGCACGTACGTGCTTGTTTTCTTTTAATTACGTCGGATCGAAAAACTTGGGGGATTTCCAGGGGTAGGGGGTAGGTTTTATCTTAATAAGGCACGTTATTACTGGGGGGCGCTTGCAAAGGACGGGGATATTGCTAATATTGTAGCTATCTGGATGTTAACGGTGACAATTTGTGAACTAAGTTACTGCGTTGCTATGGTACGTTTTTATATTCTTATACTGCTAGGTAAGTATATTCTGTTTTGTAGAATTAAAACGGGCTTGGATTTTCCTTTTTTCTCTTTTTTTCTTTTTTTTATTCTATTTTGCAAACATAGTTTTGGTTATTTTATACATTCTACAAAATAAAGCTCTCTGTGTAATTTTGGGAAATGTTCATATTCCTGGTCTTAAGTCTAAATTACTTTGTGTAGTCCAGATAAAAGCCATACAGTGTTAAGTTCAATAATCAATTTTATCACGTGTGTAATGGTCCCGGTATCTATATTTAAATCTGTCGATATATTTCTCAGAATTAAAGTTAAGTAAAAACTAGTAGCAATAGATACCTTTTCAGAGTCTGAAAATCAACAATGCAAGTCTTCATATTTAAGTATATCTTTAATTTTATTATATAGGTTTATGTTTACAAGCCTTTGTTTCTGGTTTTGTAATTACCATTTACAATACCTACATCGTAACCAAAAATACTTTTGATCGGAGGGTAATCACATACCCAACACCCAATACACCGTTAGTCGCTTTTTACAATATCTAGCATATCGTAACGACAGTTCAGACATCGCATGAACAGTTAATAATTTATTTTTGAGTCCTAAGTTCACATAGCATGGTTGATTAATTAAATAATACATCTAAAGGAATATTATCCTAAATGCTAACATCATATTCTTAGCGTCAAGTCCCGTGCTTAGATGGGATCCGCTTAGACTATGACCCAAGATTTAGCAAGTCTGGTAATTACATTGAAGAGATTGCCGACCTGACCTTCGTAACACTAAGATAGGGGAACCAGATTTTTTTTTGGATCATGGTTAAAAATCTCAAAGACGTTTGAATTTGGTTTTCGCAGGTTTCACCACGATGTTTTCCCTCACTGCTAAGCTAGTTTTATAAATACGCACATAGATTTGAAAAATCCAGGTACGTGCGTTCGAAACCGCACACCTCAGCTATAAGGCGCGTGTCCTTAGTATTGAGCTCCGCTCTCATCGCATGAATTACACATTTTTCGAAACAAATAGCCATCTGTAACTCCAAAATCTAATGGCATTCGTTTATGTTTACAAGCGCCTAGCTCTCGAGCTGCACCATCAATCATGCGATATCGGCGTTGTTCCACCTTTGTTTCTGTCATCGAACAATTCTTCCATTCTCGACGCCCGTGATAAATGTGTGGAACTGCCGCCACGAGTATTAGTGGGAGCCGATCTTTGTTTCATTGTTTATGTGCGATGGGAATCCTTACTAGTATTATGAATGCGAAAGTAATATTTAATATCTGGCTATTTTTCTTCACGTTTGAACTACTGAACTGGTCGCAATGAAATTTGGTATACCCAAGGTTTAACTCCTGAGAGGATTTTTATTTAGTAGAATGTATAGATCCCGTTTGGCTGAATATGGTTAAAGGGGCCAGCTGTCCCTTTGAGTCTGCCTACCCCTTCGGGGATAATGGGAGTAATGTTATGTGTGTGTGTAGATCCCATGCGACACACAATAGAGTCTAAATAATGGACAAAATTTCACACAGGGCGAAATTTGGAAACATCCCCCGAAGGGGTGGGCAGAGTCAAAGGAACAACATGCCTCTTTAACCAAATTCAGCTAAAAATAAAACTGGGCTGGGTTAGATGGAAAATTGTGAAAACGTAGTGACACGTGGCTAACTTGTTGCCTATACAATCACAGACCCAAAACCCGATAGGTATACCATTAGTCGCCTTTAACAACATGCTAGGCAAGGAACACAGTTGGCACATTATTTTTTAGTTCCAGACCAACGTCGGACGAGCTACGGGAAAAGCTAGAAAGAAAATTTGTTTCCGCACAAATACCATTAATATTAGTAGCATGTGCTAATAAGTTTGAATTTAAGTCTACCACCGAAAGTCTTCATAGGCAACTTAGTTCTTGTATTTACATATCTTCACTATTTACTTACGCCAATTTTTTACTAAATCAATATAAACGTATTTTATAATAATCTTCTATAATTTCGAGAACATCCCTTGGTATTACACCATCAATCATGCGATTTAGCGCATTGTTTCATCACCTTTGTTTCCGTCACCGCTCAATGCTTCCATTCTCGACACTCGTGATAAATGTACGAAACCTAAGCCACCAGTAAGAATATTAGCAAAGGATGTTACAAAATTCTTTTTTTTTATTGATATTTTTTGTAATATAATAGTATATAAGTAGTCATCTAAATTTATTATTATATTTTAAATAGCACCATAGAAACTTACGGAAAATGATATCTATCATGAGTTTAATTTCCAAATTTCACTAGAAGCCACTGGAAAGTTATGCTGTACAGATTTTGGTTCCACTACCAGATGTTGGATACAAAGAGCCTATTCGTATTTGAGCCTATGGGTCTATTTGTATTTGAGGAAAAAAAACACTATGCCTAAATTTCCAAAGTTTACTTGAAGCCATGAAAAGTTCCACATTGTGATTGCATCATCAAATGAGTTGCATGACATCATAACGTATCTTGCTAATATTATAAACGAGAAAGTTTGTATGGATGGATGGATAAATGTGTGGATGTTTGTTACTCTTTCACGCAGAAAGTACTACATGGATTTTAATGAAACTTTACAATAGTATAGTTTATACATTACAATACCACATAAGCTATGTTTCATCGATGTACCACGCGAGCAACGCCACGGACAAAAGCTTGTTTTTAATTTGAATAACCTGTCATTATTGCTAAAGCGATACACTGGTAGGTGTTTGAACATAGATGAACAATTACGAGCACGACCCGAGTACGCCCTACGGAGAGGAATTAATAAGGCTTTATATCAGGATAATTAACGCAATTTGAGCTAAGTCGCGCTCAAATGCGTGCGTCATTGTAACCCGCTAAGTATATTGGATTTACGTGCTTATGTACCTTTGACTATCGTCGGATGCGACGTGTATTATGTATTGTTATAATGTGTGTTGTTAAGTAACTAGCGGTAGCGTTTTGTCTTAAGAAGAGAAAGACGAAGGTATAGATAGTCTTAATATCGACAGCCTTGGTCTAGTGATCGGAGATCCTGGCCATCAAACTAAAGGATTAAAACCTAAATAAAAATGTGTATGTGATGAACACGGTAATTCGTTTGTTGATAAAGTTTTAAAGCTAAAGTTGTAAAATGCTTAGTTTAGATCTAGGACTTTAAAATTGGAAATTGTTCTTAATGTCTGCAATTTTTTTTTGCAATTGATAAAGATGATGATTAATAATCACAAACCTAACACCGAATACACCACTAGTTGCGTTTTACGACACATTAGGCTAGGAATACAGTTGACAGAATATTTTTGAGTCCCAGACCAACAACAACAACAACATAACATCACGCTTATAATTCCCGAAAGGGTAGGTGGAGTCGAAGGGGCAGTAAGTCCCTTCAACCGCATTCAGCCAAAAATAAAGCCGGGCTGGGTTAGATGGAAAATTGTGAAAAAGCAGTGACAAGCGGCTAACCTGTCGCCTACACAATCACACACCTAAAACCCGATTTACCATTAGTCGCCTTTTACGATATGCTAGGCAAGAACCACAGTTGGCATATTCTTTTTAAGTCCCAAACCAACATGGGACAGTGGCAAGCTGTGTGTCCCAGACCAACAATGTGATATACCTATCTAGCTCGTAGTTCGTGATTTGCACCACGTCCCAGTTTACACGGCTCGGATCACGCGCATCTAAGTCGCTTTGACTCTAATTTCAATTTCGGCTCTTCCTTCATCTAAATAAATGTTTGAAGATGCTGATTACTTCGCGTAAAGACATTTTTGTGTAAACGTCTTTAAGATATTTTTCGACGTTATTAAGCGGCAATACTTTTGGGAAGTAAATGGTTTTATTAATTTTGTGTTTTTCTTGTTTCAGGTGAGTCGCGATTTCGGTTTCGTTTGAGTGGAAAATTTGTTTTGTGAGTGGGTAAGCAGAGGACCAAACTTTAGTCTTTAATACGACACCTATTATTTTGTAGTCGTTAGTGAAGCATAAAAATTGTATCATTACTGCACATTTGTAGTAACTTGAATATACAGGATTCTTACTAATAATTTCCTTTATTGCCAAGCTAGTTGGTTAATGCTTTACGCACCATCACCCTGACCGGGGGAGGCAGGGTGGTGTGTGGGACTCCCGGGGACCTCTGAGGCCCCTCTTCCGGCCAAGGATGGTAAATGGCCGAGGAACTACTTACTAAAACCCCGCGGTACCCCTCATGGCTCGAGTGGAGAAGACGTTGTGAGTATGGCTGAGCCTCTACATCCACGACGCCCTTCAGCAACTGGCCCGCCCTACACAGCGGACACCACATGCCCTCTCCCCCCCCCCAGCTGGGGGGGGGGGAACGAAAATAGCAGGGGTACCGTACTATTTCCGTCCGGTGTCAAGCTAGTTGGTTTGAACCAACACACCTTGTCCTTTTTAACCATTGAGCCATCTGGTCATAATTAAAGCGAATATATAGCTCATTAAATAGGCATGTTCAAATTAACCAAACCACATCAAAAATACCTCTATTAAATGAAGAGGCTTAAAATTAAATCAGGTAGGTATCTTCTAGTTCCGTTTCAAAATTGCTATATTGCTAATTTGAAGTAATAAACTCACAAATTGATACACTGCCAAACCCAATAAAACAAGATCTTGTACCTACGTAACATGAAATTTAACTGGAAATGATGGCTCAACGTCTCCTATTAATATTTGATGGAGCATCATAAACCTGTCTTATATGAAACAGGTCCGATTTGTGGCTCACTTGAAAAACATTTGAAAACATACAGCCACTTAACACGGAGGTTAAAACGATTTTCGATGAAAGAGTTAATGTTAGTAAAAGTTCTAAGAACAATTTTTACACTATTGAGTGAAGGTGAATCATAAGTATTTGATGTTTCGCGTAGTCACCGTAATGTAAGGAGAACGATGGTGTTTCAATTAATACAGCTTAAAATTATGGGTGCTTTTTCACAGGTTGAGAAATATTATGTATTTAAGTGCTAAAATTATATAATTCATATTTTTGGCCTTACGGTAGTCGAAAAGCAAAATCTCACATATTTTAGTTACTTAACCTGAATATTTACTATTTACGAGATAACATCATTCTCACTTTAATACTACAGCAAATTTTTAAATTTCTAATGCTTACGAGTAGATTACGAATATGGAATCTTGCAGATCTACCAACGTTAGCTCCGAATAAATTTGCTTAAACCTTACACCGGCCCAGATTATTCTTTAAGCTCTAGAAATTGTATTTGGTTTCCTTTCTCAGTGTAAGAACAATTTGAGCACATTTTAGGAGGCTTCTCGAACTAACATACGTTTATTTTTTTTGTAAGGGCTGATTTTACAAAAGTCAGATAAAAGATAATAATCGAATAAATCACAATCCGGACGATTGTAAAATGTCATTGCCTATTTCCTGAGTGAATTACCACACGACATCCGCAAATTAGTGACTTTATACTTAATCGGTTGGTTAATTCTTATCTGACTTTTAAAAAATCGGCCTAAATTCAATAAGTTTACTACTAGTTATTTATTCAAGTCAAGTAGAATTGAGTCATTTTGGCTTACCTACTTTTTCTAATGTTTATGTATAATGTAACATTTAGATCATTACATATTTAGAGCAGTTTAAATCTCACGATTTAAAATATTCAGCTCCAAATTCCATAATTAACAACCACTGGTCCATAATACCGTTCCAAAACTTCTAATAAACCTCAACTCGAAACCATCCTAAAGAATCTCCCAACACATTCGATGAAAATAGCTCACAATCCAAGGATGCCTAGAATTCTAACCCCATAATTGTTTCTTGACATCAGCAATTCCATAATACAGTTCAGAAATTATTAATACAGCCAGCGACGCGTTCGGCGTGATGCCGGCATCCGGCCCCATTCTTTGGTGCGGATTCCAGAGCGTAGCTATGTCGCCTTATGAATATTATGCACAATACGGTATACAGAATACGTTATCCCATGTTGGTGTGGGGCTTAGAAAGAATGTACCTACTAATATTGTTCTTGAATATCGTAAACAGAGAATTATGTCTACACTAATGTTATAAAGAGGACTGATTTGATTATATTCAGTAGGCTCTGAAACTACTGGACCGATTTTAAAAATTATTTAATCAATGGAAAGATATTATCAGCAAATAACATAGGCTATAATATTTTATCCCCATATTCTCACGGGAACGGGAGCTGCGCAGATGTAATCGCAGGGCGCTGCTAGTGTAGGACAAAATACATTTATGTCACTTTTTACAATCAAACGTCTAGTCTGAGGTTATTTTTTTATTTTCTTTCTCCAAAAATGGTTAACAGAGTAAGTTCCGTTAGTTTGACTCTTGTCAATACATTTTTACGATTTTTCTTTCACAGCATTTTTTTTTTTATAAGTACTTTAAAGCAATTGTTTATCTTCTATTTAAACCTTTAGGGTTGTGAGTGTAATAGAATGTATGTATGTATGTATATATGTATGTTATATTGGATATAGCCTCCTCGCAGGGTTAGGGCATCGACGCTTTTTCGGCAATATTTCATGACGTTACGCCACGTTTGTTAACGAGCAAGGTTGTGAAATATCTTTTGGGGGCAAGGTTCTACCGCCTTATGTAACAGCCATTGTGTTCCAATGCCGTTACATTATTGAATTTTTACAACAAAGATCAGTGTGGATATTTAAAGGTTATTATTTTGTTATATTACATTAATTGTGGAAATCTGTTATTCTTTAGCCACTTAAAAACACAAAAACGAATTAATCACACTATTTCCAGCTGTTAACTTACAAATTATCTTAATCTGGTTTTAAGATGTAAAAATTGTAAAAATGATAGATTTGCTTCAACAGATTTCTGTTGAAGCAAATCTATCATTGTACATTTTCTCAAGACGATGCATGACAGAATTCTGAGCATAATTACTATGCACTAGTATGCAGCTAAAAAGTTTTGTGTGTCTGATACAGGTCGAGGGAGTACTCAGAGAGACCTTATTATATACTAGCTGTGCCAGCGGTGTCACCCGCGTTTATGGTTAATATTATAAAGACTATTTCCGTCATACATGATTTCTATGTAACTTTAACCATTAAGGCTGCACACGCGACGGAAGCTTAAAAAATGGAGTAACTTCTCCCGTTTTCCTAACATTTCCCTTCACTACTCGGCTCCTATTGATTGTAGCGTGATAAAAAGTATACTATAACCTGCCCAGGAGTATGAAGAATAATTATACCAAGTTTCGTTAAAATCCGTCGAGTAGTTTTTGTTTCTATAGGGAACATACAGACAGACAGACAAAAATTTTACTGATTGCATTTTTGGCATCAGTATCGATCACTAATCACCCCCTGATAGTTATTTTGAAAATATATTTCATGTACAGAATTGACCTCTCTACAGATTTATTATAAGTAAGTATAGATTATATAGATAGTGATCTTATTATTCTGAAATTCAATGCATTATTGTAACTTGCAAAAATAAAAGGTCTTATATTACCTAAAAGACAACATATAGCACGTTCGTATCTCCCCTCCATCAAAACATCTGTCATACATTCAAGTCTCACTCGGCTACTCCCAATTCCGGATGAGTACAGTTTTGTATTGGCGTTTATTTAATAAAAACGTTATGTCGGCAAATAGCTCACAGATATTGATTAGGGTTGTCAGAGTGGCGTGGTCTAATTTACGAGAGGAGCGATTAGTTGGTTATTATAAGTTGGTACTAGCGGATCCGGAAATAAAGGAGCGGTGGGGATAGGAGCGTGAAAATGACTTTACGACCTATTCTCATACTTACTGAACATACGAAAAAAAAAATCATCAAAATCGGTTGAGCCGTTTCGGAGGAGTGCGGCCACAAACAAGGTGAGACGAGATTTTCATATAATAAATTAGGCATATGTTCAACAGTGGACGCAGATATTCTGAGAGAGATAGAGAGAGAGAGAGAAAGAGAAAGAGAGTGATAAGAATTGTACCTATCTGTTTTTTGTTCAGTGTTCTGAAAAGCGGCTAAGATAAGTAGGACACACGCTAGTTCAAAATACTAATATATGGACCTGATTTTGCGATAGGCAAATGCCATTGTGAGGAAACTGTCGTGAAATTTCATATTCAGCAGGTAACTAACAATTTAAACGATACCATTCATGGTGATCGTTTTATAGACTCGTTAAATCCAGGACCAAAACTATTTTACCTATAGGCTTTTGAAAGAAATGTAAATAATATAAATTTTTAAAGCATAGAGCACAATCGACTGACTTGACTATAATAATTTGACATTGCACGTAGCCTGCTACGCTTCGCTAGAATTAAGCCAGCTTTTTCCACAATCCTTTTGAGGTCTATTAGGTATATCTATAAGGGAAAAAAATTCGACTGGCTCGATGGCGCATTCGGTAGTGACCCTGCCTCATGCGCCAAGAGTTGTAGGTTCGATTCCCACCCAGGACAAACATTCGTATGATTAATACTTGTTTGTTCTGTGTCTGGGTGTTAATATCCAATATTTAAGTATATATTTGTAATACCACTGTTGATTCTGATATCCGTAACACAGGTGCTTAGGCTACTTACTTCGGAGTCAGATCAATGTATGTGATGTAGTTGGATATTTATTTATTTATTATTTATTTTAAAAAATGATATGACGAAACACAAGTCGACTGTCATCGCTATTGCCTCTAAATTGGACCGTATACCTCCTACGACGTAGTTATCTGCAGCGGGAAGCGTCTGAGGCGTCAACCTCTATAATTGATTGATACATCGACAGCTCACCCCTATTTTTAAAGCAACCTTTATTGTTAGCACGGAAATATAATAACCTAGCCACACGTAAAGGTCTTTGTTCACTTATGATGGTGCAACGTTCGACCCATAGTATATGAAAAACCTCATAATTATTGAGTTTCTTCATATACTTTTGGTTTAAATGAGTAAATGAAATGTCAGATTACATAAGATGATTAGATTCCAAAATAAGTAGTCGTGCACTTTAAGGGAAGTCAGAATCAAAGAAAACGAACACATAATAGGTATACATATATAAATATTATTGACTGGCTCGCTGATGCATTCGGGAGTGAGCCTACCCCATGCGTCAAGAGTGGTGGGTTCGATCCCCACCCAGGACAAACATTTGTATGATGAATACTTGTGTTTGTTGTATGTCTTGGTGTAAATATCCAATATTTAAGTATATATTTGTAATACCACTGTTGTTTCTGATATCCGTAGCACAAGTACTTAAGCTACTTACCTCGGAGTCAGAACAATGTATGTGATGTAGTCGAATATTTATTTATTTATTATATCATATCTTCCAAAATAATATGTACAATTAATAAACAGAACCAAGAACACCGAAAAACAAAGGTAGATGCTATTAACTAAAACAACAATGTCCTATTTTCAATATAACCTTCTCTTCATACACTTTAAATTCATTGTTCAAAAGCTATGAAGACAAAAGCAAATCTTTTACTGTGTCTCAAAAATCTAGAAACGTTTTAATCAGCTTCGTGAATTCTTTGAAAGAAAAACAAAACGACTAAAGAACCTACATAAATGAATCGTGTTAATAGACTAAAGAAAGGTGTCGACTAAAATAATGACTAAGAAGTTTGTTTGAATGTTTTATTGTTTAAACTTATACAAATGGAATATTCCCAAAGATGCTAAAGTATTATCATAATATCATATAAAACAATATTTAATATTTACCCTAGCATATTAAATTTCGTGCCTAAGTCAAATCAATTATCGTAATTTAATTAAGTGTGCCAAAAGTTATCACCCTACGAAAGGACACTGTACTTTATATCTCAGAGAAATTAACAAATCGTATAAAGTTACATATAAACTTAGAATGATCATACGAAAATGAAATAATTATAATTAGAATTATATAGTCATGTAACATACTGTGTTCCGTTGTGAGCAAATGGTAGTTTTAAGGCGATACATTCAAAGGGAATAATGCGGCAAAATAATTAATTAAAAACTCCACCCACGCAAAAACGTTCACCATTACAACGCCACTAAATAAGTCATCTAAGCCACAGCCGAAATCATAATCGGACCATACAAAAGCTTGGCCCACTGTAGCTTTCCAAATACAACCGGAATAAAAAGGTCCCATTATCCGGCACCAACAATGGAGACGGAACTCCGGATACCAGTTGCAACATTATAATAAAAGGTAACTGCGAATGGGTTTCCCGGATAAAATTTTATTGTGAGATCGACAAAAGAGAGGACGGGGAGAGGCTGCAGTAATTCACAGCGTTGCGACTAAGTCTTGCTTCGTACAAGGGAAGGCTTTAGCCGAGCTGGGTACGGAAGCTGATGTATCTATGTGACGGAATGGAAATGGATGTGAGGAAGATTTTGTGGTCTTTGTTTACTTTGAGAGCGGTACGTTGATGGTTTGGGGCTGTGGTTGAAAACAATTTTCAATCATAAGTAACACTTGTATTGGATGAGATTGAAAGTGACAGGTTCGGTCTTCGAAATCTTTGAATAGATGTGCGTTGAGTCTTGTATAGATGTCTGCTATATGTAAAGCTTTACTTAATTGAAGTTTCCATAACATAATTTTGAGCTACTTCGGGAACCGTGTAATATTATGCTTATCAGTGTTCAAAATTATACCTAATAGAAGAGTGACGCCGATACAAATTTTGTCACAGAATTCTTGCCTAAAATCACATCGTACAGAACCCGTGACCTAATAATCATTCGTAACAGTGTAATATACATTATAAGAGTTTAAAACATGAATGAAATGAAAGCAGCAAAAGGCTTTAGTTTAATATTATCACGCCCATAATCCCTGAAGGGGTAGGGGTAGGTAGGATGCCCCGTTAATCACATTCAGCCAAAAGTAAAACCGGGCTGAGTCAGATAGATAATTGTGACAAGTGACTAGCTTGTCGCCTAGACAATCACATACCCAAAACCCGATATACCATTAGTCGCCTTTTACGACATGCTAGGCAAGGAACACAGTTGGCACATAATTAATAAGTCCCAGACCAACATGGGATTTAGTAACAGTCTTCAGTTAAATACGGAATGGTTGAACATGTTTTAATATAAACAATTAATTCCATGAATAGACTGTTTGTTATTGATACTTCCATATTCCCAAGAAATATTATACAAGTAATAAAATACTGTAATCATAAAAAGCTGCATGCGAATGTTTAACTTCATAGATTTCTGAGAAAATTAGGAAAATCGCATTGAATTACTAGAAAACTTTACGATAATACCAACAAAGGTTTAGGATTAAATTGAACCTTATGCAAATTCTTAGGACTTTATTAATTGTTCAGTAGCATTGTCTTTTAGATACAAGAAAAATGAAAAGACATTTACATGTTATGATTTTTGATTTAATTATAGGAGCGGTGGTAGCTCAATGGTAAGGACACGCGCCTCTTAACCGAGGAGTGCGGGTTCAAACCCGGGCATGTACCTCTGGATTTTTCAAATCTATGTACGTATTTATACCACTAGCTCGACGGTGAGGGAAAACATCGTGATGAAACCTGCAAATTCAAACAACTTTGAATTTGTAACCATGATCCAAAAATTGTCTGGTTCCCCTATCTTAGGGTTGCGAAGGTCAGATCAGCAGTCGCTTCAATGTAATTAGCAGACACGCTAAATCCTGGATCATGGTCTAAGCGGACCCCGTCTAAGCACGGGACATAACGCTAAGAGGATGATGATGATGATTTTTGATTTAATTATGAGAACATCTCCTTAGATTTTGAAATCAAATAACGTACATAGTTCGTCAGTTCTCTCTGCATAATCCGCTGGTGGCGCGAAGTTTAGTTAGTTTGTTGGCGAAAAAACATCAGATAGAAACCTACATTATCCAAATAACTAAGTAACCACCATCTAATTCGGCTAGATTCCGTATATTCTGATTAGTTTCTGTATCAAACGTGCTTAACCCTTCATTATCAGGGTTAATGGTCTTGGACAGACCCGGATTAGATGAAATATAATGTTCAGAAGATGATGACAGGGATATAACTTAGAAGGCTTACATGCTCTACTTACAACTTTAACGATAAATTAAGGCTAAATAACCGTGAAATGTATTGTCGATTCCTCATTAGCAAAACAAAAGATCGCACCAAAGCGGACTTGTCATCGTGACATGCTTCCAACTTGTAACAATGTGAACCCGGCCTTACAAATAGCAACTTCGGCGCCCTTTCTTAGTCATTTTGTAAGTAAATTTTCATTGAATAACTGCCCTAATGAAGTCCTTCTTAAAGACATGTTTCACGCGCAAAAAGATGCCACCTTTTTGCTCTTAACTCCAACGGAATACGGTCTACAATTGAAAGGATTTTTTGATGCCGACTTAAACTTGGTTTTAGGCGTTTTAGTTGGAGTAATACGTTATTTTGCCGTTCGTCATTACGGGACCCTTTGGGAAAAAGGGAAATTAATTTTGGGAGTGGTTTCATATTACAGGTTTAATTTGGGCGGGTATTTATTTGGTTTTGGGTCAATTACTGAGGGAGTTGGAGGAATGATATAACTACGGACGCACCCTGCTGTCTCATAGCTAAACTAGTTAGCTATTTACTTAAAAACACACATAAAATTCAACTGTTTCGTTAGGTACTTGTACTTGTCGAGAACTTGAACCTATTTGGCGCCAGATTTCAGATTTATTATTTTTTCACCATCGAATTACCTGCGTCTTTTGTTTTATATAAAAAAAATTAAAATTCTGATTTGTACCTCTGCCATTATTGTAAGATACAATTTATTTTAATTATATAAACCACTTTTACATATGAATTGTCTATTTTTTCGCACATAATACCATCTACGTCACGTCGGGCGGACAACATGTTTATCGCTAAAGTACTTGTGTCATAATTCAGAAATGCATACAATTCGTTTCACCTACTTAATTCTGTGGCCACGCCCACAAGAAAGTAATTGGTTTGCATGGTTAAAGAGAGTGCCGAAAGCGGTTAAACCCGCCGTACGCTGCGTGACTAACTAAATTGGCGATTATGTTAATGGGGTATTAACAAATGGGCCAATTGTCACCTTTTTAACAATATAATAGGTATGTATAGGAAGTGACGGAAATGTGCGATGTTAAGGTTAAGGGTAGTAATATTTATAAGGGTATAGGAAATTGTTAATAGCTTTTGAGCATATTTGCATTGTGTATTTCTTCTTTCTTGCTTATCATGAGTCACACAGTCGATTTAAATTAAAAAAATGTAAGTTCCTACAGTAAATTTTTCTTTTTTTTATTATTTTAATATTCAAATATCTCAGTTTTCCTTTTCATTGATACCAATAAAAATGGGAGAAATTTTCATCCATTCACCTGTTTCAAGTGAATTCACACAGAAACTAGCATAAAATAGTATTTTCACAGACAGATAACCGTCCATCCCAAAATCATTTGCTAGTAATGGAAATTAAATGCGATCATTTTGTTTGCTAGATAATAATTCCCAAAATACGATATTCATTTTGGGCTATAGCTTCAGCGGGCGTGGTCTACCAAACAAACGAATTAATAACATCCTGTTGCTGTTGTCTCAATGAATAAATAGACAGGGCTTGGTGTTTCGTGCTGTTTTGAATAGGGGAATGCAGTAAATAAGAATACGGATGTTGACTGGCTAGTCAATTGAGATATGTACTTTTTAAGAGCTGTCAAAACGAAATCACTTCATTGATTTTGTATGGGCTTGTCAACGTGTGACGTCACTAGTTTGTATAGTCAACTGAATTAATATTAAGCAGTTTTAGTAAAATCAAAAATCTTAGACTCAATATGATTGAAAATCAATAAGGTTTAACAGCATACTACGATACTTTCTTTTTCAGAATTGATATTTCAAAATTAAATATAAATGGTGTCAACATCCTAATTGTAGGTGTTGAAGATAACTATTGTGTAGCAAAAAATCAAAGCAAAATAGTCTTGATTAATATCTTTATATATATATAAATTACGCGTCACGTTGTTTGTCTGCGATAGACTCCGAAACTACTTAATCGTTTAATCAAATTTGCACACCGTGTGCAGTTTGATCCAACTTAAAAGATAGGATAGCTTACATCTCAATTTATTTAACCCAATTATATGTCATTGACTGCTAGGCGGAACGAAGTTCGCCGGGTCATAGTCTAATATATGAAAATCATTTGCCACGATGTTTGTGATCGCACTCATTTAAAACGGCTCGACCGATTTAAAATTTTATAGAACGGGTCATATAGAATATCTACTCCTCGGGTGGGGTTAACAGTTTTTTAATGGCGATGTTTTCCGGGTAAATTAATTGTTTCATATGTTTCTTCTCCCAAACTCCACATTCTCATTATATCGAAAGCATATTTCAAAATATATCGGTTATAAATATGTGTCGGTTAATTTATTGCGGTGCCCGTAAGTAGTGTATTCAGCAGAATATCCAGACTTAGTAATTAAGTAGCCATTGAAGTAAAAACCCTAATTAAAAAATAAAATAAAATAATGATCCAGTGAATAGCAACTCGAACCCCTTGTTTTTTTTTACATTATATGTGCTACCTACTCTCTAATATCTATTTAATTTGTTTTGTTAGATATCAGTGTATGGTGGGTGGGTAAGTGGATGGGTACGTGAGTTCACTTTCTCATAGGAAACCATGGTAGCTTGGTGCTATACTGTTGGCGGATTTTGCCCGAAATTTGGTATTGTGGCTGCATGCTTCGTCGCAGGACGATTTAGTTAAATTTTTATTATACTTGTAATTTATCTTTAAGTGAACTACAATGTAAGTTCTTTGAGAAATAAAGATTCTTTAAACCGAATTACCAAATACGAGGCTGCTTATTTCGTGTTTGCCACTACAGTGTATCATATTTTAGAAATGCATACAACTTGTTCCACCTACACAAATGATTGCGTGGCCACGCACACAAGAAAGTATTCAGCAGAATATCTAGACTTAGTAATCAAGAAGCCATTGATGTAAAAACCGTAATTACCAAATACGGGTCTACCCCACCACAAAAGCTACTTCATTTCAGGCAAATAAAAGAGCGAGTGTCACAACGTCCCAGATGCGAGCTGCACAAAGGACGTGCAATATATTTGAATGTGGCCAGCTTATACCGTACGTAATAGACTTGAACCGGTGCCAAGAATGCACCGATTGATTATTGATATTGCAATGCTATATTAGTTTTCGAATGAGCCTGAACTTAAGAACGATGCCAAGACGCATCCATTGTTAGCCCGGATTATGGAGTTGCAAATCCCCCTTCGTCTCAGAATTAAATTTTAAATTGTACTTGCATTTTTGCCGAGGCATTAGTATTCAACTTGCAGTTTGTGATTTATTGTTCGAATCGACAGGGTTATTTATCTTCCAGCTGCATTTTGTTTTAAAACTGTTGTCTGTTCTCATAACGACATCAGTTGGGTGTTTCGTTGAATATAGTACGTTTGTAGATATTATAATTTCTTTCAAAAGATTTAAGGATAGATTTTGATTCGAATTGTACGACTGTTAAATTTTATGTAACAACAGAGTCGTTTGTAGTGAGACTAACACTTTTACAAGTTTTTTTTAACCTGGTGTCACTTAAAAAACTAAGCAGTTAGTGCAATGTAATACAGTACTTTTATTGCAATTTTAGTTTGTAAGTAAAATCTGCTTCTCAATAAGTGAAATACCTATTGTAATTCTAATGAGAAATAATAATAAATTCTCCAGACTGACACACCAATTCCCTAGTTCCAAACTAAGCTTATGCTTGTGCTATGGATACTAGGTGAACGTATAGATATACTTAAATACGTTTAAAAACATCCATGAATCGAGTACACATGAACATTGGCCCTAGCGGGATTCGAACACGCGATCCTCGGTTTCGGGGCCAGGGTATCTAACTTATGTTTATATTTAGTAAATTAAATTTAGTAAAGTCACATACATACATATATAACATCACGCCCATAATCCCTGAAGGGGTAGGCAAAGTCAAAGAGGCAGCAGTCCCCTTTAACCACATTCAGCCAAAAATAAAACTGGGCTGGGTTAGATGGAAAATTGTGAAGAAGTAGTGACAAGTGGCTAGCTTGTCGCCTACAAAATCACATACCCAAAACCCGATATACCATTAGTCGCCTTTTACGACATGCTAGGCAAGAAACACAGTTGGCACATTCTTTTTAAGTTCATTACAGAAGAACGTAAAGAAAAACTGCATGAAATCGTTCAGCAACAAATACTCAATATGGATTTCCTTATAGACGTAGCAGGCAAGACACTATGGCCTATTTTAGATTACAAACACGGCGTAGACAATTTGCAAATTGATTTTAGGCTTGGCTCTTGGCACCGGTGTTCCAATGTCCACTCCGCTTGCTAAGCCTCTTATAGTTACCTGTTCCTTATGTCCAAGGTCTAAGGTTCAGATTTGAGTGCAAGGCGTGTAGGTAGATTGCAGCGGATTTCACAGCTCAACGCGTTCTTGACGTATTTGCCGATGCAATGACAAGGTATAAATTTAGCTATGGGAAAGTGAGGTGGTTCATAGGAGAAGGAATTTCTTTGGATTTTTGTGATTTATATATATAATCTTTATAAGCCTAACGCAGTAAGAGCTAAAAATTTCACGTTCTACGAAAAACATTGAAATGTACAATAGGCTATTTGACAGTATGAAAAATAATGAATTATTTTTTGTCATCCGCGTTCCTTACGAATTTTAACAGCGATTTCCATTAATAAATATAAAAAATATTAAATATTTTGTCCAAAAAACCCAAAATAAAATTTATTTATTTTGAGTAGGAGCCACGTGACCGTAAACGGTTGTGATTGGCTGAATGGATTGTGACGTCGCACATCTGTGAACAACCACTTATGCCATTGCCAACGCTCGAGTTTCTTGTTTTCTTACGATTTTTAACTATAGCATTGTGCATTATTTATAAGGTCAGTAATTTATTCACTTGTATAATCATGATGAATGATTTTGTAAAAGCAGACAGCGGAAACTTTCGGTCAGAATTTTCGTTAAAAATAATCCCTACTGCCTTACATGCTGGCACTGCGCACCCTTTATAGCAATTTTTTTCTAGTAAATTACAGGTAAAAACTTAAACAAACGAATGAGAACGATTCGACCTTCTTCCAACGTCTTCGTAATAACGTGTGACGCCACTCGATGCCATATTGCCGAAGTAGGCGTTTTGACAGCTCAAATAATCAGTGTATTTTTAAATATATTTTTTTATATGAAATACTTATCATAAATTAAAATAAATGATATTTCTGGAGTATCATCATTAAATAAAGTGCGATGGTTTTCAGAAATATAATAGAATAGCCTATTTTGACGCTTTCCTTGAAATGATTAAAAGTTAAGAAAACGATAGTGACCTTTTTGCTGCACAACATTTTTTTTATCTAATCCTATCATCTAAAGCGCTTATAAAACGGAGATACAAAGTTTTTCTTAAAACTAACTAACTAAACTTCACTTAACTTTTTCTTCTCGAGTTTTAAACACATGGAGGTGAAACGGTGAAATGAAGTGAAAAAAGAAATGACATTTGGTATGCTAGCATACTTGCTGGCTATAAAATACACATACTTACTTGTTCAAAACAATGGATAGACATTATACGAGTAAACATGTTTTTAAACATCCAAGAACATTTTACAGGGTTTCAATCTTGGGTGTTGATTTTGCGGCACAAATCTAATCACTAGATCAAGGGCCGTCATATTATTTATTTGCCCATCATAAGTATGCCCGAGTATACTCGTACTGTTGTTACAGTATTGATTTTGCCGCGAGATATTTTCATTTATGGAAGTAAATAACTGCACTATATTATGATGTTAGCCGCATAACAGTGAAATATCGAATAGTTTCAGGTTCCAGTCTTAAGCCGATAAGTTGCCTATTAGAGTAATAAAGATAGTGGCCCGATATTTTACGGCAATTTTATGCTCATCCCGTAGTTATGATATTTACATTTCGCTTTATAGTCGTCCCCGCTAAACTTGGAATATATCGAGAAAACTCTGAAAAGGTTACGATATTCGGAACAGTAAAATTGTTGGAGCAATCGTAAAATGAACTTTGTGTTCTGTGTTTAAGCAAATGCGGTTCAGTTTTGTATTTTATGGCCCAGTGTCGGAGATGGTAGGGCTCCGGTGATCGACTTTTTGAGAGCAAGCTGCAGCGAATATAGTTTTGCTATTTTGATTACGGGTGCTCCAATATTCAAATGCAAATAGTATCCGTATATTTTTATTATATTATTCGCTTCGACCTTATTTTTACAAAATAAAATCTGTTACTGATATAACTGAATATTGTACATACTAGTAATATATGATCTACCAGGTACATACATATGAGAAACACAAGCAAAAAAACTCAGGAAAAGGTTCACGAAAAATTTTAACTTTGTCTACTTTCGCCTCCTCATCCTTCATCCTTCATCGCAATTCCATCCACCATAGAAGCCACAATAATATGATATCTGAAGCTTGCAATATAAGGTACTTATCGGTCGTATATTTTGTGGACTTCCATTTTGTGATTCCACTTAGACCTTATTTTAAATCGCCTTTCAAAGAGGCGTGAATAGTAGATAATTAATTTTTATACAAATTTACGATTTCAGGAGGCAAAAAAGGAACTTGAAACGCTTTCCAAAAACCCAGACGGCAATTAGAAATATTTGAAATGAATCTCCTATCCAAAGCGATACTAGATATCATAAAATATTCATTTGTTATAATTACCAAGGGAACTCCTGAACCTCCTGACTCTTAAATGTCCTCTCATTAAACAGAGACGACAAGATGTTTCGCTTAAATGTGAGAGATAAAATAATGGCATTGTAAAGAGTCTAACCTCAGCACTTGACCGGGCTAGTTTCAACAAGTTGGACCCTTGCCACTTAGGATTCACTCTCAAGATAATTGCAAGACAAAATTAAATAAGCCTGTGAATAACTCAATCGAGTAGGAGAAGACGACTTTTCTTTTTGAGCTAATTTACTTTGCAAGGTCGAAGTAATTGCTTAAGGTTTTTTTATATTTTTTATTACGCAACTAGATCTTTTTGTTTTTTTTTTACTGGTAAGGCGAGAATATGTAATGTTATACTCCTTAAGCTGATGGCGTTATGTGCAAGGCATTACCTTATATCTGACATGGTTTGGGTAAGGCTGCTAGGTATTTATAACTTTTTTTGTATAATATATACATACATAGTAATGATCTCAATAATGAATATCGTGACTAATTTTAGTCCGTGTGATTGGTACTCGTGAACATTGGTACTCGAGTCATGGATGTTTATAAACGCTTTAAGTATGTCTATCCGTTCACTCAGTATCCATAGCACAAACTTAGTTTGGAACCAGAGAACTGGTGTCTCAGTGTAGAGAATTTATTCATCTATTTCTATTATTTATATACTAATTACGACGATGGTTTCAAGTACATACGTACATCAAGCAATTCTGATGTCGTTTTTAATCAATCGAAAAGTTCCAGAACTAGCACGGGTATATCCGTAGTGCATTAGTGTTAAAGTAACATAAGCACAGAATCAGAAACCACTGGAACGTTAGCAATAAACGCCAAGGTGAACGCGGTTGTAATTCTCAGAATAGACTAGCTAATATCAATCAAACGAGATGCAGAGTTATAGGCAGTGTGAGTCGAGAACTATATATGAGTCGGTAAATCAAAGGTTATCTTCTTCTTGGCACGTCTCGTGAGTAATGATAGTCAGCTTTGATCGTAGTCCTGGATTAAAGAAGTCTGGCTTTTGTCTTTTTTTTACCTTTATAATCTATAGACAGGTTATTTGTTACTTATACCATTCAAGCCGTATTGATTGTTTTCAAAGCCATAGTTAGACTTTTAATTTTTTGGGTCTCTTCTGTACGTATAACTTTGTTTATTGTCTATTTTATCTCATAGACCAATTGGTGTTAAGTAACTACCTTGTCTACGGCCGATTCTGAAAAAGGCACCAATTCAAGGATTAATCTTATTTCATAACTTCACAAAATATTAAACCTCAGCTCAGGTTAAAATGTGATGTGTGGAAATTTTCCCAAAATGCTTTGGAGAATTCCGAATGAAATACGAAAACCTGCAAAAAATCCGCAGAAGTGCGGTTTCTCTAGATCTATTTGAGAAAGCATTTCCGCTTCCACCTCTCAGATGAATCCGTATAAAACGGTCATCAGTCGGTAACCGCTTTTGAGCTCAGAAATTTCAGAGTAAAAGGCTATTTCTTATTTATCTCACTTTAAATATCATATATTTCTTATTTAAAGTAAAGTGTAGTTTGAGGGGTAGGAAATAGCTGGAATCATTTCAAATTAATCATAATAATACTATAAAGAGGAAAGTTCAATGCTCGTTTGTTTGAATTGAAGAGGTTTCGAAACTACTGGAGCGATTTGAAAAAATCTTTTACCAATGGGAAGCTACTTTATTAGCAAGTAACATAGGTTACATTTTATCCCTGTATTCTTACGGAAACTGGAATACACGGGTAAAACCGTGGGGCGCTGCTATATATTAATAACTTGGGACTTCAAGTAGCCTTAAAGTAACAGACATTATAGTTTTGTAACTTTGTTAACTCGGGACAGTGTCTTAATTTTTTTTCATTAATTTTGTAGAATGTATGGCGTGACTTCGAAAGGTCAATTCACGAGATCTAAGACAGAAAGTAGACGCGGCTAGAAGTCATAAATCGTTATCATAAATAGACATCAAAGTTACAAAACTTGGTTATAAGCCTTTGATAGCTAAGTTTCCAAATAGCTCTAAATTCAACTATAGTATAAAAAATTCCTTCTGAATTTCACGTTTATCAGTATTGACTAATCAAAACAGACTCCACTGACATACACTGTAACACACTGTATACACTTCTTGAATATCTGCTTCTTCTTTTATTTTAGTTTTTTTGATACAAAATAAAAGTTCACTATGATCACCACATTGTGATGTGTGAGTTGAAATACAACTAAGTATTATTATCGTTACTTGACGACCTTGCGTTGTTCGTTATAAAAAATGTACTGACATTAATTCCCTTCCCAATGCCAACTCAAGAGGAATGAGTGCAGTGCGAATATTACCGAATCGACAAACCCCCAGGGCATAATCCACCAGCGATCCCAAATGGCTTGTTGTCCGAAATTCCGGACGCAGCCTCATTTTTTCGCGCGGAACTTGTTCACCGCACGTGAGAACTTTTTCAAGGGGCGAAATGTGGATTTTTCGGAAAATTGGCTCAACATGTGGTTAGACCAATGCTGAGGACCTGTTTGGGAAGAGTTTTGAGTTAAGGATATCATTGTTGATGCACTATAGCTGTTTGAACAAAGCATTGCAATACCTAGGCCTTATCTATATTAATATAAAAAAATAGATAATATATTGTGAGTTTTGATGTGAGAGGTATTCTTCAAAATTAATCATACAATACGACATATATTTACATCAATAGAATTATACCTTATTAATTGAAGACACAGTATATAATTTATTTAAAGTTTCAGTTCTTTTTATAACTGAAAAAACGTGGGAAGTCACGACGGGTCGCCAATTTTTCCTATATACGATTTTAGAAATTTCCTAAGCTGCACAAATGCTTTTACATCAATCATGTGTCTTGGCACGTGTGAATCAACATTAATTCATACGTGCCAAGGTCTGTATATATTTCGCATAAAATCTAAAATTCGATCAAAAATCATCAAGTTACTTCCATCGATTACATTCCTAATTCCTTAAAATACCAAATCGAAGAAATTGCTTTAGCACGCTCCTGTGATTTTTATTGGTACTCACGTCTCGAAATACTTCGGGTCGTCGATGAAACCTGGAGTTAGTACCACTGGTGTATTGGTAGTGAAATGTAAAACAGTTTTATAGCGCCTTGATGGCGTTGACGACATGTGACAGCCAACAGACTTCCTTCTCAAGGTAGTGGGATACAATATTTCTACTTTGAATTGCATCCATCAATTTGTGGTATCTTAATTCTAATTTTGCATAATTACAATCAGATCAATTTATTTTATTCTAGCTGTGCCAGAGGTGTCACCCGCGTTTATGGTTAATATTATAAAGACTATTTCCGTCATACATGATTTCTATGTAACTTTAACCATTAAGGCTGCACACGCGACGGAAGCTTAAAAAAATGGGAAATGTTGGGAAAACGGGAGAAGTATGGAGTAACTTCTCCCGTTTTCCCAACATTTCCCTTCACTACTCTGCTCCTATTGATTGTAGCGTGATGAAAAGTATACTATAATCTGTCCAGGAGTATGAAGAATAATTGTACCAAGTTTCGTTAAAATCCGTCGAGTAGTTTTTGTTTCTATAAGGAACATACAGACAGACAGACAGACAAACATTTTACTGATTGCATTTTTGGCATCAGTATCGATCACTAATCACCCCCTGATAGTTATTTTGAAAATATATTTCATGTACAGAATTGACCTCTCTACAGATTTATTATAAGTATAGATTTGGACCACCAAAATTGACAATGCAATTCGTAACAATGTTTTTATAGCAATTTGTTGTACATGCATTGTGGACCTCTCAAGCATCTTCTGCTTTTGATCACATTTCCTTACCAAAGCACAGTTTTCTTTCATGTTTTCTGACACTGTTATCACCTTTCACTAACATTCCATTTATACGCTTAGATATCTAAAACATTACCCAGAGGAGCGACCCTGGAACAACTCTATCGGAAAAAGGCGAATGACCAGTCCCCTAGTCCAATTTACGTCTGCAGTCCCCAGCGGCTTGTCACAAAGTAGTTTCCACAATAACAGCTCCCCAACTTTATTTTAAAGGAATACGTTTCAAAATTGAAGAATAATAAAGGCGCGGATAGACCACACCTAGATTTCGGTGCTCATTTAAAAGGATAGGCTTGGTATTGCTGGATTTAGGTCAGTGGGATTGTGGTAAAAGTGAGTTGGTTGCATGCTTCAATTTATTTAAATTACGTATTTATGTAATAGGCAAGAAGATAGATTTAATAACATTTAATTCTAATAAGTGTTATTTCAATTTATTTTTGTTACAATAAACATAATAAATATCTATCTAATCCTAACAATGCAAATGATTATACATGATAATATATGTTTGAATGGTTGTAACATGAAGGCGGTCGAACAGAATGAAATGAAAATTAGCACATTAGTAGTTTTCAACGTTGAATCATTATTGTTTTCAATAGCTTGTCTTAAAATTTAAAAAAATATTACTTTATAATGATTATACACTTTCAGAATACAGCTTTTAAGTTGTCAATGTCTTCAATTAGTCTTAAATAATAAACGATAACGCATTAAACTAATATTTAGATTAGATAGAAGAATTAACGCCTTAGATTTAATATTTGCATTTTTTTAAGGCAAAGAAACATGTGAAGACACAGTTTATGAAACAAGGTTACTATGGTAAATTTCACTCGCAAATTTCAGCCCAACCTAAGACATACTTTCCATACTCAACGTTTCTTAAGAGCTTCCCCATTTGCATATCAAGGGTCATTAAAATTTCCACCCGACCAGTTTTAAGATGACAACGTTTACGAAACGCCGAGTCGTCCATTTTTAATGTTATCTCAAGCACTATGAGGCGTGTCGCGTCGTCCTTGAGCGGGGCTACCAAATTGACAATGTTTTATAATATATTTTTATTAGTGTGGGTGTTGAGAGAAATGGAATGTAAGGCGAGAGAC
Organism: Glyphodes perspectalis; assembly: GCA_951394215.1. Classification (NCBI taxonomy): domain Eukaryota; kingdom Metazoa; phylum Arthropoda; class Insecta; order Lepidoptera; family Crambidae; genus Glyphodes; species Glyphodes perspectalis. The sequence continues at coordinate 15,979,175 of OX596208.1, read as the reverse complement.
GAGGAGTCTGCTAACAACGACGAAAGGATTAAGACGTAAGACGAACGACGCTCTGTAAATAGTAATTTGTAAATGTATTTTGATAAACAAGAATTCAAGGGAAGATTTCCGTTTTCTTTCAACCCCTATACCCTACACTAATAATATTCCATGGTAGTCTTTATTAAGGCAACCCAAGAATAGCAACGCATAATTAGGCAACGCGAATTATGTAGGATTTCCAATACCTAAAGTATCTTCGAATATGCAGATATCTGTATACGGCAGCGACAAGAGGATAAACTGGGGTTTGGAAAATTTTAGGTAGGTAACTAACAATAAATTCCAATTTTGCAGCATAAAAATTTAAATTAATTTTAATTCCGGAGTAAAATATGGTCCAGAGTATATTATATAAATAAATGTAAAAATTGGTAGGTATTTTATTTCCAATAAAAGTATTTCGGATTTAACGATTCGAAGTTTAAAGCAGTTTATCTACTTACCTAACGTGTATGTAGCTATTTAACATTATCTAACTAGATTAATTTGAAATTTACAAAAAAATTACTATTGAAACTCGTCATCCAAAGTTGTATGGTCCAATTTCCAATACATATTTTGAAGTGTTTTAAGGCCTGAAAGACGTTTGTTCAGTTCCCTTGCATTATTCATGTGTCTTACGAAGTTTTATTAAGTATTCTGTGGTAATCTTAGCACTATCTAAGTGCCGACGGGTCAATGACCTGCGCTATCGAGGATCTTGATGTGGGGCATACGGCTGTCGAGTTTGGTGTACTGTAATGAAGTTGAAAATTTAGGACCTAGTGATTATTAGATTAGAGCCTTTTGTATAATAGTTGTATAAGCAGACTTAAAAGTAACATACATAGTTAGATCTTAACATATTGGTACTGGACTTTATTCCGTAGAATTGTTTAAAAATGGTGTCACGTGTATTTGATTAATATTATTTGCTGTAGGTAAACATTCTTTGAGTGGATTTTGTATAGAGCAAAAAGTGAAATTACCCACAAATGTTGCAAAAACAGTAATAGTAAAACAGCGAAAGTGACAAATTAGATTTGACGGTAAGATTAGAGTTATTTATTAGCCTAATAACTTTCTAACGCAGATACATAAGATAGACAGAGCAAGCCTTAAACTAGAGAAAAAATCTAAATAATTCATTGTAATGTAATTCTAAAAACACCTTCAAATCGATTATACTACGTCTGAGGCTTTCCTCATGAATTTTCTTAACAATCGCCAAACTACACCAAAACTTTTACAGTACTAGATATTAGAACTTTTATCAATTTAACGATGTCTTAAATAATAGACAAGATGACTTAAAAAATCTGTTTAGTCTGTCAGTTAGATTTAAAAAAAAATTTGAGCACATATTTTTTTATTTATTTGTCAAACAAACATTGACGAAAATACAATGCATTCAAGTTGCGCGTTTCGTAAGAATTTTACTATTTAGTAAAAAGTGTAAACTTAAACTTTTTATTAAATAGTGACATTGGAAGCCCCCACTCCAAGACTTTGATGCTTTGTTTTTTTTTGTTAATTTGATTAAGCCAAAAATATGTGTCTAGTTTTTTTTGTATAATCTAACCGACGAACTAAATAGAATTATAATTTTTTAATGCAGTCATCATCATTTGTTGTAATAATTTCCCGTCTGTTACTCTTTACGTTCTGTGGGCAGTGCGAAACAGTTCAGACTTAAATTTGGACTCTATTGAGATTTAGTGGTCCTCAACGATATTTACGATTCGTCGATACCCCGGATTACCATTTCATTAGCTCCCCACTCGTTTGTCTGACGGCTTTAACCCAATTAAATGCTGATTTATACTTTGAGGGCTGGTATTAAATAGTATTTGGGCGATTCTTGGCCTGAAATGTCATAGCTCGTAACTTAATTTGTTATTTTTTTGTTCTCTTAGGACTTCTTTATATAAAAGTCAAAGATATAAAAATATACAATCAATTTATGATTGCATATTTTACTCACTTTTTTGCTTTAACCAAAATTAATGTGTTGTTTTATTTTATAACTATCACTTTTAATAGAGAAATTAAGCGCCAATGATAATACTTAAGTAGTTTTCATCAACTTTGTTTATCTTGAATTTTTCAATTCTTAAATAACCATAGAGCTAGTGCGATAAAATGATGCACTCCTACTAATATCAGTAATGGCGGCCGATCTCAACGACTATTAGCCTGGTGGATAGGGTATATTAAATATCTGGATAGGGTCCATAATTCATTCATAAAAAAACTCATCCCCACACATTTTCCCCAAATTCGCCAACTAAAATCACTTTCAGCTCCGTCACTTACGAGGAAGTTCATAAAATTCTCGTCCTAAAATATTCAATGTGCACTCCGAACGGCCGGCGCATTTTTGCAGCCCCGTTCAAAGTTTAGACACACAGGCCATTTGCGAGGGTACATTCTGTAAGCAACATTAGCACTAAGTAAAGATCGTTAAAACTCTGAAGTGGCTTAGTCCATTAGCCGCGTGCCGACAGAACGAGTATGCGATACATGCCTTTCAAACTTATGCCGGTGCGTTCGTAGCCTTTTACGGCAGTCTAGTCTAGCTTAACGCTCAGTGAGTACATTAATAGTAATTTGATTTTGTTTCTTGTTGTGTATCTTAAGATTTTAACGGTAAAATACAATCACATAGGTATTATTATATGTTAATTTGTTTAGAGGAATTTTCTTGTATAAGTGTTCCAATAAGTTTAACGATAAGTTTAATTCTATTTTTGTGTGCATGCGAGTTCGCATGCTAACGACCCATTTGAAGGACTTAAATGAGAGAAAAATGAGAGAAATATTCTTATTTGGGATAGTATAAATTACATACGCAACGAAATCAAATGTATTTGTCGATTTGGTGAAATGTTCTTCATAGTTTTTAAAAATCAAATTCATAAATTTATTCTAAGTTTTCAATAAAGTGGATTTAAATAAACTGGTTTTTCGAGTAGCAATCCGAGCTTTTTCACTTAGTAAGAGACTTATATCTGCAATAAAAAGAATCACCGAAAACAGTGCAAGGAAATTAGCTTGCATGCATTAAAATGCCAAATCTTTATTTTTGAGATTAGGTTTATGATATTACTGCAATTAATCCCTGTAAATACACAAGCTAGTCAGAATAGCAGTATGAATAATATTATTCACCGTTTTACTAGTACACAATAAACACGACACTAAATCAGTGTGGGCCTGATACAATTTCCGTTAGCCAGCTAATTCAGTTCGGTAGGATACAGGTATTTACCCGTCGTAATTATTACAAAGTCGAATCAGTATAGCAACGGAACACAAACTCATTCCATCAGCTCGCCCCGTCAGCGGCCGAAGTTGCACCTAATGCCGCTCCCTCCTAATGATTGCATTACTGGATTCCCCCGGGAGCTCACCTGCGAGGCATCCCGGCTATGTATGGCCCGGAGGATAGACTGCAGCGGGATATTTTCCAATCGAATCTCATTTTCCACTAAAATCCTATAAACGTTTCCATTGATGAATTTTATCGACGTCTCAGTAAATTTAACGAATAAAATTATAAAAGAATTTTATTGATTTCTCAGCAAATTTCAGTTTAATTTCCATTTAAATCCCATTTTTACTAAAATCCATTCAAAATTGCTGTTGATGGAGTTTATTGGCTGTTTAGTTGTTTTACTGGAATTATAAAATCAATTAATTCTAATGTGTGTTATGTTTATTAATAAATTACTTTGTTTTTGGTGCATCAATTGTCCATTTAAATCAACTCAATTGTGAAATTGCGTGATTTAACTGTGACAACTAAAGTTCACCAAGTGATATCACAAGCTTTGTTGTTTAATTGTGTTTAATTAGACCAAACTCTGTATTATTGCAATTATAACATTAAATAAATTGAAACGTTTAATCAACTAACTAACTAAACTTCACGCCACTTTCCTAGCGGGGTAGTCAGAGAGAACCAAACGCCATTTAATGAACGTTACCATTAATATAATATTTCGACATAATTATGTGACTAGTTTTAACCCACGACTTCGCTTACGTAAATGTAATCTTTATCAATCCGAGCTACGATCGGTTGACTATCTAAAAGTTATTTCTAAAGATACGAAAGCAATACTTTTTGCTTGATAAAATGTACATAATAACCCCTGGCAACTTTGTATAACATTTAATACCAAATACGCTTAAAAATTTAAACAAAAACGATGAAAACTATAGGCAGCATGGGTATTCCGTGACTGGCCCGTTGGTTGAGCAGTCAGAGACCCTTGCCACGAAACCAAGGGTCGCTGGTTCGAATCCCGCTAGGAGCAAATGTTTCGTGTGATGAAAATGGACATTTATACTCGAGTCATGGATGTTTATGAAGGTATTTAAGTATGTCTATCCGTTTGCCTAGTATCCATAGTACAAGCATAAGCTTAGTTTGGAACTAGGGAATTGGTTTGTCAGTCTGGAAAATTTATTTATTTAATTTATATGAATGGCATTTTTAGACCAAAAACCAAACAGTCGTCGTTTCCGCTCTCAGACTATCACATGCGTTACATTAAAGAGTTCATTGTCATCTACGTGACTTTAACTATGTTCTTCAGTAGAGGGCATTCGACTTGTCTTCTAGCGTTAATTATGCGAACATTGTAAGTAAAATTAAACTACGTTAGTGAAACTGAAATCTTAACTTCATGAAATACTGACTTTTAATTTTTATGGCTCTATATATTAAGATCGCCAACGGGGTCCTATAATTAAACCGCTTGTACGTATATTTTTTTGTTGGCTGTATCCTAAGAGCGTTTAATTTTGAAAATTTTACTGAATGTGAATTTCTATGGCCACACTATATAACGCATAACGAATTGAAATAATACACGTACATTGAAAACGTCACGTCCCTAATTCCCGAAGGGGTAAGCAGAGTCCAAGGGACAGCAAGCCCCTTTAACCATATTCAGCCAAAAATAAAACTGAGTTAGGTTAGATAGAAAATTCTGAAAAAGTAGTGACGTCGCCTACTTACGCCAAATTGAATAATATTGAAACTAAAGAGGATACGTGCCAGCAATAACTGTAGGTTGAATCTCATCGAATACTTCTTTAACCAGACACTGACCTTTTAATTTAAAACTTTCATAACGAATATTACTTATCTTAGCGGTGGTAGCTGTTTTTTTTTTTTTTTTATTATCTGTATTTTTTTATTTTTTTTTATTTAGGGACTTTGGTCCAGAGACATGTCAGTCCCATCGAATCTTAACCTATGATGCTGTACATTTTAAATTATCGTTCTATATTTACGTAAGAGACTTAATCCTGCGCAACCATATCCACCACAAGTCTTGCAGCTTCGCTTGTTGGATTTGCTAAAATATTTAGAAACCATCCTAACTCATACTTGTTGATGTTTAACCTTCGCAAGATTAAGTCTCTTTCCTTTTTAAACTTTACACATTCCACCAGGATGTGTTGGACATCTTCCAGCTTGCCACAAATGTTACGTTGTTATGTTGTGGTAGCTCAATGGTAAGGACACGCGCCTCTTAACCGAGGAATGCGGGTTCAAACCCGGGCACGTAACTCTGGATTTTTCAAATCTATGTACGTATTTATAGCACTAGCTCGACGGTGAGGGAAAATATTGTGATGAAACCTGCAAATTCAAACAACTTTGGATTTGTAACTATAATCCAAAAATTGTTTGGTTCCCCTATCTTAGGGTTACGAAGGTCAGATCAGCAGTCGCTTCAATGTAATTACCAGACTCGCTAAATCCTGGATCATGGTCTAAGCGGACCCCGTCCAAGCATGGGACATAACGCTAGGAAGATGATGATGACGAATATTATCTTATTTACTTGGATTTCACTGCTAGTTTGATGAGAATCTCTGCCCAGTAAATCTCAACATATTTACTTTCAACATCGTTTAAACAAAACTTTCTCTCAAACATTAGCCTAGACTAAGACTCCCAACTTCAAACAATTCATTTTCATAATTCAGACACTTCTAAAACACTGCGCAAAACATTTATTTCACGCTGCAGAACTTTCTAAGGGCACTCTCCCTCAAAGGGTACAAGAAACTCGTGTACGTACGTACTTAAGTGTATTTAGCATAAATAAATAATACTGAAGGCAGTTAAGGCTGATTTATGGGTCCCGTAGTAATTTTTGTAGCGCCCTAATTGAATAAAAAAGTTTGAGCGCGAGTTTCCGAGCCTGCGCGAAATTGTTCTGTTTTTGAACGCCAATTTCGGGGATTAGGGATTCTGTGGGAGAAGTTTTTTTTTTTGTTTTAAATACGGCGATAGGTAATTGACTCGAGTTTTTGTTTGACGTGTTTATAAGTGACGCAATGGGTTCTGTACGTCGGTTTTTTGGTGGGATAAGAATAATTTCCTTTCTTTTGTTATTTTTGTTCGCGTTTGTCTTTGTTTTGATTTTTTTTTCTTTATACTTAATTAATCATTCTAGACTCCAAAACTAACTGATTATTGTAAATATTTTAATACGTGTTAAAGATTATTAGTTTTATCGAAGCAGTCGGAAGAATTTATTTTATACTTTTTAGTCTTTGGACATTTTAATAGCTATTAAGGTTCTTACTTGTGTTTTTTCATAAACATTTTTTGCGGGGTTTTTTAAGTCGGTTTTATTTTTGTTATAGAACCTAATATACTTCTTAAATATTTCTTGAATTATAAAACTATAATAGTAGTTTTGCAGTTATATGTTTTGCTGATATATGCGTTTATTATTAAAACATCTTTGTAAATAATTCCACAGTCCCCACAAAAAAAAAAAAAACAAATACTTAGCACAACAAAGTCAAACGAGTTCAAATTATCCTCAATTCCCTTTTCCATTTGCTAAATCAGTTTGATTTCAGATTTTCTTTACCCAACCATAATAGCAGAATGCATTCTGTAACAAGGTGAGATTGTACCGACTAGCCGACTGGCTGGCGCTTAGTAGAGCCTTCAAAGCTATGAATAATTTAGTGTTAGAAATAGGGCGCTTGCCTTACCGATGAGGCATACGGACAGGCGGAATGGCGAACCAGCGTTAACTTATAAAAATCTAGGATATCGAAAACGAACGCCGACAAATTGGAACGTCTTTTTATGATTTATACATACATTTATATCAACACAACCGCAATCCCTAAATGGGTAGGCAGAGTTTAAGGAGAAATTAGCCCCTTAATCCTCATTGAACCAAAAGTTGAGAAAGTGTGTTTTGTTATTGTTTAATTTAAAATTTATTATACTCAGTAATTTTGAAAAGTTATGTTGCTTATAGTGCAATCGAATATTTTTTTCTTCTTTTATGGTATAACCGGAGATAGGGCAACTGAATCACGGAATATATATCTGTTAAATTGAACTGACGTAACAATAACAGTCTCATATATTTTAATTTTTTTTTCAGTATATATTTTTTTGTAAATCTCATATATTAAACAAAGTCCTGTTAGTTACACAATATATAACTCAAGAACGGGTGGACCATTTTTTATGATTTTTGTGTTTGTGGATTTGTTTTCGCCCGGAATAGGATAATAAGTATTAAAATATGATATTCATTATAAAAAAAAAAAAAGGATTTCAAGAGCAAAGCCAGATTATGTATCTCCTTATTGACATGCAGAACGAACGAAAAGGTTTTTACAGGGTCAGCAATGCGCGAGTGATACCTCTGGTGTTGCTAGCGTCCATAGGCTACGGTAACCGCTTACCATCAGGCGGGCCGTAAGCTTGATTGCCACCTTAATATATAAAAAAAAAAAGTCGCTGGGTCAGTTAGTTATTTTTATAAGCCACTACTATGAGTTATCTAAGCTGGTTCTAGTTACTTGTTTGTAAAACATAGTCTTGACTTAGTAAAAGTGCGCTACGCTTCCGAAAATCTCGCCGATATTTCCTCGCATTGAACACTACCTCTTGATTTAACTGAAAACAAGTATTTAATCCATCTATCTAGCCCAGCCCACTGTCCCATGTTGGTCTGGGACTTAAAAAGAATGTGTCAACCGTATTTCTTGCCAAGCATGTTGTAAAAGGTGACTAATGGTATATGGGGTTTTAAGTACGTGATTGTGTAGGCGACATCCTAGCCGCGCACATTTTCACAATATTCCATCTAACCCAGCCCAGTTTTTGGCTGGATGTGGTTAAAGGGGACTGCTGCCTCTTTGACTCTGCCTACCCCTTTGGGGATTATGAGCGTGACTCTATGTATGTAAGTATTTATTCTATCAACTTCCTGACCGTGTGTTACAATACCATCTCGGTGACCGTCCAGGATTGCCATCGCGAAATATCAAATTTTCATTAGTTGAGCAAAAAACTTGTTTAAGGCAAGATTGTTTATTCATAAACCGCGGGTCCCCGGAATGCGAGGCCCGAGCCCAACTTGAATCATTTAATTAAGACAAATCTCGCTTTTCAATTAATTTGGTAATAAATGGTCCGGCCAGTGATGGATGTGCGAATTGTACATATTTGCTCGCAGGATTTGGAGAAGTTTTGAAGCAGATATTTACTTTTCAATTGTATCAATTTATCAATATAGTATTTTCTCTACTTCTTCTGAATGTATACAGTATCTTTCTTGCTATTAAAAATACAAGATTGTTTTTTGTTAACAGACAATTGTATCATTTCCTGCTAGCCCTTTTCCTAGGTCGTCTGTTATCAGTGCAGTGAGATTTTTCTTCTATACCTCCCAATCAGTCGTATTCGAGTTATCCAATAACTGAACAAAAGATTTTAAATATGTGCTGAATATATTTAAAATCTGTTGTTGTAAGAATGTTAAGCGGAAAAATCCGTTTTATGTATGTATTTTTGTAAGACACACGTATAAAATCAAGGATCAAAATAAATAGATTAATTATTAGAAAATCGTGTTTAAAACTTGTTTTATAAACGGGAATTCGTAAACACATTATATATTGGATATTTCACAACATGCCTGTTTATTTATCTTTATGTTTAACTGGTAGCGCCCCGCGGTTGAACCCGCGCAGTTCTCTTCCCGTAGGAATACGGTGATAAAATATAGCCTATGTTACTCTCTGAAAAATTAGCTTTTTATTGGTGAAGGAATTTTTAAAATCGGTCCAGTAGTTTTTAAGTTTATTCATTATAAAAAAATACAAAAATACAAATCTTTCCTCTTTATAATATTAACATAGATTAGTAAAGATTTGGCGGTAAAAAATTGTATGCAAGTCTGAACATTTAATTTTATTTATTATTTACACTGTAAATATGTTTGAGTGAATCTTGGCTAAGTTTCGAAGGGATACGCAGTGCTCATTAAGGATTTAAATTCACTCAATATTCCCTCCCTGCCTTGGGACTGTTTTGAAACTTGTCAAGTCTTAGTTAATGTACCCCTGACTATTAAGGGGAGCTTGAAGTAATAAGCTTTTAACAGCGTTATGGAATAACTAAGGCTACTTTATACGCAAATTTAGTATCGATGCAAAGTTGTTCCTGTATCTACACAATAATATGATAAGATAACATGTGAAATAGAATTCAAAGATGTAGTAGTAAATAAATTTACAGATTTTTAGATTATTTTCAGTTGATGCTTTCTTAAAATTACGCACTATTTTCCTGGTTTAATAATGTAAGCTTATAAAGTATGTTATTTTTAAATATATCTGAAATCTGTCATCAATTCGTATTACTCACTTAACTTAGGATTTAATTTATCCTATCTTTGTGTTCCCGTAGGGACATTTTTTTTCCTCGTATAATCTTATTTAAAATAGCTGACCCGGCGCACCTCGTATGCGCAATACCCTTTTTTTACGTGCAACTTTTTTATTATATTTTCTTTCATAAGAACCTTCACCTGATAATAACAAACACAACTAGAAAAGAATTAGCAAAATCGGTTCAGCTGTTCTCGAGATTTGCGCTTAACAACACATTCAGCGATTCATTTTAATATAATAGATAACATTCATACTCAAATATCGATTACTCAATAGAATTCGGATACAAATTAGCCAAATATGAACTCGACCGCCCATAAATCGGACGCCACAAAAATTACATAAATCGGAACAATATATGGCGTGCACAAATCGAAAACAATAAAAGTATGCTTGCGTATGGAAAATGAATAAATCCGATGAGTTATAGCCGATGCATACGGTGCATTGGTAATTGTTTCCGAAACTAAGATGGGTAATGAATTGCATTTTGCGAATGGCCGTAAATCAAAGGACGGGTGAAATGTTACGGGTTTTGCGATTTTTGTGACTTGAAATATTTGGTGGGAGTTGATGCGTTATGGTTTTGAATGTTGAATGAACTAACTTATGTCGATGGGTCTACCCGGGTGGATTTAGGTACGTTAGTGACTGTATAGAGCAGTCACGGAATCCATAGGAATAGTATAGGAATATAATAGTTGAAAAGTATAATCGTTTGTCTTTTCTAATGACTTAATCTTTCACCGAACAAAGATCATCAAAGTCGATGAAGTTGGTTTGGGGAGAATTTTCACATAGTCACTTGTGGGCTTAGCGAAAACTAGCAACTTTATTTTTGATTAAAACAAACAATCAAACGTAGCTTCATGCCCATAATCCCCGAAGAGGAAGGCAGAATCAAAGGGGCAGCAGGACCCTTTAACCACATTTAGACAAAAATAAAACTGGGCTGGGTTGGATGGCAAATTGTGAAAAAGTAGTGACAAGTGGCTAGCTTGTCGCCTACACAATCACTCACCCAAAACCCGATATACCATTAGTCGCCTTTTACGACATGCTAGACAAGAAACACAGTTGGCAAATTAATATTATTATTTATTTATTATTTTTAAGGTCTTCATTGAGATCTTTTTGTCGAATTTTGAACCTGAATCATATTGAGTTGACAAAATAAAGTGATATCGAGCCATTATTGACGCGAATAGCCTTAAAATTTCCGCTGAGAATTGATTGCTGTAACTGTGATGAATGTTAAACCCAATTCATAACGACGTGACAAAATTACTCTACGATATCGAACTATTACTGACAGTCGGAATGGCTTAAATTCTCATCGGAATGAGTCTTAATGGTGATTAATATTTTACCCAATGTATAACGACTTGACAGAATCGGTGATATCGATACATTAATGATCCTGTGACTTGGTATTGCTTTAACACTTTTCAGCGGATCGTAGAAACAGTGATGGGTGTCTCCAAAAAGCCTTTAGTCAGCACTGAAGATTTTTTGCTTGGATTTATTTGGGTAAACTAGGAATTGGTAATAAACTTGCTGTTAGAGAAAACTATCAGGTGCAATTTCAGCTATCAATGTTTTCTAGTCGCTGATATCTTTTAACTGAAACTATTAATGTCTTTTATTTATAATACTGTAATAACTTTGACATAATTTCCAAAGCTCCTTTATAGTTTGACAGTTTGTAAATTTCGTCTACCGACCAGTGCCGATTATGACGTCACACGCAAGTAAAACGTCAACGGAGTAGTTTAACCGATTCGTTGCGATGTCCATTTTCGCAAACATCTAACTGTTGCGCTGAAAAAAAATTGTGACATGGCTGCCGTGGCAAACGCCAAGCGTTTATGTGTATGTAGGGTATATAAAAGAATCGTCAAGGCATTTTATTTCGGATGTTTTTCATTACTTCTCAAATGCAAGTCTTAATTTGAAAACATTTAGTAGTTTGTTTTGCATTCTGTGACGTCATATTACAAGTCATAAAAAGGCCTGTTTTAGATACACCTTCCCACTTTGACGGACGTTTCAAGACTCCCACCTCTTTTAACCCTCTACAAACCGCAGTATAGTCCCTACACGTCTATCGGCTGGCCGCCCGACCGCATCGTTACGGGCGAGATGACCTCTTGTAAATATTTTAAACTTTATCGCCGCACAACACGCCAAGATGGACGGTGCGGGGGTCCGTTGAATGACGTTAGACGGTATAGTTGCATAAGTGTATATAACGATATCAGTTAGAAAAATACACATCGACCGCAACTTCGCGTAACTATGACGCAATGATGATTTGTTGAGAAAAGAAATGGTCAAAAGAAAACAGATATAAATTAACCGCTTAAGCTACTGTTTTGTGCAGTGAGAGAAGACGTCTTCAGACGAGTGTAACGGATAATGTAGTGTAACGAGGTTACGCGAATTTTGTATCAGGACGGAACAACGAGCATTACATGTAAAACTCGCGCCGGCGCTTGCGCTGATCCATCGGCTGTCGGTTTTTTAAGCAATCGCAAAAACAAACAGCTCGCGTTAAATTCTTCTGCCGTCCACACAATTGACGCGAAACACGTAACGTTGAATTACACGTTACACTCTCCTGGACCCGCCCTAAGAGAGGAATCTGCTTAATTGTATTCATAAATCCGTAAATCCTCAACAAACCCTACAAAATATAAAACCATAGCATAAATGTTAACTGAATGTTCCATAAATGAGACATTATATCACGCTAGCGCCATTTATTCAATCAAAATAATGTTTATAAAAAAATTACAATCAATCAGTGTTTATTAACATAAAAACTGACTAACCGTTCAGCGCACAGCCATACTACTAGACTTAGGACCTCTAAAGTAGAGATATGGATGTTAGATATCATCTACACGAACGAAGTCGCAGGCCAAGCCAAGCCAATCTTGCTAAAAAGCATCTAATCTAACGAAGCGCATCGAATGCAACATTCTATATGACGATAGTATTGGGTGTTAATATCTGATATTTAAGTATATATTTGTATGTAATACTACTGTTGATTCTGATATCCGTAACACAAGTGCTTAAACTACTTACCTCGAAGTCAGATCAATGTATGTGATGTAGTCTGATATTTATTTATAGTATTGTTCGACGGGAGGGCCCCAATTTGACGTATCATTCGAAACATTGGACACGTGCTAACTGAAAGAAATCATAAAAGTTTAACTGGCCGGCCAATGCGGTCATGATCTCATTCCTCTAACGCTACATTACACCGGCTATTATTGGACCGCGCCTGCACGTTTGATAAGAAACATTTACTAATGTAAATACACACAGTCTTCCTCGTATTTGCAATATAAAATCACAAGAGTCTTATTGATGAAACTCTTATACCATCGTTTCGTACACGCAATATTGGCAAAAATAATAACAACATTAAGGAACCAGATATATTTTGTCCAGGGCACTAAACAGTTACAGTAACTAACTAAACTACACGCCACTTCCCTAGCGGGGTAGGCAGAGAGAACCGAAAAAGCACAGCAAAGAAAATAAAAACGATGTTTTTTATCATTAACATTTTTAAGAATCAATATTAAAAATACACACACACATAAACATAACGTAACATCACGCCCATAATCTCCGAAGGGGTAGGCAGAGTCAAAGGGCCAGCAGACCCCTTTAACCACATTCATCCAAAAACTGGGCTGGGTTAGATAGAAAATTGTGAAAAAGTAGTGACAAGTGGCTGGCTCGTCGCCTACACAATCACATACCCACAACCCCATATACCATTAGTCGCCTTTTACGACACGCTAGGCAAGAACCACAGTTGGTTACTTTGTTTTTAAGTCCTAGAAACTTATGTTATAATTTAATTCATTTCCTATTATATCGACGTTAAAACGGGCTAGACAATTCTCTGACTTAATTTGAATTTTGTTTAAATTTGGTTTAAAGATCTTACTGCTCGTTCGGTTCCACGTTCTCATTCGGGGATTGCGTTCGTGATGGTGTATGTATTAGTGATGACCTACATTGAGACTAAAACTGATAAACATCATAGGCAAAGGAATCAGGGCCAAAACGCGGCGGCAATAAAACTATTATTAATGAAATGAAATAATTTATTCTGTAAGTGGATTCATAACAAATTTTTTTGCACGTTAAACATTTTATTTTGCCCTACTAGCACCTCGACGTGAATGGCCTGCTGAGAAGAGGTGCCGCAAGAAACTCAACAGATGGCCTTTTTCAAATACGTTCATATGTACTTATATATCTAATTTATTAAATTAATAAATTAAAAATATAGGTAAGGGAAATTTATATTTTTGCATGCGAGCAGACTATCTTGTTCAAATATTTTTGTCATTTAAATAATCTTCTACTTTGTAGTAACCCTTTATCATTAAACTTGATTTAGTAAAAATCTTAAACTTATTTATAGGTAATTCAATTATAATAAAACGCATTCGGCTATTATTGTGCGATAACGCCGTTAACACATTAAAAACGTTAAGTTTTATCGCTAGACGTTTCGCGTGTGTTGCTGTTAATATCTGACTCATTTGTAAAATGAACCATTTCGGTACGATTATTGCTGGCATTGTAATTTTTGCGGCTGAAAGCGGTCACTGAATGTCCGTATTAAGTTTTATTTTGCGTTGAACGTTTTTGCGTTTTCAGTTATGGGAGTGGGTCGGGCGAATATTCGTAATGGTGTTTCAAGGTTTATGGTTTTTAGTATTTTTCTGGTTGTCTGTAATAGGTAGTCATCAGCAAAAGCTAGTTATCAAAACTGCACCCTCAAATTTTATTAAACCTGTATGCAAAATATTTTTTTTTTTTTTTTCGATTTAGTGAATCATCATCGTAATACAGCTTCAACTCATATTTTACTGTTTATACAATAAATCGTTTTACCACACGCTTGAAAAAGAATCTCACATTTTTATCACGTATGAATGAACACAGAAATGCATGCATGAAACCAATTACTTATTTACCACATACATAAATTAAACCCCAAAACATCGATCAAAATAAACTTTTGCGAAAATGAACGAGCAAAAATGTTTCAACAAAGAGCAATTATCTTTAACACGTGCTCTTTACAAGCGTAGAAATACATACGAGCGTATATTTTAAAACGCTTAAGCCCGCAATAATTGCGATAGTAAATGAACCGGTATTAATTTATATCAAATTGGCGTGGCAATTACATGTACAGCGATGGGGAATAATGGGCCGTTACTGTGATTGTCGGGTGGGACAAATATTGCGTAGGAGTTTTATGGGAAGTTTTTAAAGTAACTGTTTTCTATCACATGATAAATAAGATGTAAAATATTGATATTTTTTTAAAGATAATAATATAATCAATTATTAATTTTCAATATACTTTTTAAATCTAAGATTAGCGAGACCTAAACATGATTAGAAACAGAATATAAAACTAAGATAGTTACCTAAGTGGAATTATAAGCTCACATATTTAATAATTATAAGTGCCATGAAATTATGTAACTTTTTAGTATCTCGGTGATTTGATTTAACAGTAAACAAAATTGGAATTAATATATAGATAATGAGTCTTGAATACAAAGCACTGCATCTAAAAACAACAAGTAAAACGAAAAAAATCCCTTTCAAAAAGCTAAATCTACCTATATGAGTAAATAAACAAATTTTAGTTAATCCAATAAAGTCACCGTGTGCCGACCAACCTTTCACACCATTCATAAAGCTAATAAATACATCTTATTAATTATAGAGATGCTCTACAATTAAAACGGCGTAATTACAATTAATCACGCGTACAGCGTACATGATCACTTCACGCGCGCGATGAATAATACGCCTCTAATGAGCGGATAACACTTCACGCGACTCGTCCGGTGACGAATGTTAAGCGCTATTTGCATGGACGGAATTAAAATGGACTGATGTATGGGATCGCTCATTATGCCCGTAATATATTTAACGTAACAATTTATGCTTAAATAGATTCAACTGTCCAATTGTCAGAGAAAAAATATTTTTTGTAAGTGGAATCTAAATTCCACTTACAAAAAATATTTTTTCTCTATATAATCTAATTAATACTAAAAATGAAATGCTTCAAATCACGTCACGTCATCAAATATACAAGTCTTTGGAATATGATTTATCTATTCCATTAAAATGACAACAGACCACTTGTCCCAAAAACAATTTATCACGTTCTAAAAACATTTCACATTTCATTTCAATCGTGATCATCACGCACGCTATTCCCGATTCGTCGCCAACATAATCACTAACACAAAACCCAATATACCATTAGTCGCCTTTATTAGTAAGAATATCTCGCTACGCAATTAAACCTGGGGCTAATCTTAACTAATAAAAACATAAAAATAAATTAACAATAAATATGTATCTAAATATAGCTTCACTGCACTCGACACTAGATTCAACATTGCACGAAATTTCCATGCGATTGAGATAATCCTCGCGAATGCACCTTAATTTCGTACCCAGTGGCAAGCAACCTTGTATTTGCTTTACACACCATGACCAGCCCACTTCCTAAAACTGATTCGCGATGCAGATATCAAATGCACCCTATTCGCTAGTTAGACTTCGGTGAAGAATTGCGTGCGCCCGGCGATCGCGTCGAATTACGTTTTGAGGAATGCAATTGCATTAGTTAATGCACAGGCGGCGATGAAAAACGACAACAGTCAAAGATCCAGAAGGATACTGGAAGAGGGTTTGTTTTGTTGATTTTTTTATCCGCAATATAACAAATACATACGTCACTTATTTATCCCATGAACAGTGGATCGTCTTTTGTTTATTATTCTACACTCGTAATTTGATACATGCATGCTTTACAATTGAGAACATTTTAGGTTTGAACTATTATTTTTAAGGTTGAATTGTATTATGAACATATTATGTTAATGTTTTCTTCTACATATATTTTTATAACGAGTCATGACAGAACATATTATAAATATATGATAGATGACTCATGTTCTATTATTAGAATACAACTGTATATTAATTTGATGAAACATTTTGAGAATCGGAAAATTGTATAACAGTTTATTAAAAAAAATGGTAGGTAATTAAGTGATATTTGCGGAATATTGGCAGCTTATGTTCTTTATAAAGCGGATATACATAGTTTGAATATCCAAATATCACGTTATTGCAAGCCCGTTATAACCCTTACTGAATTTGATCAGAAAACCACTCGTGCAACTGCAATATAGCCAAATTCGATAGACCACACATGCAATACTATATCGAATACAAAAGCGAGCTAAACAAGATACGACTGCATTGAAGCCTGCAACCGAACAATACCAGTAATCTAACATTGAAAACCGTAGCCAATCCCAGAATGGTACATACATAAATACATACATAACATCAGAATGGTGCTTTATAATTAGATCATGGCGTAATTCAAAGCACTTCCATAGCCAATTTCCGCTAACCAACGCTCACCAGACAATTTGACCGGCCGATTCTAGTACACTATAGCCTGTATTAGCCGGCTTCACAACCGAATAATGTTCAGTTTCGGTCGAAAATTTTCGGATTCCCCGTAATTGTGATTTAGTGAGCGGATTTGATATGCGATAAACTTATCAGTGGGCTTTGAAAGCAGCGATGTATGCGAACACGAATGGCTAATGTAATGTGCTAATTTCGTTACAGTTGTGACTTTTGGGCGATGTAGTGTTGGCTGGTGATGGATTGGGGTTGAAAGGTTTTCTTTTTGGGGGTTGAACTTGAGTTTAGTATTGTATTAGGGTACTAATATAAGTAATCTGCAAGTTTATAAATATTGAACTTATCACACAAAATTACTTTTATCTTGCATCCTCTTGGTCTGAATTCTGAAGTTAAATGCTAGAAAATACCGAGCCATTCATACTTACCTTGCAATAAAAAATAAAAATAAAGCAAATTTATGAACCTTACCAGAAATTACGATTTCTGAAAAAAATCCTAATAATTAAAAAAAAAATTAAATTTTAAAATTTCGGTAATTTTACTACCAAAACTACGAGATATGCAACATAGTTGCTCTCATACACCGTCATATACGGGGTGTGTACGAAATGCAGCCGTCACTCGCACGAGTGATGATGATGAATGCCCGCGACGACCCAATTATAAAGCGAGCTTTAATGACCCCATTGATGAATAGGTTCAGTCTCTGTTGATTTTTCGTTACATTTAGGAGTATTTTAAGAACCACGTCACAATATTAAAGATTTATTTCATTACCATATCAAGATGGCGAGACCACATAATTTTGCTTATAACTCTACAGCAAATAGTTGATTAGGTAGTAGATTGAAGTATTAAAATTATCTGGTTTTCAGGTTTGATCCCGCCATTTTGACGGGCACCAGTTTTTAGGGAGATATTCCGATGTAAAATCGTCACTATGAATGGAAGTAAACATCTGGTTTTGAAATACATAGTGACGTTTAGTTTTCTTATTCCGATTTTAATACAAAATGAAAACATTTTTTTATTTATTTTTTGTAAAGATTGCTATCACCTACATCACCTATAATGTGAGCGATCGAATGATGACACTAATATTAAAATACCATTTGCACGTTTATTCGTTTATAATTGGTAAATGAAACTTTAGTTCACATGATGAACTTTAGTTCAACATCAAGAAATTATAGTATCCATGGAAATGTAAAGTAAACTATACCAAGGGATTGTGCCACACAGATGCATAGGTAAATAAAATAACTTTTACAGTAACAACAAATAAATTTGTTAAATACTTGCAGTCTCAAACCATCGTTCACGTAAAACTACCATTCTGAAAATCCTCTGAAGCGAACTCACATGTACTAAGATTAAATTTAAAATCGTTACTGAAGCGACAAACATTAAGTAATCGTTCGCAAATCAAATAAACACTCAATTTATACGACAGTAAAGTATAAAATCGCATCGCATCGATACATCATCGGTGTAAGCTCGTAATTCCCGACCCATTAACTGATTGGTGATCGAGTGCAATTTTAATTTGTGCGTTTTTGTTCCAGGTGAGTGTTGTATGGAGTCCCGGCTGTGTTCGAAGGGCGATTAACTGTATGTTGGTTGAGCCACGCGCCTGTAAAACTGTGATTGTTGTTTTTTTAATTGCTCCGTGTTTTTGCGTAACAAATGCAATCGCCACTTCGAATGAAGGTATTGTATGTGACAGTTTGTGGCATTTTTAAGTCAGATCAGTAGTGAATTTGATAAATCGTTTAGGGTGGTGATGAAATATAAGTATTGAAAACAATACACTAAACTAAAAACTAAAGCAAACTTCACGCCACTTCCCTAGCGGGGTAGGCAGAGAGAACCAAACGCCATATGGCACGATCTAAAACAATAATCTAAACTTATTCAGTGAAACGTTTAGTAAATTGACTACCAGCTCAACAGAAATGATCGCTCTTTCTGCATAATATGATCAAGAAAAATCCCAAAAAATATCACAAGAAAAAATTATAGCTGATCCCCCATCAGCTATAAATTTTTCAGTCGATCGATATTAGTGTCTCTAAACATTGACCTTCACTGGTACAGGTTGAATGGGACATGCTTTATATATATATATATATATAACACGTTTCTCAAGACATAAACGTGAGGGAAAATATACTAGCGGGCTTTTAAAAACCACCATTCTGCATAGCCATTGAACACTTTCACGCCTTTGATACAGAAAACCAGCTTCCATCCACGAAGCCACATTTACAATTCCGAGTGCACCGCTTGGCCAGTCAATGCGCGTCACTCCCAGCGGGCAGTTTTCCTCATAAATAGATTACCCAGTTGTCAGCGCACTTGTGAGCCGAAGCGAATCTATTAGCGCGTTATTTCCGTTCGCAGTACCACCACGGAACGCGACGTGGTGGAAATGGCTCGAGGATTGAGGAAATTGCGAGTTGGTGTTAGGATTGAAATCTTTTGTGCGCTAATGCTGGATTGTAATTCGTTTCGGGGGCGTTTGTATTGCAAGTGAATCGTGTGTGTGAAAATAGATTTTACCATATTAAAAGCATTATGTCCCGTGCTTAGACAGAGTCCGCTTCATGATCCAGGATTAGCGAGTCTGGTAATTACCTTGACCATATTAGAAGCATAGCGGACTTTAATTTTCGTACAATTGAGCTGACTGTCCTAAGGGAGCGGTGGTAGTTTACACGTGCCTTTCCGGGAAGAGCCGCTGGTTAAAACATATTTTTAAGATAGTTCAGATCTCAGACCCCAAAATAATAATCGTTAATTACTACACGGTGATTCAACTTATGTGGTTTCCTTATCTAATGAAAGTCAGATCGACAGTCACTTCGATGTAATAACCGGACTGAATCATAGTCTGTGCAGATACGCGGGACATAACGCTAGAAAGATGATGAATAACTTTTCTCGATGCTTTTTAATGATAGAAACCAACAAGGTTACATTGATACATATCATAACGACTGCAATACCTGAAAAGATAGGCAAGGGAGCAAGGACCTCATTAAATCAGATGGAAAGTTGAGAAAAACCAACGAACTGAACAGATTAAAACTAGTCCCGATCCAGCGGGCGCTACATCCTCAACGGGCCACAATTCGGACGGAAAGCTTCCAAAGCAATCGATTTCCGGCCTATTCGACTTTAAACGGGAATCAAACCGGCATCCGAGAGGACTTAGTTGCGGCTCGATAGTTGGTAATGAATAGAGAGAGTGCGGACTTCGGCGGGAGCGGAGATTTGGAGTGTATAATCCGCGGGAGGGCTTGGCAAACAATGGGTAATGGTGCTATATGAAGTTTAGATTTTGTAGGGTTTTGGCATGAAAGTTACTGAAAATGTGCGGTTATGTCGATTTTTGGATTGAGAATAATATTATCCTAGGAGAGCATTTATCAAAAAATGTATCTGGATGTTAGGCTTTTGGCATGAATGTTCTTAACAGTTTGTTTTTGAATTGAGAACATAATAAAAAAGTAAAAAAAATATATTTCAGCAAAATTTGGGGTTAGTATTTTCTTCAAGTAGAATAAAAGTTTATAACATTTTATCTTCATAAAGCTAGCTTTTTAGTCTTTTAACAGACAGATACACCATGCTTGTGCTATGCATACAAAAGCAAGACATAATAAATAAATTAAAATTACATACATAACATCACGCCCTCAATCCTCGAAGGGATAGGCAGAGTCAATGAGGTAGCAGGCCCCTTTAACCACATTCAACCAAAAACAAAATTGGGCTGGGTTAGATGGAAAATTGTGAGAAAGCAGTGACAAGTGGCTAGCTCGTCGCCTACACAATTACATACCAAAACCATTAGTCCCCCATATACCATTAGTCGCCTTTTACGACATGCTAGGCAAGAAACATAGTTGGCACATTATCTTTTATTCCCAGACCAACATCGAACTTTTTTAAGTCATTTAAATCTCACTGCTGAGCAAACATTTCCACCTGTGACTGCCACTCCTTTCTGCATTGTGCCACATCTTCCCACTTGGGCAAGAAATTAGCGAGATGATACCGCTATCGACCCTAGTATAAAAGTATTAAAAGTCAATAACTCGTATAAAGATAAACCTATATGCGAATGCAATGAGGGTTTTTTGAATTATAACATCCAAATGATGGCATAACTCATTGGTTAGTTGTAAGACCAAACTAACATGCTGTCAACAAGGAGCCAATAATGATAGTGATACACCACGAGACTCCCTCGTGCCATTTGGCGGTTTTTGTATTTTTGAAAGCCCTTATTCAATCAAGACATCGCCTATGCAAGGCAACAGATACCCGCACGCATCCTTCTGTCCACCCGCCAGCCCAGCTTGTGTTTTCTGTTCCGATTGGATAACAGTTACAAATTGAAACTGGGGTACGGCAGTTCTTTTTATTTGCAACTAGCCTTTGGCGGATGCTTTTTTTTTTGTCATCGGGAATTCCGCATAAATTTTTCGGCGCATATTTGTCTGGAAAACAGAGTGGGCAAAAAATATTAATTTACAAGCTTTTGCAGTGTAGGTGTCTGCGTATACTTTAGAATTTAACCAAAAAGGAAATTATCCAACTAAAAATAAAAGGTAGGTTATGTAAAATTATTGGTATGATTTATATGGTAAGTTAGATCAGCATGCATCATCATCTTCCTAGCGTTATGTCTCGTGTTAAGACGGGGTCCGCTTGGCCATGATCCAGGATTTAGCGAGTCTGGTAATTACATTGAAGCGACTGCCGATCTGAACTTCGTAACCCTAAGATAGGGGAACCAGACAATTTTTGAATCATGGTTACAAATCCAAAGTTGTTTGAATTTGCAGGTTCCATCACGATGTTTTCCCTCACCGCCGAGCTAGTGGTATAAATACGTACATAGATTTGAAAAATCCAGAGGTACGTGCCGGGTTAAGAGGCGCGTGTCCTTACCATTGAGCTACCACCGTTAGATTAGCATGCATACGTGTGCCAAAATCCAGCTACTTCTGTTAAGCGGTAAAATAAAAACGAGAACACTAAACAGTCAATCATACAAATTCACAAATATGATATTTATGCAATTGGTACAATATAATATTACATACATATTGTTATTATCACCTGAAGTTAATTTTTTTTTTGAAAAGTCATGTATTTTTAATTTTCTTGTCAATCGACACCATATGACACTCATCTTAAATGGATAAAATATATTTCACTAACAAAAAGACAAGCCACCATGAGTAGAAAAGAAACCATGATTTAATCTTTTTCATAAGTCAATATCTCGAGGAAGCCCAGCAGTAGGAAACAACAGGTTAGATAAAAACATCTTATTGAAGTCTATTGAAATCTTATCCAGCTGAGCTACATTTAGCATTTTAGACTTTAATTGGGAGAGCCAAAATCACCTGACTCGTTTGATCCATAACCGTTAGATCCATCGTCTTCAAGCTTCCCTGCCAACACAAACCGCACCAGATATGAATAGCTTAATAACTCTGACACCAAGCAAACCCGAAATACCCGCAACTTTCCTACAAAAGCCCCGTAAAATACCGGGCTAAATTCCCCTTTATCAATATTATTAGCGACAAAATAATCGGCGCGCATTGGGGTTGTACAACTGTCGAAAGATTAACAATCGATAATTTAACGTGAAAATCTGTACTAATATTATAAAGCTGAAGAGTTTGTTTGTTTGCTTGAACGCGCTAATCTCGGGAACTACAGGTACGATTTCAAAAATTATTTCAGTGTTATATAGACTATTTATCGAGGAAGGCTATAGACATAACATTAACCATAAACGCGGGTGTAAACGCAAGCTTAGCTAGTCTATTATAATTGTCATTAGTGCAAATTTACTAAAACTAGTTACCTTTAATTTATAGGTAATATTATCGATTTATTACAAACTATGGATACTTATAAATTATGCCATATTCAATAACACCGAATTTAGTGATTCCTAAAATACTATCGACAGCATCGATACCATTCTATATCCTAATACTATTTCCCTGTATTACACTACCGATCGTATCAATATTACTGATATGAAATAGACTACCGACAAATTATCGACAGTCGACTATCGATAGGCAACTCTAGCGCATGCCTTGCCAACTCCGGACGATACTGAACCGAGTAATGAGGTATAGAATACGAATTACGCGATAACTTTGGTACCTTTTGAGAATCCTGCCAAGTCGCCGCGGTCCCAAAAATGTTCCTTGAATATGAAAAGTTTGGGAGTAGTAGAATGGGACGCTTTTAGTTTAATATGACGGGAGACAGGTTTATGTGGGTGTTTTTATTGAAGCCAGTTTATTGTACCGTGATAGTTGGTAAGTTAGTAATTGTTTGGCAGTTGTGATAAGCAGTTTTTTTTTCTGAAGCCTTAACATTCTTAGTTTAGCTTAGATCTTTTGTACGTAGTCTATGGAGTGATTCTAAAAAAAATTAATGTGGCCTTATTCCTTTCTTAAGGTTCAATTTAAATCACTGTTACCGGTTAATCTCATTGCATCTATTAACTTTGCTTTTGACCTTCTGATTAGATTTCGTTAAAAGTCTTGAAATTCTTTATCTTCATCATCTTCCTAGCGTTATGTCCCGTGCTTAGAAAAAAAAAAAAAGTGCTAACTCGCCTATACAATCACATACCCAAAACCCGATATACCATTAGTCACCTTTTACGACGTGCTAGGCAAAGAACACAATTGGCACATTCTTTTTAAGTCCCAGACTAACATAGGACATGTAAACCTACGAGATAATGTATTTCTCTCTATAATTCTAGACTCTTCATCAAAAAGATTATCTTTTCCGGAGTCTTTCTATTTCCGAATAAACCGGTGTCAACTGAAGCACTTCTGAATTAACTTTCGAGCAAAGTTTCATGAGTTCAGACAGACGGGCCTATTATCAACGGAAACGTTCAAATAGATTATTAACACACTAGCTGTGCTCGCGGTTTAAGCCGCGTTTATGATTAATGTTATATAATATAATCTTCCTTGAAAAATGGGCTATTTATCTAACAATAAAGTATTTTTTGAAATCGGACCAGTAGTTCTTGAGATTAGCGTAAACAAACAAATTTTATAATATTAGTATAGATCACTGTTTACTAATCAAGGTAGGGTAAAATAAATCTCAATATTTGGTCTTAGCTTGTCAGTTTTGTTATAAACAAATTGAACAACATTTAATCAATATTCCGATCAACTACTTAAATCAGTCAGGACGCACTCCAACATTTTTTGAAAAGAAAAATCTCAACCTATTGGTTGTATGTTTTATACAGTTATAGTATTTTCATGATAGTTCTTTCGCTGCCATGTCACTTAACTCGCAATAATAAGGTGTCTCAAACAGAAATATTTCTCAAACACAACCATTTTTTGTTATGCTTTACGCAGTTATTTTATTGTCATGATAGTTCTTCCGCTATTTCATCTGACTCGCAACCAGATGTCTCGCACAGAACCGTTTCACGAACGCGAGCGACCGCCCGCCCAGCCCGGGTGGCCCGTCATATCGTATTGTTTTTAGGTCGTTCATTACAACGAACATTCACGTGGACAGCCCGTTTTTGTCTGCTAGACTCTTTTATCACGCCGCGTAAAGGCACGGTACATTTCGCGCGTGCACACCGCAATGAGTTTTGTTTATTTCTGTTTTTTTTTTTGTTTGAGCTTGCTATCTTGCTTCGTTTGTAGGACGGTTTGCAACTTGGGAAACTGTTTTGAAATTAAAATGCGTGGGTTAAAAATATACTTTAAAATAACATGTCAGTCTACATGGCGTGCATGAAATAAAGTTCAGAAGGTTGATGTGAGTTTAGATTATAGTAACAATTCAATCGTGAATTCCCTTGCATAAAATAAAGGCTGTAAGTATTTAGATACGTATTTGGTAAATATTAGAAAATGGCATGTATTTGTTTTTGTTTCAAAATTGCCCATAAAAATATTTTTTAAAGTTTACATACATGCATACCATCAAGTCTGCAATCGCTGAAGGAGATTGGAAGGCAGAGTCCAATGATTAATAAGCTCCTCAAACCAATTTTAACCAATATTTAAATTAAGGTACAATTTTATTAAGTAAAATGGCAGTTTCTAATGAGCATGATACAAAGATTGAATGCTGTTATGGAGCTTCTTCTTACAGCCGGAAGCTGGACAGAGTCTGTATCCACCTTTTCTATATATGCGTATGCGCATCTCACGAAATACCAAAATGATAAAAAACAGAAACTCTTTTTGTATACCTAATATTATAGCATTTGTCGTCGGTTAACCGAAATGTTATTTTTTTCAATTGATCTAATAAAAATAGCTATTGCTTGATCAAAATGTCGAAAATGAGCAAACATCGAAAAAAAAAACTAAAGAGCGGGATTTCTATTCATAAGAGAATTAACGGTTGTATCCAACTAACAGCAATTTTTAATAAGTTGCAGAAACAACGGGCTATGTAAATAACACGAGTCTCGCATAAAAGAAGCCGAGTCGCACGCACGTCGCGCGCATGAAACAAAGGCTGAATGCTGCCATGCAGCTTCCTCGCGCGGACGGAAGCTGGCCAGTTTCTGTTTCCGCTCCCAATAGGGTTGGCTCGGGCTTACTCCGGATTTTGCAGTTTGTGACGACATGTCATCGGTCCAATGGGAATGTTTGTTTGGAATTAAACGAGTTTGGCGTAGCTTTGGGGTTTGATTGGACTTGGTATTTGGATTGTTATCGAGCTACTATGTAATGCGAATGCATTTTGGGATTTAGGCGTTTACGTTTAATGGGTATCGGTAAACGTTTATCATAGGGATGATGACTGCATTAAAGAACTATAATTCTATTAGTCCGTCAGTTAGATTATAGAAAAATAATTATTTATCAAATTAACAAAAAATCACAAAGGTAAAGAGCATTAAAGTTTTGGAGTTGAGGCTTGCGACGTCACTATTTAGTAAACATTTTACGAAAACATGACGTCACGCGTAAACTGAATGCATTATATCTT
Organism: Glyphodes perspectalis; assembly: GCA_951394215.1. NCBI lineage: Eukaryota > Metazoa > Arthropoda > Insecta > Lepidoptera > Crambidae > Glyphodes > Glyphodes perspectalis. The sequence goes on along the minus strand of OX596208.1, from coordinate 15,952,850 downwards.
CGTCAATGTTTTTTTGACTAATAAATAAAAAAATACGTGTTCAATACTTTTTTTAATATCTAACTTACTGACTAAACAAATTTTATTAGTCACCATTCCTATTAGTCGAGTCATAACCAAAATTTCACGCATATGACGTTTTTGTCCCAAATGTTGAGCACACTTTTATAACGTTCAATCCAGAATATTCTATCTAATTTTTACTTCTTCAGAAATACCGTTTTAACACCAATGAAATAAACAACCTCGTATTGTAGTAAGCAAACGGATACAACTATAGTTCTCATAATGACGCAATTAGCGTCTTTCGAATCTCAAAAACCCGACCGACTAAAGCGAGATAAAAATTTGAAAAGGCGACTACAATAGAAAAATATGAAAGTTCCTTTTAAAAGGGGCGTTAAGCAAAGTAACTTCCAGCTATAATCCGGAACGGGCTTGTATTATTCGCTTAGTATAGTAGTTTCTTTTAACGATAAGTACGTACTATTGGTAAGGAAGGCTATGAAGCTAGTATGGTTCAGTAATTACTATTTCCTTGTAATGAAATGACCTGCAAGGTCGGGTTGAGAGGTTAGATGCGATAGAGTGGATGTGATTTCTTGTTATTTGTGAGGTTGCCGTTTTCTGTTGTTTATGTTAAGGTTTGATGTTTAAGGTTTTGTGGATATCTGACTGGATATATTCGTGGGATGATTGTAAAAACCATTACTTCATTGTGGATTTAAAATAATCTAAATAATAATTGATTTACCAAGCAAGAGGTGGTGGAGTTCAATTTCATTGGTCCATCTATTGTCAAAAACTTGAATATTACTACTAGTACGTACATTACTTGTTAAATCTCATATTTGGATTTAGCGCATGACCATAACTAAATATGAAACAAAGCGTTAGACAAGTGGTTTGTTCTTATTAAAGACATTTTGATGTCATCTTTAATTAAAATTGTATCAAGTATATTTTACCATATAATTACAACAATGATTGATAGAAGGACTTTACCGCAGCCTTGTCAAATGCAACCGTGAGATCCAGATATGCCATGTACTTTAAACAGCCCAAATACACCATTACAAACTTAGGCACTTAACAACAAAAACTATGTCCACATTAATCTTTTCAACAAGCTCAAGCAATAAGGACGTAACATACATTACACGGCAGTTTAAACGGGACCACGTCAGTAACAAAGTTGTTCGCACATGTGTCTACGATTCCGCTGAACCATTTGAACATTTGGGAATTAAGCCAAGTGCGAAACTGATGAAACTGGGCTCTAAACTCTTACAAGCAAGTCGGTTGTCGCAAATTATGCTGTACAAGTTCAGAATGTGTGGAGTGTCGTGTAACGACTGTTCGCTCTGACCTTGTTCCTGTTCTTTGTGGCTGACTAATGGTGATCAATTTGGAAATTTTCATTGGAGCATTTAATCAGTAGCGGATTTATCCTAAGGCCCAGTAGGCCCGAGCCTAGGGCGGCCAGATATTAGAGACGGCCAATCGTAATAAAAGATTAAGTGATGACTCTTTAGTTCTGAGAATTATGGTCTAGGGCCTAGGGCGGCCAAGATTGTAAATCCGCCACTGCACTTAATAACGTATCTAGTTGGTGTTCTCTCATCCATATTTATAGGCAAGGTTGTCTAGTGTTGCCGGTACTGTTCATAGTTGACAGTCCCGTTGGTCGAGTGGTCAGAGACCCTGGCCACGAAACCGAGGGTCGTGGGTTCGAATCCCGCTGGAAGCAAATGTTTCGTGTGATGAACATGGACTTTTGTTATCGAGTCATGGATGTTAATAAACGTATTTAAGTATGTTTATCCGTTCACCTAGTATCGATAGCACAAGCTTATAAGCTTAGTTTGGAACCAGGGATTGGTGTGTTTATCTGGAGAATTAATTTATTATGTCGGTTAGTCGGCTAGTTAATCAGAGACCCTGGCCATGAAACCAAGGGTCGTGGGTTCGAATCCCACTTGCGGCAAATGTTTCGTGTGATGCAGTCCATAGTTATCATAGATAAATGTTCGTAATCTTAAAACATAAACTTTGAATAATATTCTTCAAAAGAAGTACACTGTGATATCATGGAACCAGTAAGAGTGACGCAGAAGCTTATTTATTACATAATTAATCTAATATATAGAATTTTCGTGTCGCGGTGTTGGGAACAAACTCAACTCCTCTGAAACGGCTGAACCGATTTTGATAAAATTTTGTGTGCTTATTGGGTAGGTCTGAGAATCGGCCAAGATCTATTTTTCATACCCCTAAATATTAAGGGTGGTCCACCCAAAGCTATAACTGGAGATCGGCTTTACTGATTTCGCTAATTCTTTTTTTGTTGTGTTTGTTATTAACAAGTAAAGATTCTTAAATAAATAAAAAAAGTTGCGCGGTAAATAAAAAAAAATGGGTATTGAAAATCCGAGAACAGGGCGTTACGAAATGCGCCGGGTCAGCTAATAATTAAATAAAATTCCCAAACGTGACAATATCTATAGAACTTACATGACATGTATATAAAATCGAAAAGTAGATGATTAAAACACGTGGAATGAGACTAGGATTAGGTTAGATAAGATTCTTTATTCCATTCTAATGTCATTGCAATTAATAAGCATATCTTAACATCTGTTTCTGCGAACAGCAACCTTATAATAGAAACGCGATAACAGTGAAGTCTCCAATAGCCTGCAATCAGTCGAATCGCGATACCGACTAATTGCAACTCAGGTGAGTTACCGTCGGTTGATCGTCGATAGCGACGCAACTTGTTTGTAAGTGGAACTGTTCGATGGCTGTTGTTCGAACTGGTTGCGAGTTGCTATTCCGTTTTTGATCAGCGACGCCACTTGTTTGTGAACGCAACCGTATTCCGATGGCTGTTCAAAACTGGCTGGGAGTTGGTATTCGATTTGGGATGAATTAATGTGTTAATTCGGTTTGCGTGATCTTAACGTCAATAAGAATGTGTTTAATTGTTTAATTGTTTACTTTTTTAAGCAATATTTTACATAATTCACCTATTGATGTTAATATTGATATTCTTGACTGAAGTAATTTTTGAAATCGGCTATATTACTAGCGAAAAAGGAAATATAATAATCTCATCCTAACCAATATTATCGGTCACGGCGGCGAATCTCAACGAAGATTAACCAATTGCGCAGGAGATATTATAGTGTGTGCGCAAACACAGGTGCACTCTCTATTCCTTCACTCTCGTAGTCCGGTGAGACGGAAATTCGACATGACCGCAGAGAGGTCGAGCGCAGAATCAACGGCTTAACGTGCCTTTCGAGGTACGGGGTAAAGAAATGTAAAGAGAAGCTTTAAGATCTGTAAAACTATGTCAACAGGAACTAAGGTTACCATCGAAAAGTCTTTTATTTTCATATAAGCTATATATTCATGGCTATTGTGAAAAAAAGCAAAAAAAAATAAAAAATTCAGTCGAATTGAGAACCTCCTCCTTTTTTTTGAAGTCGGTTAAAAATCTTCGCCCCTGATTATCCCGAGACTACAATTTTATATCAACACAAACCCGTCTCATGCAAGATTTCAGGTAGAATGTAAATGCCGGGTAGCATATGTATGGCGTCTTTGTTTCGGCATCTTTCCCTTTTGTTCCTCAAACAAAAGCGTCAGTTGACCAAGAGTTGTAAAAAGTACCATTTGAACTTGAGACTCTTTCGGTGAGGACCGCTTGGATGTGAGTAGACGTGCGATTTTAGTATGAACAAATAGTTTTTATCACACCATCACACACCATTTCGCTTGCAATCCCCTAAGCGGTAGGTAGAATCCAAAGAACGATAAGGTCGTCAAGCCACCATCCGATAGCGAGCAAGTAATTTAACATTCAATCCTGACCGACAATATGACAGACCGACTTCCCTCCTCCCGGCCGTACCTGTAAGCCGCACCCGCTCGCTGGCGGACTCGCTAGTCTTCCCGGTTGATCCCGTCACCAAATACTCGTAGTATTAAGATCAGTTAAAAGTGAACACTGTAATATGACATGTGATCAATAAAGAATTATACTGTGCACTTAAAGCTGTATATGAGCAAGTGATGGCGATATTTGTGCATCGTAAAAAGAATACTTTTAACGTTTTATTTTGTCTGGTGACCATAATTAACACATTAGCACATGAATTTATTTTTTACATTTGAAGAAGTGCATAAGTTTAGTTTTATTTTATATCTTACTAGCTGTCCCGGCGCACTTCATAGCGTCTCGTTCTTTTTCTTTTATTATTTTTGTCGCAATGTTTCCATATTTTCTTGCTGTCTAAACCTTACCTAGAAGTATACCAATATTTTAAAACCAAAATCAGCCAAATCGGTCCAGCCGTTATCCAGTTTTAGCGAGACTAACGAACAGCAATTCATTTTTATATATAAAGATCATTGACAACTTAAAAACTAAGTAATTGTAATAATTACTTACTTAGTTGTGTGTATATCCTCTTCTATAAAATCAAAAATAAGCAAACTTTGAAGTTTCATTAGTACTTGCAAAAAAAAATTGCAAATCCAAACGTTGTTGCGACTTTTTAAATGCAACCCAAAAAAAATCGCACAGCTTAGTCGCTCACCTGCCCCCGCCACGTCAATCGATAGACTCCGGCAGGATAATGAGGCCGATCCCGGGTCCAGGGCTGTTGCCGAACGGCCGGCGGGGATTCACTTTCGGCACGTTACCTTCCGTATTAACTGTCGAAGCTTGTCGGCGATGGAATGCGATATGATTGCTGCTGTGTAAGGTGTATAACTAATATAATAGTGTCTAAGAAATTAACTGGCTTACTCTTAAGATCAAAAACTAACGTATTGAAAGATCTCTTAATTATAATTGACGAGGCTTGTGGTCGTTAGAATAACAACTGTCAGTTGTATTATAACATACTATAACTTTCTACGCCTCTACTTAATGAAAAACTTGTTAATATATCCTGAAGGTCTGTTAATAAGTTATGAAATGACATAGTAAGTGACTTAAGCTAGTCACCTTAAGTCATTAAGGTTTTTTATTGTGGATTTTTAAAAATTAATAAAAATTATATAGGCTAAAGTTTTTAAAGTGAATTAAAAAAAAATCCATTTCCATAATATTTTCTTCTGTTCGGAGTCGACACTTCATCTACACTCTAAATTGACTGTTATCATATAAAAAAACATAGAACCATACCTACCCCGCTAGGAAAATGGCTTGAAACTAGCTTAATTTACATTATCATAACAAAATTGTTCTTGACATTACGGGTACAAAACCTACTACTACTAGAATTTATATTTATTTATTTATATTTCACTAGAATTTATATCTTACTATATGAGCTCTCAGTTTGATGACCTTGGTATACTAAGTATTACCTACATTAAGTGAACCTTCTCTAAATATACCTCTATGTACCTACGCCTCGATTCCTCGTAATGACTTCGTTGTGAACAGTAATAAAACACAATAATATCTCAATTGAAATCTAAATGCGAGCGATCGGGGCGAGTTAAAATTAATGTCAGTTGGAGTTTACACGTCATTACCCTGGGCGGTTAAGTTGTTCGACGCTGTAGGCGTATCGACATTCGCTGTACACAGCGGGTAATGTGGAACGTGTCTCAAAATAGATTTAAAGGGGGCAATGGAGAGCTATGCGAATGAGATGTAGAATTTGATATACCTGGAATCTAATTACGTAGAAGCTCGGTCGTCATGTGTTATTTCTTAATTTGTCATTGTTTCGTCTGTACATGACTTTAAAATCAAATATGACTGTTTTTTTCTCTACTCACACGTTTTAAGTGAATCTTAGTTATACGACTAAACTAAAATGGGGAAGAATACAGAAAAACTGTTTTACATATACTGGTGACATACAAGATATATACATAGGTTTTATTATTCACTAATACTGGCTAAATAGTGATATGTCGATCTCCTGGGAACAAGGCACAGGCAACCGAAATAATGATGAGGATATCCACACAACGGAAATCAAATTCAAAACCGATATCGCAATGCGGACAGAACTTAGTCCCACTTAATTTGTGGTCAAGACAATTTGGAATATTACTTCGGCTCCCGAGATAGCAGCCTAATTGTCGGTAACCACGATCCGTGGAGCTTGTTAGTTATTTCGATAGTTGGAATTTATCGATAGTCACGATTCCACTCGGTGGAGAGCGTGAAGTGTCAATTAGCGTGATTCTCGCGTGTTAGTTTACGGGTTACGTGCTTTTTAAAATACGTACACTGTTTTTTATTCGGAAACGAGCAAATCAAACGCTGTAACATGGTTGTTTGCAGGTTTGAAATATGCGATGTGTATGTTTTAGTGCAAGCAAGCGTGGTTAGGATTTGGGCAATAACATTTGTTTCGTTTGCGAGCTTTTCAATTTGCATAAAACAAGCAATTTATGCTATTTATGTTTACAAATAGGCTTGAAAGAAATCCTAAACTAATGTTAATATGTAATGATATTTGTGTGTAACATGCGGTTTATTTATGTACGCAAAATATTTATATAAATAAAAAAACAAATGTAAACGAGCTAATGAAATTAACTGTTTAAAAAATGATAACTTTTCAAAATAATATTGTTCCATTAACTAGATATATTCATACCGGTTTTTTTAATCGAGATACGTACATGAAAAATTTTTTTACAATTTTCCAACTAACCCAGCCCATAGCCCCGGGTTGGTCTGGGACTTAAAAAGAATGTGCCAACTGTGTTTCTTGCCTAGCATGTCGTAAAAAGCGACTAATGGTATATCGGGTTTTGGGTGTGTGATTGTGTAGGCGACGAGCTATCCACTTGTCACTACTTTTTCACAGCTTTACATCTAACCCAGCCCAGTTTTGTTTTTGGCTGTATGTAGTTAAAGAGGCCTGCTGCCTCTTTGACTTTGTCTACCCCTTCAGGGATTATGGGCGTAATGTTATATAATACATGAAACATTATTATGTTAGCTTTGCTTTAACATTACCTATTTATAGCCCATCAGCACCAAACATAGCATTTGAATTACCTTAGATAATGGATGGAAACTAACTCCATATGCCACTAGCAATCAACTGCTCTAATCATTATTATGGAATTCGAATTTCACTCGCAACTGCTACAGTGATTGTAAGCGTTAATTTGACTGATAGATGATTCGGCACTCTCAGGAAATTGTTTAATTGTGTTCATTAGGTGATATTATTATGGTGCCTTGTGAAAATTGGATAGAAGCTCTGAACTTATTTGCATAACTGGCTATGTTTCTAGGCTTTCCTCGCGTTAAAGAAAATTTTTATTCCCTCAAGAAAAGCTGAAAAATATAAAATAGACTGTTAAGCGGTTGAGACGTAGAGAATAGAATAACAAATGAACTAAAACAAATACTTTAGGATTCGCAATATTAGTAAGGAGGTTTTGAAGTTCCCTTAAAAAAGTCAAACTTATCTCTTTGTGATTAAGTATCGTAGAAATCCAAAAACTTCATAATTAGTACGGTAAATATTGTTGAATTTGTACTTTACGTATGATTGTCTTTTCAGTATTACTTAGGATTAATTTATAATATATAAAACATATATATTATGTACATTTAGTGCTTTACTATTATTTCTAGGATAATGGAGTGATTCATCATCGTAAACAAAATGGACAAAATATAATAATAAAATACTTACTACAAGTATTCAAATTTGTAATAAACTTATACATGTCCCAAATAGGATAAATCATGTAATTACCAAAATTAGATCACTTAGTAAATTATACGAAGGTAATTTAATAACCGAAACTAGCTTACATAATACATTAGCATCCATCACGTAATTGTCTCCAATGCATGAGTAACGCGGTCACAAATTAGATTCCTGCGGCTCTCGCGCTAATACGGAAAATCCATCGAATATGTACGCGGCAATCTGTCGGCGCACGGCTGTCACGCGGCTCGTCGAGCTCCCGTCACGCCGGTGTCCTTCTCGTTGTTGTCACGTCATGTTCTTGCGGGCTAGCTAAATAAAAATTTTGTTAGTTTCCGCTTGCGCCTTTTATTTTTAATATTTTGATATGGGGAATTCGTTGATTTCATTTCATGTTAACTGGACAGAAGAACAAAATATTACAAAGTACATCGACTTATTACTTACATTGTAACTTTAACGTATATAGAGAAAAATACTTAATATTTATTATTGTTACACAAATGATTGAAGATTTGACAAGAGAACAAAATCGAAGCCATTTAAATCAAACTCTGTCCGATTAAAAGTTTTTAAATTTTAATGAATATGTAAAAAAAAAATTCATATTTAAAAAGAAACGCAGCATTTATGCTAAATTCTCCTGAAATACCCGTGGCAATCCTAGTTTCATCTTTGTCACAATACATTTCCCTGTCACAGCTTACGTTGTTGCAGTTGCGCCACTTCGTACAAATCGTTGTTATTTTTCACCAAAAATGGCTGCTTTAATATTTTCGTTTCAGTATTTGTATCCTTACCTTAAGCTTAATTCGTGTCCCATAATTTAAATATTTTGCCTTATAAAGTCGTAAAATATATCTGGTAAAAACATATATTTTTTTAAAGTTTGAATTCTATCCACGACGATCTACCTGCGCAATGCCGAATTTCAAATACATACACTTGCGCAAACATAAACATTTGATGTATTGATAATAAACTTGTGCGTAATGCGAAAATAATTTATTTTTCGCTGAAAAAATGCAATTACAAAGAAGTCAAGGCCAGCCGAGCCAGTTTACATGTACGCTTTGTTTTTCTTCGTGCCCGCTTCAACCGCAAATAGCAATGCATCACACCGTATGCATGTTGGATGCAGTGGTGACATCGTCTCATTTGCACTGTGGCCTGTCGCGCGTCACGGCCGGCGTCCGCGTCATTTGTCACCGCTATTTATTTGCGACATCATAGTAACTGGGGATAAATTATTCCGCGGATTGAGCTGTTGCGAGCACGTTTAGGTGGTGTGTGGTTTGTGGTTTTGAACTGACCATACTGGATTTGACGCGTTGACTTAGAATTATATTTGTATAGGAGGAGTAAAATTACTGTTTGTATTAATTGATTTTGAAAGCTGTATGTTTATACCTAAAACTTTCCAGCTTGGAAAATGTAATATGACGTTATTTGTCTAAAAGCCAATTAGATGTTTTAAATAAAAAATATTCTCGTTATAATTGTGCATTTATCACGACACCCTATTAACCTAGATGGTGAGGTTTAAAAATAATATTTTACTGCATACATACATAGTTAAAGTTAGATAATCAACTAACATCATAATAAGGGTAGATTAGAATTCACTAATTACCTTACCTTACATTCACAATATCCTGTAACTCTGGTAACCTTGCAATTTCATCTACATCTACATCTTTGCTGAATATTAAAATCTCTACAAATTATGGAAGTCTTGTGACAAAGTCGCTGTGAAGAAATCGCTACCGTATCCCTTAATCTCCGTTATTTGTCACCATCTATAGACAGTTATACTGCGCTCACACACACTGTGTTGTCGGTACTTTCTCGCCCGTCACAACCGGCATTCGCGTGATTTGTCACTGCTATTGATTCCTAGTGACTATGAGGTCTCCTCACGCATTGTTGTACTGAACATCCGAGTGCATTAGCCATTCTGTGTTTATGAGGTTTTGTAAGTTACTGACCATTGTTTAAACAAAAACATTTAACAATTTGCATGTAAATGCTTCCTTGCATTTTTTTTCTCACGTCAGAGGTAGAAGTATGTATAAAGTATTGTAAATGGTCTAGTAATTCGAAGATTTCGAAAATTCATCTTTACCTTATCTACCTAATGGTAGCATAAGTATTACCGAAGGATTCCAAAAAATATTTTTTGAGTGCAAAGCCTATGTTCAGATAACTAGACTACCATTACAGAATTCCTGTCTGAAGCGTAGCTAGACATTATACTACATAGCAATTAAGTATAATTTAGGTTAACACTAAACTCAATGTGTGCTTAAAATAATGTATATCACATTAATCAAAACAGCAAATATCGAAATAGTAAATAGCATTGGAGTTGTTATTCGGTCGTGTAGAAAATGTGACATATAATTCGCACTTCTCATACTGGCCTTGCATGCAGTGTCGCGGTGTCGCTACTTCGTCGCCCGTCACAACCGGCGTCCGCGTAATTTGTCACAGCTATTGATTCCTAGTTACTATGACGTTACATTCGGTGAGTATCCGGCTTTATCGCGTCCCGCGGACAAATGTTTTCCGTGTGTCCTCGCCGATTTTCGATTAGAAGAAGTGCTTTCTTTTACCGTGTTTGAAAGGATCAGGATTTCGAGTTGTTTGATTCGATAAGAATGAAATGGGTCTTTGTAGTAAAATGTCATATGAGTTCTATTTGATTCTAAGCAATCTTGTGTAAGTACCTAAAACTGAAAAGATATAGATAGCTAACTAACTAAGTAAAGTTCACGCCACTTCCCTAGCGGGATAGGCAGAGAGGACCAAGCTAAATTTAATTAAATGACTTTCATATATATTAATAATTTATGATAAATAATTTCTTCCATATTAATTAGTGATAGATTAATTAACAATTGACCATGGCTGCATTTAAGCTACGATAATTACAAAGACTGTATCGTATATCCGTTTACCTTTCCGGAATAAATAGTAGCAATGTTTTTTTTTACCGAATTCCAACAAAATCAGTTAAAATGATTGGGTGTTATAACACAAATATTACAAAAAAAATGGATCAGCATACCAATATTGCACTGAACGTAAAAACACAGAAATTAACCCCAATGACTGTGAATTAACTGAACCGTCGTTACTTCCTTTAGTCACCGTTGCAACTCCAACATCATTTGAATGGACCCTGTTTTCCCAACTTCGCGTAGACGGCACAATCCGCCGGCTTCCGTCCGCGGGGGACACTAACGAACACTTCCTGGAGGTCGCTACTCATTGTCTTGTTGGTAACTTTGTTGGTGCTGGGTCACCTTAGGTGCTGTGGGGCCAGTATCTTTCAGGTCATGTTCATGGATGTGTCAGAGAATTGGGACCGAGAGTGTATCAAAATCATCGAAAGTGTGCACTCGCTCGTCGCCACAGCGACTGTCACTGTTTTCGATGAGATCATGATCGCAGCTTTCCAATAGACTGTAATTGAGTATGATATTTAAATCTAACAGCAAAAAATTATATTCCGACAACGCATTTCATTCAGAATAGCGTATAAGCGATTTTGTACTATGTCTTCTTTATATGAGAAATTCTTGTTTTAATACTAACCAATAAATAACGACTGTTTTCAGATCATCTTTTCAAAGACAGCAAATTATCCATCGCAAAATTAAATTTTTTAATTCAGCGCACCCATCGAACTCCTCATTTGTCGAATCGACAAGAAAAAACCGAACTCGAAACTTTCTCTAAGTTTACGAGTCAATCGAGCCGGACCCTCAAAGCAGACGCAAGCATTCTTCAATTACATGGCGAGTTGGTGCCATTAGCCCGCCCATCGGCTTGGCTAGTAGCCAACGTTTGTCAGTTACATCCGCTGGCATCAACTCTGATAGGCCGGCCACCTTTACATGTTCGAACAAACGGATTTTAAATGCTTCAGTTCCGTTTATTTATGTGTTTGCGCAGTTTACGTGTTTATTTTGAAGCTATTGATGAAATTCTTAGATGTCGACTGAAGTTCATTTTACGTTGATGATCAGTACATAACGAATTTGTAACTTTTGGTTAAGGCAATTTTGAAAGCATTTTACGAGGTCTATCGTTTCTAACTATGTATGTTTTGCAAATATACTTATCCAAAAGTTACAAGGCTTTTGAATTATCTAAACCAAATTCAATAAATACTTTTTGATATACTATATCCTCCTTTTTATATAAAAACCCTTACCTGTTATTACCGTATCGTGTATCTAAAAGTCATCTATTATTGTTATAAATATATTGTTTAGTATTTTTTGTACTAATACGGTAGTAACTATTAAGTTTAAGCAATGATAAACAGTCAAATACAAATAAAACGGTTAATGATCAAAGCTCACTTTTTTTGCTTCTTAAAACATAAAGAGATGAGAAAGGTTTTCAACAACTGTACAATATGTTTCTCCCTTAGTTAAGTCCATTGGCATACGTTGTTCCAAAACTCAAATCTCGTGGCCCGTAATAGTCTTTTCATTGCTGGAGGCGGGTCTTCCTTTATGGATGCGCTGTTACTAAGATAGTAGTTACTGCGCTCAGAAGCTGAACTGAGACTTGCAAGTCTTGTAATTAAGCTGCATGGATTAACCTGCCCGCTCGTGGCTACTTATTATGAGGAAATTATTATTTAAGGTTAGCAATTGCTCTTAATATATGGCCATTTCATCTTTTGACTAAATGTAGAAGAGGCATATACTATTACGTTTTATATCGAGCTATTTACGTGAACTTGCGAGTTTAAATAGTTGTAAAAAAACTTCGATCATTATTCTGTATAATAGGTATTACGTTTTATAATTTTTTTTAATGTTGGACTAACTTCCATGTAGGTCTCGGACTTAAACAGAATGTGTTAACCTTGCGTAGCATGGCAAAAGGCGACTAATGGTATATCGGGTTTTGGGTGTGTGATTGTGTAGGGACGAGCTAGCCACTTATCACTGCTTTTTCCCAAGTTTCCATCTAACCCAGCCCAGTTTTTTGGCCGAGTGTGGTTAAGGGACATGCTGCCTGCTTTGACTCTGCCTACCCCTTCGGGGATCACGGACGTGATGTTATGTATTTATGTATGTTTACTAACTTTATTCTAATAATAATGAAGACAAACTCTGCTTTTTTTCCTCATATTTTTCAGAGGGTATTTAGTACCCTCTTTACATAATATATCTATATTTTTATTTTCCTTAGATTATTTGTAAAAAATATATATTACGATACGTATAAAACCTTACAATATATGCACATACATTTACAGCCCAATATTACATCCACTAGCAGGCAATGTCTACGCATAAGCTAATTACATTACGCTTCATCAATTCATCAATATCCATCACGGCTACGTTTGCGTTCCATCATGTAATTATTCTACGCTCGTGTAAGGTATTGAGTAAAATCACTCACAACGCTTACAATTATTATTTGGATGTATCGCTGTTAGTATAATTTGACGTAATCTCGTATGTTTTAATGACCCGTGACGTTTATCACGTAAGTTGATAAATTAGCTGCGTGATTAGGGATATTACATTTACAATTCGTGCATCAACATGCTTCATATGTTGAATTGTCAAATGAGTATGTTTTCTCTACAGTGGTAATACAATACTGTCCAGGCAATCACTGACCATAAGTTTATTGTCATTTACAAGCCCTCAACGATGTTTGACTTAAAATTAAATTTTCAATCCGTTTAAAAAATCTTTATTAATATTTATTTGAAACCCACAAATAAATGACTCCCAAATTTTGTCACGCGCTCCGCCGAATCATTTACCGGCAAAGCAATCACGTCCGTACCATACCTCACCATACCATTGTACGGCGGCACGTGCCCGCGAAAGTTGACTTGATCTCGTTCCGTTTGTCACGCACGCCGCCGAATCATTCTCGTGGGCGAGCCTATCACGTCCACACACCATTCTTCAGACTACGCGTCACGTCGCTCCGTCACGTCGTCATCGATTTCGCATTAGACAACCGCTTCATCAGCGGTCGGATGAGCCTTTTTGTTTTAAGGCAATTTTATTCGGTTCGTGAAGAAAGAGCTAATTCTATTGACTATTAACGCTTTTATGTTCGTCCCAATTTAGAATGGTTGGTCCGTTCTAGGGTAAATGAAATAAAATGTAAATATTACATGTAGTATGTACATTATATCAGTTCCTAAGGAAATCAAAACAAATGGTATGGCGATCAGTTCTACATTTTAAAAGGTTTAGATTTTTGGATAATCTTTTTTTAAATAGGTGTTATTAATACAAGTTTGGTTTACCATTGCATACGTGAAAGTTTATTTTGGGTAATTGGCTCAATTCATGTTCGGCGTAAAATGAGCTACACAAGTGAGCGGTGGCAGCTCAATGGTAAGTACACGCGCCTCTTAACCGAGGAGTGCGGGTTCAAACCCGGGCACGTGGATTTTTCAAATCTATGTACGTATTTGTACCACTAGCTCGACGGTGAAGGAAAACATCGTGATGAAACCTGCAAATTCAAACAACTTTGGATTTGTAACCATGATCCAAAAAATGACTGGTTCCCCTATCTTAGGATTACGAAGGTCAGACCGGCAGTCGCTTCAATGTAATTACCAGACTCGCTAAATCCTGGATCATGGTCTAAGCGGACCCCGCCTAAACACGGGACATAACGCTAGGAAGATGATGTAAAATGAGCTACACAAATTAATTACGAACGTAAACGTGTTTCATACGTAAATTAAATATTTCTTCACTGACTAGTAGAAGGTATATTTATGCAATCTATCAATCCTTAGAATGTAAATATTATGCAAAGACAGTAGTTGTGTGAATATCGTTAGCTAGTTTAAGCTAGTAGCCAACTTTTAAGAGAGCCTTTAAGCCATGTAAAGTTATAAGTAAAATTCAAGTAGGAAACTTCTAGGCATTATGTCGTTACATATATCATGTGATTTATTTTTATGTTCGAACTAAGCAAATGAGTTGACTACTGACATTTTTTACTTTAAAAAGATATGTAAGTGATGGTTTTATATTTAATTTTTACATGACCAATAAGTAAATACATGAAGTTCTATATAAACTAATAACTTTAAAACATTTTGTTTGAGAATCAACTGGCTTTACTTAATTACCGTAGAAATAATAAATATGGATACGGAAGTAGTGTCAATGAACGTCATATTTACAACTTGAACGAGTCTTTTAAAAACCGACAACGATGTTAAAAATTCCATTGTTAATTTTAATTAAGCTTTAAAATACGAATAGGTCTATAATTTTACTTTGGCCACCCATCCAATTTTATGCATCATCGAGCCCTATTTATTTTTTGTAATTGACCCTGAATATTACATTACCCAAAGAACTCTTCTCCATTAGGTCATCACACAAATGAGATCCAAATAACCAAATTGATATGCAATTCGCTTTACCGTATCAATCGCCGTGCAGCCAAGTAATTAATTATCCTATCACTTGACGGCTAATCCACAGATCGCCTAAATCGCCTCGTTACTTATTAACCCTAATTAACGACGCACACCGCTACTCCTAGCCGAATCCAATTGCAATCAAATGGGTGTGAATGTCATTAGCGTCTAGACGGACGTATGTAACCTAACAGTTAGTGCGTAATGGGGTTATTGGTAGACTAGAATTGGAGACTGAAAATTTATCTAAGACTAAACTATTGAAGCGTTGGTAGTTTAATGGTTGATTGGCTCGATGGCGCATTCGGTAGTGGCCCTGCCCCATGCGCCAAGAGTTGTGGGTTCGATCACCACCCAGGACAAACATTCGTATGATGAATACTTGTGTTTGTTCTGTGTCTGGGTGTTAATATTGGAACAAACAAACATAACATCACGCCCATAATCCCCGAAGGGGTAGGCAGAGTCAGATGGGCAGCAGGCCCCTGTAAAAACATTCAGCCAAAAACAAAACTGGGCTAGATGGAAAATTGTTAAAAAGTAGTGACAAGTGGCTAGCTTGTCGCCTACACAATCCCATACCCACAACCCCATATACCATTAATAGGCTTTTACGACATGCTAGGCATAAAACACAGTTGGCACATTCTTTTTTAAGTTCCAAACCAACATCTTTTCTCCAAGTCTCCAACCAACCAATTACACAGACCTTGACTACGAACCAGATATATCCATAACTAGGAAGTAGAGCATAATAATATACTCACTCTCTATGAGAATCTCTATCAGAAGCTACAATATCTTTGTGTAATACCATATAACATTTTTAAAACCTGATGACAATCAGTTACAATCAAGTGCCTCGCTTTGGCGCCTGTCGTTTCCAACCAATAGTGGCATGTGTACGCGATGTTACTGCGTTTGGCGATAGCTCGGATTTATCTGAGCTAAGCGCGGTCATTGAAAACAGTTGTTTACGAGCTGTGACTAAATAGTGTAGCTCAATAGTTGTGTTGTTGAGGTAAATAGTGATTTACCTCAACAACACAACTATTCTGAAAGGTTTTTATAGGGAAGTCGATCGGCAGATTCTGAAAGGTTTTTATAGGGAAGTCCAATTCATCTATGCTGAAAGAAGATGAAATACATATATACTGAGTTGAACCCATATCGGGCAGTTTATTCATCACAACGTATTATAAACAGATATCTGCATTATTTCAATAAAAAAACAATATACAGATATAATCTGTTATGTAATCAGTGAAGAATGTTATTTTGATGCATCGTTCAAAGTTTCATGTTAATCAGTCAATAGCTCTCAAAATGATCACTATTTTTTACTTAATGTGCTCTCCTGTAAAAACGCGATTTGGTAGATGTCTTTCTAAATTTTGCTGCCATCGATAAGAAATGGAAGCGTGCTAACGTTAAGATACATTCAGTATTAGTATCAGCAGTAGGCAAGGTCCAACTCCAAGTATTTTTGCAGAACGAGATAAACAATTAAATGGATTAATGTTCGTACGCTAACATTTCCGAAAGGGTAGGCAGAGCCCAAAGAGAATCAGTCCCTTAACCTCATTAAGGCAAAGATAAATTTCGGTTAAGACGTCACAATTTGTCTATAAGTAAACACACTTGCTTATTTGGGACTCAAAATCTTCATCAGATTTTGACAATAGCATGAAGCCTTAGAAATTCAAAAAATAACTTGTTCCACAACATGAACAAGGATCATCTGTTACTGCAAGCTGCAAGCTTAGAGCCAGTACGCAAGACCGCTCATATTTTTCTCGCATCCGTATGTACATGCATGCAAGCGTTGCATCTGAGTCGTTTGTCATGTCGGAATAGGCAGTTGTCGTCAACGGTGCAGCGTAGCGTCTCGTGGTGCACACATGTGCATACAGCTGCACTTACACCAAACGTACATATTTTGATGACGTCAAATTGTCCGTTTCCGTTAGACCCCTTTAGAAAACGTGCAAACTGTGTTCTTCACCTATCATGTTGTTATTCGGCTAATGATTGTTTAGAAATGATGAATAATAATGTAACATCACGCCCATAATCCCCGAAGGAGAAGGCAGAGTCATTTATTATTTATTATTTACACAATCACACACCCAAAACCTGATATACCATTAGTCACCTTTTACGACATGCTAGGCAAGAACCACAGTTGGCATATTCTTTTTAAGTCCCAGACCAACATGGGATAGTGGACTGGGTTGGATGGAAAGCTGTGAAAAAGGAGTGACAAGTGGCTAGCTCGTCACATACCCAGAAGCCCGTAAACCATTAGTCGCCTTTTACTACATGCTAGGAAAGAACCACAGTTGGCACATTCTTTTTTTTTGTCCCAGATCCACATGGGCCAAGTCCCAGACCAATATGGAACATTACTTGACAGAGGGTGATTGTTTAGGCGAAAAGTTAATCACTTCTCACTGCTATTTAAAAGGTATGTGTATAGTTGAACTAAATTTTAATATTTTCTAACCGTGTTAAGTGGCCGTCATCGCTCCTTGACTCATGCTACCTCATCGAGGATTATGGGTGTGACAGTATGTATCTTAAACGCGGTATTATAGGCATTTACTTTACCAAAACCCTCTTAAAGTTACCATTAAATCTAGATAGAATTTGAATGCCGGAAAAACTTAAAAAAATGGGTTATTTCTCAGGTTAGTTACAGCATTTAGTTTTACCAGCAGTCAAAATTTTTCATACCTACTTAAAAGTGTAGAATTACCATATTACGTTATGGTATTTCTGTGAAATTAAAAACAGACTATTGACTTTGAATAACATTAGAATTTAGCATTAAATCAACATTAAGCTATCGTTCACTTGAAGGTTGAAGAATATACTTATGTACTTGAATAATTGAAAGTAATGTAATGTAATGCTACATTTGAGGGATATTCTCGTCACTGACCAGATACCTAGGTATATTCTCACAAGTAACTGACCAGAAACTGTTTCCAATAGCCAAGTCTGGTTTAAGCTCTCTTGATTGCCACAGTAGGCTTCTTACGTCTAGCCCCAGACATTGATTTAACTACTGGCAAGGAGGTATTACGCGCCGGTGTGACGTATACCCTTCGGATATGCGACGCAGAGCGTCTAGTAGCAGACCAGATTTATGGGCGCCTACCCTGCGGGCCGGCGGTTGGGCACGTCTGCCTTGATGTATACGACGCGGTGGATTTATGCGACGTTTATTGGCCGAATTAAAACTGCATTTGGACGTCTTGAGGGATTAAGTACTGGTCTGAACGTTTGGGGGGCTTGGGTGTATAATCTTGAAGAAAAAAATAGATTTGTGTAATGCGTTGTATCAAATGAGAGACGATAAGTAGTTGTTGAAGAATCAGGTATTTGTCTCATGTTCGAATATTAATGGTACTTTTGCGTCTTCTCGTCAAATTCTCACCCTGGTACAAGAGCTATGGCATGTCTAATTTTTTGATATCACATTACTTACTACATACAATAAATAATAGTGGTAATTGTATAGAATTAGTTTATACACAAATACATGATGGTAAATGTAACATGGAGGAAAAAATTAAAAGAAAATAAAAATAATAAAACGCATCCAATTATTTTTTTTCCAAGGTCTCACTAACATCTTATAGTTATATGAAAAACAAAACATATTTTAATGTCTCTGAGAACTAGTAAAGCTATGTTCACACCATCTGCGTCGAGTCCCACATCGATCTATTCATGACATTAGCATACATAAACATGGTCCAACACGTGTCTGCGTCTGTCAATGATGGATGACGGCCACAATGCCGAGGGAGGCTTTTACTAGAGTATATGTGAAACCACACAATAGTAATGGTTCTGGGTTCAGTCTTTGGTGGAGTGAGATTTATTGCTCGTTACTTATTGTTTAGATTGTATTTTTATTTTGATTTGCTATTAATCAATATTAATACATTACAATTTTATTGCGCCTTACCTGGGGAGTTTAATAAAATTTCGATAATAAATCTCATGTAAGTACCTACTTCTAATTTTGTTTTGTTTTGTAAATATATGTATTTCAGATGACAATTAGTCGGGATTCAATGTTCGTGTTATGAAATGACCGTTGTACTACAGTCATGATGTCAATCAACTGTCTATCTTGGGTATCTGTTATCTACTATAGCGAGAATTAGAAACTACGGGTAATAAACTGGTGATCTAATCTGAATAATCAAACATAACATCACGCCCATAGTCCCCAAATGGGTAGGCAGAGTCAAAGGGGCAGCATGCCCCTTCAACCACATTCAGCCAAAAATAAAGCCAGGCTGGGTTAGATGGAAAATTATGAAAAAGCAGTGACAAGCGGCTAACCTGTCACCTACACAATCACACACCCAAAATCCGATATACCATTAGTCGCCTTTTACGCGTGCTAGGCAAGAACCACAGTTGGCATATTCTTTTTAAGTCCCAGACCAACATGGGACAGTGGGCTGGGTTGGATGGAAAGCTGTGAAAAAGGAGTGACAAGTGGCTAGCTCGTCGCCTACTCAGTCACATACCCAAAAGCCCGTAAACCATTAGTCGCCTTTTACGACATGCTAGGCAAGATCCACAGTTGGCACATTCTTTTTTTTTGTCCCAGACAAACATGAGCCAATTTCCAGACCAACATGGGACTAATATCAATTTAAATTAAAATGTTTATGATAAAACTGAATAAACTTAAATTAAATTGTAATAATAGATTGGTACTTTGGCTGTTTAAATAGTGTTTGGCTAACGCAACGTAAGATGATACACCGGAAGGCAAAAACATAATTTCATATTAAAAAGTCTCAAATCAAAAAGCAAAGAAATTTACAACTTCCCTTTCCATATTATTATGATACTTCTTTTAGAAATTACTAACCTACGTTATGGGCACCAAATCTTCGCCCGTTCAGGCTCTCAACAAAACGATCCACAGCAGCCGCACAAAACACCCCAACAATTCCCTGGCCATGGTGCCTGAAATATATAGGGGGTTACTTTTTATAGACGCTCTCCAGGTGCGAACCGCCGCGGAATTCCCACGCAGTCCAGACCAGACAGGTTTATTTCCAGCCGTCGGGTATTTGCGGCGGAGATCTTGAATGGCGGTGCATTTTTGAATTGCAAGATGCATTTCGTGAGTGTGGGTAGTGGTGGAACGGAAGGAAGAGGGAAATCTTATGTGATACTAGTTTCGGCCTGCGAATTTGTGTGCAGTTTTCTGAACTGAGTCAGAGATGAATACTGTACCGGATGTTATCTCTATAGAACGAAAATATGGGATACCAATATTATTATTAATTAAATTGTGATAAATACTTGTGTTTGTTCTGTGTCTGGGTGTTAATATCCAATATTTATGTATATATTTGTAATACCACTGTTGATTCTGATATCCGTAACACAAGTGTTTAAGCGACTTACCTCGGATCAATATATGTATGTGATGTCGTCTGATAATTACAAATATATATATATATACTAATATTATAAAGAGGAAAGATTTGATTGTTTGTTTGTTGTTCTTTCACCAATAGCAAAATACTTTATCAGCGATTAATATAGGCTATATTTTATCCCCGTATTCCCACGAGAACGGGAACTACGCAGGTGAAACAGCGGGACGCTGCTATAATATTATAAATGCGAAAGCAAGCCTGTTTACGTGTTAACACCTGAATCGCTTAAACTTATTGTATTGAATTTAGGCATACCAAAATTTAAAGCCCTGGAAAATATCTAGGTAAGCTACTTTGTATCCCGGATTTTTTTATTTAAATCCCGTGGGATGCACTATAATTTCTGTAGCAGACCATTCTACGCGGGTAGAGCCTTGGACAAAATCTAGTGCATAAATAAGTCCATTTTATACGTCATAAAGGTAAACCTACCCGAAAAAAGGGAAAATACCAGCAACTGTTTTTAAGAATGAATAGAATATTTCCTTTTACCAACATCGAATATCGCAAAAAAAAACAAACACCGCCAAATCCGTCCTATTCCCTCCTCCATATCGCATTACTAAACATTAACAAAGGTCAACGGCCTGTAACTGTCGAATTATAAAACGGACGATTTCAGATCATTGCCTGCCACCTTATCCGTTGCGTCAATGTGGTCCTTATGACGACGTATTAAAGTTGAAAGTCGTGTTGTGGGCTGTAGAAATCGGGCATCCAATACAATGGCTTAGGGCTGCCAGTCGATAATGCTTTTATGATATAAACGATTCAATCACGTATGATGGCTTTTTGATTTTCCTGAAGAACGATATACATATATTCATACAACTAAACGCAAACGTTTCTCTGTTAGTCACTGTTCATGGTCCGATTGGTGATACTGTAGATTTATGAAACCCTTAACATTGACAAAAATTAACTGCCACGGCGTCGCCCGAGACGATCTCCCCTATAAGTGAGTCGACCTGCCCTTTAAGGTAAATGGGCTTAAATAGCAGATTAAGAGGTATTCTTCTACGAGGATATTTATTATCTTGAAGACTAAGGCAGAGCACTGCAGTTTTTGTCACTCTACTTGCATACATAATATCACGCCCATGATTCCCGAAGGGGTAGGTAGAGTCATAGAGGTAGCAGGCCCTTTACCTACATTCAGCCAAAAACAAAACTGGGCTGGGTAAGATGGAAAATTGTGAAAACTTGACAAGTGGCTAGCTTGTCGCCTACACAATCACATACCCAAAACCCCATTCACCATTAGTCGCCTTTTACGACATGCTAGGCAAGTTAAACAGTTGGTAAATTCTTTTTAAGTCCCAGACCAACATGGGACACTAACTGAAATTAATGCTTTTCATCAATAGCCCACAGTTTTTAAAAAGCACGAAATAGTCTTTCAGGTTTCTGGCCAGGGGGGGGAACAGAGCCCCTACCAGTATCCTTTCCTGTAATTGAACGCTATATTAAAACACCCAATATTATGGAGATAGGATTTTGGGTACTTCAAAATATCCCCGCCTCGAGAATACTTTAAAGTACCTAACGTTGGAGATAAGCAGAGCAGGATATGCCGGCTTGCTCAGTCCAAACTCCTAATGGTATCACCCGTCATCACTATGAACCCAAAATCCGGAACTCAGCCAATACCCAGTCAACCCTACCACATCGGGTCCAGCGAGCGATATATAATTCAGGGCAGTGTCAACGACAAGCTAGTTCGCGCGGATTTAACAAACGAGAAACGTTTCAATAATTCCATAGTAAACATTTGGCGTGATGGCCCACTAATGTTTACGGTGGAGCGCACGTAATTACTCCACTTGTTTACTGGGTTTTGAGTTGATGACGTCACGGGCAGGCTTAGCGATGATATTGAGAATAATAGTAAGGTAGTCTCGTAATAACGCTCTTTCTAACAGCTGATATTATCTTACTCAATCGTTTTTGTTTGAACTACTTGTGAAGTATACAAAAAAATCTGGCTCTTTCATGCAACAAATTCAGTCTCTGAAGTGACAATTTAGATTCAAAATAAAAAAAATGTATAAGAAAAGTTTCTACGTGTAAGAAATGTCAGAATTTTTTAAAATTTCTTATCGTTACTACTCTTTACACAGGAGATAAGGATTAATAAGGTCGTTATTTTGATCGACACATAATACAATACTCATATGTGTACTATAATAATGTTTTAGTTTAGCCATCCATATATTTCAATATCAATTCTCATAATAATGTGTATCTAAAAATAAGTAAAACGTGATCACTATTACCTACATTATCCTAGTTATTGCCAAACACAAACTACTTTAAAGTCACGGCACACATAAAGCAGTAATTCACCTTAGCTCTTAGTTGCAAGACTTCCCCGGGGCCACAAAGTAGGTATCGTTTTTAACAAAAACCCTCGCAGCGTGTAAAACAAAGAGACGTTACAGAGGACTTAATTCGACTTAATCCGGGTAAGAAAGCAGGTCTCGGCCAGGTGGACACACTAGACGTTGGAACGTGAGACGTGCCTCGACTATTGACTGAGGGTTGGGCTAGGAAACTAGCGGGAATGTCTTCTTATAGATAATAAATAAATAAATAATAAATATCCAACTACATCACATACATTGATCTGACTCCGAGGTAAGTAGCTTAAGCACTTGTGTTACGGATATCAGAATCAACAGTGGTATTACAACACAGAACAAACACAAGTATTCATCATACGAATGTTTGTCCTGGGTGGGAATCGAACCCACAACTCTTGGCGCATGGGGCAGGGTCACTACCGAATGCGCCATCGAGCCAGTCAAAGTAAGAAGAATATTTAAAGATTCAGATGGTTTTAGGAAGCGTTACTTTGTTTTTAATACATACATACATAACGACCACAATCCCCGAAGGGGTAGGCAGAGTCAAAGAGGAAGCAGGTCTCTTTATCCACATTCATCTAAAAACAAAACTGAGATGGGTAAGATGAAAAATTGTGAAAAAGTAGTGACAAGTGGCCAGCTCGTCGCCTACACAATAACATAACCACAACCATTAGTCGCTTTTTACGACATGCTAGGCAAGAAACACAGTTGACACATTATTTTTAAGTCCCAGACCAACATGGGACAATGGGCAGAATTAGATGGAAAATTGTGAAAAAGGAGTGACAAGTGGCTAGCTCATAACCTACACTATCCCATATACAATTAGTCGCCTTTTACGACATGCTAGGCAAGAAACACAGTTGGCACATTCTTTTTTAAGTCCCAGACCAACATCGGACTGTTTTTAATAGTCTTGATATATTTGGGACACTAATAACTATAATGCCATAAAGCTACATTAACAGGCACAATGGCACATGCAGAAAGCTTCGAAATTCAAATAATAATTACAAAAGTTGTGAACAATATAGAATAAATCAAATGACTCGAAAATTCCATTCTTCTACACGAACTCATCAGCACTGTCTGATCCAAAAGCGGGATCCGAGAAATAAATAAAAAAAATATTTATTTCGCGTATCATCGGAAACCGTTAGTTGCGATAATACAATTGTTGTACCGTTCCCAATTGAAACTAACAGTTTCCATACAGAATCTATAACAGTATTGCATTTGACAACTAGTAAAATGCACGTGTAAATAAATAAATTAGTAATGTAATCAGCCCAATAAAATAATTCTCAAGATATACTTGTAGTTTTAAACGTAAAATTTTACAATGGTACTATAACCGCCTCCTATAAAAAATATGTATGCTGATAATTCCCATCTAAACGTTGTTAAAAATAATATTTCCAGCACACGAAAAGATATTTCTGCTTTCTCTCTCTCAGTGAACGTGACGGGCTGTTTACATAAAACGTCAATTTGGATACGTCGGGTTTCTTGCTAGAAAAGCGAAAGTAAAATTAGGTCTTATTTTTCCGTGAATTACTTGTTTTTTATTTAAAAGAGGTGACATAAAGCGTGTCTTAAATATATGTCTATACTTGTGTGCTCTCACCATTATATGAACTTATTTACATACACGTTCATAATCCCCGAAGGGGTAGGCAGAGTAAAAAGGACAGCAGGCTCCTTTAACCACATTCAGCCAAGTCAAGTCAAGACAAGTGGCTAGTTTGTTGCCTACACAATCATATACCCAAAACTCGATACACCATTAGTCGCCTTTAACGACATGCTAGGCAAGAAACAGTTGGCGCATTCTTTATAAGTCCCAGACCAACACGGGACTTAATTCGTTTCGTTATTTTGCATAAAACTATGATTCTATAACGAATATAAACTAAAAATTATTATTAAAAAGTTAGCTTACTTCTGCGGCAAGTATTGCTTGTTCACAAGAGTAAGGCAGCATTTGTTTTAAATAGATACTGTTACTGCCTAGATACAAAAAAATATATTATTATTTTTATTAAAAGTATCGTACCTGTATATCCGGTTCCATTATAAATCCCTAATTATAAGTCCCTTGGACAAAAAACCTCTCCGTATTTCAGAGGAAATACTTAAAACTACAACAAAACTTTCTGAAACTCCACTATTGTACATAAAATTTTATTCAATGTATTGAGCTCCCATAAAAGAGATGAATACATCTATTATAAAAGGATTTTTACATCAATTAATTCTAAGTTGACATTATTGACCGCTCAAACATATGTACTTATAAAAAAAATAAAAATCGCCATTTTAGTGGGTACGCAGCTTTAAGGCTAACTTAGCTCCGTCTAGGTAGCCTAGGCACCTATTTAGCGCATGTTTGGTATCTTGTGCTGCTACATGTCTTTGTTCGCGACATTGCAGCGAAAGATAAGAATTTCATCAAAATTCGTTCTGTGCTTTTCTTTGGTGTCTTTAGGACGTTTTCACAGACAGTTTTTTAGTATGTATTTATGCAGTTTCATTATCTTGTGTATTTCTTTATAAAGTTGCCACACACTGACTTTCTTTTTTTGCTTTATTAATCTTTGTTGTAGTATTTCAAAACTTATTTTATTGACATCGCTTTTAAGCTGTGTACTTTTAATGATTTAGTTTATGATTTCGCAAGCAAATCTGGAAAATTAGCGAGAAGTGGTTAACTCGTCGCGTATATTTTTACAAACTTAACATCCAATACACCAATACTCGTCTTTTACGACATGTTAGGAGAGAAACACAGTTGGAACATTCTTTTATAAGTCAGAGAACAAAACAAGATATAATATAAAGTCATGTTTTATAGAACTTTCCAAGGAACTGTAAATAAACAAAAGAACGTGTCGTCACGCGCCCCATTGACCCAACGTCCCAAATGATCAAGTGCTTCACAAGCCCCCATCGCGCGGCGTTTAGCCCACAATTCTATTACATATTCACACAGTCACGCCGACGGAGCGGGCACATCAGCGGTATTCTGGTGTTGTTCATTTTGGCTCATTTGGTTTGAGGCATAAGACCAATTATTAGGAATGCTCTTCAAATAAAGGCAACGGTTTTTAAGAATTCTGTAATGTACGAGTTTACGAGATTAAAAATCTGCTCTTGAACATTGCATGTCAAGATTAATGTTGACATAGAAAATATTCTGATTTACGTAGACCACTTTTGTATATTGCACACTTATAAATGTCTGTAGCCTAAACAGTAAAATGATGGTACGGCTGAATTGAAAACGTCCAGCTTACGGAAAAGAACTGGCAAGTAACTTCGCAGTTACGCTATTAACATCATGTTTAAAAATGACATGCTCATAACAAGCTGAATGTGTCATTGAGAGATAACAAACATCTTTTGACTCAACAAACTTTTCTAAAATTTGTTGCACATTATAGCCAGGATTTGCTCTGAAAAGTAGTATACTGAGCGCCTCACAGCTGCACAGTGCCTTCTATTTTGCTACATCATGGCGCAAAAATGAGTTAACTCCTTAAGCTAACGCACTTAGCTGCATCTAAGTTACTGAGTTGAAGAGAAGATTTCCACTCACCCACGTTTAGATGCAAATTTTTCGCGTCTTCGTTGGCGAAGACGCGAAGCCATCGTTCGCTCCCGCTTATAATTTCCCCCACGCCGCTAATGTTCAGTTTATGTAAATATTACGAGAGTTTAACTATTCAGTTATTCACTTAGCATGAGCTCTCTTGGTTAGTTTTTTTGTATCGTTCGGTACACTTCGCTTCTTTAAAAGGTGGAATTGTTTTGGTTGCGCTCGCCTCTTTCTAAGTCGATTTAAAACGGTTTAACCATTAATTCAAATCCAGTTAGTAAGTCTCCACAGTTGAGTATAAACCATTTTAAAGTTTTGTATTTTTGTTATCTCTACACTTATTCAGATAAGTGCGGAACTTTAAATACTTCTTTATTGTTGTTGATATTAAAATAAAGAAAAGTAAATAAACAGACTCATGCCTAATTATTCAATGGCCTTTAATATCTGGATATTCCTAAAATATTGCAAAGTTACCCTACAGGTGTATAAAAAAACAGTTTTTATCAGTTTTACATATCATCACGCCCCTAATCCCCAAATGGGTAGGCAGAATCAAAGGGGCAGCTAGTTTCCTAAACAAAATTTATTAATACTAAAATATAAAACAGATAATCAATGTCGTTGTATATCAGACATGCTTAAATGTGATGAAAACGATAATAAACGTCAATGCCCCGAACACAAATAAAATTGTTTCTCATCTAAATATTTTTACCCCTAATGATATTCAAACCAGCTCTATATGTTTCGACCAAACAGCCCACAATACCAATTAGAAATATAGCGAAGTTCCGTATAATTTCTAAATGATTTTGATATCCACGGGCATGCAAAATGGTTTTTACATCCTCTATGCTAGCAACGCGCAGTTTCTGTTTACTTTGGCTCCCATCTTGGAAACATGAGGACCACGAAAAAAGATTTAGGTTACAGAGGACGACAAGCCACGGAGTTTGGTTGGCAGACGATTTTTCTTGTAAAATAGATAGTAGAGGCCTTTGAAATGAGAAGCGCTAGGAATATGCAAGAAGCAAATTTGAGGGTCTAAAATATTTTCGGAGAAAATTGTTCTTGAAAAACATTCCGTGCTGAGAAAACTTTGTTAAGTTACCTAATTCAACTAAATTGCAAGAGTTTAGTTGAGAGAGGCAGATTATAATTCTAGCTTATGTGTATAATTATTTTTTTTTCGACTTTTGTTTTTATACTAATATTTCTAAACGGTAAGTTATTTAATAGGGTATATTAGCAACAATCGTCAATCATATTATCATAATAATAATCATAAAAATATAATAATTACCATCTATAATATTTATTCCTAATTTCCTGGTTTCTTGGGTTCTTGTTACACTAAGAAAAAAGAACCAACTTCTAAATGATTATTAAAGAAAGAAAATTCGCTAAAAACTTTCTAGAGCTCAATTTTTAAACCTGCCGTTGGATTTTCCTCCGAATAAAATTGGCTAAGTTCCCCTATGTTTATAAATTCACGCAAGTGCCAAAAGGTTTAAATTCCAAAGCGGTGCCAATTCACCCTCCTTGAATCTGGTATTTGGAACACAAATATCGAATTAAGTTAAAATGATTCACGTTTTTAGGCTTTCTTGGCAACTGTTTCGATCGGTAAATGTTTATGTTTGAAGATCATTGGAAAAGGCTTGAGATTTGTTTTATTACTTCTGTTTATTCAATCTATATTAACATGACACACCTGTATTTTATGTAACTCGGTGGTCATAATTTTTTTTGGATGTTTTTAAATTGGTGAATGACTACAATGCTTTGAAGTCGAAAAATAAAGTGACTTAAAACGGCAACCCACTAGGTTTTCAGCGATTAAGCATTCCAAAGAAAGCCTCTGATATTATTGTTCACTTACAAGACAGAACTAATGAAAATTATTTCACTGCTAATTTGTTCCCTCGAACTAGCACACTTTTAAAAACCTCACCTAATTCCCCCAAGATTTATAACATGCAGCCTATTCCTTACACAGGCGCAAGTCATCGTGTTAAATTGCTTAGACCAACTCGTGCTGCAAAGTTCTGCATGGACAAGTTGTTCTATCGATCAGCCGATGTTTTAACTGAAAGTGGATACATCACATGGTGTTGCGATGGCTCAAACGCATCAACGTTTATCTTCATTTGGAGCTGTTTCCAAGGCGTGCTTGGATGAGGCAGATTGAAGCTGGTCGCTTTTAGATAGTGAATTAGGGCTTTTTTCTGACGTGTAGTGTTTGTTATGATAAATTGCTTGCATAATCTCAACGCAAGAAATCTATTTCTTCTGGGATTTGTTCTTCTACATTATTCCGATAGTGTGGTTGTTATTTTGCCCAAGGTTGAATCATATTTTGATGTTCAATGAGAAATAGAACACTGGATACCGCAATATTACGTAATTTTGAATTTTGAGTGATTTTTTTTAGATTTTCATTTATTGATTACAGTAAAACTGAAGAGAGGGTTTTGATTTTATCACTTATCCTTTTCTTGACGTTATTTATCTAATCTGATGAATTAGGTGTCGATGGATTGGATACTATGGTCTAAGTAGTAAGTAGTAGTAAGTGGGGTAAATTTTTACCAAAATGATCAAAAAATTTACTTTTCTTTTAAAAAGACTGCATTTTCGTATTGTTAAACTAAACCCAATTTTCGTTTAGTAACAAACCGACGTCACCTCTTATTTTAGAAGACTATTCCATTTTAGCTACTTTTTATAGAACGTCATTAAAAATTGCTAATAAATTATTAGGTTTCAGTTTCTCATTAGAACTTTATCTCCAGGAAACTTTCCGCAGAACATCCGTTAATGAAGTACCGCTAAATTACCTATAACATAAAAGAAGCCACAAGGTTGCACCCAGCTCCGCCCGGAACTCCGGCACGCCGACAATGTACCCGAACTGTCTGCCGTACATATTCAAAGTTTAATCCGAATCAGCCTTCCTCTTCTTGCTTGAGGGTTTTAGCTGCGCTCGTCGCTAAGTCGGGATACACACGTACTTACAGAATGGCGAGCAATAGCTGCATCGATCGTGAAGATTTATTAGCAATTCATTAACGATATATTTATCCATCGGATTGGACATCTGTCCTAGGCAAATTGGTGAAATCCTTTAAATGTATACATTTGGCACAATAAACCTAGATTTGTTTTGGTTTCGAATAATAAGAAACGCCTCTTTGATAAGTTTTGCGTCACATCCTGCTAGTCTTTACAAAACAAGGTACGCTTTTATAAACCTCCATAACTCTTATACAAATGAGCAGCTCATGATGTCTGTGCTTTTCTCTCAACATAGATCTTCAGTAGTTATTAAATAGTTTAGATTAGTAATTATATCGAACTGAATTTTTTCACTTTAAGCGCTTAAATACATTCGTACAATCCTTATAAAAACAAGAAACAAAACAAAATCTTTCACTGAATATATTTTACTGGTAATTTATGAATCACCAAGTAAATATTCAAGCTGTCCGTTGTCTCGTTTGTCTGTTGTAAAAATTGAAACAACGCCAGACAAATAGCTGTCCGTCTGTCCCATCCGTGTGTCCCAACGATACATAGTCGCGTCTCTGCATCATCGCTGCTTAGCAAAGATAAAGTTTGTCTAATTAACACACTCGGCGCATGTCACCACCTGTTCGTTAGCTCCGAACTGCGTCTAGGGAACCGCGAAATAGCTGCTAAAATAATTGGCTCCCATTCTCATTAGGGAGTATTTTGTTAACTACTGTTTAGTTAAATTGAATTGGGTGTGCACTGGTTATTTGGAGTACATTCGGTTCATTTGAAAGTCCGGATCTTTTGTGTATGGATGGATTTTATTGTTTTTGATTCGCAAACAATATTGCTACTGTAAAATTGTATCCCCTCAAAGACAAATGGTGTAAAGTAGACGCTCTCAAGCTGTTGCGCTTCATTCTGTGTCTGAGAGCACCGGAGATCCGAAGATCTGAGCAGTAACAATGACAGAATGCATTAAGTGCTTGTACTTTTATCCCTTATAGGTACCATCAGTGCGGTAAATCTTCAACAAATCTTCACAGGGCTGGATAAGTGATACCCGTAATTGTTTGAATGTGCAGGTATCACGATGTTTTCCTTCACCGCCGAACTAGTAGCATAAATACGTACATAGATTTGAAAAATTCAGAGGTACGTGCCTGTGTTTGAACTCGCAACCCTTGGATATGAGGCGTGTGTACCTACTGTGTCGTTAGCATCGAGCTACCACCGCTCTCCATCACTTACCAACAGTGGTACAGAAAAAAGTATGTGTGTAAGAATTTTTCACAGCTTTCCATCCAACCCAGCCCACTGTCCTATGTTGGTCTGGGACTGAAAAAGAATATGCCAATTATGGTTCTTGCCTAGCATGTCGTAAAAGGCGAATAATGGTATATCGGGTTTTGGGTGTGTGATTGTGTAGGCGACAGGTTAGCCGCTTGCCACTGCTTTTTCACAATTTTTCATCTAACCTAGCCCGGCTTTATTTTTGGCTGAATGTGGTTGAAGTGGCATGCTACCCCTTTGACTCTGCCTACCCCTTCGGGGATTATGTGCGTGATGGTATGTTATGTGTTATGTTTGTTTTTTTCCAACTTAACATTTTTGGAAGCCAGTACTTGAGTATAATGACATCCTTGTATTGAGGTAGCAAACATTTATGAATGAAAAA
The DNA here is from genome assembly GCA_951394215.1 of Glyphodes perspectalis. Lineage (NCBI taxonomy): Eukaryota > Metazoa > Arthropoda > Insecta > Lepidoptera > Crambidae > Glyphodes > Glyphodes perspectalis. The sequence goes on along the minus strand of OX596208.1, from coordinate 15,921,548 downwards.
TTATTAAAGTAGACGATTACTAGGTAAAATAGGTACGTAGGCCTTTCTGTTAAATAATCTGGTTTCCTGACATAACAGCTTACAAGGGTTGACAACATTTTTGGCTTTGATAATTAATTATATTTTTACGGGGTATTTTGTCGTATAGAGGAATCAGAAAAAATTATCATGGTGACACATCCATAATCGTTTGAATGTGCAGGTATCACGATGTTTTCCCTCACCGCCGACCTAGTGGTATAAATACGTACATAGATTTGAAAACTTCAGAGTACGTGCCCGGGTTTGAACTCGCAACCCGTGGATATGAGGCGTGTGTACTGTGTCCTTAGCATCGAGCTACCACCGCTCTCCATCACTTACCAAAAGTGGTATAGATAAAAGTATGTGTGTAAGAATCTTTATAGTAGACCGTATTTTACATAGGTGTTGCCGGGAGTAAAAGCTATACAATAGGTTATAAGTGGTTCGCAACTATTAAATAAATAAATAAATCCTTCAGACTGATACACCAATTCCCTAGTCCCAAACTTATAAGCTTGTGCTATGGATACAAGGTGAACGGATATAAATACATTTATAAACATCCATGACTCGAGCACAAATGTCCATGTTCATCACACGAAACATTTTCCCCTAGCGGGATTCGAACCCGCGACCCTTAGTTTCGTGGCCAGGGTCTCTGACCACTCGACCAACGGGCCAGTCAGTATTGCTGATAACAAACCATATACCGTTTCCCATTATAATGAACTATCAGACCAAATTTGCTCGGACCACAAACGAAGCTTTGACTAATCCTCTCCAAGTTACTCGTGTGTAGCGCAATAAATTATTTTAAACTAACTATTACGAGTACATGCCGGCGTATCCCCAGCGACTTCTGTATCAAACTGAAACGAGCCAGTAATGTATTATACATCACCGGCCAAATAAATAATGTATTGCATATTTTTAGGGTTTCGGTGATAAAATGATATATTTTCTTTATTGTTCTTACATTATCTTACTATAGTATAAATTTTATTATTACTTCAATATTAAGTGCACAAATTACGTAATTAAATAAGATACAAATTTTTGTTTTTTTTTATTTTTTTTATAGAGCACGTTACATTAAAAAATATTTGGTTGATTCGAATGGTAAAAATAACACTCACAAAGTTTATAAATATTTGTAGAAGTAGTAGTACTACTACTATTTAGAAAAATATTGCTTTTCCTTCAAAGCCCGTGTAAAATATTCTTCAAAGACCGACTTGATTTCGATACATTTTGTTTCTTATGGAATTTGTATGGTATCGAAATATCCCACTCATCCTACTCATAAATCAATTTATTTCTCCGTAGCTGTACAATGTTACATATAATTTTAGAACATATTGTATTTTGTATCTAACGTTACAATGAAAACCAGCTAATCTTGAATCGGGAATCTTTCATATAAACAGTCTCGCACTTGACAGCTTTTTAAATCCACCAACAGACTCACGATCCATTGTATGGGACGTATAGTTTTAGCTCTCAGAATATATTTTTATTAGTTGGACGGCGTCTAAGTTGTATATATACAACAAATTTAATTTAAAAGGCTAAATAACTTCTTTGTTTCGTCAGTCAGCTGAGAATGGCTTTTGCATATACTGTATAACCTAATGAGGTTGCATTGTTATTATAAAAATGGGATTTTGATTATGTTCGTTTATGAACTGAAAGAAGTTTTGTTTTTATTTTATGAAAGTTAAGATACAGTGTTACTGGTATCTTATGTTATTCTGATTTATGGATGTAGAAAAATATTTTATTTTAAATGTAAAACGTGAATGAATATTTGTTTTAAAGATTTTTTTATTTGCCCTTTTTTCAACTATCAATTCCATTTTCAATATTTCTTTTTGAAATGTAAATGTTACTTTTATTTACGACTCGTGAAATAAAATGCCAACAATATTTTAAATCTGGTCTATTTACTATGGGGTTTGGTTATTAAGTTTTTGTAAATCAATCGAGACTTACAAAAGAATGCTACGATTTTCAGCATGTAAATTTACTCACTTGTTAAACGCTTCGCTGATATCGATTTCCCAGATACAAAAAAAAACCGTTCGAAAAACCAACTAGCCGTATTAAAAACAGCAGCGGACCGTGCCATAGGCCGCTCTTTATCGGGCGCGATAAAAACAGCTCTTATTTTAATGAACAAAATAAAAATGGCCGACAGTGCATTAATATCATGAGCGCTTTAAAAAGAAAAACCAGTTGACATTTTGTACGGAGCAGGCGACCGGCACTCGACTAATGAATGCAAATTTCATCAGGCCGTCGCAACACACGGTTTTCATAATAAAATGTTTAATTTAAAAAAATGCTGATAAAATGTACCCCGGTTCATTATTAAATCTGTAGGCTAAGTTTGTTTAGTACGCGTTATTTTAACGGCTGGGGAGGGTTGGGTTTTTCTTTTTTATATTTTATAGTAGGTATTGTGGACAAAAGCCAATTTTTTTTATTTTATTTTAAGGTATTTTTTGGAGTTTATTACTTATTTTTAAAATTCAAACAAACATTTTATTTTTCATTCAGACTTAACGGACTCTTTTTAATTATGCCATTTCTGATTTGACTGTTGAAAAACTTTATCTTTTGTTGAGTTTTCTCCTTCTCTATCAAATAATCTACTTAAAATTAATTCATACACATTGATCCTATTTAAAAAATGTTAAACCGATTCGAGCATTACATTTTTTAATATATTTATATTTCTCTTAACCTCAAATTTTAATGAAATTGAAATTTGATCCGTTAATGATTTTCCGTACATCTGTAATTGAGATTTTACTCGTTACTTAATTACTGTCAATTATGCAAAATCCTTAATTGCTTAAAGTACCACTTCATGTAAATTCTGCAACTGCAAATGACTGAGGCTGCCCGTGGAAATTTAATGATAAATGAGTGATGGTGTATTAGATACCTAGCTCAGTACTAAGGATACATGGCGCATATTAGAAGGGTTTGCTTCAACCTGGGCAGGTAACACAATTAAAAAAAAAATAATAACGTATTTGTACCACTTGTTAGTACAAGATCGTAAAAATGTTTAAATAATTAGTGTGTAACTATAATTCAGTCACTGTTCATAATATGTCATGTGTTAAAATGTAAAACAACAGTAATTTTAAGTTAAAGTTACAGAATTGGTGACACAAATCTAGCTTTTACCAGAATCTCCAGACTCGAATCACTTAGAGACTCTATATTATAATGTCATGAAAGGTCTGTGCATGTTATCTAGGTAAAAAGTTAACTATGTCATTTCTTATACCTTTAACATTTGGCACTCAAAACATTTTTATATATAGATTTGATATATAGACATAAAACTGTCACATTAACAAAATTAGTTATTTACTTAAATACAATTTAAATAAATACTTAAATATAAATATCAGATATATTGATCTGAATCCGAGGTAACCTAAGCACTTGTGTTACGGATATCAGAAACAGTGGTATTACAAATATATACTTAAATATTGAATATTAACACCAGACATAGAACAAACACAAGTATTCATCACACGAATGTTTGTCCTGGGAGGGGATAGAACCCTCAACTCTTGGCGTATAGGCTCCCTACCAAATGCGCCATCGAGCCAGTCTGTCTCAATGTCACCCAGTCAGTCTCAAGTTGTTACACAACGACTAAGCAAAACATTTTCTCTCACCGTTATCAAACTAAATCCGTCCTTCGCAACTTAATTAAACCGAAAGATTTAAAGCGTGCTCCCACCATAACGAATCACGTCTTACAATTACCCAGAATCCGTCAGAATGTTGAAATTTCAAAAATCTAGCTCGAAACCCGACAGCGGCCAGTTACAACCACTAATTTAATATTAGACGGAACCAACCCGAAACGTATTTCCGTCGTCTTTGTCTCAAATTATATGTTAATTCGGCCCCGGGCTGAGATATTCAGAAGGGACAATGTTACCCCAATATTCCGCGGTCACATCTTGGATGGGGACTTGCAAACTTGATTATGAAGGAGACGGAAATGCATCGAGTTTACTTGTGTTACATTGTCCGAAGGACTTTGTACTTAGCGGGTGTGTCTAAGCTGATTGTCTAAGTTGGGTCTTACGGTAACTTGACTGCGGTAGTTTTGTTGTATTTTGTGTGACAGATGTCTTAACTTTTATTGGTAATGTAATGTAATGGAAGCCTATTAACAAGTTAGTTCGGATAAGTCATAGATGAGGTATATATTATATCAGTTTCGTGCTATCATGCAATTTTAAACAGAACGTTTTTTTACCCTTTCTATTTAAAGTGAACAAAAAAAAAATCAACATTTGAAAAAGTAGAGATGTCCTTTCTAGATGATTAAACTTTAGGTTTGACAAAATTTTAAGATCCATCCATCCATAACATCATGCCTATAATTCCCGAAGGGGTAAGCAGATTCAAATTAGCAGCAAGCGTCTTTAATCACATTCAACAAAAAAAAACTGGCCTGGATCGAAAATTGTAAAAAATTGTGACAAGTGGATTGCTCGTCGCCTACACAATCTCACACACAAAATCCTATACACCATTAATCGCCTTTTACGACATGCTAGGCAAGAGCCACAGTTAGCATATTCTTTTCAAGTCCCAGACCAACATGGAAAACTCTAACTTTAATTAATGCTATTCAACAATAGCCTACAGTTTTCTTTAAGCACGAAAGAGTCATTCGAGTTCCTGTCCAGAGGGGGAGCAGAGCCCCGTCCGGTATCCTTACCTGTAACAATACCCTATACCTATTGAAAAACCCAATATTATGGGGACAGGGCAAGGTACAAAGTTGGCGCATTTTTTTTTAAAGTCCCAGACCAACATGGTACCAAACTTCAACGCAATTGGTATTAAGTGTGAAGTCGTTGCAGAGTAACTTTCGCATTTGCTCATTAAGTGTAGATATACAATGGATAGACTTAGACAAGTCTTAATTTGGACTAGTCTACCACCAAAATGAGTTTGCCAACCTCGCTTCGCAACCATTAACGTAACACTTCCAACTATGATCGGCGGAGATTGAACAAACTGTTAGCATGTTGTTAAGAAATCAATATTGCACGTGAGCAGGCGCCCTAGATACGAACGTTAAGTAGCCTAAATAACTGCTCGCATTTAACAGAGCGTGTTAATTAAAGGCCCGATTCTATTTCTTGTCTAATGGAGTTTTCCAAGAAAGGCGTGCATTGTTATTTCAAGCTTTACATGATTAACAATTTATATATGTATAAGCTGCGATACGATATTTTTTATGCAGAAAATGTAATGGGAAAAGCCTGACGTAAATATGTAATAATTTATTATAAATTAAAGTTAGCTTATGATGGCCATTATTGTAGTATATGTTTTTTTTTTTTTATTGTAATAACTTCTCATACGATATTTGCACTTGACTACTTTAAAGATAAAAATATCTATAAGAAATGTTTACTTACAACTAGTCACCGCATTCATTCTTAGACTAGATACATTAATTAAAAAACCACACTTGTGGTTTCCATAGTAATCATATTATATAGATGAAAAAAAAATTTTTGAAAAATTTATATTTTAAATAAACGTAATCCGTCTTACCACAAAAAACTTAAACATCGTTTAACAGATATTTAAGAAAAAATTTACTAAAACTTTTCTTAAATATCTGTTATACAACTGCTAGAGAGATGTTTAAGTTTTTTTTTGTGGTAAGACGGTTAATCTTTAAAATCCTCGCACATCGATTTCATTTATGTATGGGTATTTGTACATTTGAATGGCATACTCTGACTTTATCGCAATTTGATTCGCTTTGATTCGCTCAAATATCTTTGTAGCAAGCATCTATGAAAGCTTCGTACATTCAAGACAGTTTTGTTTGGACGTAGGATAATATCCATTTATCCCTCCCACCTTACACCTCCATCTCTTACTTACAAGAAAATACTCCAATATGCAAGTTTTATCGAAATTCGCGCTTTACAACGAGCGGCGTTCAAAGGGGGCATTGTTGTCGGAGCATACAAAAAGAGTAATGCACAGTCATTCGTCTCGATCGAAAATTTCATTTGTTGGCACGGAACACTGGAGTAGAACGCTTTGTGTCCCATCTGATGGATGTAGCGCGGCTGGATGTGTCGTTTGGATGCGTCGTTTGGATGTTCGCGGCGTCGGGGGATTTGAGACGCCTTGCTGGATGCAGACGATCGCACGAGACACACATTTTATTTGCGACTTCTTCCGATGTCTCAATAGGTGTTCTGTTATGGGAATGTTGAAATGGCAATAGATAAAATCTCTATGCTTAGTTCTAGTCACATGTTAAATGATTTATTCATCAGTTATTTTGTAATAGAGAAACCTTAATATAAGTCGTAGTTTAGAAAAAGTAAAGTTATTAATATAACTGAGACCACAAAACTAAGTCAAATTTTTACTAAAATATCACTTGCAACAATGCTCATAATTAATTTACCAACCCGGTCCATCCAGTAATATTTCTGCCATCAACGTCACCGATTTATCACGTGTATTTCAACAGAATAGTTTTTGTCAAATTTGTCTTTGTATTCGTATTTGTAACGGCAAATTGATGAGAAGTTTTGCTAAAACTTTCTTGTCCGTTGTCTAAATTGATCAATGGCCTGTAAAGAGATAGCTCGGCTGCTGGGAACTTTTAAAGTGTACTTGCATTAGTTGTAATAATGTGAGTCCAGACGGGGTGAATGCTTTTGGTAAGAGCATTCAGATATGTGTGATACTGCGCTCTATCGTACAGTTGAGCTAAATTCTAACTAACTAACTAAAATACTCCTAAAAATGTAATAGCATTTAGCGTACTATCATAATAATTTTCTTAGCTTTAGGTCCTTTGCGTGCGTAAAAAATCGAAAGGTACGTGCCCGAGATTGAACCAGACCCCTCAGATCTGAGGCGATCTATTCTACTACTGAGCTACCACCACTTTCATATGCATATGGCGCACTATTTAAAGAGAATTCTAAAAAGGTCGCACTGACTCTTCCCTGCTCACTTATCGCGTTCCTTTTGTCAGCACAATGGCACAATTTTGAGTTATCTCAAAGTGTTGACGCAAATAAGCTGTGCTTGAGTTACAACGTTAAGGTAAACATATTTGCTGATCAGAATGCTCGTAAGTGCTTTGAGTTTTTCAGCCTATCTGTAAATAGCTAGACCATAATTCCTTCTTAACTAGGTTAGATTAAAGAAATGAAAAATAATCGCAGAATCTAAGATTATTATCAACTATAATATCGGGTTTTATGTATGTGATTGTGTAGGCGACAAGCTAGCCACTTGTCACTACTTTTTCACAATGTTCCATCTAACCCAGCCCAATGTTATTTTTGGCTGAATGTAGTTAAAGGGGCCTGCTGACCCTTTGACTCTGCCTACCCCTCTGACTATGGGCGTGATGTTATGTATGTATGTATAATAACAAATACCTATGAATATTTAAACAGAAATATATCAATATCAATGAATTATAAAAAAATAGCTGGATACCAAGCACTTTTTGAATGTACCTACATTAGCAGTAATTAAGCGAGCCGAGACGAGGTGAATGCTTTCGGTAACAGCATTCTTTAACAATAGCACGGTGAAATACTTTACCAGGTTTTACTAGTTCTTTCGAACGGGCGCGAACTAGCAGGAGATAAAGTGTAATAAATGGACTGTAAAAGCTATTCTGCTCATTAACAGAGTAATCGATTGGAGTGGGAAATAACTTGTGAGTTATTTATAGTCATATGCTGGCTCGTTTGGATGTTTATGTCTTAAAGTTTGGATGTTAAGATTTGCTACACAATAACTTAATAGAATACCGTTTGGATGTGATATATTGGTGGCGCATCACGATCTCATGTGCAATTATTTTTTCTAAGCAAGAGCTATTCTAATATATTGCCTACGCATTCTGATCAAAATTGATTTAAAAAGTTGTTTTTAGCAGAAAATAGTTTATTATTATATGAGTATATAAAAATGGTCTGAGAAAAATATTATTACGAATACTATAACGACATACGAGTATTTAAAACTAAAAAAATACTTAATACACAAAGAGCGTCCTTAAACTCTTTACGATACGATATTACAAATAGTCGAGACAGATCAACCTTAAGCAATAAGGAACCAAGAAAAAATTAACAATTCTTCAAATTTCCTTAATTAAATTAAATTACTTAATCAACAAACGCTGACTAAATTTAATTACTTTAAAACTATAATGATATATGGCGCAAATATTATAACGTGTATAAATCGTCCCCACACAAAAGCCGTTTACACTCGCGTGATTTAGTGTTGAACTTTATTAATTACAATCCGTTCAAGTTGATAGCGTGACGCACTCGGATTTAATTTAATTATCATATCACATGCATAATATTAGAACGGAATTTAGATAGCGATTACGTACTTAGCTAATTTAATTTAATTTAAAGGTAATTTTATAGTTGTAGAATCAATTCTGTTTTTAAGTGACTGGCCCGTTGGTCGAGTGGTCAGAGACCCTGTCCACGAAACCAAATGGTCGCGGGTTCGAATCCCGCTAGGGGCAAATGTTTCGTGTGATGAACATGAGCATTTGTACTCAAGTCATGGATGTTAATAAACGTATTTAAGTATGTCTATCCGTTCATCTAGTATCCATAGCACAAGCATAAGCTTAGTTTGGGACTAGGGAATTGGTGTTTCAGTCTGAAGAATTTATTTATTTATTATTTATTATTATTTAAGTTTCGTGTGGTATTGGGTTTACTGTATAATTACATAAATTATATGCTATCCCGCCTTTTTTACCCACTTTTAGCAAGTTTGGGTAAGATACAACATAAAAAATGTAATGACAATTGATTAGCTCGTCGCCTATACAAAGTACTCAAAAATACTGTATATTTTATGGCAGTATTGTTGTAATATCAATTAGTTGTAAAAAAAAAGTTATGGGATTAGTAGCTGGCATAACGGAATACAAAATATTTATCAGAATTTGAGCGAGGTTTTATAATGTAAATTCAAAATTATAGCCATTGTAATTTTTTTTTATTTGCTTTAATATGACTTACATGTTTTTTTAAATCTAAATACATCGATGTGAAAATCGATTATAATAGATCCGGAATTTAGATGAAAGACCTTTTGACTGAAATAAATGTTAGTAAAAATATGAATTTGATTTAAACATTTTAATATTTCCGAGAACAAATATCTAATATGAACAAAGTTCGCAAACAGTTTTAATTAAACACTCAAGCGTTTAATTAACTAGAACGCACAATCACCTAACCTAAAATATGTCTTCAACTGAAATCCTTTCAGCATTTTCATTCCACGCTCGACTGAGACTTGTCTCAGCACATTAGTACGATCACACTTTAACAATTGAAACTGTTTAGCGCCTTAGAGCTTAATTTAAAAACAACGTGGCACACTCAACACGTCGAAACGTTTAATTAAACAACGCGACTTAATTAGTTTCCGAACAACTCCGGACAAGTTGGAAATAAAAAACTTACGTAGTGGTGCTAAAGTGATTAATCTTCTGTAGTTTTTTTTCCGGTAAAAAGTGAGAGGTCTTTTCGTTATTCGGAGGCTAGTAGAATATAGTCGCTAAGAATAATGATCTTGCTGAAGGAGAATGGTTCACTGTTGCATAGTACTGACTTTTAGATAAATGAAGGAACATTATTACTTACTAGCTAAACCCGCGGCTGCACTCGCGTCAGTATAGAATTTGTATCAGGAGCAATAATTTCTTCTAGTTCTTGTTCTTCTACCGATGTCTTCTAAAAAGTTTACATTTGATCAAAAGAACAGTTCTAAAATCAGCAGCCTAGAACTAAATGTGATACTGACAACTCAGATAATTTCTTTAAATAATTCAGTCATCTAAATTGAAATTTTCCTTAACCCGTGTCTCAGGAATCAGCATTCTATAACTGATCGTGTCACTGGCAACTCAGAATATTTCTACGCCTTAACACTTTAGGGGCAACTATATTTCGATTTTTTTTGTAAAAAATTTCTACACACACATACATACATACCTACATAGCATCACGCCCATAATCCTCGAAGGGGTAGGCAGAGTCAAAGGGGCAGCATGCCCCCTCAACCACATCTAGCCAAAAGTTAATGTTTTCTATTTAATCAAAATAAAAGTTTCCAACTAAAAACCGAATGTCCAAAGAATGTGTCTGGCCATAAATAGCAGAGCCACTTCCTTGGAGCGATTCCTGGCAGCGTCGGCGCTGACGGATGGTAAGCCCCTTTTTGCGGGGGATTAGCACTGTCCACCCCTTTCACCGGGGGGATGATGCGCCCGATTTAAAAGTATCGGTGTAATTACGAGATTTTTGGAAGCTAATATGCTTTGGTTGTGCAAGAGCTAGATCGGGTTGCATATTGTTTTATAGAGTGACTGACCACAAACGCTGTGCCGCTTTATTTCTCAATACTCCTAGTAATTTTAGCTACAAATAAAGCAAAATAAATGCCTATACTAATACCATTAATATAAAAAAGGTTTAATATATCTAAAAATATACTTTAAAACGTTCCAAACGACTCACAAATCTAATACAAATTACGGTATTAAATATTTGTCTCTAGTGGGATTCAAATCCATAATCTTTTAATTATCCAGAGTAAAATAGTCTATCGAAAACTATTATACTAATATATTTTCGGAAAAACGGAATAAAAGCTTTGTTAAAGTCAGCTCCTAGCTTTTCCAATACAATAAATATCAAATAATAAAACACGTTAGCACGGTCTATTGAATCCGAAATTCCATACGCATACGTAAGCGATGCTAAATTGATCGATCACAGAACGCCTGTGTAATCATGACATCGCGTATTTCACGTAAGCTACGTTTTGCATGGTATTCTATGGGCCCATAATGGAAAAGTATTTTTAGGGATGCGGTGGTAGCTTAATGGTAAGGACACGCGCCTCTTAACCGAGGAGTGCGGGTTCAAACCCGCGCACGTACCTCTGGTTTTTCAAATCTATGTACGTATTTATACCACTAGCTCGACGGTAAAGGAAAACATCGTGATGAAACCTGCAAATTCAAACAACTTTGGATTTTTAACCATGATCCAAAAATTGTCTGGTTCTCCTATCTTAGGGTTACGAAGGTCAGACCGACAGTCACTATGTAATTACCAGACTTGCTAAATCCTGGATCATGGTCTAAGCGGACCCCGTATAAACACGGCACATAACTCTAGGAAGATCATTTTTAGGGAGCAGGAGTTCCCAACCTTTTAGTGACTGAGGACCACTTTGATTTCATTATTGTTATCACGGTTCACTCGGTCGTGCCCTTTTTCAAGGTCATCTGGGATCAGTGCAGCATGTCTTCCTCTTCCATACGTCCCAGTCAGCCGTCATCAAGCTATCCACTCCCATTTCACTCATATTATATTTCACACAATCCATCCATCTCTTATTTGGCCTTCCTCTTCCTCTCCATCCACTAACATTCATCACTTCGCCTGCATCACCATAAACCCAATATCTTATTTAATAAAATTATGTGTCAGACCACATTCAAACAGCATAGGTATCAAAAACAAGTTATTCGTTGAATCTTTGGCAACTTCACCCTGAACATCCGAACGAGCAAAGAACTACGGACGTATTTATTTCCTCTACTTATTTATCTACAATGAACAACCAAAGTTAGTTGCAGACAAGAATCAGATGTTGCTTGGTGAAGTTCCCAAGTGTGAGAGTACTCGATTGGCTGAGAGTCCTTCAGATAAGAGCTCCTGGCTTTTGTCCTCATATTGTGTTTCGTTTGGATGTAAACAAGCGGGATGTTGTTTTGGTCTTGATCAATAAGGCAGTAAAATGATGAAGGAATGTAAACAAACAATGAGGTATTTCCTTACTATGTGTTTACTAAAGACAAGTAAATCTCAACTATTATTGAAGAATGTGAAGAAGAATGAAATTTTAGTGTGAACATAATATTTATAACCGTGCTATTTTTCATTTTTATTGTATCTTTTTTATATATTTATTTATGTATTAAGATTTCAATACACTTACAATATTGTTACCAAAACGTACACTGACAGTTATAATTAGAATAAAATGACAATACAATACATAATAAATTAACCATACTGATTTTTTATCTTCCTAGCGTTATGTCCCGTGCTTAGACGGGGTCCGCTTAGACTATGATCCAGGATTTAGCGAGTCTGGTAATTACATTGAAGCGACTGCCGATCTGACCTTCGTAACCCTAAGATATGAACCAGGGGAACCAGACAATTTTTGAATCATGGTTAAATTTAACATACTGATATTTTTAATAAATAATTTATGTAGGTACTCGCACAAAAAGTATTATTATGGTACTTACACAAAATTGACTTTGCTTGTTTTTAACTCTTTCAAGCTCTGTTGAGTAGTTAATTACTGTACTACGTAGTTAAATACTGACAAGGATATAGTATGTTATAATATACCTACGTCCACAAATTGCTGTCCCCTAAAGAGAAAAATCTACATTTATATGATCAGCGCTGGAAGAAACAGCTAATATAAGCTCCGCGCCTCTAACTAGACGTTTAGCCATCTACGAAGCTCTAAGTTGACACGCAATGTATGACACACATTGACAATGATATTTTAATAATCTCACTTACACGTGCTTATAAATTCACCTTGTAATATGACCGCGCGGAGTCTTTCCTTTTTTATTTGTCCGTATATAAATTTTGTTTTTTAAAAAAAATATATTGAGTAATAAAACATGTCGACCAAATATTTTTAAATAGTTAATTAAAAACCTTTTTTGTGTAAAGAATTTTATTTGCCAAGCACAAACAATTTAATATTCCACGTTTCATCTCAAGTGATTTTCTGTTATACATTCGTAGCTATTTCCAACTTTTAGTTATCACGTTTTATTGAGTTGATTGGATTACAACTGCTATACAGAGTTTTAAATCCAGGCTTATTAATAATTCATAGCTGCACAAGACAACCGCTCCATAGAAATATAAAGAGTTACTGCAATAGCCCAATGCAGGTACTCTATATTCTGACATGGCACGGCATCCTAATTTATGGAAGCTGGGTCCAATATCTTTTGCTTGTCTTGCAAATCAAATTTTCCAAACCCACGAAACAGTGGCATTTGATTTAGTACATAACTTTCGTTATTCAAATGAACCTTACCCAGAATTTGAATCTGAAATTAACTAACTTGTTTGACAAACAAAATGTTATTACATACAACGAATGGTTTGCCGGTCTCAGCTAAAATGAACTAGTAATGTTAGAACAAGAATAATAACTTTTTAATAACGTTGAAGTTTACCCATTTTGAAATAAAATCAAGGAAGACGATGTTTTTTTTTTTATAAAAACAGCCGTTTTGTAAACTATTCCTATTGAATAGTTTATAAAACGGTCTTGAACAAACAAAATGTTGATCTCCAAAATTATATTTTTTTTATTTTTGGGCGTACAGAAAAGGCTATAATGAATGATTTCATTCAGAAAAATACTGCTACCAAGGATGATCGAGTAAAACCATAAAAAAACTAAGTTACACTTAAAAATTTAACTTCATGTTTGATTACGCAACTCAATCACCATCTGAACCCTCTCCGCCAAAGCCGAACGGATAGACGTTCCCCAATTTGACAGAGAATGCACATTTTTTCACAAAGCCCCATACCTCCTCGTTAGCAAACGTGAACTAATTCCCCCTGAAAAACAATCGGCCCAACTTTACTACGTTCTATTAAAAATTAGACTTCTACAGACAAAAGGCTCGGAAGTGGGGTTCGTGTCTGCGATTTTACGGGAGTATTTTTTATCGCCCAATGCGGAGACCGGTGTGGGATGATTTTTTATTTTCAGCACTGTATGATGAGGTGAACAGTTATTCACGAACGAAGAATGAAGTTGAAATTATGCAGAAGTATGATTTTAGAGGTAGGAGGATTTTATAGGAGCTAGTCATAAGGAAAACTATGAGGGGACGTGACATTATGAGCCTTTTTTTTTAGTATATATTCAAAAATAGAATAACGTTGGCAAAAATAAATGAACAATCATAAATACATTTTAGGGACTTAAGCTAACTTTAACAATCTACTTACAACTACTTTTTAACATATTTTTGCAACTGATCTTACTGTTGGGTCTTCTATCTCAATAGATTTTCATTTTCAAAGATGCTTTATAAAAAAGCCCTTGAATATTCATCGGCTTAAAATAAGAACGTTCAATTAAAAATTAGACTTCTCATAACAAAGGCTCGAAAGTAGAGCTCGCGTCTGGAACGCGCCGAGGACGCGTTTTCTCAACGCTCCGCGGTGCAGGAAAACAATTATACCCTTCGCTTGGTCGAGGGAAAGTTTGTGGGGGCCGCCGCATCCGTCTCCTTTGTATCAAGAGTGGACCGCGAGGCATGGGATTGAGAGAGAGAGCGGCTTACTACAGTTCGATCGAAAGGATTTCGGTCCTTTTTTTAATGATTTTTGATATATCTCTTTAGAAATTATTTTCTGTAGAAAAAAATATTTAAAACAAGTGGTGATATAATTGGCCCTTGAGAAACTCCCTGATTTAAAATTATTTTGTAATTAATTTCGAGTTTATAATAAAACTAACCCTAGCACAATACTTGAATCTATCAAGTTCACTCTCTAAATATATTGAATAACTAGCATCGCCCGCGGTTTCATTCGCGTAGTTCCCGTAACCGTAAGAATACGGGGATAAAATATAACCATAGCCTAGTCGTCGTTAAAATAACTTTCCATTGGTGAAAGAATTATCCCAATCGGTCCAGCAGTTCCGGACCCTATTCTATGCAAACAAACAATCAAATCTTTCCTCTTTACAATATAATATAATTTGTTTTGAATTATTTTAATTACTTTAAAAAATAAGTACATATGTTCATTTATTAATGAGTAGAATTTTCACAGCTCTTGTGGAATTTTAACACAAAAGACACAAATGTAGCTCTGAGTTTTACCTGCGACAATACAAAGCCACCGCTATTGTCGTTATCTGTTAATTGTCTTTGCAAACTTTCCAAACTTTTCTATTAAATCACTCGTGAATTGCACCAAGCATGGAACTGTAGACTAGGAGATGAACATTCGCTAAATACAGCTCTCGTCTCACCTTCCCCCGTAGTCATCTCGCAACTCGCTCTAACTTGGAATTGTTCCATACACACACGCGTTCCGGAATCTAATATATCTTTTATAACTGAGTTTATGTCAAAGGTGAAGACGTTAATTCTGTTGAAAGTGTTTTAGCAACTTTATAATCAGGGATAGACTCAGCAGGGAGCCGTTGTGTTGGCGTAATCCAATTTGGGAATGAAACAGCGTCATCTTCAAATGTATAGCCTCTTAGCCAGCATGTTTGTTTGTAATGAGATCATCTTCGCTGTTATGCGCAGATGAGATTTTTTTGACTTGCTAGAAATTTAAATACTTCGTTCAAAAGGTTTAGTATGGTATTTTGTTAAAATTTGGTTATAATTTCACTATTTGGAAGGATTTTTACTACAAAGCTGTAATATATTATGCATGGACTATTTTATAGCAAATGCTGTTTGTAATAACGGTTAATAAACAGTTACAATGCTTATATTTTGTATCTATTAGATAAAGCATTTTTTTTCCAGCGCGGTTTTACTATTTGAAATTAATATTTTTTACAAACGTTAAAAATGGTAGAGATAAAATACATAATATGGTATGTTTGAGCTTCCAATCACTTACTGCTCGTATAAACAAATTTATCAACACATGTTTTTACACTTCGATTTATTCCCGATGTAAAATATCGAAGCGAAATTGAATCGTAAACAATCCAGTGTTAGAATTGTATACAATAAATCGCAAATCAATTGAATAGTTTCAAATGCAATCCACTTTTCAATAATTAGTTCCGATTTCAACACGTTGCTGGTTCTAAATAACGGACGCGGTGCGTTAATTTTCATTGGGACCTGCATTTTCGCAATTAAATTAAATTATTAATTAACTGTTTCGTAGATTTCTTTGTTGGCTAAACGATTCTTCTTCAAATGCTTACTTTTTTAATCAATTGTGGCTTTATTAGAAAACTATCTTTAATAAAAATACTAAGTACTTACTTGTAGTTATACGAGCACCATACAAAAATTATAGGTAGGTATATAGTTTTGTATACAATTAGACAATAAAACTTGCTAAACCAAGCGGCTCAACTAGCAGTCATGACGATATCAAATGCCTTACTGTTTGAGCTGAAATTAAATATAATATAGTTTAATGATTAGGCCAAAGTTACTAATGCCTTAGCTTAATGGTGACTATTAAGCTGGTCTGATGATGGAATGAAGGTGGCCATCGGAACTCTTTTATTAAGTACTAGCAGCACCCCACGGTTTCACCCGCGTAGTTCGCTGATATATGTAGTATCTTTTAGTTAAAGAATCTTTCAAATCGGTCTGGTAGTTTTGAAGCCTATTCAATACAAATAAACAAACAATCAAACCTTTCCTATTTATAATATTATTGTAGATAAGTTATTGGAGGTTGCATCCTAAACGTACCTTTTTAAACATTTTTACAATTCGCATTCTTTCGTTACAAGTGAATCTAATAAAGTCTGTCAAAAAAACCGCCCCTTCCAGGACAGACAGCATTATCATCAACGTCACATTCCCCGCTAAACATAGTTGCCATAACGATATACCGTCTGACGTCAGCGGTAACGACCACTCTGTTTTCAATTACCCGTAATTGTGGCCATACCTATAATAACGAAGCCCGCCAATTTGCTGGGTCGAAAGCAAATTGCATTTGTTTTTCAATGTCTACCGGCCTTATAATTTCTTTGGTGTTTATGTCGTGCTGTCTGCCAGCTATTATGTGTAATGGTATCTATTGCACTTTAGTATTCGTTTTGTGGATATTGTGGATCGAAATCACTCTATGTGTTGATTGGTTTTATATTGTCAATTGTCACGTTAAATAATTTCTAGATAAACTTTTATAGGCAAGTTAGAGTGTTGGAATACATTTTGGATAGGGAATATTGAACTGAAAGCATCTTGAAGTGACACTCGATTTTTAAGAAAGAACATACAGTATGACATGATCTCGGTATTCTTAAATTAAAAAACCAGCTGTTAGCTGGAGTTTTCGAAAACTTGCAACGAGTGAAGGAAAATGCATTTAATGACCTCAATAAATTAAGACGACAAGTTATTTAAACTTAATTCTTTTGCTCATTAAAATAAATATAATACATACATAAAATCACGTCCATAATCCCCGAAGGGGTAGGCGGAGCCAAAGGGGCAGCAGACCCTTTTAACCACATTCAGTTAAAAACAAAACTGGGCTGGGTTAGATGGAAAATTGTGATTATTCCAAGAAGACATTTCAACAACTTTACATTCATATAGCATTATCCTTATTTAAACAAAGTACGTCGCTCCTTTATTCCTCTTCACATTGCGAGTCATTCATTGGATGTAGTTGGGTGGGAAAATGAGTATTAAGCTCCCATTCAGGGCTTTAATGTGGCTCATTTCAGTGATTGCCATTTTGCAGAGCCACTTGAGCCAACAACTAAAGTGTTCAATTCAAAATATATAGTATTCATAAGCGTGCAAACATTTACCATCGTTTATTTGTTTCAGGTATGTGCTTACAACTTTTCGTGAGGCGTTGAAAATTATTCCAAAAGTATGTTAACGGCTATTGAAGGTATGTAAATACGAAACTACCGCGGGAAATACTCGTATTTCTCTTCAAGGGGACGGAAAGTTGTATTTCGCGAAATGTGGGTGAAAAAGTTTCCTTCCAAATGTATTTATTTAAGCGGCCGACAAAATTATTTGGACTCGAACCTAAGTAAAGTTTGCGAGTGGTAATAACTCCGGGGGGACTCGAGTCTTTGGCACTAACTTGGGTAAAAATATTTTAATTTGCCTATGTACCGACCTGGAAGTTTCTAAGTTGAACAGTTTGCGGAGTTACGAATTTGTTTTTTTGAGTAGAGCGAGCAACTGCTCTGTGAATTCACTTTGATACTAATGTTGTTATAAAAACTGGATTTTTGTGGCCACTGAAATTGTTATACCTTCTCGAAACTAGAAGATCTAGTTTAGAAATAAACGCAACCTTCTCTTAACTCATTGGAATATTGTACATTGTAGTATTGCACATAAAAAAGCTAATGCTATCTTCACAATTTATTTAATTCAAAGTAGGTATTAATCACTACATTAGTATTAAATATAAATTGATTCTAAGTAGGTACTAGTAAAAACAGTATAAAGTATAGCAGCTATTTCACAGAATTTCATATATGAGAGAACTCATGATGTAAAGTCTTACATCTTTGTGATAGTAGTCACTCTAAAACTACAAAGATTCTATAGAAAAAGGTCCAGACGAAATTCATGGAGCGTATCCAAATGTTTCAAGATAAATTGACTACCCTTAGTTGCTGCTCATCAAAGAAATAGCTCCGAAGCAGTTTTTACCAACTTGATTTAAAAGGAATTTTGGCAAAACTTGGCAGCTGTAAAAACCTTATGTAAGACCGCTGGTCTGTTACGCCGAAGGTGACAAAAAGCCAGACGTGCCTCAAAGGTCATGACTCAGCCGCAGACTGAAGGTTCATGTCGTGACCTTGAATGGGGTCTAATCTTTAGTGGCTTTATCTATAGGGTAATGAGATAGTTCCAGATGGGTGAAGGTCGATGGGTTTATAGAGTAGCAACCAAAGCTATACCTCCAGTGCTTTTTTAAATTATTTCATGTGTTTAATACACTTACGTGTT
This sequence comes from Glyphodes perspectalis, assembly GCA_951394215.1. Classification (NCBI taxonomy): domain Eukaryota; kingdom Metazoa; phylum Arthropoda; class Insecta; order Lepidoptera; family Crambidae; genus Glyphodes; species Glyphodes perspectalis. Next base: position 15,902,641 of record OX596208.1, on the reverse strand, counting down.
TACTACATTGCAATAGTATTTTTTTCAAAATTATTTTTTAAGAGATTTTAAGTCACAAAGCAGAAACTTGTTATATTATTCAAACCTAATTTTATAAGTGTGGAGTATATTTAACTGTTTTGTAACTTTAAAATACATATAGTCAATATTGATGTATTTCAAAATACATGTCAAAATCCAGCCTATTTTTTGTAGCTATGTTGAAATCCCAAACTGCCCAGTCCATACATCATATTTGAATGCCACTGAATCAGTCTAGCTCAGTCTAGTCAATCAATCTGGTACGTTGTTTTTGATCAAACACTATGTGCTGTGATGTTTGAGTCATAAATGCCATTTTTTGTCTGATACTTGCAAACAAATACTCTCGTCTCTTAATAAAATAGTGTAGGATTAAACCGAAAATGAGGGTTTTTTGAATTAAAACATCCAAAAAATGGCGTAACTGTGACTTGAGGTCTTGTCACCCTCCTCATTGGTTAGTTGGCAGACCAATCTGACATAGCCAATAGTGTCAGTGATAAGACCACGAGACTCCCTATTTTTATTTTTGTATTTGTATTTTAGAAAACCTTAATTGAGATCAATGCAGTATTTTACATGTAAAAGCGTGACAAACTTATTGTGGCATTTATAATGTAAGTAATCCATGCAAACATCTTCTTCTTACTTATATAAGCAAATGACAAGACAGCCTTCTTGCCATTTCATCATGTCTTTAACAACCTTGAATTTTAATTGAGTGCCTTCTTTGTCATTACAATGATGATAATCTTCATCCTAAAACATTTTATAAAACGCTGTAAACACGCCCAAGAGATCTCTTTATTACAGCCTATTCCAGAAAATAAAATTAAAAATGTCGTAAAAATTAACATTATTACAGCAACAATAATTAAAGCGAACGCCAAATTACTTATAAAAGAGATATTGAAAAACATCCGCTAGGGCCCAGCATCGAATGCGATCATAAAAGTAAATTAGGTTTCGTGTCGGTCCAAAAAGGTGCAGGCAAGAAGTACCCTTATAAAACCGGAATAATCTACTAACGGCGGATTGTTGAGACGCCTAAGTCAACCCGGCGGATGAAACAATTTGTGTGCCTAATCAAATAAGTGTAAAGGTAAAATTTAAAATTCGTACCTCCAATTTACATAATGACCTCGTGGTAACGACTCAATCTGAGGGTGGAACGTTTTATTATTGTACCCCTCTGCTCGCGGAAGGCGGAATGTGATGTGTCTGAATAATAAATACTAAGCACAGTTTTACACGTTATTCTTCGGCTCGGGTTAGAATGTAAATCCTGAATTAAAACACTTTGTGATTTGGTTGCGTTTCGCTCGGATTGTGTTCGTTTTAAATGAATATGTCTTTATATGGTGAGCTTTTGACAGCGGGTCCGCCCGCGTTGGTTGGTTAGAGTGACTATTGGAAATCCCGTGGAATTTTGATAAATATCTCTTTTAGTTTGTTACTAACCAAAAAGTAACAATGTTATCTGAATAAATTAATGTAATTTAATTTAATTTAATTATTTTTTGCCAACATAAATTTAGACAGATTTAGACGTCGCTATGTTTATATCAAAATTCAACAAAATTAGTTTTAAGGTTTTGGCGTAAATGCGACAAAGCTAAATTAGTCGTGAAATTGAGGAACATACATATATATTTAATTTTATGCTAATTTTACAAGCTTTTAAACTAGCTGTCAGCTAGATAAAATGTCTAGCAATCAATTTCTTGATAACATTTCTATAATAAAGCGTTAATAAGTTGTTTCCATTTATCAATCTAACTAACTAAGCAATGTACCCGTATTTCCTTCTCGTAGTATCTCGGGTGGATAGTAAAACGTATCACTTGTCATTAAATACAAGCTTTTATTTCTAAATACTATACTAGACGACGTAAAGAACTACTTTCTTACAATTTTCCATCTAACCTAGCCCAGTTTTATTTTTGGCTGAATATGGTTAAAGAGGCCTGCCTGCTGCTACTTTAACTGCCTACCAATTCTGGGATTATGGGCGTGATGCTATGTATGTTACGTATGTACGTAAAGGAAATTCTTAATATAAGTAAAGAGAATGTTAAATGTTAAAATAAACGCGCCAAGGCTGAATATTTTCAAAAGAATGTAGCCAGAAGACGAGAAAGACTGAACTTTGTAGACTGCTAGAGAAACATATTTTTTAAATTGGAAATTCCAAGGCAACAACGCTATCATATTCTCAAGTGCCTGGTACAAAATACACCGTATACCAATAAAAGTAGCTCACGCATCTGCCTACCTACTTATCAAAGGATAATGTACATTCATCTCACTCGAGCTGGAACTTACCTTTAGACGCAATGCAGATTGTATACTGAGCTAGAGGTGTGCGAGTTCGTGAGAATGGTGTACTCAAGTGTGATATTTTGTTGGAGGCAAATACTTTACTGGTACTCTGCTTAAGTAGTTGGTTCAATTTGCACATGATTGGCTCTTTCAGTAGGGTGTCATCAATAGTAATTTATCCGTTGCGTTTTGTCTCATGTTGGTCTTGGCTTTCAAAAATAATGGGTCAACTGTGTTTTTTTGCCTAGCATATCGTAAAAGGCGACTAATGGTATATCGGGTTTTGGGTGTGTGATTGTGTAGGCGACAAGCTAACCACTTGTCACTACTTTTTAACAATTTACAATCTAACCCAGCCCAGTTTTATTTTGGGTTGAATGTGGTTTTAAGGGGCCTGCTGCCCCTTTGACTCTGCCTACCCCTTCGGGAGTTATGGGCGTGATGTTATGTATGTATGTATATGATATGATATAATTAGTAGTCTAGTCATGTTGTTTATGAGTGTTATGCAAAGGTTATATAATTATCCTTGATAATTGACGTCATAATTATTATTTAAGCTATTGCCCGCGAATTCATTGGCGTGTTTGAAATTTACCAAAAAGTTTAAATGTTATTGCGCTTAGACCTTATTTTTTGTCTGAAAAAAATAAGGTCTAGGCGCAATAACAAAATAGCGTTATTACTTTTGTAACCCAGCTATCTGCCAATTTCCGCTCTGCCATTTTAAAATATAAATACTTTACAAAAATGTTACACAAAAGCCTAGTGAAAAATCCTCCATCGGGTTTAAAAATCACCCTCTTTTTTCAGCTAATCTCCCAATTAACAAGGTCTTCCCACCTCGTCGAAAAACTACTTAAAACTTTCCCATTAATCAGTTCCTCAATTAGGAAGCTTTAAAAATTGTGCCCTAATCCAGGTGTCGTCCGTGTGCTAAGCTGTGATTAAGGCTATCGTTGGAACAAAAACTGATAATTAGTCCAAGGAAATGTTTTATTTTTATTCGATAGCCATGTTCACGTGTTCAGCATTAAAAGCTCAATAGCTCTTTTTTGATATAACTAACTAAACTTCACACCACTTCCCTAGCGGGGTAGGCAGAGAACCGAACGCCATGTAGCGTTTTAGATATAAATAAGTTATAAATAAATACCAGACTAGGTACATCACATACATTGATCTGACTCCGAAGTAAGTAGCTCAAGCACTTGTGCTACGGATATCAGAATCAACAGTGGTATTACAGATATATACTTCAATATCAGATATATAAGGCTGTTATCAGCCTTAGTTACCAACTAAAGCTTTTACTAAACCTACCTAACCTATGCCTTATTTGAACCTCAACTCCAAGCGATACAATAGAATTAAGTATTTTTTGTCACATCTAAAGTAAAGGGCGGAAGATGTACAGGGTGCGATGATAGCTCAACTGTAACGCGCTTCTCGGGCGAGGATTGCTTCTTCAAACCTCTGGATTCTTCAAATTCATGTACAGACTTATACAACATGATTAGCTGTGAAATAATGCCTGAATCTTCGACAAACATTAACTGTATGAGTTGGTATTTTATCTAATTTTTTTTATTCAATCTGGCATTGAGAAGAGTAACTACCGAGTATTTTGAACCTATTACTAGATGATTTACAAGTGCTTTTTTGAGGCCTACGTAAATAAAAATATTATGAGTGATAGTTTTGAGATCCGCACATCAAAACAACTATAGATGTGTGACCATGATCCAATTTGTCTGGTTTCTCTCTAGTCTTAAATGTAATAAGCAAACTTACTCTATCTAACCCAGTTTTATTTTTGCCTGAATGTGGTTAAAGTGGCTTGCTGTCCCTTTGACTCTGCCTACACCTTCGGGAATAGAGGGTGTACAGCTTGATAGTAAAAATCCGCAACATTGTCAATAGATGGCGCTGTATGTATTTTAGATCGCGCACGCGACATTTTTCTCCGGACCCATAAGGTGTTTTTGTAAATCGAGCTGTCCAATAAACCCGTGTGTGCTTATTTTTTATTTACCTAGTAAACCGGGTTGCAACCTTAACTAGGCGGTTAATCAGCGGGCGTGATGTTATGTATGCATGTACTAATGACAGGATTGTAGCCACATAACGCTAAAAAGAAGAGATTAAATTCAAATGTAAAGATAGTTAAAAGTCCAGTGTATCGTAATCCCGTGAGGTGGTAAGCTCCGATCGCTCGAGCCGGCGAGGTCATTACCTGCCAGGCGCGACAAATTGTTCAATCAGGGGACAGGTAATTGATTCTGAATACCTTAGCTGGACACCGCGCTAGCGCCTAGGCGATTAGTGTTCATTAATACTATGCCTAGGAGATAGTTAAGGATGCACATGTCTACCATCATTAATAGTTTGTGTGGGTTTATTTTTATTATACCAATCATCATGATATCACGCTCGAAATCTCTGAAGGGGTAGGCAGAGTCCGAAGAGCGATATGCTTCTCAAACCATATTCAGCCAATAATTTAGTTCGGTTCGATTGAAAATTATGAAAATATATTTTTCTTATTGTCTTTTATGTCAAACTTTTGTTCGGTTTCCTGTCTTACATAAATCTGATTTGTTCTTGTGTAGGTCTTATGGTGGTTACTATATTGTAATACAGTTTTGTTACTTAAGTTCATGTCGATTTTCTTAGCGTTCAAATTCAAATTTAAATTCAAAATATCTTTATTTATATAAGCTTCAAGAAAGCAATTATAAATAGTCAATATACAAAATAGAACAAATACTACCACCGGTTCGGAAGGTAGAATCTATCGAGAAGAAACCGGCAAGAAACTCGATAGTTACTCTTTTAAATTCCAATTATACAATTGGGTCCCGTATCTCGAGGAGATGTGATTGGATTGTGATTGTAGGAAATCGGGTAATTTATTAGGGTGATTGTACCCTAAACTTTAAGAAACTTAAATAAGTGAACGTGTATAAGATTTCCTCGCAATGTTCCTCTTACCACAAAGTTAGCAGTTTATGTTTAAACTAACATCCTTAAATGTGAGCCCTCACTAAAAATAATGATAATTTGGATTTTTTTAAATATTTTATAACCAGTTAATTACATAAATAAAAAAATCAATCAATAAACAAAAAAACTAAGAGAAAACTAAGAGATTAAACATTTGACGCACTAAATTGTATCGTTATCATTAAAGTCGTTTAAATGTTAAAGATAACAGCAAACATAGAGTTATTTCCGTATTTATAATATTAAATAGAAATGCATCACGTAAAGACGGCATTTCCAGAAACATCAACGTAGCCACAACAAGCCGATGACAAATTACCCAATCAGGCCAAGTAATTGATTCTGATACGACCGGCCACTGAGCTTGGCACAGACTAAATTTATATTATCTATCTATCTGCAGGACGTGAGGTGGCTAACTCTGAATACAGGCATTATGTGAGCTGGCTGGTCAGGGTCTGTTCAGGATTATATTGAAGCGTTTGTGTTATTTAGCTAAATGTTCGTATTTTATTGCTAGACCTAATGGTGTTTATTTTGAATTTAATATAAACGAAACTTTAGAAAATACACACTTTTTTTGGTATGTTTTCGTTTGTTATTTACAAAATAGGTAATCAGGGGTATTAAGCTATTTAGTTAATTAGGTAATCATATTTTCAAATTATCCGTATTATTTTTGATTTGAAAGCCCTAATATCTAATAGAACATAGTATTTGATGGCGCCGAGAATAAACAGTTACAATAATATTATAATGTGCGAGTTAAGATGTTTGTCAATAAATCTTTCTTTTGGCATACCAAAAGAAAGATTTATTGACAAACATCTTATCATATGACACACATGATAAAACAAGGAAAAATTTAGATCCAAATAATGTCTGTAACAGACCAATTTTCCAAGAAGAAACCCTCCAGCCAAATCATGGGCAAAATCTAGTTAATTATTAAAAGCACGCCAAGAATAATAAATTGCGGAGCATTCAATCCTGATCGCGGACTGAATGTAAATATTTCAACTTCCCAATTGTAAAAGAAACCAGTCAAACAAAACGCGTATAATGGACTGCCCACAGCGGTTCCACATATTAACATCAAATTGGTTTATGATTTTCAACATTTGCTCACGTGTCGCCACGGGAATTGATTTCCAATCAAACCATTACGTATTTGCATATTTAATAGGCAATTTAATGGGGAATTACGTTCATTTGTTGATGTTAAGTGCAATTATGATCTCGTGTTTACTTCGTTACTTTTAATGGGCGTAATTGGTGTTTTATTGTGTACTAGCTAGTGGCCGTGACTCCGCTTACGGGAAATTCTGTCTGTAACAAAAAAATGTGCGTTTCGACGGATTCGCGATTATTTTGGAACAAAGATTGAAGTTTAAACTATGTGTCGTTGGCAAATTTCATCAAAATTTGATTTTGTGTAAAAGTTACTTTCAAATTTCCTTTTAAAAACAGCTAAATAATACTTAAGACTGACATATAAAATATTTTACATTAAATTTTACACTACATGATAAATATTATTTTACAAAAGTCGAATAATAATAATCTTTATTTTGAAAAATAGCACATGCTTTATATAATGACCAGATTTTTTATTTTTGGCTGAATATAGTTAGGGCAACCTGCTTCCCCTTTGACTCTGCCTACCCATTCGGGGATTAGTGGCGTGATGTTATGTATGTAAGTATGTAGATGTACTTAATCCAGGATCATTGTTTAAGTTGACGTTGACAAGGAACGGGACAGAAAGTTAGGAAGATTATTAAGCTGATAGAAAGTATAAAGTTATTAAATGCAACGTTCTTAGATGGTCTCTTATAAAAAACTGCAACGTGAATTCTTCACCAGACCTCTGCAGAAATATTCCTTCCTCTCGTTTGCATGTTTTATTGAAACTACTCATTATGAATTTTAAAACTTTAGTACAAGGTGCCTGGGGGATTTTCTTGGAAAATTCTTTGAAGGAGTTTTAACATGTAACCGAATTTGATTTAAAGAATCTTTCTTAAACTTAAAAAAACAATACTTTTTCTTGTTGATAAAATCAATTTGTGTAATTTTTTGATGAATAATATTGGTTATCACAAATCGAAACGCGTTTCTCTCGAGTTTACTAAATATATCTTACTAACTGTGCACGCAGTTTCACCCGTGTTTTTAGTTAATATTATATAACCTAAAGCCTTCCTCGATAAATGGGCTTAAACTGAAGAATTTTCAAAATCGGACCAGTAGTTCCTTAAATAAGCGCGTTCAAACAAACAAACAACATTTTGAGATTTATAATATTAGTTAGTTTTGAAGACCCTTGATTATTGTATAAAATCTCGTTGTTTTATTGAAGTCTAGCTGGTACGGTAGGGAGAAATAATTAACTCCTTGGTAACTACTAGGTATTTCACTACCACCATGAACAAACGAGGATTCCGACTCAAAAAGTCTGAGAGTCCAACACAACATTCCCTTATACCAAATAGCTTGACGAACGAACACATTTCCTGCGTCAAAAAAATATCAAACTCCAAACTAGAGCAACAAACCAGGACAAGAGTACCAGCTAACTCATAACCAGACACCACATAACGTGCACACCCGCAAATAGACTACTAAATGAAGACACTAAGCTTAAGCACTAAAGAATTAACCCAACGTGCACGTGGAAGCGAGAGTGGGGTCTCGCGAAAATATTACCGCCCGGCCTAAAATTAGTGAGGCCTGAACTAAAAGTGGCCATTATAAATTCAGACGACACTTACAAAGACCAGTTTACGGTGGAAGGTTTAGAAAATGTTCCTGTGCAAATAGGTGCAACTAACTGAATATTCTGGGTGTAGTTTTTGCTTAAATCACATTTTTTTAAAGGAAATAGCAAGAGAATTTCTTCGGGAGTTTGTATATGCCAACATAAGTAATACGTGTGTATAGCTATTTTAACCATGAAATACCGATGTTTTATATATTACTAGCTGTGTCAGCGGTTTACCCGCATTTATGGTTAACGTTATTAGCCTTCCTCGATAAATAGGCTATCTAACACTGAAAGAATTTTTCAAATCGGACCAGTAGTTCCTGAGATTAGCGCGTTTAAGCATACGAACAAAAAAACTCTTTACACATTCTTCGAGTACACTCTTAGAGGAAAATTGTCGTATCGAGAAATCCCTTGACGCTTTATTAATGTTCTAAAAGGGGAGTGTCTTAATGAATAACTACATAATTTCAAAAACTAAAGGACCCAAATATTGCAAACACAAATGTTACCTAACTAATTGACACAAACTGTACTAAAATAAGTCGAGAATTAAAGTACGATTATAAAATACCACATAATGGTTTCATATAATATTTTGACATTGATTTAAAGATAAATTTAATCTATACATATACAATATATATTATGACTTAACCCAAAGAACCAGCGCAGAGTAGCATCAGAGTTAGTCTACCGGTGCAAAGATTTTTCCTCAGCCGCCCACGTCCACCCCAAAGCTCGAGCGACACTTACAAAGCCTCACACCGGGTTTTTAGAAAATTTGCCTCCGTAAAAGCGATACGATATAACAAAAGTCATGAAGTTCTCTTTGAGTCCTTTTTATTCTTTCGGAAATAGGGAAAAAGTGTTCCGAAAGCCGTTCCCTCCGTGTACGCCACCGTTCGGCATATACTTTGAGTCTATACTTTGTGCAAACGAGCGTTTGATAGGGGCGGCCCGGGAGATATGGACCCGGCCTGGAAGCGACGTTAAAAACTTTAGCATGCTCTCTTAAGAAACTGTTGGTAAAGATGAGTTAGGGTGTGTTAGTTTTGCTGATATTGTTTTTTTTTTATGTTGCCAGAAGGTCCTGTTAACTTTTAACGTTACTGCCTTTATCGATTGAGTCAGGGTTGTTATGAAAATGTTTGAATTAGGTTAGCATGTTTTCCCTTTAAATTCTTCCCTCGTGCCCAAAATCCTTGGAATGTAATATTTATCTCGATATCATCATTTTCCTAGCGTTATGTCCCGTGCTTAGTCGAGGTCCGCTTAGACCATGATCCAGGATGTAGCGAGTCTGGTAATTACATTGAAGCGACTGCCGATCTGACCTTCGTAACCCTAAGTTAGGGTAACCAGACAATTTTTGGATCAAGGTTTATTTGGATCATGGTTTATTTGAATCATATTTATCTCGATATAATATATATATAATATATACTATATTCAGCTTTAGATCTTGCTAAACCTTCTTAGTTGTACTCTAGTCGATATTAGCTTGGAATATGATTTTATAACCCTGGCTTCAGAATTACAACGTATAAAATAATTCCCACTTCCAGCGTTTTAGTACATCGGCGTTACTACACGTCTACACTTCGCACGATATCGCTATCTGAGCGCCGTGCCTGGGATTATCAAGGTCCTGGATTATAATCCCTCATGATAAAACGCTCGCAGCCCGCTCTACGAACGTAATAAGTCACCCACTGATTAATTAATCGCTTGAATAAGTTACCGTTGGATTAATTAATTGGAACGTTATTACCCATTCTGTTTTGGTCGTGTTTGGAATTTTGGGATGTTTATTTATTTAAGGGCTAGCTTAAAGATTGTGCAAGTATGAAGTCCAATGAAAGTAATGGTATTGGTTTTATATAGGATCGGTTTAATTATCAGGTCTTGTTTTACGTAATTACTAACTAACTAACTAAACTTCACGCCACTTCCCTAGCTATAGGCTTAAATGCATGCCTCACGCATTTTTTTCCATGGCGTTAGACAAATTACATCCTCTCATGACCGTGGCCCACAACTTTCCCTTCTTTCACACTCATTAATCTTTTCACGGATGCCTGTCAAGTTAGAAACATCTACTTCATACAAACAAAAACGCTTCTTCTTTTATCTACTTACGTTTTACCCACTTCACATAAAGATTACAAAATGTTTTTAAATATTTTTGTCTTGTAACCAAAGAAGAAGTGACATTTCATACATAGGCAAATCAAATGGTTTTAATATAAAAGTAGATCTACCAATATTATTCTACTAACAATAATCACTCAACGTTTTCTTCAACATCGGAAATTAGAACCTCATAAAAAATATATTTGTTAAATTCCAGTAAACTTTAATTTGAAAATTAACATACATTTATTTGTTCTACAAAATATAAGATAAGTACGATTTATTAATACCACCGATAATTCTGATTTTGTGCTTACATAAATATTATTTTTGACATTATGGTATATACCTAAGCCTGGTAGGCTTTAATAACTCCAAGTCTTAATTGATCCACTTTTAGCTAAACAGTAATCCACAGTCCTGTGTATACTAAATGCCATTTTACATTATAAAGCTATGGCCAACGACTGGGATTATCAAAGTCTTGGATTATAATCCTTTATGATAAATAATCCGTTGTGATAAAACGCTGGCGGGCTGTGGGCGAGCGTAATAAGTCGGCCACAGATAATTAATTGTCTGAGTAAGTCACCTTCGGATTTATTAATCGTTGCGTTGATTTTCGGTTTGTGATATTGTGTTCGTATTGTTCTGGAATATAATAGACGTTTGTATTGTTTATGTTGCGGTTAATAAAATTGAGCTTATTCTCAGCAAATCAATGAGACAAATTTTCTTTAGTTGTAATAAACATGGAAATTGGTATTTTTATAGTATCATAAATTGGAATTTTACATGTACAATTATTAAATTGGAGCTTTATAAAAAATTAATCGAGTCTAAACGATTCGTCAAGGCGAATATTTATTGACTTGGCTTAAAAATTTGGAAAAAAAATCAATTCACCACGTTGCCTCATATAAAGCAAAGTGGGATGAGGGAAGAATAGACATAGAGCGTGCACCGTCAATTTCACGGAAGATTTCGCATACGATTCCCTGAGCTACGTACGTAGGTACGGTATCATATGTCTCCGGCTGGCACGGAAGAATCAATATCAGCGAAGCTATTCTATTCGTATATATTTTTCCCAAACACAATTTGTTGTTGAGTATGTTGTTTTCTTTTGACTTTTTTTTTTCGACTTTTTGTAAAAGAGATATGAGGTAAGCAGCTGTGCCAGCGGTGTCACCCGCGTTTATGGTTAATATTATAAAGACTATTTCCGTCATACATGATTTCTATGTACCTTTAACCATTAAGGCTGCACACGCGACGGAAGCTTAAAAAATGGAGTAACATCTCCCGTTTTCCCAACATTTCCCTTCACTACTCTGCTCCTATTGATTGTAGCGTGATGGAAAGTATACCTGCCCAGGAGTATGAAGAATAATTGTACCAAGTTTCGTTAAAATCCGTCAAGTAGTTTTTGTTTCTATAAGGAACATACAGACAGACAGACAGACAGACAGACAGACAGACAAAAATGTTACTGATTGCATTTTTGGCATCAGTATCAATCACTAATCACCCCCTGATTTTGAAAATATATTTCATGTACAGAATTGACCTCTCTACAGATTTATTATAAGTATAGATAAACGCGGGTGACACCGCTGGCACAGCTAGTGTTTAATATTATGTCAACAAATAAATAAATAAATAAAAACTTAAACAAAAACTTTATTGCAGAATTTTGCATAAAAAATATATGTAAAACTAAAATCTCACCGCTATTTTAGTCAAACGTATCAAAATACATATTATTATATAATTTTTACATGACTAAAGTACCTTTTTATAAAATTATTTTTCATCGTATCCAATAGTCTATAAACTAAAGCTAAAAAACATGGTAATATCGTAAAATATAAATTAAACACACTTGTATTTTCAATATTCAACAAGCGATATCATAAGCAAAATTTTTGAACAAGAAATAGCAGCTGAGTTAAAATTTGAAGCTAAAATCACACCGCACTCGGTAGCGCTTCCCATACATCCGAGGCTATTACTTCGTGGTTATCTCCTCTATACTGTGACTGGGGCGAACGTTTAGTAGGAACAAGAATAGCTCCGTACGTCGGAGATATTGCAGAAAATGCCTATCTCATACAAACCTGATATTTGTTGTAGGAATTTCAGCATGTTACGACTATATTCGAAAGTTCAAACATAATATGAATCTGATTTGAATGCAAAGCATTAGCAGAAAATGTCTATTCACGGACTTCCAAGTAAATGAAGTTGATATGGATCTCAATTTTTGTGGGAATACATCTAGAATGTGAAATAGCTCATCGAATGATCTGTCTTGCAAAAACACTCAAAACTAATAGCTTGATAAACTTAGGAATTTGTAGAGAATGTGTTCAAATTTTACAGTTGAATACAATAGCCAAATGAAAAGAGAAAAGTAATTAATTATACATCTCATTACTGTCTTCATTTGAACGCCATAAACTCCACGTCAACGCAAAAGTTCTCAAGGCAAAATACCAACGGAATCTCAAATAAGCAATACCTCAACAATCGGAAAACTTTAAAAGACTTTCTATTCACATTGCCTCAGTATTGGTCGTTATTGTAACAACTTTTTCTCCGCTCAAAGTTATACGAGCGACTCGAGCCAGCAATTTGCAGCGATCAATCCCTCCAATCGAGCATGTCATTTCAGACAATTTGAGTCCACGTGAAGTGAAATCGTGGAGGAGCGCCTGAGAAGCGATTTCTCGACATCATTCCGCTCGCGGTGACACCAACAATCGATTCGGATGAGCTCTGTCTTCGTGGATCGTAAATTGCTGGGTCTTTAGACTGGTTTTTTGAGCTGTATTCGAGTAGTCTCGGCTGTGCATTATTAGATGCGCTTTGTCATGACTGAAAAGGTTTCTTTGTCTGTAAAAGTCGTTGGTCTGTTATGGTATCATAACGCCATTCACTAACATACTGAATAGATATATAGATAGTCAATCTACTTAGATTGGCCATCTATATATTTTGTGCAGTAGTCTATCTTTTAAGTGTTTTTATGTTAACTTGTACATAAGAAAACTTTTGTGTAAAATCAATTTGTAAGACAACGTTGATAGTGAGTGCTCATTACTGCAGTTGTGATTTTAAAGGATATAATTATGCCAATTCACATATAGTGCATACACAATACAATGATATTCATAATCAATTGAATAATCAAAACGTTTTTTTTTTTGTTTTTATCGTTGAAAATACAAAGGTATGACTTAGGTTAGGATTTCACGAATTACATAAAAATCTACTATAGTGATTAAAATAGGCAATAAAATAAAAACAGTCGAATTGAGAACCTCCTCCATTTTTTAACAGTCTGTTTAAAAGTAAGCTCCAAACTATCAGATAACATACATTCAACTAAGTTCACACTTCGTCGCTTACGTTCTAACACCACGTAACTCAAAATAGGAAACTTTTTAGTAGATCAATAAAACAGTTTAATTTTGTATAGTTTAAGGGAATAAATCTTACCAATAAATTATATTTTTAAGTATATAAGGTTGAAATAGTAAATAAAGGTAAAAGTTTAAAGAGTTTACTCTTAATAATCTATATATAATATAAAAGAAAGTCGTGTTAGTTACACTATTTATAACTCAAGAACGGCTAAATTGATTTAGCTGAAAATTGGTGAGTAGTTAGCTTAGAACCAGGAGAAGGACATAGGATACTTTTTATCCCGGAAACCACCCTCTAAAGGGGTGTAAAGGGGGGTGAACGTTTGTACAGGAAATTAAAAACTGATGGCTGTATTTGGATGAAAATTTTTAAATAGATTGGTTACTGAGATAAAGGATAGGATACTTTTATTAACAGGGAGATGAAAAGGGGTGGGATAGGGATAAAAAAGACGAGTATCGATATTGGTATAATTTCCGAGGTTGTTAGGTCGTTTATTTTAAAAATGATATCTATTTTTAAATCCGAAATGTTAGAAGTAAAATATTATCATCCCTTAATAGGGCGGAAAGGGGTCGAAATGTCTAAAAATCAACATTGATGTCGTTTTCATGGTTTTTCATACATTCTCAAAGTTATATGTTTCCTGTTTTCTCCAAAAAATACCCTCAGGGGAATGATAAAGGGGTGTGCTAGGTATAAAAATGTAAAAAATCGGTATGGGTATCATTTTCGAGGAATTTTGCCATTCGAATTACCTAATTTGTTCAACACAAATTAAGATCACACTTCTCTAATACCTACATATGCATACCCAAATAAGCGTCACTTCCTTAACCTCAGCAAAAGCTTCAAAAATACACCAGTACACAAGGCCTGTTCCACCCGAAATTAGGGAGCGACAACATAATTTATTAGCCGCTAATAACTCAATCGTTCCAGGTGAGACCAGACTGAAAAATTGCCAGCAGAGAAAAATACTCCGGCATTTTTTAGAGTAACTTCGGTTAACTATTCTCAATGAAGACTGATGGAAACTTTTACTCACAGTTAGCTGTGGAGTGCCAAATATAGTTGCTGGTGTAAATACTGAACGTTTGGGGGTCCGCAGTAAACGGTGGTATCAAACCGTAAAAGAATTTAGAGTTAGATAAGATGTTGTTGGTAAAAATCAATCAATCAAATCAAAGGGGGGGGGGGGGGGGGATGTAGAGGCTCAGTCATACTCACAACGTCTTCTCCATTCGAGCGATGAGGGGTACCGCGGGGTTTTAGTGGGAATAACCCGGCCATTCTCCATCCTTGGCCGGAGCAAGGGCCTCAAATTCCAGAGGTCCCCGGAAGTCCCACACACCACCATGCCCCCCCGGGTAGGGTGACAGAGCGTAAAGCATGTCCCGCGTCAAAAAAAAAGGTAAAAAAGTCAAAGGTCTCTATGAATGAAAATCTGGTTCTAGAGGACTTAATGCTATTATTAGAAGATACGCAGCTCACACGAGGCAGGCAGAGGAAAGACACAGTATGACAAAGCAAAGAAACGAAAGGTTTCAGTCAAACATAAGCTTATGGCATCTAACCAGCCCGTCGTCGGCAGCTTCAGTAATCATCAATATTGGTTATTTTCAAGGTAGGCTTGAACCTTCTCTGATATTATGACCGATATTAGGTGCTGCAACTTGACACGCAACTTACGTCACACATTGATATAATAAGTGCTCCAAATGACAGATATCCGATATCCTTAAGTATCTCACTCACACATGCATAAACGTGGCTTGACGCTATAGTCCGGCAGCGCGAAGTCCTTCTTTTTTTACTAGTCCGTGAGTTCAGTGCAATTAAAATAGTTCTAGAAGTCCGGTGTTTTACTATATCTTCCCTGTGATGTTGCTGGGTCTGAGTCCTAGTACGACTGGCCCGTTGGTCGAGTGGTCAGAGACCCTGGCCACGAAACCGAGGGTCGCGGGTTCGAATCCCGCTAGGGGCAAATATTTCATGTGTTGAACATGGATATTTGTACTCGAGTCATGGATGTTTATAAAAGTATTTAAGTATGTCTATCCGTTCACTTAGTATCCATAGCACAAGCTCATGAGCGCAATTTCGGACTAGGGAATTGGTGTGCCAGTCTGAAGAATTTATTTATTTATTCTAGTCTATACATTAACAGAAGCCACTCGGTAACACTCGCGCGTTCCCAGGCTCTTTGTGTTTTTCGGCGATGACTGGCGTTCTCTTTATTCAATAATGGCTACCTCAGCTGTAGACACGAACACTCGAGTCGAGTTCCTTGTGCAAGCTAAGTCGGTTTTTTGCCCAGATTTTAGTCGGCTTCTTAGTCATGTAGTTTTGCAAGAAAAAGGCTTGGCGAGAGAGAGTTAATGTTTATTTTTTTTATCTACATCACATACATTAATCAAACTCCGAGGTAAGTAGCTTAAGCAATTGTGTTACGAATATCAGAATCAACAGTGGTATTACAAATATATACGTACTTAAATAAATATTGGATATTTACACCTAGACACAGAATAAACACAAGTATTATGTATCAAGTATCTTGCGTATGGGGCAGGGTCACTACCGAATGAGCCATCGAGCTTATTCATTTGTAATCTTGCGGGACGTAGTAATGAGACTAGGACCAGTTTCATCAGTTTCTGCAAAGTTTCAGATGGACATCTGATACGTAAATAAGTGACAAATTGAACAAAAAGCTGACGTTATTAGCTGCCAGATATGTATTTAAAAGACTATTTATTTAATTTATTTATTTATTATTTAAGTATCATGAATTTAACAGTGGGCAGTGAAATTAACCTTAAGAATAAAAAGCATCAATAGCCTTTTTGAAATCGTTATCTGTAATAAGATAACAAATCGATTGACATAATACGAGTATTATATTTTCTTAGAGTCTGGTAAATAATTTATTTACGAGTAATATAACGAAACATACGCAGAAAGAAATAAACATGCATTCACACACAGAATATTAAGATCGTAACCCTTTCTTGACTTTTTTGACTGGCCCATTGGTCGAATGGTCAGAGACCCTGGCTATGAAACCAAGAGTCGTGGGTTTGAATCCTGCTAAGGACAAATGTTTAGTGTGATGAACATGGACGGTTTTACTCGAGTTATGGATGTTTATAAGCGTATTTAAATATGTTTATCCATTCACTTAGTATCCGTAGTACAAGCATAAGCTTAGTTTAGAACTAGGGAATTGGTGTGTCGCCTGAAGAATTTATTATTTATTTATTTTACCTTATTGTATTTTTTTTTCTCATATTTTGGAATGTTGCCACTCTAAAAATGGGCCCCGCCAGAATACCAGCGCTCCTGCGGCGTTAGTTTGACGCCGCAGTAGCATAATGCTGAGGCAGGGACCCAATTGGCGCCAATCTGTTTTCTTTTTTCTTTTTTTTACTACTGGTTTTCCTTTTTAGTACTATTTTGTCCTGTGTATGTATTAACAATTGTGCGTCCAATAAATGTTATTTCTTCTTTCTTTCTTTCTTTCTTCCTTAGCATAGTCGGGTAAAAACCAATTTTTTGGATATCAAAATAAACCATCATATCAATCATAAGAAACTCATACAACAACAATTTTTCGCTTTGTATACACAGCAGGCTACATTTTTGTTTCGCTTACACTGTAAGCGCCGTAAACAGTTTATAGTTGGTTTACGATTTGATGAACGCAACGCGGAGCGTAAAACATGTCAGGGGGAATTTTTATTTATTAATAGTTAAATGAAATGTGCGACCGTCAGGTAGAGGGAAACAGTTATTATTACGCTGTTGTCGTAAATGCCACTAATGGTGGGTTCTCTAAATGTTAATTGTTTCATATTTCTACAAATAACATTATTATATTGTCTAATTTATACGTTACCGTTGATATAGTAAAAATTCATTATTCTTCGTCTGATTTTATTTTCACCGCCCAAGAAGATTCTCCCACAGAATTGGTCACTATCTCTCGGGTTCAACTCTTCACTATCTCTCGGGTTTGGGGTTTTGCGTAGGCGACGAGCTATCCTTGTCACTGCTTTTTCACAATTTTTCGTCTAACCCAGCCCAGTTTTATTTTTGGCGGAATGTGGTTAAATGGGTTAGCTGCCCCTTTGAGTCTGCCTACCCCTTCGGAGATTATGGGCGTGATGTTGTGTACCTATGTAAACATGTATCAGGCTGTTGTTATAGTTAAATTGAAAGTTTTTTTTTTGGTACTACTTTTTCACAATTTTCCATCAAACCCAGCCCAGTTTTATTTTTGGCTGAATGTGTTAAAGGCGACTGCTGTCCCTTTTGACTCTGCCTACCCCTTCAGGTATTACGGGCGTGATGTAATGTTATGTGTGTGTGTGTGTGTGGTGTTCTTTTAAGCGACTTGGTGCGTATTTAAATTAAGTTCTTTCATCATTTCTTTCTGACTTCTCATAATATTTTTTACTACAAATCATTTTAAGCTGCTATTTTGGACGTTTTAAAAGACTAGAAGTTGATAACAATATAATTGATTTAAAAGTCAGTTATATTGATTTTATAATGATAACAAAAAAGTCGGATATTACGTATAAAATTGCCATTCTCAAGTTAAGTAACTAAAAATTCTAGCAAGGAATCCTTGTTGTCTGAATTGTTGAAATGTGTTCATACTTATATCAGTCACACTAATAGAAAAATCTTGACTTGCGATCTGTTATCACGACTAAAGTGTTATGATAGCAATACCAGAGCCAGCAGCCTATTGTTTTTTTTTTTTTAAATCTATCAAAAAACACACTTCTTAGACTCCCAACCAAACGTATTAAAACCCGAAAGGGACACCGAAACGGGAACAATATTTCGCGAATAACTGGCGAAAAAATACCTTAAAGGAAAAAATACAGCGTCTACAAAACGCCAAAGGAAAGGTGGAGAGGCGAAAGAGCTTTTATGGAACAACTTCGGCGTACTGTGTCGTACTGAGGCGTTTACTAGGCGTGCCGTGGAGATCTAGTGTAAGCGGAATGAGAAATAACAAAAAAGATGGTATATTTTCAAAGGTATTTGCATTGTTTAGTCGACGTGCATGGGTAAAAATCTGCGAGATCTTTCTATCAAACGCAATTTCTGACTGGCTCGATGGCGCATGCGGTAGTGACCCTGTGCCATGCGCCAAGAGTTGTGGTTCGATCCCCACCCAGGACAAACATTTGTATGATGAATACTTGTGTTTGTTCTGTGTCTGGGTGTTAATATTTTGTTATACCTACCACTGTTGTTTCTGATATCTGTAATACAAGTGCTTAAACTTCTTACCACGGAGTCAGATCAATGTATGGGATGTAGTCTAATTTTATTTATTTATTTATTATTAGGCCAACGAGCCAGTCAATAATCGTTAATGATACCTATAACGCCCTTGTCCCATGTTGGTCTGGGACTTAAAAAGAATGTGCCAACTGCATTCCTTGCCTGTCGTGTCGTAAAAGGGAACTAGGTAATGGTATATCGGATTTTGGATATCTGATTGTGTAGGCGACGAGCTAGCCACTTGTCACTACTTTTCCATCTAACCCATCCCAGTTTTATTTATGGGTAAATGTGGTGGGGCATGCTGTCCTCTTAATTCTGCCTACCCCTTCAGGGATTACGTATGTATATCTATAACGGTAAAAATAAATTCGTCACATCAATCGGTCTGTTGCTTTGAGAATACGCAGCACGCTAAGTGACTTTCGTAATGATAACACTATTAGAACTTCAATTAGTTGGTAGTTTGCAGTCAAATCTCTTCCACTGCAACCCCGCCTTAAAGAAACAGAAGGAAAAAACTGCAGTGGCGACGCAAAACGTAGGCGACAAACATTGCGAGCCCCGCCGATCCCGTAGATATGCAAAGCGCCATCCTTTGTAACATGATCTTATTGTGTTCAGAAATCCGCAGCCACCAACGAATACCAAACAACTTATGTCGATTTAGAAATTTATTAGGATCCCGGGAAATTTTCATGCGCCCCGCGCCAGTCGGCTGCAACGAGTATTCTCGTATCAGCCTTGCATCGAGTTTGGGTCCTGCGGTGAAATTTAGATCTTTCGCGGTAAGGTGGGGAATACTAAGCGAATTGTGACGCTTGAGATGCCGGCTTGGCCGAAACAGCTTGGGAGAGAAACTGCTGAAACGGCAATTCGATTGTCAGATAATATTGAGTGTGGATGCGTTTTGAATTCTAATAACTGATATGTTGATTTGACGAGTTGTGTTTCTTTGTGATCATACTAGATGGCGCTAGTAAAAGTTACTATGCGCTAGTAAAGTTTTGTGGTCTTGATAAATTTTCACATAATAAGTGAGTTTCCTATATAAGCCGTGTCCATATCTTGGAAATTAGTCCTTCTAAAATATTTCAAATGCAAAATTAAGTCTTTAAACCGATGTGAGGAGATATATCACGGCAAAGGTTCCAATCAATAGGTCCCACCAGACACACGATAATCGCGGGCAGGTTCCAGTAATAATCATTTTAATTTAGCGACTGGCTCGATAGCGCATTCGGTAGTAACCCTGCCCTATGCACCAAGAGTTGTGGGTTCGATCCCCACCCAGGACAAACATTCGTGTGATGAATACTTGTATTTGTACTTGTGTCTGGGTGTACATAAGTATCTAATATTTAAGTATGTATTTGTAATACCACTATTGGTTCTGATATCCGTAAGTGATAAAGCTACTCACCTACCTTGGAGTCAGATCAATGTATGTGATGTAGTCTGATGATTATTTATTTAGTTATCTTAACCATTATTTACCCAATCAAATTACAGTTTCATCTTTGCTATAAAACACAGTCTATAGCGTAGATGAAACATAAGTCTATTTCATTCAGCAAAGGCCTAGTCAGACTAGACAAAAAATAAATAGATACCATAATTCGTAAGACTACCGATTCTAAGTAAGAACTTAGAACAAAACCAACCTCGGAAGGATTCCTGAATAAATGTAAAAGGAACAAAAACGAACAAGTCCAACTCTACTCCACATACCTCAGGTTCCGTACCGTGTTAGATTAAATCAGAATGTTATTCATATGAAGTTTCAGTCCTGAATATGGTTACGGATATGTCTGTCAATCCGTTTATATAGCTTTGGCCGCAGTTCTAACTGCGTCAAATATTATCCTGCATCTTGGAGGATCTTTCAGTGTTTCAGGGATAAAGCTAAGTCGATGTCTTTTATATTTTTTTTTAATTACTTAATAATCAAGATCTTAACGTAGGGTTAGAACTCTTGGCCTACCTAACGGCACTGTATATATTTTTTTAATTTTATATAAACTATGTATACATACAAATAGTTAGTATTTCAATAGCTTACATTACATCAAATTGATATGAAAAAACTAAAGAACGTTTCACGTTTTAGCTCAATCTAAAATACCGCACAGCGTTATAAAACCATGTTAATACGGAGCCCTAAATATACCTAGTTACACATCATAACTATTCCGGGCACACGCACATTTGCCCAGGCCTCACCTAAAATTTATGTATTCCCTAAGGAAATTACAAATAGCAACATCACACGGGCCTTTTATTACAAGAATTGCTTTCATTTAAGCAGTGTGGTGTTTATTTCGCTTGATTGCTTAGCAAAACCTTGTACTGCCTTACAATTTGTGCTCGGGGGCCAATTTGATTATTTTATTGTTCCGAAAAATACCATTTGTTACATACTTAAGTATGTAGTATTCAGATACATTAAAGGTCTTAATTGTTTATGTGAGACTAAAGAAAGTGAGAGTACTTGGTCTAAATTTTACATATAGAAACATGGAACTCTTAAGTCGTTTAAAATTCTTGTTTCTTGCAAAAATAGTACTTGGCAGTTGACCTGGATGGCGCGTAGTTATTTGAATGTTTTACATACTCAAAATTATTCTATATTCCAACTCAATACTAAGTTGGTATTACGTTTTGTGACTTTCTAGCTCATGTTCCATAAATGGCACATTTTGAGCTCACTTCATTGAAAGAGTTTGAAATCCTGCGAATCCTTTAATTAAATAGCCATAAAACTTCACTGTATCACTGACACGTTCCGGAGCGATTCCCACAAATGGCTCCTATCAATCGCCGTCCCTTGGGATCTGCAGCTCAATGCAATCTTCGACTTGTCATTGTAGATGGACGCGGAATGAGGTCCGCTCAGCGGTCTGCGGTCTGATGGGCCGTTTGTGAGACAAAGCGGGTTAGTGTCGACCGATTCGTTGGTGTGAAATAATGGGGTGATTTGAATTGACAATGGGTCGGGGTTTGTTTTGGGTCGGCGGTGTAGGATGTGTAGATAGATATATACATATATGCTTTCAAGGTAGCAATCACTGAAATGGCAGGAAAATCCAAAGCTTTTAGTTAGGAACAAAATTAATTTGGGTGTTTGAATAAAAATTGTGGACAACTCCTGACAAGTGGCTAGATCGTCGTCTTCATAATCGAAAACACTACCCAGTACACTATTGGTAATTTTTCACGACATGCTAAGCAAAGAACATACTTGGCACAACATTTTTTAAAGTCCCTGACCAATATGTGCTATAGACATTCCTCTAAATAACTTCACGCCACTTCCCTAGCGGGGTAGGCAGAGAGAACCGAACGCCATATGGCACGATCTTACACACCTCACTCGCCTCTTCAACATTCATGATCCTTTTCATAAAAATACGAGTAAATACTATTTTTCCCTGGCAGACAGCTAGTGTTACCACGCCACGCAACTTTTTTTTCGTCGGATAAAGTCAAGGTCAACAATTAGCAATTTAGATTTGTCATTGGCTATCTACCAAAATAAAACGAAAACATCTTCAAATAACCTTTCAATACTAAGGTCCTTAAGTTGTTCATTCCGTTTTATCCCTCATATTTTAATGTTCTAGAACTATAATATCACTTCGCCTTCCAGCAAAGGTCAGTTGACAATTAAGCCACGCCATTGCGAATAACTAATTATGTGGCTTTTGTTTGAGTGGGGTTCGGATCGACACGTTACTGGCAAGGGCTTACTAGGAAATGATTTATTAATCGCATTCGATGCATACGGTGTATTGGATCATGTCTCCCTTTTTGGGCGTCCACTAAATTGCATATTGTTATCCGAGTAATAACGAATCGATTCGCATTTCGTCAATAGAAATCAGAAAAACTCAGCAGTCGATGATCAGTTTAAGACGCTACGGTGGAAAAGTCTTGAAAACTCGCTGGCCAGTGCCGCGGCGATTTTCGGCTTTCGGCATCACCTGACCAAGCGCCATAAAGGCTGAGCCACTCCGCCGAACCTTATGCAAAGTGAACGTTTATCGCGCTCACTTTTTCCCCACTGTCCGCTAGCCGAATTCCCCGCATGCTTACTTGACATAAATCCGTTCCTGAATGAGGTTGTAGCGGCCCGTTCGTCCCTTGTGCAATTATTTTTTTCGCAACGATTTTGCGTTGTGATTTTTGGGTTTCGGCCTTTTTGGGCCCGCCGGAATGAGCGGACGTTGCCTTGGGGGATAAATAAGAAAACGATTGTTTCGGCCTGACGTAAATGTATGTAACACGAGTACAAAAGAGTCTAAATTTAGGGGCTCTTGGAAGGTAAGCATGGATCATGTATACCTTGTTGTAATATTAATGAATATATTTTATTCGACCGTTGGCGTAATGGATCGGATGTCGCGATGAAGATGGCGGGTGTTTTATCTGGATCAGGTTTATATTGATAGTGTAGTTCTTGAAACAGATCTTTGTCGTTAAATGGGTGTGAAAACATTATTTTAGCTCCAATTAGTAATATGAGATAATTTTCAGGAGGTATTGACATTTTGTCCGCAATCCTCAAATAAGTATCTTAGCAGAGCCCAAAGAAGAGTAGGATCCCGTACCTAACCACCTTTATTTTATTAATAAATAAAGCTGTATTAGTTTACCGATACATTGTATAAAAATAGTAACAGACTGTGGCTAGCCTTGGCCTGCATAATCAAAATCCGATACTTAATGCACTATGAGTGGCTTCACAGAAGGTGATGTTAGGAGTCCTATAAACTGTACAGCTTGTATGAAAAGGATCATGAATTGAAGAAGCAAGTGAGGTGTGTAAGGATCGTGCCATATGGCGTTCGGTTCTCTCTGCCTTACCCGCTAGGGAAGTGGCGTGAAGTTTAGTTAGTTAGTTAGTAACTTTTAAGATGTGAATAGTGCGAGTAACATGTGAATCAAGAAGTCCCGTGTTTTGTTCCTAGCATGTCGTAAAAGGCAACTAATGGTATATCGGGTTTTGGGTATGTAATTGTGTAGACGACAAGGTAGCCACTTGTCACTACTTTTCCACAATTTTCCATCTAACCCAGGCCAGTTTTATTTATGGCTGAATGTGGTTAAAGTAGACTGCTGTCCCTTTGATTCTGCCTACCCCTTCGAGATTATGGGCGCGATGTTATGTTTGTTTGTTTGAATCAAAAAGCACAGTAGCCACATTATTTATAATGCTTAGACTAGTTATTATGTTAGTCTTTCAAGGTTATTCTTACGCAATATTCGACTTACTATATCTATTTCATTCCTGTTTACTGCTCCATTGTCTCACCCTCCTCAAAAAGTTTTAATGTAACATAAAGGTTGTCTGAAAGAGACTATTTTACAAAGGACACAACTGTAGGTACCTAATCCAGATGTTGTTACATAAAAAATCTGTGCTGAATAAGTATAAGTAGTTTGAATCATATTCAAACTACTTATAGAACTTCACAGTCAGACTAAAGGCTGATTTTCTTAAATTGAGTAACAATTTAAACCACCGTTCGCTTAACTATAAAATCACTTATTTATGTTACTTGAGAGTGTACTAAATGGGTAACTAACGTTCAACCAACAAAACCCTGATTATAAGATACCAAATATTTAATATCTAATGTTTCATTACAAAGAAAGCATTAAAATCATTTATTTATCTGATTTTACCGTGAGATAGAGAAAAATATAATAATAATATAAAGACGAATATGTAATATAGCATCACAATATACACTAACACGAGATAAAAAAAAGTTTAAAGTAGGAAAAAATACTCCCCACACAAAATGATAGGCAATACTAGTACTCACGCACAAACAGATAATATGAAAGCAATATGTCCCCAATAAAAAATATAAGCCATGCGACACCACCGTCCGTTTAAAATAAATAAATCCACAGCGCTCACGATAAGACATCGCTGCCACACTGTAGTAATTTGTTCGCGGTGTCCGACACTATCGTCGTGACACTGGACACCGGTGTCGGAACGATTTCATGGCCGCCGGCTGTGTCTGACACCTAACCTGTTTGGTTTGTTTCGATTCGGTATGTAAATAAACTGGCTGTGGAGGGTTTGAGGACGACAGTGGGTTTGAGTTTTGAAGCTAGTATTTATTTAGTTTAGTTTTACTAAGCTTCTGTAACACATTGATCGTGGAGAAACGTATATTCTGTTTTTTGGGGAGAAATATATAATTATTATTAGTTAATATAAATTGTCCCATAACTTATAATGTAATGAAAAAATCTTCAAATACGAAGCTTGGAACTTAATGAGATCTAAATAAAGCTGATCAGGAAGCTGATGATAGATCTCCAATAGTTTTGATACGAATGTATTCATAACCATTATTAATTTATAAGCCACATCATATGGGATCCATAACTTGGTATTTATTTATTTATTATTTCGATATCATTTGAATAATCGAATGATATCGAAATAATCGGAATAAAATACTTTACTTCTTGTAAATATCGTTATTATTCCTAATAGGAATTCGGTATCATAGATTAAGCTGGTGATGTCTGAAGGCAGTTCAATGACTTTTTTTTGTAATTACTTTATTTTTCCATACGCAAAGCCGTAACCACAAGCGGGCATTGTAATTTTTATTTTGGTTATCTCATGATCCTTTTCAATCGCAGCGAACGCTATTTTGGCTTTTGCGAACATTTTCATTGACTGTTGTCATTCTTCTAGCGAACTTTGAAATGTATTATCTAATATGTATATATGAACAATCATTAAAATCATATTAAAGTCTTGATACAGTTTGAAATTTTCAATTTCATAAATTATTTAGAAGCGTAACATCCCTCTATTAGGCAGTCTTCGAGCGCCATCTCTCCCCCCTTACAGTTTCCACCACTAGCAACCAACCTGTTTCAGAACCTTGTAACAGCGACCTCTGGTGGGAAAATTAGCTTGAATGTTATCCGCCCGCCCATGATGCCGCCCAAGCTAGGTTGTTTCACTATGGAGTAACTAGGTGGCGCTGTTCGGTAAATTCAGTTTATATCATAATTCGGTATAAGGATATGAAATAGTTATTAGTCAAAATATATACTGTACTGTACTGTGTGTAATAGGTTTTACTAAAGTAGTCGTAAAATATCTGTTTAGTGAATATTTCATAAACTTTAAACTTTACTTTGTTGTGGCCGCTATTATAAAATAAAATGATATATTTTAAAGAAAATAAATTTATAACTGGATTAGTTTTATTTTCAAAAGAATGATTAATATTTTTGCAAAATTAATATATAATATAAAGTAAATGCTTATCATACATTGGTACTTATTTAATACTTTTCCTGTATTACTGTATGTAATTGCAGTTTAGATGCAATAAAACAGATGGCGCTAATAGTATAGCTTAGGGCTTAGAAGCATATAAAATGATAAGATAATACAATCTTGATTACTTATAATTCTTTTAATAAAGTTAACTGTACATATAATTTGCTTGATTGAGTATTAATTACAAGTCCTTTAAAACGTACTTACTTCATCAATAGACATAATGTCTGATTTTTGTAATTTCGCATGTTTTCTATTTCTGTGTAGGTTTCTTTTATGTATCTACCTATTTATAAATAAATAAATTCTCCAAACTGACATACCAATTCCCTAGTTCCAATCTAAGCTTAGAATAAATAAATATAAAATAAATATTCGACTACATCACATACATTGATCTGACACCGAGGTAAGTAGCTTAAGCACTTGTGTTACGGACATCAGAATCAACAGTGGTATTACAAATATATACTTAAATATTGGATATTAACACCCAGACACAGAACAAACAAGTATTAATCATACGAATGTTTGTCCTGGGTGGGAATCGAACCCACAACTCTTGGCGCATGGGGCAGGGTCACTACCGAATATACCCAATATTTAAGTATATATTTGTAATACCACTGTTGTTTCTGATATCCGTAATACAAGTGCTTAAGCTACTTACCTCGGAGTCAGATCAATGTATGTGATGTAGTCTGGTAGTTATTTATTATTTATTTATATTTAGTTTGTCTGATTACCCTTTTCATTACAGTACGATCATTCTTTTTAAAAGTAAATTAAAAGCGAGACTATTATTCCTACTAGTTTTTAACATTTTTAGTAAGTAAATATTTTGACTTATGCATTCATCTAACTTCATTGACTATATTCATTAACAAAAGAATATCTTAGCTCACGATGTAACAAAATAAATGATAATATAGCACGCATTTTATTAAATAAAACATGGCCGAATTATATAAAATTGTCCCTAACGCCGAAAATATTGGCATGAAAAGAATTTTTGCAACAAAGTTTTTATTTTAGGCAAAAAATAATTGAATAGATGAATACGCCAGCCCGACCCCTCTATACCCGGATCAGAGAATAAAAAAGCAAATAGTTCTTTTTAATATTACTAGCTGCGTAATAGTGAAGAATGCTTTGTGCCCCGGCGCCATATACGACTAGATGACATATTGGCTGGCTATGGTGCAAGATATACACATATAAGTACCTATATAAGTTGGTTGAACTAATATATTGTCCCGTGTTGGTCTGGGACTTAAAAAGAATGTGCCAACTATGTTGCTTGCCTAACATGTCGTAAAAGGCAACTAATGGTATATCGGGTTTTGGGTTTGTGAGTGTAGGCGACAAGCTAGCCACTTGTCACTACTTTTACACAATTTTCCATCTAACCCAGCCCATTTTCCCCTGTTGATCTGGGACTTAAAAAGAATGTGCCAACTGTGTTGCTTGCCTATCATATCGTAAAAAGTGACTAATGGTATATCGGGTTTTGGGTATGTGATTGTGTAGGCGACAAGCTAGCTACTTGTCACTGTTTTTTCACAGTTTTCCGTCTAACCCAGCCCAGTTTTGTTTTTGGCTTAATGTGGTTAAAGGGGCCTGCTGCCCCTTTGACTCTGCCTACCCCTTCGAGGATTATGGGCGTGATGTTATGAACAATTAATAGTTGCTTTTGAAATACAGTACAGGTTACTCAAATGCATAACATATTATGAAACTTCCATATTTCACGTGCTATACTTAATAGATAAGAAATTAAAAACTCAATTCATATTCCAAATAAAGTGATGGAGTGTTTAAAGTGATGGATATTCATATGAATATCACTTTATTTGGATTTACCTATAGTGTTAACACACTTAACATCACGCTCATAATCCCCGAAGGGGTAGGCATGTATACAGTGATAACCTTTCATGTTAAATAATCACTTTAGATCGGTAATAATACCATAAAGCTTAGTAAATTAAAAAAAAAGCTCTGTAGATATCCGCAAAAACAATATCATCATTTTATTGCTCCTTTCTTTTTAATAAAATATTAACTTCCAAAGAAAATTATAAGCCACTTTGAAACCAAACTATGGTACTATTCCTATAATTTCGGGCAAGATTGTTGAGGACTGAAATTCGCTAAACATTTCCTTACATAACTAAGTACAAGCCAGGAGAATATTCAAATTCTTCGCCATATCCGATAATACCACTCTCATGCAAAATGCATACAATATCATTCTTTACTCCATACGCGGATACCAACCGAACGTAATTCATGTAAAACTGGCTTCTATTTGAATTTTATGCGTTCAAATTTTTGGTTAGTTCCAACCCTCCGAAATTATACCTTTATTTTGCTGTTCCTAAATTTTTATCATGTCTGTTACTTGATACATTGAAATTTTATTGCATCCGGCGTATGAAACTCGTATTAGACTCGAATATGGTGATTTATATAACGTTGATGTAGTTATTACTTTTAAAGAAGACGTTTGAGAGCTTAAAGATGATCGTTGGTGCTTACACGTTTGACGATTTTGTAGGGAAGTTACTTACGTGCTTAGCCATAGCATTATACGACCCGTATCATTTTGGAATAAACTAAGTCGTTTTTAATTATGATAGTACGTATCTGTAGACAGTGCCGTTATTCTTTTCAATTTGTCTTATTGTACGTTAATTATCATTTTCACAACTTGATCTTATAAATAACATTTTTTAAGCATATCCTTCTGACACTTGTTTTACAAGGTTGTACATAAAATATATAATAATATTTTATGTTACCATTCTGCTAAGCCAGTGGTATAAATACGTACATAGATTTGAAAAATCCAGAAGTTCAAACCCGAGCACGTAGCCGCGCCCGTCAGTAATGAGGCCGTGTCCTTACCATTGAGCTACCACCGCTCTGGAAACTGAAAACCATACAACCGTTCCCCAAACACCAACAAGAATCCCCACAATTCCCAATACCACGAACGCTTATTAAAACACAAAATCGGATCATAACCGAAGTCCAACTATCGATTCTGTATCGAGAACTTTTCAATTAAAACCGCCCGTATTAAATCTTTAGTTGAATAGGTTTCAATCACAAATTTACTACATAGTTGTTTGGTCGGAAGTATTCAATATAATTTCGTTATATGGGCGTGCAATTCATAAAGTGCTGAGAGGGGGAGGTTGCCATAGATACTGGTGGGGGAGGCGGTTGCTATAGGTGATCCCAGTTGCCTCGGCATCTACGGGCTTCGGCGGCTGGTTCAAGTTAGGAAAGCCTAATGAAACCGTTATTAAGTAGAGCAAAATATCTCGAATAGTTTATAAACTCGAGGACTTCTCGGAAGTTTTGGGGAAATTGACCGGTGGCACTGTTGCAGTCGGGGAATTATACGGTGAATTTAAGTGAAATTTCTCTATGAATATGAACTTTATACCGCTTATTATTATGGAGTGGAATCCAAAAATTACAACTGGACTAACAAAGGTTACTTTTGTGTCACACGCTGAACTCAAAAATCATATTATCCGTGTTAAGAACGAAATCCGGAGATATTAAAAAAGTCTATTGGTACATTCATCTCTAAGGCCTTTTACCAACCTACCTACCATGAGGCTTGTTTGCCAAACATTACCAAGAAGCAGGTCAGATAGGTTTGGAGCAAAGTTGTACTGGAAGAAGAAAATGAACAAAAAATACACAATCATATGCTTCAAATAAATCGTGATTATGTAGATACAAGCCCACAAAATCTTCAATTAAAAGAAAATACCAATAACATAAATCAACATAACATAACATCACGCCCGTAATCCCCGAAGGGGTAGGCAGAGTCAAAGGGACAGCAGTCCCATTTAACCACATTCAGCCAAATATAAAACTGGGCTGGGTTAGATGGAAAATTGTGAAAAGTAGTGACAAGCTAGCTTGTCGCCTACACAATCAAAAAAATACCAATGATGTATCAATACCACTCATAATTATAGCAGTAAAAGTGTTTAACCATTTTCTGAGGCTCAGTTTTATGAGTTGAGTCTGGTTTCTGTTCGAATTGAATGCAAAATTCAAATCTGCTTTACCTTTGCGCCAGCTCCTAACATTTCCAGTCCTCATTATGAGTCGAACGACAAATAAACATCGCCGGCTATCGCACTGGCCGTTTATTCGACATTATTTATCGAGCCGATTCCGACTCGCTGAGAGGCGCATCTGTTATCTGTTCTGCAGATTAAGAATTGTTGCTGCTTGTTATAAAGCGATAGGACTAAGCTCTTAAGGCTTGGTGGCGCAGTGATTTTCTATGAGGTCAAAGATTGAAATCTTAACTGTAATAGGATAGATGACAGCACCGAACTTTGACGTAATTATTATAAATCAAAACGCAATGCTTCAACAGATTTCATTTGGAATTAGCACGTTGTGCCGTCACGTCATATTTATTTTAACTAGGTAGGTATACTATTTAATGATTTAGAGCGGTGGTAGCTCAATGGTAAGGACACGCGCCTCTTAACCGAGGAGTGCGGGTTCAAACCAGGGCACGTACCTCTGGATTTTTCAAATCTATATGTACGTATTTATACCACTAGCTCGACGGTGAAGGTAAATATCGTGATGAAACCTGCAAATTCAAACAACTTTGAATTTGTAACCATGATCCAAAAATTGTCTGGTTCCCCTATCTTAGGGTTACGAAGGTCAGATCGGCAGTCACTTCAATGTAATTACCAGGCTCGCTAAATCCTGGATCATGGTCTAAGCGGACCCCGTCTAAGCACGGGACATAACGCTAGGAAGATGATGATGATACTATTTAATGATTTGAAAACGATTTTTGAAAACGGTATTAAAATAAATTATTATTTTACATTGTTAATGTTTTGGAACTATATTTAGATATTGCAGAAGAAGAATTTATTGTTCTTGTTGTTATATTAAATTTCTGTCATAACATAATTTCACCAATAGATCCCTGACGTATAAGCAGATGTGCCCTTATTCCAATAATATGTAGATTATCATTAAGATCGACCAATTTTCCAGCTTTCATTAAAACAAACACAAATTTTCATTTTCATTTCTTAAACCAAATCTCAACACAACAAAACAAATTGTACCCAACAATTCCCTTCACAGACAAAACGCATGCTCCTGCAGTGAACCAAAAACCGCCTTCGTCTGTGAATACGTTAAAGTCTATTCGTAATATTCATACTGTGTACACAGGATACTGGGTACAAAGAGCAGGAAATTGCCTATCAAGGGCTCCCAGTAATCAAACCAGTGCACCAATATAACTTTGCTGTGGTCGCCGTATTCAACTTAATGAGATATTTCGAAACAGCGCCGTTTGGAAGTAGAGAGGTGTGATGCGGCTTGAAGCGGTCAGTTCGATGATTGATGGACTGCCTCATATGTGAGGAGCTTTGGTTTGAATCCGGGATAAAAATTAAATTTAAATTATTGAGCGGTGGTATCTCAATGGTAAGGACACGCGTATTTTAACCGAGGAGTGCGGGTTTAAACCAGGGCACGTATACACGTAGATTTGAAAAATCTATACCTAGGTACGTATTTATACCACTAGCTCAACAATGAGGGAAAACATCGTGATGAAACCTATAAATTCAAACAACTTTGGATTTGTAACCATAATCCAAAAATGGTCTGGTTCCCCTATCTTAGGGTCACGAAGGTCAGATCGGCAGTCGCTTCAATGTAATTACCACAGACTTGCTAAATCCTGGACATAACGCTAGGAAGGTGCAGGAGGAAGAAAAAACATCATAAGCAAATCTGTACCTTGCTATAACAATGGATGTGTAATCCTGATCCAATTTTTCTATTTCCCCTAATTAGATTTGGCTTTAAGTTCATTTCATAGCCTAAGCAACTATTTGAAAGCAAACCCCCGTTTAATCTGTCGTCCAATTCTCCATTCACTTCCAGCGTTCGTATCAGTGGCCACCCTTCAAATATTGACAAACTTTTCGCTCCCTGCTGAACCGAGGCGCTCCAGACCAACTTTTTAAGTGTTTCAGATGAATTGAGATTCCGGTTAGTATGTTTGAGAACGGACGATCAATAGTTAATCGTTATTTGTCGTGACTTTCAAATGGTATTTTATTCCTACAGACAAATTGTGGCGAAGTACATGGGTAGAGGTAGAACTTCTCAAATACGAGTAGTGCTTAAAGTAGTAAAAAAATAATTACCATGCGATTTAGATCATGATTATGAAATATAGCTAATAAATCGCATGGTATCCCTAGCTAAGGTCAAAAGTCAGGTTATTGCTAAAATGTAATAACGATTCCGAGGTAGGAATGGATTATAATGCCAGAAAAAAAAACCACAGACTATTTTCTATAGACAGAAGAATTTTTATATGTAGTCTAGCCAACTAAAGAAAAAATATATTCTCAACTCTTACATTGAGAATACTTTGATCACTATCCTATAGTTAATTTAGTTATTATTAATTCATTTGCGGCGAAAGCAAACACATAATTTTGTTTTCAGTTACTTCGGTCAAAAGAAGCACTCACTGCCTCTATCACGAAGAACATTCACGCAAGAGTTATTTTCTGGCGGACTCCAAAAAGGGTTACCGTAATCTGATGTGGTAAATGTAAAAACAGTGTTGAGGTACGAACGGATCTACGTACGACGGGCGTGATCATTTATAATGTCAAGATGACACTCTATTACCCTGGATATAGGGGTGGCAACATTTCCCCGGTATATTTGATGGCTTAGCCTCAATCTTAAATGTTTTTCCATATGCAAATATAAGGTTAGGTGTTTTATTACATGGAAATGAAATAAGTTTGATATGTACGTCTTAAAGTCAGTAGATTTTTAATTGTGGTATTCCATCTTGGTTTTGATCACAGCAAAATTGCTTGATTCCACCCTGCTTTGTAAAGATTGTTTAGTTTGCCTCTGAATAGATGTTTTACTACTTTTGACATTAAGCGACCTGTAAATTTTAAGATAAAAATATAATTGAATGCAATTCATTGGGTATAGTTCTTCGCTCAAACTTTGGCATTAATTTAATATTAAAAAATTAGCCAACTTTTTCAATATTCCCAAAGTTTTAAAAAGTTACCCTTGTCTCAAGTTTTAAGTGAAATTTAAATATTTTAATTTCTTAAAAAATATGAAATCCTCGTTAGTTTTCGGTTTCAGGGGCGATTAGGTTATTGGAAAAAAAATATTTATTAAATAAAATAGGTATCTCTAATGTTTTGTAATCATTTTGTTGGATCTTCATCGTGTATATACGTGTAGATAATATAGCCTAATTTCTTTCATGATATTTTCACTAGCTAACTTGTTATCACGCTTGCGAAATTTTCCAAGTATATTTATTATTATGGCCTGTGTATGCCTTCTATTTATCCCCTGAGGGAAATATGCTGCTATTTTTGGTAATTTTTTTAGACTCATTTTCATGTACATAGATGTACTACCTTGCGTTTTATTTGTCAGCCACGTTGGTGAAATAATTCAGATTTCTCGTCAAACACAACTGACATGGGTTTACCTAAGTGGTGTTACACTCGTTAAAAAAAACTTTGGAAAGAGATTTAAATATGTGATAAATTTTCAAATAGATTACTAATAAATGTAGACAGTTAATTTATTTAATTTTAATGTCAGTAGCAACCCTAGGCAACTCCCTCCTCCGGCGCGGAGGGCGACGGAGTATACGTCAACGTTTTTGCCCGAGAGCATGCAGACTTTGAAAAAGTTGCAATTTGTGCGAGATAATTTGACATTCTTCAAATAAAATTCGGAGTTTTCTGTAACTTTGCTTTTTGTTGTTCTTAGTTGAAATCGTTTTTGCTCTTGGCTTTCACGTTATGATTATGATCTGCATGTAAAGTCAAATCTTAATATATTAAAATCTCGTGTCGTGTTGTTGTAGAACTCTTCCGAAACGGCTCAACCAATTTTAACAAACATAACATCATGCCCATAATCCCTGAAGGGGTAAGCAGAGTCAAAGAGACAGCAAACCCCTTTGACCACCTCAGCCAAAAATAAAACTGGGCTGGGTTAGATAGAAAATTCTGAAAAAGTAGTGACAAGTGGCTACACAATCACATACCCAAAGTATAATATCCATATACCATTAATCGCCTTTTACGATATGCTAGGCAAGAGACACAGTAGGTACATTATTTTTAAGTACCAGACCAACATAAGACTAACATGGGCTGGGTTAGATGGACAATTGTGAAAAAGTATGATTTTAATGTTTTTTTTTTAATGTATTTGTTAGGTATGAGTTAGATCGGAAAGTATTTTTTCTCCCATTTTTTAAGCGTAGAATAGTTTGCTAGTTTTTTTATATTTCACGTCATATACATGATTATTTATTTTTCATCTAGTTACAGAATATGATATCATAATTAAACCCTAAAAATAATTAATTTTTCTTTCTTCTTTGTTGTTATTAATGGAAACACCAAAGGCTTATATGAAAGTTAATTTATTTTTATCATATAGGAGCAGAGACAACAAGTGTACACTGCATCTTAAGTTTTTCTCTGTATTTTTTCTCAACAAAAATATTAAGAAAAATCTTCCATACATGGTGTCATTGACCCCAACAGATATTTTCGTACAGACATCCCATTAAGGTGAAACAAAACTTAATCCTTCACGTCACTTTCCCATTATCACGGACAAAGCCATAAGTCGGTCCATTGTGTTAGCACAATGTGATAACAATACCGAACTAGGAGGCTCTCTAGAAAAACACAAGTAAATCAATGTATCATAACGTAAGTGATCCCATGCGAGCTTGTTGAAACTTGAAGCGTATTGAAGGCATAGGGCACTAATGAGCTACTTGGGCGACTCCCTTCGGTTTGGTTACGTGTGATGGCGACTGATTGCTTTTAGCAGTTGCCATCGTCTATTATATATTTTTTTTTTGGAATATTTAATTCATTACAGTTATTTCCTACAACTATTTGAAGAGTGTTTTTCGAGGGCATGTTAGGGATAGAAGAGCTTTAAAACAGTTTTCCTTTCAAACTCAAATCTGATACTCGTAGATTTTAAACTTGAGAAAGGTATAAGCACACATATATGTACATAAGTGCCAGAACTTAGAAGTGATATTTTTAAGTCCAATTGAAGGGAAAGTAAATATTAATAGTATGTTTTTTCTGATACGTAGAAGCAAAGCACCGTAATCTGCTTGGTAGTTGGAGTGTCGGATAATAGCTACTGCTGAAATCTCATTTTTTTTAAGGAATCGGGAAAAAGCATGTCATTAATAAACATAATAACAACTCGCAAACCTGTTGCTATGACAGGCACACGCAATTAGACCCCGCCACTCGTTAGGGCGCTACCTACGTCGCCATAATCGCCTAACCTTGTTCTACCTGCGACCTCTTTGGCGTAATGCGACATGGGTAAACATGTCAACACACGCCTGTGTGTGCTCGCGGCTCGTCGCGAACATGTCTCGAGGAAAATATATGGGATATTTTGTAGTGATTCGTTTTCAAAAATATTGCCTGGTAATGTAGGCTCGGGTTTAATTCGACAAAACAGAACTTGAATAGCTTTTTAAATTTGAATAGCTCGATGGCGATTCTGATATCCGTAGTACCTATAAGTGCTTAAGCTACTTAGCTCAAAGTTGGATCAATGTACATATATGATGATTATGATTTTTTTTCTATTTATTAATCACTAGTAGTAATAGATAGATACCCGTCTTATAATGATGCTTCATACTTTTGGAATAATCTATAGCTTTTAAATTGTTCTAGGATTGTTTATGCTTGACTCTGCCTACCCCTTCGGCGATTATGGGCGTGATGTTATGTATGCATGTATGTATAATGCTAGCGCTTGTAGATTCATGTATCTATATTGGATCAATCACCAGCACGTCGCTGCAATCGCTATTAAAGGATTAAAAAGGTAAATCGCTTCAAAGTAATGATCAGACTCGCTAAATTTCGGAATGGTATCTCATCGAACCGACTAAGAACAAGATGTAACAATAGGAAGATGATGATTTAGTTTACTTGTCTTTATGACTAAAATATAGATGTGGGAGTTCGATGGGTTTTTAATATTAGCCTTTTTTATGTAATGATACTCCAAACAAATTATATTTATTTTATAGCAAGACAATAATAATATAAAAAAAACATCAAACCACAATTTATTTGTACAGCTCGCATTTCATCGGGCAGGTGATTCCGCGGAATATACTAAAAGCCACTATGACGTCATTTGTCACTAGCAGAAAGATTCGCAAAGTTAAACGAGCCAGTGGACTTGAACAAATGGCAAGGGTTCCGCCTTAAACCTGGGGGAAATATAAAATGTTTCAGATATCTCGTCACCGGTCTAAAGTTTAATTAATAATGGCTGGGTAGTGGTTTTTGGTGTTCGTTGCTTATTGTTTTTGGAGTAAGGAAATGTGAAGAAAGAAATGACCAAATACTGACGTGTGACGTCAGCTACGAAACTTTTTGGTAATTTCTAGAAACGATTAGTTACTCTACCCGTAATTATAACTATGCATCTAATATTTAGTTGCAGACTGCTACGCTTTTCAACTGATCAGCATCGTATATTATATAGTTTAAAAATTAGTCCTAAAGATAACGTTACAACGAATGTTATTATTTAATATGCAATTTGGGAATAAATAACATAAGCAGATTAATACCAAAATCATTTTCAATGCGAGCTAAAATGTTGACAGAAAATCGTAGAAAATTTACACTCACCTTTAAAAATGCATAGTTCTCCGGGGACAAATGATAAAGACTTTATTACTACGCCAAACTCAATTTGACTGAAACGGACAGCTATATGTAATAAGGTTTATAATCGCGCGACTACGAACCGGGAGTACTTTTATTCTTCCACAGGAGAGAGTAATTATTTTTTCTCGCTTAAACAATTTCGTAGCAGTTAAAAATGATTACGGTTAATTTGTATTCGGGAGTAAGAGTTTTAACCGCAGATATTAGGAGCTCCCTAAGGATCCAATCCTGGGGAGGTGGCTATATAGGAACGACTTTTGCATACGTAATGTGTTTAAAGCATATCATTGTTAGTACTTGTGCTTATTCTTTACTAGTAGTATTAATGTTTGGTTATGTTAATTTTCTTTGTAAATGTGTAATATGATAATCTATATCGTTGTGTTCCTAGTCTATATTCAAAAAAAATTTCGTCTCCTTTATTTAGGTTTTGGGATTCGGAATAAATTTGTACGTACTAGAACTAACTAATTAATGAGTGATATTTCCATCTTAAGGACTGTTACAGTTAGGGGAACCAGAAAATGTTTATCATAGTTACATAATCCACAATAATTTGATAGTTTAGGTTTCATCATGATGTTATAACCTCAGAGGTACTAGTGGTATAAATACTACTAACTAAACTTCTCGCCACTTTCCTAGCGCGTAGGCAGAGAGAACCGAACGCTATATGGCACGATCGTTACACACCTCACTCGCCTCTTCAACATTCATGATCCTTTTCATACAAGCTCTGCGGTTATTATGGCTCCTAACATCAACTTCTGTTAACACACGACCAATTTGGTCGTGGTATAAATACGTACAACATACGGAATTAAGTAAATAGAAATTTACCGTAGCGTATTTTAGGAACCATAATATATAAATGTCCCATGTTGTTCAAGGACTAAAAAATAATGTGCCAACTTTGTCTCGTGCCTAGTATGTCGTAAAAGGTGACTAATGGTATATCGGGTTTTGGGTATGTGATTGTGTAGGCGACGAGCTAGCCACTTGACACTACTTTTCCACAATTTTCCATTTAACCCAGCCCAGTTTTGTTTTTGGCTGAATGTGGTTAAAGGGGCCTGCTGCCCCTTTGACTCTGCCTACCCTTTTTGGGGATTATGGACGTGATGTTATGTTATGTAATATAAAAATATGTTTGTTTGTTTTCAGGTAAGTAGGAGCTTTACCCGCAGAAAGTATGTGAGAAGATGTCTTATACGGTTCATCGGAATAATCTGGTAAAGTGTACTTATGTGAACTATGTAAATATTTTTATATTATTTCATAGTTTCAACACATGTATTTCACTATAAATAATTTATTTATTATATCAAAAGCATTTTATATTAATTTTGTATGCAATATTTTTATAAATAAATTCTCCAGTCTGACACACAAACTCATATAGTTAAAAAAATCCAGCTATAAATAAAAAAAATAAGATAAGGGTTTTTAAAACCCTTAAAAACATGCTTGTAGCCGCTAAGAAGCTATTACAAAAACATTAAAAGCAAACTCAACGGCTACATTTCGACTAATTACTCAACAACCAAGCAGCTTATAAGGGTTGTCAACAAATACGTCCAATTGAATAAACAGCTTGTACCATCTCACCTGCTTGTTTGGCCTGCATAAATAACAATGATGCCTTCATTAGCGACGGATTGGCGACGCACCCAGCGGGAATAATTAATGATCCCAGATATGATTACCGCACCACAATGGTGTGTCATCAACGTCACCGCAGGTACAATGTACGATGATGCTGCCAGTAAGGTACTTGCTGGTTTCGGTACGGTTTCACTGGAATTAATGGTTGATCTATATTTGTCATTACTAATCCAGATTCTGAAAGGTCACCTCTTTAGTCAATGCAGCAACGCAAGGCTTAGTGGGTTTACCTAATAAATATACATAGTATTGATATAGTGATCACTAAATAAATAAATATCCAACGACATCACATACATCGATCTGACTCTGAGGTAAGTAGCTCAAGCACTTGTTTTACGGATATCAAAAACAACAGTTTTATTACAAATATATACTTAAATATTGGATATTAACACCCAGACACAGAACAAACACAAGTATTCATCACACGAATGTTTGTCCTGGGTGGGGATCGAACCCATAGCTTTTGACGCATGGGGCAGAGTCACTACCCAATCGAGCCAGTTAAATATTAATTATCTGACAGTTAAAAAAATACATTTCATCCTTACAAATTGACTTTTCGCACAAAATTTAAATCAGTTGATGTTATAATGTTCATTGAAGCATGCAGCTGTTGTCATGTTCCGGTTTTCACACCACCTAATAGGTACTTGAATTTGGACTAACTAACTAACTAAACTACACGCCACTTCCCTAGCGGGGTAGGCAGAGAGAACCGAACGTATTAAATGTCAAAATACAGAGGTATATGCCTAGATCTGAATGCGCTTTGCATACAGGCATTGAGCTACTACTCTTTAGCGCAAGTCAGCATATATGACTATAGTTCAGAGCTGCGTCACTGCTGTTGACTCCCGCGCAGGTTAACCATAATGCGATTAGCGCTGTGCGGAAACGCTTTGATTTATTAATATGTAGCGGACTGAGCTGATCGGGTGTAAGGAGGTGACAATGGTACGGAGAGCCAATTAGCAAGGCTCCTGATTATGTTTAACTAGGCTTTTATTGGCCTGAGTATGTGTAAATGGCAACTGGATCGCAATCGTTGGCGATGTCTTTTTGTCATAGTTCTGATTTTGCAATGTCACATCACAGAGAACACAAAAGATGAAGGTAGGCCAAATGCGCGCCAGTGATTCCATATCGAACTTCGCTAACGCTCGTATCGCGCCTCAGACATATTCGGGTGGACAAAAAGTGGAACTTACTCCGAGTTCTGCACTATGCGTTCTTAGTAAACAAGTCTGTGGCGTGATACGAGAGATAGCGAAGTTCGATATGGAATCACTGGCGCGCATTTGGCTGAACACTCAGGAAATGTTAGTCAGGCTCTGCTTAGACAATAAGTCGGATCCAGCAAGGCTGGTCATTGAATCGGAGTCTGTCTAGGCGGGATATGATGGGATGATGGTATGGGATATGAACGAGGCCTTTTTAATTCTTATATAGTGCACCCAGGGAGATTTTAATATGTTAGATATCCATAGTCATTTAAAAGTGCAGGTGTTCCGACGGTGCTCAACGCCTGACTTGTGATATAAAATGCATACTCAGATATGAAATCCGGGTCAAACCTGAGTACGTACCTTTAGACGTGTCCGAATTTGGACTAACAGGCCCGGAATTCTCCTGGCTTTGTCAAATTAAAGCCCAAAAAGCTACATAAACGGCTGTTTCTTATACAAACAAAATCTAATCCTTTTATTTGTCCTGAAATTCCACGACTCACAAAACAAAAACACATAACATTGTTACGACAGCTTTTGCCATACCAAAGTACATGTATTATTCCGACCATGAAAGCCTAGTGGGAGTAAATTAATAAAATCACATCCGATCCGAGCCTGGTGAAAATAGGTACATTTTGACAGAGCCGTTTTCACAAAAGCATTCGGTATTTCATTTTCAGATAGACAATGCAAAACTGCGGACAGGTAGGTAGCCGTCACGTTTCCATTGTATCATCAGTCACTATGGATCAGGCCCATGTAACGAATACAGTTATTGAAATTCAATACATTCCATATGCCATTGAAAACAACGGTGATGTGTTGGGGTGCGAATTTGGGCTTTAAGTTTTGGGTAGTAGAGTCGGGGATTGGGTGCCTAAGTCGTAGCTAGGCACAAATAGGTATAATCCGAATTAGTGCGACCGGCCGAGCGTGAAGCACAATATGAATGACCTTTGTCAATGCCGCTGACGCCCTCGAGGAGGCTCGAATAATTTAACTAGTCGGCTTTTACACTCGACGATTTGTGTTAAATGAGCAATTTCTCGGGTCAAAAGGCGATAAAAAAGTTTCGATAGAGCTGATGACGTTTTAAGATTCTCTGTATTGTAATTTCTTGGCCAAAGGCAAACAACCTTAAAATAAGGCAAAAAAAAATTATGTGCCCCATATTTCACATTTTACGCACCTCATTTTAGATCACCTCACTTTAACTCAACTAAAATTTACCTACTAACTATAAACAAAACTCTTTTCGTTAAGTAGCGAGTTTCTTATAGTAGCGACAACTTGTATTGTTTTAATTTCCATATATTTGCAAGTCCGTTATGAAGTACCTGTGCGCCAAATTGCGTTTAGCTTCTTTAGCTGTTGTGTGATTGTTTAAAAATCGCGACATAAAAAAAAATTTTTGCATTACCTAATAATATTGGAACTATAATAAATATAGAGCTCGTTACAACGAGATACTATCGTGTGGTGTAAACCACCCTCTGTCACCCCCACCCCTGAGCGGATATTCAACTGTCTTTTGTCCAAGCATTCCGCCCAATGTTAATTAAAATGAATATTGTTGCAACACATAATACTATTTTAATAGGACACAGATTCAATAGGAGAGCGATACTTGTTAATAAATTTGTCCCATATTAATCTGGGACTTAAAAAGAATATGCCAACTGTATTTTTTGCCAGTCGGGTAGGTAGGGCTTTGGATCTATGATTGTGTAGGCGACTTGCTAACCACTTGTCACTACTTTTTCACAATTTTCCATCTCATCCAGCACAGTTTTATTTTATTTTTGACTGAATGTGGTGGTTGCTTGCTGCCCCATTGAATCTGCCTTCCCATTCGCGAATTATGGGCGTAGTCGCCGCAACTAAGTTTACAGATATAAGTTGTATAGAAATAGAAAACAAAAGCACTTATGAATAGTCATGATACAAATAAAATAAAATATGTTACAACAGTTTTGTTAAGACAGCTCAACTACGTAAGCAAGGCGATGCAACTCTAGTTCCAATGTAGAAATAAAAGGGTTAAAAATATATCGCCGCCACATTGATACCCGGGCTTCGTAATAAAAACTGCAACGCCATAGTTTTCCAAAACAAATGGCGTGCATGTGATCTTCTGCACCGGTGCAAGTCATAAGCGACTGGCGGTGTTTGTAACAAGTCACATTATTGTCAGATGATTGATGATTGCTACATTAAGCCAAAAATATTATTGAGTTAGTCGAAACTGAGCAATTAACTCAATTTCTACTTGTTGCTTATAAAAAAAAAATATAAATCGTCCAATGCTTTTGCAATATAAAATAGCTGTGGCTAATCAGTTATAATCTGAAGATCAAATGTTAATAATCATTATTTTTTTAATGAATATCTAGACAAGCTCGATGGCGTATTCGGTGGTGACTCTGCCCCATGCGACAAGTGTTGTGGGTTCGATGCCCACCCAAGATAAATATTCGTGTGATGAATACTTGAGTTTGTTCTGTGTATGGGTGTTAATATCGAATATTTAAGTATATATTTGTAATACCAATGTTGCTTCTGATATCCGTAACACAAGTGCTTAAGCTAGTTACCTCGGAGTCAAATCAATGTATGTGATATTTATTTATTTATTTATATTTATATGATAGGAAGGATATATTTCATCAATAAAGTACCAAATAAGTGGGGACCATGAGACTATGAGAACCCTATCATGTGCTCAATATTTAGTCTATATTACATTTAATAACACTCTAACTCTCTTCCCTTGCACCACAAACCGCTTATGCAAAAGAATATCGCGGTAGATTGCGCTCCCTGCGCCGCTGCAGCGCTTCACCCGAGTCTATGGGATGAGATTGCCGCCATGATCACTTATTACCGTCTACATCACCCTTGTCTATGGCTCGGGTGTGCCGTGGTTTTGTATTCAAGCTTGCGTTGCCATCGGCGCGTGTTATATTTGTTGTAAATATCTGTAAGATATGACAATTCATTTTTAGTAGTCGCCTTCTTGTTGAATTTCAACCATATTTCGCATTATTATTTTATTAATTTATTGTATATCTAATGGAATGTTTATTAAAATACTATAAGCTTTCTGCACTCTTTCTCTATACAAACTTCAACTGTGCCAAATCCTTGTACTCCTCAATCCGCGTAATTTTTGTTTAAACTTTTGTACAGAGATTTTGATTCACGTATTGATATAGATACTCGCTATCGTAAATTATGTGAATTTGAAAAAAAAATTAAATAAAAAATTTTACAACTATGGTTGCAATGGCGTTCTTATAAAAGGCTGCAACTAAAAAGAAAATGTTTTACGATGAATACTATTAATATATTAAAGTAATTTATTTTTAATGTTATTTTTACTTAAGTTACTTAGTTAAGCTGAAATCAAAATATATTGGTAAATTTAAGTTCACAAGTGTCACATGATGACGAGTATGGTCACAAAATAACTTTAATTTACTTAAGACCCTCTTCTTGACACCTCGTAATATAAGTAAGTATTTTTTGTTAAATTAATATATATTTATTATCCAAGGAATATGTCATATTCACAAATTTCCAGACCCGAAATAGTTCTACAATTATCAGAACTTGTAGAATTATTTGGGCTAAGGTTGAAACTACACTATAACATCATCTAGGTTATCAAGTCTCCATAAATAGAAAACAAACTCAACTCAGTTTTATATAGCCGTACTAAATTGGTGTCTTCAAAGAAATCAATACAAAAACGCGTCTAATAGCAGACAATCGAATAGTCGAATACACAATAGAACAAACACTGCAAAGAGCCCGTATAACGTTACTCAGGTGCCTAATTGAAAATCTCAAGTTTAATTTATTCCTCCGGATTCTCCGACGGAGAGGTCTCATCTCTCGCGTTTCAGTTTAAATTAAAAGCGAAAATATTGCGCCCGTCTCTTGTACTGATTCGGAGCGTAGTTCAGTGGAGTCGACGCCGGTGGTTTTTGTCTCTTTTTTAATCTGCCTTTGGTGTTTTAAGGTTTCCCGATTTGATTTAAAACTTTTTGAAGACACTTTGAGAGTTTCTTCACTCTTGTGGTATATTAGGTTTTGTCTGGTTCCTAATAGGAGTCCGATTTTTGGACTGCTCCATCATCAGGACATCATACGGCATTAGAGAACTACTGAAGACAAACCAAAAAAGCCCAAGATAGACGTTCGATTTTACTGAGAGT
This sequence comes from Glyphodes perspectalis, assembly GCA_951394215.1. Classification (NCBI taxonomy): domain Eukaryota; kingdom Metazoa; phylum Arthropoda; class Insecta; order Lepidoptera; family Crambidae; genus Glyphodes; species Glyphodes perspectalis. The sequence goes on along the minus strand of OX596208.1, from coordinate 15,858,365 downwards.
ACCTATTGTCACCTACCTTCTTCATCACCTGATGCTGAGCATTTTGGGGATGAAAGCACTTGCGAAGCAAATCAAGTATAGATTCGTGAGGGTCGTTAATTTTATCACAGAGTTCGTATACTCACCTGCCTGCTGGGTCATCATCAGGGCCCTGAACATGAGTAGAGATTACAGTACTTGGAGAGACAAATAAATCGGGTCTAAACCCCTTTTTATATATTTCTTAACATCTACCCGCTACATCATCATCATCATCAACATTATCATCATCATTATTAGATCACCATTTGGGATCTTAATACGTATGGAGACAAATCAAACGAGGTCAACTCCAGTAGAGATTCTCCAATTAGTAAAATAGTTCCTATAGCCTGCTCCATCATCTTTGAATTATAAGAGGATCCATGATAGTACAAAGTCAGCCACCCATCATAGGATTAGTACACTAATGGACACTAGAATGGACCTCTGCAGATATGACTTCCTAGAACCAGCATCGATTTTCAATAGATCGCTTGCTTTTAATCCAACCTGGATTTATGTGGAACCGAGCAAAATGCGAGTTCATTGGAACCGCACCGTATCCCGAATCAACGTGACGTCATCAAAATGGCTGCTGCGCCGAGCTAACTCAATATCCGAATTCCAGGTACTAAATCATCCGTCCCTGTCACTCATCACGTTTCGTCCAGAATTTCCAGCCTACAGAATTCCCGCCCACATAGCATCAACAAGTGTTGAAGATGCATTTCGCTGGCATAGTGCCACGCCACGCCTAGGGCCACCATTGGTTAATTTCTTCGGCCAATTGACAGAGCTGAGGTGTGATTGGTGAAATGATGCGGCAGAAATTAGGTCAGTGGGTGTATGCAGCAAAGGTCACAGATTATGTGTGCGGCTGTTACCGAACACGACGGCAGCCGATTAGTGAGCCTCAAACTAATGGCCAGTTATGAAAAACTTTAAACCAGCAAAATATTGTATGATTATCCTAGTTTGCTGCAAATAATATGCTAGGAAAATATACAATTCGACATCACATACTCGCACATGATCTGCCACCAAAGCAAGTCGTAAGCACTTATGTTATGAAAACTAAAATTACGTACCACAATCACTAAGAATTAAGACAATAACCTGTTCCATGAAAAATAATTGGCTCAGTACAGGGATCTATCCTGAGCCGTATAACTACAAATTTTCACGTTTAACCTTTAAATAACACAAACTTCAACAAAAATCAATAAATAAAATTCAATCTAGTACACAAATTTTCTTCCTCCAAATTTACCTCATTTGCTTAAATATATGTAACATATATGTTACTATTGGACAATATTTACAAGTAAAATATATAAAACAAGAACAAATTACGTACCATGTCCATAATACATGGTTTAATGACTAATATTTCTAAAGTGATTGAAGGACGATGGAAGGACTGCTCCTTGGAATCTGATTTCCTCTTTATGATTTACCACGAATATTCCATTGGTCGCCTATAACGACGTGCTAGGCAAGGAATTGTTACATTACTTTATTCTTAACCGATACCAATATGGGACTACGTAAATCTACTCGTATACTCTACAAATGTAGACAGCACATTATTCGATGCTCCAACAAGTATCGAAGGCACATCATTCGATGTTACAACAAGGGTCGCGCGTCGGAGGCACATCGAGTGCTATTGTTTTTGTGTTGTCACAGAATTGTGTCATAGATGTCGGATCGGGGTCAGCGGGCGGTCGGTTGAATGACGTACGTCGGGATGCAACGGGGCGGCTTGTAGTGTTCGTGACGAAAACTCGATATTCGCTCACGCCGATATGTGCAGTTGTTTCGAATGTTGATTCAATTCTTTGAAAGCGTAGTTATCAATGTATATGTGACCTAGTTTTCACATTAGGGCAAATTTAGATCTTTAAAATGTTTGATTTAAAATTAAACAAGGTTTAAAGAACTTTATTCTCATAAAAGACCTATGTCATTTACATGAAAACATAGTTAAAGTAGAATTTTACAAACGTTCGTCGTTGAAATTACAAAATTAATTAAGTAGGTAATAAGTTATAATTAAAATAATTTATCATATAAAACTTAACAGTTTGGATGTTATAATAATGACCCGTTCAACGTATTCTTTACTGTTTTAAATAAATACAAATACATTTGTTTGTATTCATTTTTTAAATTTAAATCATGATTCATCTTCAATAGTATATTAAACTAATTTAGTCTTGAATACGTTAAACGAGCAGATACTATTTATATGTAAGGGTATTGTTCAGAAAGTTACTTGTGTAAGTAAGGTTATTAATTTGTTCTGCCAGTATGAGGTGATGTTATTAAAACAATCATGAACCAATGTATTAAGTTTCAGTAAACTAAAAACTAAAGACCTAAAAACAAATAATTTTAGTTAGATCTCAGCCTTTACTGAAATTGGTTTCTAAGTCCTACTTTAAACTATAAAGAAGATTGCAAATTTGACATCTATCCAGGATAAAAATGTTTTTTTCTAACACAAGTCTAGATGAACTAAAACGCTAACATTATAGTGTTTTAATACGAACATTTCGATACAAAGTTTTAAGGAATTATTCAGAAATCAAATGTCTAAAGTCTTACAATAAAAATATTTATGGGAGTTCGTCCAAATAAACTCTAAGAAACTAACTAACTAGCTTTAAGATTAACTCTAATAAACGATGTAGTTAAATACAAGTTTACATGCATCCCAGATAAACTAAATATCACTTAGCAAGAAACGTCTTCATCGCGTTTACTGAACCATATAAGATGCATTTACAACACGAGTCTAACGCACTGCATCTCGAACGTCTGCGATTATTAGTTCCAGCCGATGCTCCAGGTGACTAGCGGGAAAATTTCTTCTCATCACGGTTGAGCAAGTCACAGACGCGGAGTTATAATGACAGGCGAGCAGTGATCTGTGCTCGTCGTAGATGTAGTTAGACGGTGTGCTCAAGCGAGAACGCTTGATGCGCTGCGTCTCACGCTGAGCATTCAGGGTTGAAATGGCTTTTATAATACACAGATGCTGGAAACATCGTTTGGTTCTGAGCAAACTGTTTTGGTTCGTTAGTTAGGTTTTTTTTGGAATTGATAGTGGGGTATGTTGGGTTTGGAAACTAAATTCGTTCGGTTGGATTTGTTGATTTATGACTAGTTGTGCAAGAGTTTCATGAAGTGACAAATAATTTCAGTTTATATGAAAGGTTGAAGATAACATGTTTGTCTCTTTAGTTAAAAATGGTAATATATTTGAAACTAATGTAATTATAGTCACAGGTTTTTAAATTTCTTGGTAGTTAATTAAAAAATACATATATCATTAGAAATATGGCAGTATCTATATATTAAGCAAATAGATGAATGTGATCTCGATTTATGCATTGCACATAAAATCCTCTTCGACGCTTCAAATTCTCGGTAATGTCAGGACATTACCGAGAATAGTTACTCAGGAGTAAGGTGAGCAAATGTTTTCCATCCAATAACACGGTTGAGAAATACTGCCGTCGAGTTATAATGATCTGTGCTCGTTTCCAGTTAGAGAGCGTGCCCGAGTGAGAACGGGTTTACGCCGTTTCTTGATATTTGAGCATTCTGCTAGACTGAGGAATTCGCAGAAGAGGCATCCTTTATATCATCGTCGAGAGTATTTCTAGCGATTTGTGATAATATTGCTTGTTAGGTTTCCGAGTATTTGAATTGGTCTAAATGAAAGAGCGTCTTGCAACGTTATTATAAAATGAACGTAATTTTCTTTCACTTGAATATTCACTTTGGTTCTTTTATATTATTCTATTGTTTATATTGTCATCTAATTCCTTGTCTATCTTATCTCTTTATTTAGTATCAACATTTTTTTTGTTGTTTTTTGATTTGTTTAATATGTTCAATATACACAATACTATAGGTAGGTTCAAAGCAGCAATCACTTGTTGCTACATTTTTTGCAATTTTCCATCCTACCCAGCTGAGTTTAATTTGGCTGAAAGTGTTTCAGGGATTACAGGATTGATGATATGTATGTATGTATTTAAGATATTACATGTACCCACCTATTTAGAAAAAACATCTCATCTCCATGTTAAATATAGCGCTATTCTTCGTTCTCAAAAAAATAAGTATATCTTCATATTCAATATCGTTGTTTACCTCTTAACAAATTGTTTCGACGTGATTCACAGTCCAGCCTGTTTATCCTCGCATGGGAACAGACATGTGCTAACCGTCCCAACGATGTTTCTACTTCGGTGGCCAAATTGCTCCGAGGACCCTGGGCGTCTATTTATATCGATAAGATATTGCCGTGAATATACGAGTATAGACTATAGTCACTACGCGAGTATATCTACGTACTAACTATACTACTACTAACTAATACTAACTATACAATACTTACTAACCTATATAAATAACAATGAATTGCTTAGTGTTGCTAAGAAGAAAAATTGAGAAGAGCTGGACCTATTACTGGACTGAGCTAGCCCGTTGGTCGAGTGGTCAGACACCCAGGCTACGACACCAAGAGCTGCGGGTTCGAATCCCGCTAGGGGAAAATGTTTTGTGTGATGAACATAGACATACTTAAATACGTTTATAAACATCCATTTATAAACGTATTTAAGTATGTTTATCCGTTCGCCTAGTATCCATAGCACAAGCATAAGCTTAGTTTGGGTCTAGGGAATTGGTGTGTCAGTCTGAAGAATTTATTTTTTAAGTTTTTTTTTTAAATATCCCACTTCAAAACTGGTAGGATAAGACAAGACTATGCGTATCGGTAAGATATTGCGTTGTTAACAGCAACATATGAATAGAAGTTAATCGTTTAATTTATTTAAAAGAAAAATTTGAGAGCGGTGGCACTAAATTAGCTACTTACGTCTTAAAAATAAGACTGTCTAGCCAAACATACTTCCTGACGATTTAACCTTACTGCCAAGGGTAACATTATCATTATAACACTTATTCTTCTCAAACACAAAATTACATTACAAGGAGACTTATAACATGTAGATTAAACATGGCGTGACGTACATTAAACATGGCCTCTATGTGTGAGAGGCTGGTGCCTGTTATAGGTTTAGCTGAAACCTGTGTTACAGGTCACCAGGTACAGGTAACAAAAATATACTTACAAGTAACTTAAAGTAAACATTGAGTTATATACATGTCTGCGTTTTAACTACCACCCTGAAATGTGAATCTTATATCCTTCCTATAGAGCCACCACTTCCCTATTGTTAGGTACACATATATCATAATATCCACATCTTGTCCCATGTTGGTTGGGAACTAGAAAATAATGTGCCAACCGTGTCTCTTGCCTAGCATGTCGTAAAATACGACTAATGGTATATCGGGTTTTGGGTATGCGATTGTATAGGCGACGGGTTGGCCATTGTCACTACTTTTTCACAATTTTCCATCTAATCCAGCCCAGTTTTGTTTTTGGCTTAATGTGGTTAAAGGGGCCTGCTGCCCTTTTGACTCTGCCTACCCCTTCGGGGTAGTCATCCCTTGTTTGTTTGTTTGTAAAGTAAACCTTGAGTTACATGTCTATGTTTTAACAACCTCCCTCAAATGTGAATCTCATAACCTTCCCATAGGGCCACCCCTTACCTCTTGCTACACATATATCATAATATCCACATCGGAAAACCCTTATCCAATTACAAAAAGCAGCGATACACCGTCGTTTAATCAACGTAATGCCGACTGCATCATTACTGGCTCTATTGATGTCCTGTCGGCTACATGATCGGTGCCCTATTCCATATTAATTGCACAATTGTGTCGCACGGAATTGGAGCGTATTGTGTTTGTGATGTGGTTTAATTTCACTTATTGAAGCGAGATGCCACCTGAGATTTGGGTGGAATTGGGTGAAATTTTTTGTCTTCTGGAAAATTTAGGTTAAAATCGTAAACGTAAAGATTTGGATTTGGAAAATTAAATGCACATCGAAATTTTGAATGGAATGGAATATTTCGCGTATTAGTAAATTCATAATTTATTTATCATCTTTTGCCCTTATTAGGTCATATAGGGACGCAGTCAGTTTTGCTCAATAAATAAGCTGATTGTTATTTCTACATTTGTACCGTTAAAAAGTTCAATGCCAACAAACGCTTTACATGCAATGGGTATTTCAAACAATGGTAGAGACACGCGCCTCTTAACCAAGGAGTGCTGGTTCATATCCGGGCACGTACGTCTGGATTTTCAAATCTAAGTATGTGTATTTATACCACTAGCTCTACGGTGAGGGAAAACATCGTGATGAAATTGTATGGTTCCCCTATGTAAGGGTTACGAAGGTCATATCTGCAGTCACTTTAATGTAATTACCAGACTCGCTAAATCCTGGATCATGGTCTAAGCGGACCCCGTCTAAGCATGAGACATAACGCTGGGAAGATGATGACCATTATCAAAGTCAGGTGAAGCAGAATTAATAAACTATCAACATTAACAACATTACATAATCATGCCTGGTTTCCTAAAAGGGTATGAAGGTGAGAAGGCAGTCGCAGTTATCAATAATCTGAAATATAGCACTGTACAAGCAGATATTAATAGCACTTTGCCCTGTTCAATCCCCTTTTCCTCGGAAGATGATGAAGAATATAGTCCGATGTTTGTCTGGGACTTAAAAAAGAATGTGCCAACTGTGTTTCTTGCCTAGCATGTCGTAAAAGGCGACTAATGGTATATGGGGTTTTGGGTATGTGATTGTGTAGGCGACGAGCTAGCCACTTGTCACTATTTTTTCACAATTTTCCATCTGACCAAACCCAATTTTGTTTTTGGTTGAATGTGGTTAAAGGGGCCTGCTGCCCCTTTGACTCTGCCCACCGTTTAGGGGATTATGGATGTGATGTTATGTTTGTTTGTTTATGATGAAGAATATAATTTAGTTTTTTCAAAATCATATCTAATAAGTCCTTATCCTAGGACGCCAAGTGTCACTCCAACTAATTCCATTGTTGATGTAAACCATACCAGATTATACCAGTTTTCATTAGTCCTGCAAAAACAAGGGATCCCATTTTAACAAGCGCAGCAATAAAGGCTAGTGCTGGGACTAAAATAAATCGTGGCTTGAGAGCATCTCTGGCGGAGGTATCTGCCACTTAAAGTGACACTATGTTACACCGTGGCGTAACGAGATATTGTAGCGTCAACATCAGACCAGTAGTAAGTGAGTGAATGTCTACACTGTGCTAAGTTTCATTGAAATGGTGGCGACGTAAAAGCAACTTTTTTTTTAATGTAATACGTGTTTGCTTTATGTTCATATCGCTCGGCCATCGAGCGATATGAAAAAAAAAAAAGATTAGAGAATCTTTTTTTCCTTCCTGCCGTCCGGGGGAACGACGTGGTATGTGGGACTCACCCGCCCTGCAAAGGAATACAGGGACGAGTGTTCCCGTCCCGTCCCACTAAACCCCGCGGCGCTCCTCATCGCTCGAGTGGTGGGAATCATGGGAACCGTTATATGTTCTTAGCCCCACCAGCGAACAGCCGGCTACATAGCTGATACTACATATTAGTTGTGGTTTTGATCCCCGCCTAGGACAAATATTCGTGTGATGAATACTCGTGTTTGTTCTGTATCTGGGTGTTAGTATCCAATATTTAAGTATGTATTTGTAATATTACTGTTGATTCTGATATCTGTGATACAAGTGCTTAAGCTACTTAACTCGGAGTCAGATCATATTACTTATAAATTGAATTTACATATAAAAAAATCATATGTATGCTGGATGCGGCTTTATAAATCTTGTCATAGAAAGTTTACACCTCTAGCCTAGATATTCTGGATATTGACTATTTCACACGGATGTTTGTCTTGATAAAAATAACATTGTCTTCTAAGAAATTATGTCTCAATTAACAAGTAAAACAAAACTGAAATTATCACAAAATTTGCTTATTAATTAAAATCATTTTTTTTCTTTTACTCAAGGTTTAGTTATCCACCATTTGAATTAATAACAAATAATGTACAGTAATAAAATAAATAGATTTTTAACATTCTTTGCAATGGTGTGAGTGAAGGAAAATTTTAGACTATTTTACAGCATCGCCTAGACAAATTTTGCAGTGAGATAAGAAAGAAACAGGACAAGCGCCGTATTATGGTGGCTTGCGGCTTTCGCCCGGGATTATACGGGAACGGATGACTGGGTCGATGTGGCCCCGCTTAGTTTTGGAGATAACGGTCATTAAACGAATTTAAGGGGTTGTGCCTTGGACGTGAGGAATAAGAATGTTTTGGAAGAAATTAAGGTATCAATGGCTTTTAGTAATTTTTTGTATATAAACATACATACATAATATCACGCCTATAATCCCCGAAGGGGTAGACAGAGCCAAAACCGCAACGGGCTCATTTAACCATATTCAGCCAACAATAAAACTGGGCTGGGTTAGATGGAAAATTGTGAAAAAGTAGTGACAAGTGGCTAGCTCGTCGCCTACACAATCACATACCCACAACCCCATATATACCATTAGTTGCCTTTTACAACATGCTAGGCAAGAAACACAGTTGGCACATTATTTTTTAAGTCCCAGCCCAACATAAGACAAATAATTTTTAGTTTTGTGTGATTAATGAATTCGTGTCTTTTGTAAGCGAACTGGACGGCTGCAAGCTATTTCAAGCCTGTTATAATACTGACTTTTCGATCTGTACTGATAAACTATAATAGTACCTAACATTTTCGAGTCCTAATGTACCTATGATATTATTATGAGACTACAGAATACCGTTTTAAGGACTCTATGCAAAGAGATTCTTATTGCATACAAAATATAAATGGTTGTTATAACTACACTGCGGTTTGGACTTCTATCTCACCTTTGTGTCAATTCTGAACACAACTCCTTTACCCAAAATCCAATTTTTCCCCCATTTAAGTTCAGACACCAATCTATACTTATAATAAATCTGTAGAAAGGTCAATTCTGTACATGAAATATATTTTCAAAATAACTATCAGGGGGTGATTAGTGATTGATACTGATGCCAAAAATGCAATCAGTAAATTTTTTGTCTGTCTGTCTCTCTGTCTGTCTGTCTGTCTGTTTGTATGTTCCTTATAGAAACAAAAACTAACCGACGGATTTTAAAGAAACTTGGTACAATTATTCTTCATACTCCTGGGCAGGTTATAGTATACTTTTCATTACGCTACAATCAATAGGAGCAGAGTAGTGAAGGGAAATGTTGGGAAAACGGGAGCAGTTACTCCATTTTTTAAGCTTCCGTCGCGTGTGCAGCCTTAATGGTTAAAGTTACATAGAAATCATGTATGACGGAAATAGTCATTATAATATTAACCATAAACGCGGGTGACACCCCTGGCACGGCTAGTAATTAATAAAATAAGTATACATGGATATTAATAATGATGATATTTTTATTAAAATGTTGTATACTTTTACTTAAAACAATGTTTAAATGCAGAGGTAGCGCTTGAGTCGATTTGGTTGCTCGCGAGTGTAGAACAGCTATGGTTTCGAATCTGAGTATTTATGGTACCTTTTGGCGCTTTTGATTTCCATAGCACAAGAGCTTATCGTAATTCAAAATCTATGTACCTATTTATGTTAAATCAATTTATTTTTAATTCTTTTTGCACCTTATCTTTGTACTAAACTCTATCAATATCAATAGTGTCTGCATCAAACTCCCCAATTCTTTTTTCTCCAGAGCCTTTTATCAATACTCTAAATCAAATTACAATCCATTAATGGACCGCACCCTTTGTACTTCGGCAAAGAAACGTTCCCAGGCCACGCTCATGAAAAATTTATCATTGAATTTTCGCCTTGCGATTTAATTAGTGAAGCATATTCCGTTATTGGACGTCCGCGTTTGAAGCGAAGGAAAAATATATGTTTAAATTATGAGCGAATTATGTTACAGCGAGAAGATAGGGAAATTGGTTATGCATTTTTTTCTTGTGAATACCGTGTTTGGATTAACTAGCGGTTGAAAAATCCAATGTGTTCGTAGCTTATAGTTTTAGCTTCTCCACTCATTAATCGTTCATGCAAATTCGTGATTCTTCGCCAATATTTTTTTATTCAAGAAAATAATAACTACGTAGGTTGAAATGGGATTCATAATGCATGGACAGAATAAATATATCGTGAGCATCGAGTAAGCTCACGATATGTTTTCTTCATATAACACAAACCTATATATCTATATAATTTATTTATTATATCTATATAATCTTTGCATCCAGTCCCCCCATCCTTCTTATTTGGACTTCTTCGCATCCAATCCCCCCATCCTTCGCATTAGGAACAACCACAGATACTGTTTCTGTGTCTTTCTTTCAAGTCATAAATTAGACACAAACATTCAACCTTTAATATCCAATACGTAGACAGCGACTAACATCCAACTTTAAACATCCATATTGTGACAAATTTTCTCATTTATAATATTATGCTAAGAGAGAGTGTGAGAGGAAGAACCCCTTTCTCTCTCTCCTTCTATAAATCTTCCGTCCTTATTTTTCTACCTACAAACTAATCGGAAAATCCCTATGCAAAAAGTGTTCTCTAATCCACCTCGGCGGTGCCCATATTTTTCTTCGCTCCATAATAAAAATGGAACAAGATTAAGAACGGCAAATTTGTTTACGTCCTTTGCGGATCGATTAAAAAAGAAAAAGAAGTGGTCGGGAGCGCGCCGGCTACCGGGGTTCCGTGTTGGATGTTTACGAAATATGGATGTGTTTGAAGAAAACGATACTAACTACATAAAGTCACCTTTTTCTTGACCTTTTTTTGTATGCATCAACTTAAAAAATTTTAATGGCATTTAAAAATTTTAGTAATTTAATACCTTATACATTTTCAGGTTTTGTGAATTTTATTTGATTTTAAATTGACAAATAAATAATATAAATTAGTGTTTATGTTATATTAATTAACAGAAATAGCATTTTTAATATTTATTTATGTCAATGTTTTTTAAATAGCTAGTAGGTTGTACTGTATTTTATGTAGGCAGTTTTTGATATACAACATCATATCTGGAGGTAGGTAAATTCATATAATGCAGATTTAGAATATGTAAATTCGACCGTTGAAAGTACTTTTGTCTGTTTGTTCTGTCCAAATAGGTTTTAATTTTTTTTTTGGAATAGGATTGTTAGAAAAAATTACATGTTTCGTTGAAGACAAAGAGCACCATTTGCTAGTCCACGGAACCCCAAAATCCAGAAAACATTGAAGGCGAGACTTTCATTATTTCGCCATCAAAGGTGGTTTTTATTTGTTTCCTTTTACAGTCCATTTGCTTGACTCAATTAGCATTGCCGTTTGATTGCGTTTTATTTTGTTTAATTTGAAAATTGATTTTGCTTGGTTTCGACGCGATGTGTTTTTATTTGTCAGCGGTGGCTCAACGGTTAGACCTGGACTTCAAATGCGAGAGATGTTGATTCAATAGATTATAGTTCCACAATCATTTTAATACAACAATTACCAAAGTCTCATTTTTGTACCTTTCTTGAAAGTGCAATTAAAATTTCTTGTATTTAGATTTAGGTGTAGACAGCCCGCTCAGTATAGCAATGCTTGAAAATGATAACTGTTATTAAATTCAATATACTAAGAAACCACCATGTATACTTAGCGGCAATAAAATATTTGATTTGATATTTTCATGTGCACATTTAAAATTCCACGCAAACGAAGTCGCAGGAAAATACTGTTTCTTTATCAAATCCATGCACAAAAATAGTCTATGCATTTCAGAAGCGCACTATCTCAATTGGCCAAACAGCCGATCACAATAAATTATTCGAATCTCCAATTGAAATTTATAAGGAGCTGGAAAGAGAATAAAATATTACCTCTCTCTGCGTTCCCTGATCCGATTTCACGGCGTTCCCTCCGTTTTAATGAGCACATAATGATGAAAAATATGGCAGTCAGTCCTGTGCGATATTAATCGTCTCCCATTTTAATGCTTACCTTTTTACTTTTGGGAACGGCCATTGGGAATGCTCGTCTTAAGTGAGAATTTGGCTAATCAGGCTTCTTACATCATGTGGACTTGTTCAAATTAAACCATTTTTTTAAATGTCTGGCTTTGTATGTTTCTACACAATTTGAGTTAATTTGATCTTCGTATGGACTGATAAATATAGCCAATCCATATAGCATCACGCCCATAATCCTCGAAGGGGTAGGCAGAGTCAAAGGGGCAGCAGGCCCCATTAACCACATTCAGCCAAAAACAAAACTGGGCAGGCTAGCTTGTCGCCTACACAATCACACACCCAAAACCCGATATACAATTAGTCGCTTTTTACGACATGCTAGGCAAGAAACACAGTTGGTTCATTCTTTCTTATTCCCAGACAAACATCGGATAAATAAATACGTTGTCCGATTTCAGTAAATTTTTCAATTGTTATTATATATTTAAAATCTATCATCACATGTATATTGTATATACATAATTACGTAGACAGATTGTTTAAATTAGAATACTTTATTATTATTAGCTAAAACTATGCTTTCACGCGACTAGTGAAAATCATATTCAAAAGCATTCAATGTTATAACACAAAAAATGTATTCAACTTCAACTCTTACAACACAAAAAATCTACACCTAAATCCAATACAAGAAACTAACAAACTACGTCCTAAATCATTCCAGATCTATGGAACACGCAAAATTTTAAACTTGCACCGCAATAACTACGCGAAACTTGAACAGATTGAAAAATACAAAGCATAAATCCCAAAAATTACACAGATATGTACAAAAACTAATTTGGCCAACAATGATGGAACTCCGGACTCGGCTCGAATAGTTTCGGAGTACTCCTCACGAAAATTACCGTCTTGATTGCTCCCGAGATAAATTATTCGAGTCTGAAGTCAGTTTTGCGAGGAGATAGCGTGGCGCTGGATGAGGCACGGAGTGGCGGGCTATCTATTGGATGTATTTTTTATTTAATTCAATTCATTTATTTCAGCGATTGGCTATATAATCACATTAAATAATTTAAAACAATAATAGTAATGTCACAATTCACAGATTAATAATTAAAATCAAAATACCTAATAATCATACATAATAATAAATTAAGTGCAATCATGGAACCCCGAACTAATTGTGCAGAGTGTGCACCCCTGTCCAGTGCTTATATTGATATGATTATGATAGTCTTTATTGATTAAATTGATTGATTTGAATTTGAACATTTTATAATAGGTATTAGAATACAATTGAAGTTTTTTATACCCTAATGTTCAAATAACTAAGTGTGAAATACATTCTTAATAATTATTACATATTTACTTTTTTACTTTAGTATGAATCGAATGAGTGCAAAGTTATTGTACTGTAATCGAGATTTAGCTGTTTATGTTTTATATTAGTACTTTAAGTACTATATGATTTTAATTTAGCGATTTTTTCTTCTACCCTGAATTGTCTCGCCCGAACAAACGAAAACTTTGCGCACCACCAATCCGCTTGTGACACGATCGTTGCAACACGGCTGCAACGTCAAGCTATAAGTACTCATGTACCTACAGATAGCGCGCGAGTTGAATGCAGAGCTCAGGTATGTCTCGTCTTAGGCCCCGACTGCATTCAACTCGCGCGCTATATGTACTTTTTATTGCATATTGCATTTAGTCCCGTTAGACTTCAGGTACTTAAACGAATAAACGAAAAAACAAAATGCGTTATAAGTATCAATTCTGTTATGTCTATATATATCTTAATTATTGTGGTTTACTGAATACTGAAAATGTAGCTATCTAAAATTAAGATGCTATACAAAGTTTATTATAATAACTAAATGCAGAGTTAAAGCATTTTTACTGAACGTACTATACTGTCATATTCCTAGAATTATACCCCGTGCTTAGACGGGGTCCGCTTAAACCATGATCCAGGATTTAGCGAGTCTTGTAATTACATTGAAGTGACTGCCGATCTGAGTTTCGTAACCCTTACATAGGGAAACCAGACAAGTTTTGGGTCATGGTTACAAATCCAAAGTAGTTTGAATTTGCAGGTTTCATCACGATATTTTCCCTCACCGTCGAGCTAGTGGTATAAATACGTTCATAGATTTGAAAAATCCAGAGGTACGTGCCCGGGTTTAAACCCGCACTCCTCGGTTAAGAGGCGCGCGTCCTTTCCATTAAGCTACCACAGCTTTGAACTTGAACGTACTAGAACTGAAGGCAAATGTAATGAAAAAATATTCTAAAGCGTTAATTCTCTCCAAGGATTTCCAATAATCTCAACAAGATCGTTAAGGAGCTTAGACAGCTTCATAATAATGATCCTTAAACGTTTGTATTAGGGGTTTGGATAATGTTCTTTCTCTTAAGACAGTTTCATATTGAGGACGATAAAAATAAAGGCTTATTTTTATCCTCCCCAATATGAAACTGTCGATTTTCTACTTAATAATATCCCACAACATCACATTCATTGATCTGACTCCGAGCTTAAGCACTTGTGTTATGGATATCAGATTCAACAGTGGTATTACAAATATATACTTAAATATTAGATATTAACACCCAGACACAGAACAAACACAAGTATTCATCACACGAATGGTTGTCCTGGGTGGGGATTGAACCCACAACTCTTAGCGCATAGGGCAGGGTCACTACCAAATGCGCCATCGAGCCATTCAAACTTAAGAAACAATACAGAGGTAATGTATCTAAATATATCAACCAGTTTCCAATTTTAATCAAAGAAATAGTATGTATGTATGTATAAAAAATACTTTATCTTATGATTAGGAACAGAACAATGTTTTATTCAATTTATCGGCTATATTTATATCCCATAGAATTTCTGCGTACATTTTAAATAATGTTTTCCAATTTCTGGGTAGAGATCCCTTCAAGGATTGCCGAACTCCTTAAGAGTCACGATTATATCGAACACTGCTACTAAATT
Source organism: Glyphodes perspectalis (assembly GCA_951394215.1). Taxonomy (NCBI): domain Eukaryota; kingdom Metazoa; phylum Arthropoda; class Insecta; order Lepidoptera; family Crambidae; genus Glyphodes; species Glyphodes perspectalis. The sequence continues at coordinate 15,843,341 of OX596208.1, read as the reverse complement.
TAACCAGCTTTGCTTAATTTAGGATATTTATTTAACAAAAAAGATTAATAAGAATAGACTAGGTAGGAAAAATATTGAAACAATGACGTTACGAAATTTTTGTCGTATAAAATACGGATTTTTCAAACTTTTGTTTATAAGCCGACCTGCGTGGTGAAATACCAATACAGTGACAAAAAAGGTAATTTTACTGAAATTATGCGAGACAATTTGAAAAGCTAGACCCCGCTTGCTTACTCCAAAACATTTAGTGTGCATACTCCACAAAATGCGAATTCTCAGCTCAGTCTCCCAAATGAGCCACATCTATTAGCGCTAGTTCCCAGCCGTTATAAATGTTGGCCGACTAAAAAGGTGTCGTCCGGGTCCACGCGGCGTCTGCAGCGCGCTGATAAATGTGCCGCTGAGCGCCGGCGACGCTCGATCTGTATTAATATTTATAGTGTATAGGTGTGCCGTGACGGGGAGATAATGCCGGGCGTGATCACGAGTGCTCAGCGGTTTTGGGCGTCCTGACTCGAGTGAGTCGACGGCCGAAGATTTTTCTTCAATATAATATATTTTTAACCTATATAAGTAAAAAATAATCGTCGAAACGTATGTCCTTGAACGACTCCACCAATCCGGATGAATATTTTTTCATTAAGTTTTTGTTGTTTAGGTATAAACAGGACAACGAGTTTAGGAAGTTTAAGACGACTGTTGAGAATATGATTTTTCATGGTTAACCTAGCAGTCTCTCTTTGAAGGCTAATGTTAATATTTTCACTCATTAGACGATAAAATTCCTCGCGTTAGGCGATCCTTACCCATATATAATAAAACTATTATATATAATACTATATTCTGCCCGCTGCTTCTCTCGCGTTGTACATCGATAAAACATAGCATTTATGTTATTCGGGTGTTTGAGCTATATTATTCGGAAGTTTCTTTAAAATCCATTCAGAAGATTTTGCGTAAAAGAGTAACAAACATTCACACATCGATCCATCCATCCAAACTTTCGCGTATATAATATTAATAGGATTATACTACTTTATACACTATACCACTTTTCCTACGTACTCACTGTTCTAGTATGTCAATGGTCAAAGGACAGTGCGTTTGAGGTCTACATTGCTCCTGTGTGCCCGATTCCAAGAATCTATCAGGTCAAACGCGTCGATGTATGCTTTGTACCAATTCGGGCACAGTTCTGTAGCCTTAAGGATGTGCCAGTTACTTAGACCTCGGTCACAGTATAAAGAGTATACCAGTGAAGTTTCCGTTTAAGATATCGACACTTAACTTCATAATATCGTATTGATACTTCCTGATTTCGGGTATGTGATTGTGTAGACGACAAGCTAGCCACTTGTCACTACTTTTTCACAATTTTCCATCTAACCCAGCCCAGTTTTATTTTTGGCTGAATGTGGTGAAAGGGGACTGCTGGCCCTTTGACTCTGCCTACCCCTTCGGGGATTACGGGCGTGATGTTATGATGATACTTTCTGATGAGGAAAATTATTAGGAAATCACAAATTATAGCCAGTGCTACTGTTCTGATTTTTCTAGATTCTTTATAAATAAGGTAGTTAATGTCAGGTAGATAATAGTTTCTTGGATGCAATTTTACTTGATAAAAATTCAAAGCCGTTCCTAACAACAAAAATAAAAACCGACTTCAAAAAACCCCGCAAAAAATGTTTATAAAAAAACACAAGTAAAAACTGCCTTAATAGCTATTTAAATGTCTAAACACTAAAAAGTATAAAATAAATTATTTCGACTGCTTCGATGAAAGTATTAATCTTTAAAACGTATTTAAATATTTACAATAATCAGTTAGTTTTGGAGTCGGTGCCAGCCCGCGTAATTATCATCATTTCGGAATTTGCAATTATTTGTTTCTTGGTGAAGGGTGGTAAAATCAATAGTAAGTTAATATACTCATATTTTAACTAATTTGTTTCATATTGTTATTAGTAAGGTAATTTGTTATTAAGTGTCTACTTTTTTTTTTAGTTTGGCTGGCACCGACTCCAAAACTAACTGATTATTGTAAATATTTAAATACGTGTTAAAGATTAATACTTTCATCGAAGCAGTCGAAATAATTTATTTTATACTTTTTAGTGTTTAGACATTTAAATAGCTATTAAGGCAGTTTTTACTTGTGTTTTTTTATAAACATTTTTTGCGGGGTTTTTTGAAGTCGGTTTTTATTTTTGTTAAAATTTAACTTATTTGTTACTTTTTAGTGAAATTTGTTAATAGGTAGGTAGACCAAATCAAAACGAGCTGCTTTAATGAGACAGTGCCGGTCTTATGAGACTAAAGACGAAAAGGTATAACGAGCCTTTAATGTTTAAAGAATTACTTAAAACTACTAATCTTCAAAGAGTTATACCTTTCATCATCAGCTAAGCAACATAACATGATGAGTACGAGACGCAAATACTGGAATCGTTTTGGAAAAAATAAATAAGACACTTAACATGTCGTTAAAATTCAAGAGTGGCCCTCGTTTTCATGGAATCCCATCACTAGACCAAGACTTGGTGAAATTGAGACTATCTCGAGAATAACACTCAATATGGCCCTATAATATTGAAAGAATTATCCACGAACTCCTAATCTTTAAGGAGTTACACCTTCCATCATCAGCTCAGCAACATGAGATTATGAATACCAGACGTAAATACTTGAATTGTTTTAGAAAATAACTAAAATAGATTGTACGCGCCTATAATACTTGAGGGTTTCCCTCGATTTGCCTAAGATTCCTTCATCAGATCCAGATGTGGTACCAATAGGACCAACTCCAGGATATACCCTTTTGAATAAAAAAAATAACTCTAAAAATCGTCTTACAATTCTCGAAGATATCAATATTTAAAGAATCCTAAACTAATTCCTAATCGTTAAGGATTTGTACCTTCCATCATCAGCTCACCAACATAAGATGATGAGTACCATGCGTAAATACTTGAACAATCTTAGAAAATGTCTAAAACACATTGTACGTGCCTATAAAGTTTGAGGGTTGCCCTCGATTTGCCTGGGATCCCTTCATCAGATCCTGACTTGGTGGCAATGGGACCAACTCGGGAGTAAACCCTTTCGATTAAAAAAAAAATTTTGGAAATCGGTTAACAATTCTCAGAGATATCGAGTAACATACATAAAAAAAAAAAAAAAAAAAAAAAAAAAAAAAAAAAAAAAACATTCAGTCGAATTGAGAACCTCCTCCTTTTTTTTGAAGTCGGTTAAAAAATTAAACAACAACGAATATGATAAATAAAACCAATAAAAATATTAAATTAAGATTTTTTTTAAATTATTGCTATGCGTACTTTTAAAGCAGTTTGCAGATACTTCGCTGTCCATTGCTATATTGCTCCCCGGCAATTTACAATCTGCGAAGCGCACCCCGCGTTGTACTCCGCGCATGCAGTTTGCGTTCCTGCTCCTTTGATATACCATATGCATGTAATTGATGTTGGAGATTGCTCTTCGTCTAGTGTGAAATCGTTTACGACGTCACAGAGAATATTGGGCTTTAACGCATTTAAATTAAGTTCAGTTTGGCTTGGAGATTGTAGTTTATAAAGCAATTAATACAGATTGGACGAGTATAATTTTGGAATGCTATTTTTTTGGTGACATTTAACTTATGTTTTTGATGACCTATTTGTCTTAAAATAGTACTTCTAAAGTTATTACCTTAAAATAGTAAATGACAATCTATTGGAATCTAGAAAAGTTTTTCTTACAAAGAATGTGTACTACTATAAAAGCTTCGCAGCTATTTACGGCTTTAAGCGTTTACTTTTCCAGATGACTGACAATGGCCTGAATAATATTATGTAAAATGTATCTTCACACGACTTTAAAAACAAAGGCTTTTTAAAAATTAAACTTGCATACATCCTCTTCTTAGCGTTATGTCCTGTGCTTAGACGGGGTCCGCTTATAATGATCCAGGAAGTAGCGAGTCTGGTTACATTACCATAACCCTAAGATAGGGTAACCGGACAATTTTTTGTTATGTTCCAAATGTTTGATATTAACACCCATACACAGAACAAACACAAGTATTAATCAAAATAATATTTGTCCTGGGTGGGGATCGAACCCTCAACTTTTGGCGCATGGGGCAGGTCACTACCGAATGCGCCATCGAGCTTGTCACTGACAACAGACAACCATAGCCGATACTACGTCTGTAAAGTCCTTACGACGCCCCATCATTGACAGCTCACACGAAACTTACAATGTGCCCCATGTGCACAATATCTTTGTCAGTACACCTCGACGAAATTTTCCACTCGCAAGCCGAGCGAGCGTATATTGGCAAAGACCGGTATGAGATACGTGACGTCAAAGGCTACTACGTACTATTGGCGTCTACCTACGTGTCACTTTGACACTTTACGCAGTTACGGAGGTGTTCAGCGGAAAATGCGTTTGAAACTAATATTGCAAGGTGCTTGCAGGAGCGAACTCTTTGTAATGTGTCGGGTTAATAAACTCATATGAAATTTAGCCAATGTTGGACACTGTTCATTGCGCTTTTCAAGAACCTGTCAATTATAAGGGGAACTACTTTATGTTCTGATTAAACTATCTATACTTATAATAAATCTGTAGAGAGGTCAATTCTGTACATGAAATATATTTTCAAAATAACTATCAGGGGGTGATTAGTGATCGATACTGATGCCAAAAATGCAATCAGTAAAATTTTTGTCTGTCTGTCTGTCTGTATGTTCCTTATAGAAACAAAAACTACTCGACGGATTTTAACGAAACTTGGTACAATTATTCTTCGTGCTCCTGGGCAGGTTATAATATACTTTTCATCACGCTACAATCAATAGGAGCAGAGTAATGAAGGGAAATGTTGGGAAAACGGGAGAAGTTACTCCATTTTTTAAGCTTCCGTCGCGTGTGCAGCCTTAATGGTTAAAGTTACATAGAAATCATGTATGACGGAAATAGTCTTTATAACATTAACCATAAACGCGGGTGACACCGCTGGCACAGCTAGTCTTAAATATTGTATTGTCTCCGTAATAGAAAATTACACAATTTTGCTTTTTTTGTGAAGTAATTACCTAGCTTTTGAGAAGAAGTTTCCTGGGCATTAGCCTGTTTCAGAGATAATCTTTTACGTTGTTACCAACCATAAAAAAAACTTTTACTTCTAAATTAAAAGTTATGGCTGTGTCTTGGTTTCAATATTAAAATATTGTTATAAAATCTAGCAAGCTTAGTCATTATACCTGTAAGAAGGCTGCTTATTATCCCAAAAAATAGACACACAATAGTTTAAGTAACAGACCAAATCTCGTCTATAATCAAACCCGTAATACTAACTACCTGAACTTCACGCCACTTCTCTAAAGGGGTAGGCAGAGAGAATTGAACGTAATACAATATTTTTATATATACTTACATTTATAAGTTTAAGTAGATAATTTACTATGTCAACAATAGCTCTCAAGCAAGCGGTGAAACGTTTGCTCTCAATGTTGCATCTCCCGAGCACATTGATATACTTCAGTTCTCCTACCCTGTTCATAATGATATTACCTCTGGTTGTTACAGTACTTTGTCATGAAAAGATGTACGTACACATAATATTGGTAAGAGCATATTGAAAGCATTTGAAGTACATGTTTTATCATGTATGCAGAAGTAATGGGTAAATATGACTGTTTGTCAAACAATTGTACATGATAGAGAAATTACAGAAATACCCACCAAGGTATTCCTGTAATTTATCTTTAAGGTACCAAGCTTACCTGTTGAGAAGCCAAGTTATTCTCTGCTTTTTGTGAGTTTTCACTAGAGCTAAAGTATTTCCATAGTATTAAATCATTATAATAAAGATTTATTGATTTCTTTTAATCAAAGCAGCTGCTTAGATATCTTTCAAAATTTAATGTATTTTTAAACATAATTTAAGGATCAACCTAAAAAAATACACGCTGCTAAGCTAGTTTGATTACATGTGGCATTGAATTTATAAAAAAAAAAAAATGTACCAAAATAAGAAAGGAGTTTTCTAGCATCATGGATGAAGTGATAAAAAGGGTCATTTGATTACTTAAACGTTTTACAACCATACACAATAAAACCACAACATATCACACATAATTTATTAAACAAATAACTAACAACGTACAAAAAATATCAGTAAGGTAACACCAACCTAATTAGAACAAATTCCGTCAATAAATCTACAAAAATTAACAATCTCATAAAATATGAACACAAGATAAATATGACCTATCTATTTTGTGCTTTGATAATGAGTATTACTCATAATGATACAAAATTCATAATGTATACTCGAATTAATAATTTAATATTATAATTTAATTCCTCATATAATTTTGATTGATGAAATATTGTAATGAGTAACTAAACTGGTCTCCCTACATCTCCCTGAGATAATAATTAGCTAAGCATTTTAGAAGTTAGACGAGTATTAGGCTAAACTAAACTAAAGAAACAAGTAGGCTAAGATTATAATATAACCAGAAAACGCCAAAATTATAAATTATAAGCTTTTTTATTAGCAAAGCAAACTATAAGTCTTGGACGTACAGAGCTTAAACTAGGTTTACCCGGTCAAACTGAGTTTTACTCCAAACGGCGTCTGCAATTTACAGAGTAATTACCACAACCAACACTAACTTCATGCAACTTTTCACGTCTCAGATAAAAACAGGAATCGCATTACCCTTACAAACGTTCACCAATTAAATAGACACCTACACATTACAACAGTCGCAAACGAAATTGGAAAGTGTGAAAGCGTAGCGTTCAAATTGAGAACGCGGTCGAACGGCGCTTCGTCTTTTCGCCGTTGCGGGCTTTCGCCGAACGGGCTTTCACCGACTCACTAATCAACATCTGCCGCGTGGGACTGCGGTGGAACAGTTGTTGGATAAAATGTTGGAACGTTTGAGCCAATCCGCAAATCATTAAGAGATGTGTTGGGCACACTTTGGGAATGTTGGAACGCACGTGTGTGGTACGTTGACAAATACAATTATTGTTAAAAAGTGTAGGCAGTATAATTACTGTTCTTGAAAGTTGATAAGAAATAACATTGGATATTCCACGTTGAAATCTTTGGTTTAATTATACCATACCTAGACATGTAATATAGCCAAAGTCAGATTTTAAGCTGTATCACAATACCATCAAAGTAATCGAATCAAATCACCTCTTGATCTGTGCATTTCAGAATGACAGAGGTTATAGTTCTACTTTCCTCTTTCAAAATATACTTTTCTTTTATTCATCTGCTATAGCTACTTTAATAGCAGATATAACTTTTAGTAGATCCTTGAGAGAATCATTTACCCCACTGTCATAGTAACATACTTTAATATCCACTGAATTGATTTAGTATAAATCCCAAGCTAATAGTAACAAATTGTCTGGAATACCTTTCCGATAATATAGGATTCTTGGTATCTTGTTAGAGGAACATTCAGTTTCTAAGTAAACGTAAACAATTAATAGACGTTTAGATTTTACTTGTTTAGGCTGTAGGTTAGGTAATAATAATAATAATAAATTATCCAGACTTACACACCAATTCCCTAGTTCCAAACTAAGCTTATGCTTGTGCTATGGATACTAGGCGAACGGATAGACATACATAAATACGTTTATAAACATCCATGACTCGAGTTCAAATGTCCATGTTGATGACACGAAACATTTGCCCTTGCGAGATTCGAACCTGCGGCCCTTGGTTTCGTGGTCAGGTTATCTGATCACTCGACCAACGGGCCAGTCATGTTTTAGCTGGGAGTGGAAAAGAAGATAATAATATAGAGAATTTAGTGACATATTGGTCTGTATGCACCAACCGCGTTCCTCACCTAGCACATGTTGTATTTGTGATTATGTAAACAATGAGATAGCTACTTGTTATCACTTACCATAATTTTATTTATAATAACAACCTCGTCCTGCTCTGACCTGTCTTACCACGATCGTAATTTTATGCGCTAATATTTTTAAAACTTCAAGTGTAAAATTTTCACGGCAAATGTTGATTGAATGAGTCATCAAAATTTCTTATAACTAAATAATAGCTCAGTGCAATAAAAAGCACATTTAAAGATAAATCAGTCTATTCTAACTTCTACTTTTTGATGCAAACCACCAGTTATAATAATTTTGGTAACTTTAATGTTCACAGTGCTCTATAATAAAAATGTACTAACAGGTAAATATAAAGTTTAATATCTAAGCACGGTGTAAAATTTTGTGCGTTTTTTGTACGATGATTAAATCCGAATTGAGACTCTTAGTATAATATAGGCGAGTTGATTTGTTACAATAATAAAAAAAAAATACTTAATATATTAGTATGTAAACAGATTTTTGAAACTCAATGGTTTTATCTTTAGTGATAATTAGTGAATCCTGGTTAATCATTTTTCAAAGTACTAAAAGCTGTATAAAATTGCCCATAAATTTTCGAAAAAATATCTAAATGCTATAATAATTTACAGTTTTAACATATTTAACCAATTCATATTTTTATGTTAACCATAAATCTTTGCTTCATCTAAAAAAAAAGTTGTCCAAAGTTTTGTTCAAGGATTGTTATATGTTATTAGGTGTATTCGGTTATTATTTTATAAATTTATTCTGGTCAAATTGTCACAAATCAACTCGCACTTGCCTTAATATTTATTTTTGCAACACTTGCCAGTTACGTATAATAAATATCGAATTTTCATATAAGCTAAAGATACCTAATTCTGCACGCAAGACTCGTAAGTCGGTATCATGTATTTGATGTTGATGAACGCGTCTGGTCCTCCGTAGCGCTCCAGGATCTGGAGAGTGTCCTCGATGAGGTCTGCTACATTCTCCCCTCGAGTTGTGGTGTGGTCAATGCCGGACCCCAAGCTCCCTAAGGCAATTGGATGATCAGTTAATTGAAGTAGCTTCGAGATATGACTTTTAAAGCTTTAGATACTACAGCTTATGCTATCGATTAAATCTGTGTTTTATATTACTACTAGATCACACTCATATCTTCTATGTGTAATAGTATTGTGGTAAAGAGAACGATTTCCATAAAAGATCCTAAATTATACCAAGGGAATAAAAAAATACTTAGATACAAATAGGTATACAATAAATGTGTGTTCGGTGACAAGCTCGTATATATGACAAAGTTCAGTTTGATTATAAGAATCTGTTGACGCGATGAAAGTTGTAAAAAACGGTACACTCTAAATAAAAACACTTTTAGTTTTTTTTTACCGAATTTGCCACAACAAGAGAGCAAAACCATTTTTAAATTACAATCGCCTCCGTAGCAAAATGTTTCATAACAATTCAAACATTCTCAATCACAGCGGCGTCACAAGAATCCACATCCAACGCAATCACCCTACTTCACACGACGATGATGCATCGCCGGCGCGAAATAATTCATGCATCAGTCACAGCACGCTCTTCGACGCAACAAAATTGACAAAGCGCCGAGTCCGCAACCAGAGTCCGCCATTTGCGACGGCCGCGGACGCATCGATCACGCGACGGATAATTGACACGAACGTGAGACGCAGGCTTTACGTCTACCGCCATCAAGCGTGTGCTACTGATTTGTGATCGCAAATTTATATTTTAGATACCAGAATGTAGGTTTCGTTCAAAGCGTTCGACATGACTGACTTGACCAAGGTAGGACCCTTTTACGAAAAAATCGGCGGCTTTTAAGTTACTGAGTTTTTACGATGACTGGAGTACCAGAGGCCTATGCAGTAAGGATTCGAAGCTCTGACAATAGGAAACCTAGGGTTCTTGTAACGATCTTGTCTATACGCAATTAGTGTCTATCATTGGCGAAGGCCGCTGACTCGCATCGATCATGCCATGGATTATTGACACGATTGTGAGACGCAGGCTTTACATCTACCGCCATCAAGCATTTGCTACTTATTTGTGAATGGAAATTTATAGCTCGTATATTCCACATATCTTTTGACATGACTACGCTGGTTCGTCAGAGAAGGACCACTCTCTTTTCAAGACTCTGTAGGTGCTAAATTATGTATAATGACTTGAGATCATTGAATGACTGAGATAAACATGAACGTAAGACTGTCACGGGCTTAGAACACAATCAATCTGCTATGTTCCGTTTGGTGTAACCGGGCTCTTGGCATTTGTAGAGTGCGCAGTGCATTTGCGCAGTGCGGAGGACGCAGCACCTAGAGTGCTTGTATCAATCTTGTTGAATGTATTCAAATAACTATTGATGTGTAATTATCATCATATCTACCTAGCCCGATGAGAAATGGCGTGACATTATGTACGTATGTTTATAAGTATGCCTAGTTCTTCTATTAAAATAACACCTGACCTGATAAAATACCTGTTTCATCAACGACTATTAGCCCCGATGCAAGGATTAAACCAGAGTCTTCAAACCATTGCATAAATAGGACCATATACAATATCATGATCAATACATATTCCTTCTCATTGGCCGTGTTTAGACACACATTTACGAGCCGCCACCGTCAAAAGCCGAAGTGTCGCCAGTAAACGCCGGCACGCGCAACATCCACGCAACAATTCGGGGTTGCGTGTCGCGCGTCGCGTACATTGTGCACATAATTAATCTGCTGGCGCGCTGACAAGTCTATTAGGCTGGCAAGTGTTTGGTGACTGTCTGTTTTCAGTGTGTGACAAGTGATGGAGCGAGCCGATGTCTCGTCTTAACAGGTGTCTGTGTGGTTTTGACGAAATATTTCGCTGGAATTCGTAATCTAGTCGAGGTTGTTTATATAAGGTCCCTTGTTTATTTCAAGGTATTTAGTTAGTTTGAGGCTAGGTACATAACATACTAGGTATCGACATTAATATTTGTTGGTTAGTTTATTTGAAATTATAACAATGTTAAGTGGTCGAAAGATTTACATTTATTCCGCAAGATACAAGTATGCATTGTCAAAGTTGTTGTTTCTACTATAAGTGTTAAGCTTTTAAGCTTAATACTTATAGTCCAAATGTTGTATGAGTGTACTAGGTGTTAAGTACTGAAATATAATTGCAATACTCACGATTTCTATCCTTAAACAGGTTGAGGGTTGGCAGTATCTGCCTGTAGTATGGTACCAGAGCCTCCCCCACGCGGTCGCACCCCACCACGATCATCTGGATGCACTTCAGAGCGTGACAGATCACTCGGGGACTTTTCGTTCCTAGTGCATCTGTAACGAAGTTTTTTGTTGAAATAGTTTTGGTATAATGAACTCTCATACTTTATATTATGAAAAAAAAAAAAAAACGGTCGAATTGAGAACCTCCTCCTTTTTTTGAAGTCGGTTGAAAAGGAAAAGGTTGAGTCAGTATTCGAATTCGTTAACTGATCATAAAATATATTATTTCACCGTAATAAAGGACAAAATAAACGAAATCGAAATGGGAAATCACATCACACGATAGCATCATAATTAGGTACCTACTTAAAAAAATGTTTAATGTTTAACTAAGGCCTGGTATTTTAACATTCAGATAAAATATAACAATCGTATAAATCACAATCCGGAGGATTGTAAAATGTCATTGCTTGTTTTTTAAGCAAAATACCGTATGACATCCGCAAATTGGTGACTTCATACTTTATCAGTCGGTTATTGAGGGTTTTTTGAATTAAAACATCCAATAGATGGCGTAACTGTGACTTGCGGTCTTGTCACCCTCCTCATTTTAGTTAGTAGTCAGACCAAACTGACATGCTGTCAACAAGGAGCAAATAGTGACAATGATAAGACCACGAGACTCCCTCGTGCTATCTGGCGGTTTTTGTATTTTTGAAAACTCTTATTCTTATCTGATTATTAAAAAAATCGGCCATAGGATGATAAACTATCAGATATTCCACCAATATAGGTACACCATAAAAATTATCCAACAAAATTGATCATCGTTCCCTTTTAAATTACGAAACCCCAAAAGAGGAAGCCTGTTGATCAACAAGACGAGAACACCAGACCCCTACGCTACCGGGCCTGCAACTCGATCCAGTCTACTTAGATTGAATCAAGTGGGGCCGCATCGAAAATAAAGAAATGCTCACGATTACGTGATCATTGTTTAGAACAACATATTGGGTTACGAAGAGGATCCGCTTTAGACGAGGATGAACGGCTAGCCTTCACTTTTTACGTTTATATTTACTTTTATTGGAATAATTTGAAATGAAATGAAAATCTAATGTTATTCTTTTCTATTCAGTGTTGGTGATGCTTATTGCCATTTATATCATCATATAATGATTTTTGGATCTTTGGCTGCGTTTGTACAGATTTTACTAATAATTTCACAACGAACTTACTTTTGATGGGTATTATAAGTTGTGGGACCACGGGCAGAACCTTGTACGACCCTTTCGTGACCAGGTCGTTGATGCCGCGCTCCACAATGAAGTTGAAAGGGTACGCGCCTTCTGAGAGCCCGTCGAAGAACATGGGGAGGTAGTGGTGGAAGTCCAGCTTTTCTATAGGCACCTAGTAAAATAAATTAAGTATTAATTTAATAGAGCGTTGGTAGGTCGATGGATTACACGCGCCTCAAATAGCAACAAAATGGCTATGCAAGTAAGCCAGAATTTTTAAACATTTGGCTTCTAAATGAAATAAGCTTGAATATAATAAACAATACAGAAGATGACTTTTATGTCATTTCTTGTGTTTCCATGAGCTATGTTATCATCCTCAGGCCTTTGGCTTTATTTACGGCTGACCCGTTGGTTGAGTGGTCAGAGACGACACCAATGGTCGCGGGTACAAATGAACATGGACATTTGTACTCGAGTCATGGATGTTTATAAACATATTTAAGTATGTCTATCCGTTCACCTAGTATCCATAGTACAAGCTTAAGCTTTGTTTGGGACTGAATTGGCGTCAGTCTGGACAATTTATTTATCTGCGCAGTAAAAATCGCAGGCACAAACTTGTTTATATTATTAGTGGGATAATACGATAATCCAATTTACCTTCCAACCCAATTTCTTCCCAAAATTGGTGAACTCAATAGTGACAGGAAACTCTCCCCGCTGATAACACTTCCGGAACATCGTGGGCTTTGGAGGCAAAGGGTCGAAGACGCCACATTTTGGTGGTGGAAGCACTTTAGTATTTTTTTGCAATGCTGTAAAAAAATATAAGCTTTTTAACCTCGATACCGATTTGGTGCGATGAATATTAAGTACATAAGGCAAATGCCTTACGCATACTTTCCGCAACTCCCTGGGAAATACCTTACGCATACCACTCCACCTGGGGAGGTGAAGTGATTATGTAGGACTCTCCTACCATGATAAAGGGGGGCATATCCACTACAACTCAGGGGTGTTCCGCCGAATCGCATGGGGAGAGCATCTGAAACTGGGAAAGCTACGCACACCAACGATCTCCTCCCATAGCGTTGGCCCCGTTCGGGCTCGACACAATTTCTCGGAATTGGACCACGGTAGGGCACCTACATCTAGGCTTGAAGCACGGACGAAGGACCCCCAGATCCACCACACACTAGCACTGCTAAGGCGGCATGTAGGCCGTTACAACCGCACGGCGCCAGGCTGGCCTACGCCTGCGCGTGGGCTGAGAAGCGAGGTCTATGAACTAGCTTGCCCAAATAACTACCTAAACATATTATGTGGACTATTTTATTGTTATTGTCATCTTTTACAGCCGATCAAGCAAGCACCTCCCATGGCCACTTCGACGATCTTGTCTTCCCGGTCACTTGACATCGAGCTATCTGCTCTGATTTTACTTATTCTGACGTTTACATGATTCGTTTATCCCTTTTTTGGTCACTTACCACCCATTTAATAAGATTCTATAGTAACGTCACCAAAAGAAATAACTAAGGGAGCAAACATGCGCAAAGCCGGGTTAACAGTGAGCAGTTACCGTGGAGTATAAGTAGTTGCAAGATAAAGGTTAATAAACATCGTCACTAACTTGTTGCCTACCCTTCAAAAGGTTTTGTTAAGGATTCACCGCGCCAAAGTTACAAAAACATATCTAGGCGACTAGGACTCCAAGTTCCACGTAGTCGGCACTTCAAATACATAGACTACGGGCTTCTGGCACTCTTGATCTTCGAGTGAAAGACGCCAGTCCGAGACCCGATACTTTACGTCACTTTTCTGCGAAGAAGTTCTCCACTTATGCCGAAATCAATGCTGCTTCAGCATAGTGCTACTACCTACAAAAAGCTTATTGTTTTCGCCACTAAATAGGATGAGTGAAATAGTATATTACCTTGTATAGTGAAAGCGGGAACAATCCGCAGCTTCTTCGTCTTGTGCCCATGGGGATAGTTCGGGCTCGGCTTCTTGAGAGACTGTCTAAAATCCTTCCCGCACTGGTCGGGGGCGCACGGCGGTAACAACACCATACTGCGTCACGAATCAAAAAAACATGTTACGCGAAGTAAATAATCCAATAAAGATCTAAAATGTTGACACAAGTAATAAAATAAGTGAGTAAATTTGTTCAGATAGGCACGCCGGTGATTGTTTATTTTGCAATATGATCGTTGCTAAGCAACGTTTATCGATTGGTAGACGGTGGCGACACCGCGTGGCTTCTCCCGTTGGGAGTAGTGTACACGGAGGGGCGCGATGGTGGCGCCACTGTACAGTTGCGAGTGATGAGTGTACGATTGAGTTCTTATAGTGTAGAAATAGGGATTATTTTTGAATGTATGTAGGTAACGATGGGTGCTTTTAGTGCATGGCATGCTTTTGTAATCCACTGTTAATAGGACTGTGCATTTCAGTTATTGAGAAATATTTGAAAATGGTAAAAATGCGGAAAAGTAATAGAAATTTATTGAAACATGACAAAATAACAATTCAAAGCAAATCGTTTCTTTATTTTAGTACAAAAAATTGTTTAGTTAAGAATATGTTGTTGAAATATGTTTGAAATTGTAAATGTATGGTAATGAAAGTCCGAAAATAATACAATTTATGTTATTGGAAAATTTAATGTTATGGGGAAAATTTAATGTAATATTGTCGTGAATTTTATAAACGCAATTTAATTGATGGATTTAAATTACAAGCACTTGTATAAAAACATTAGACTACAAAAAAATACTCAATTAGAATTTTCAAATAAAAAAAGAACGAAACATACTTTTATTTGGTTCACACAAAGAAAAAAAATCAAATACACCAACGTAAATTTTCAAATTCAAATTTCAAATTTATGTACATTCTTTTATTTATTGATAAATATAATGTAATGCACAAATAATACTACAAAAATTGTGCCTCAAAATTTAAAAGCCATATATCGCACGCAGCGAAAATCTATTTTACTGACACTCTTAACTCAATTATCTCCCCGTGACACGAAAATTAAATAGTATGCGAGGGCTCACCACCACAATAAAGCCACAAAAAATATATTTTTGCGTTGCCTAGTGACGCCTACGAGAAATGATTTTGTGTAGCCTCAGCTTTACTACCAGTCCAGAGCAAAGAATATTATATTAGCGATGAGGAATTTTATTACATTTTAATATAAGGTATTTCCACAACATCTTTATTCGGCAGCTCCTCTGAATTTTGATCGGTTACTTATATTTATGTAGAGCACGAAAAAAATTTCGCCTTTGATAACTTTTTTGTATTCGAAACTTTGCGAGCTTCAGATATAAAGGAGACCAGTTTGATCGCTGATTGTTGTATTCCTTTATTAACTTACAAAGAACACGAGGAAGCACCCTACATTTCATTGTACAATGGTAAACACGTGTATTGCTGTTCGGATAACATTTTACGTTTGCAATAGGAAATAATTTTATTATTAGGCGCTTTGTTTTGTTTGTTTTATAATAATTCATTTACCATAAGTCTTAAAACAACTAAACTTTTGTAACGAAAAAGCAAATTGAGGCTCTCTGAAAAAAATAAGTTTTGATTACAGTCAGTTTGCTATTTGAGATTTAATTATTAATGATTTTTAATTAATTTGTTGCGTGAGAAAACATTACTTTGTTTTTGTTATTATTTTTACATCAATAAAAACTGTTATACCATATTCATATAAAACACTAAATTGTTTAATAAATTTAAAAGATTTAAAATGACAAAAACATCATCTTATTCTTACTCACTAACATAATATCGACATTAAACATTTTGATTGACGACCTGAAAGCACTGCATCAAAAGTCCCTATACTCAAAAAAGGCCATGCGGCTTAGTCGCAAGTCTGCTGACGTCACATCAAGCGACGGATTTCACGGCAAATTGAACGGAGGCCGCCAACCGGGGCGTTCGATATTTAAAATTTAATATCGCATCATCTGCCGGCCGCATTATGAAAATTTTTATATCATCGTCGAGCGCCGCCTGCCGCTGTGTGTACTAACCTTTATAATGAAACGTGAAGTTTGAAAATACGTTTTTGACAGAATGAAGTTTGGGTGTTGGTTATGGCATTTTAAAATTTTAGTAAGGAGGTTTAAGCATAGTTGTCATGAGGAGGTTTATTTACAGATCTCGCATTGTATTAAATAACAATAATCTATATCAATGTATTCAGATAATTGGAGGATCATATATATTTTTTTTAATTAACAAAGGATCACAAAAGACTTATCATATGAGATTTAAAAAAAATAGTTAACATCTCCGAATAATTGCAGTTAAGATAAATCGACCATGACCACCAAAAAGGTTCTTAAAAAATAAAAGACGGAAACATAAAATATAAAAAGACATAAATTTTTATTTTTTATTTTTATACGGATTTTTACCGAAGCTCCATCAAAGATTGGAAAAGGCCGACCAACATATGAAAACAAATCCGATGGATTTGCTCAATTGATTAAAATGGACGTGAGATTTAAAATTGTTGAAAGCTTGACGAATAACACAACGGTCGGAGGTTTGAAGTTTGCGATTTCGTGACTCCTTGAATTCTTTAGACCCGTATTAAAATTTTATAGTCTTTACTTAGGGTTCCATATATGTACAAGAAAATGTTAATATATTAGCGTTAACAAGGTGTTAATTTAGTATGTATGTGACATATAGTCTATATTATTGGCAGACAAATGTAATAAGCGTTTTAGCCGATATACAAGTATAGTATATCCGAGTCATCGGCTTCACCGTCAAAGAATTCAACGAAACCCCGAAACCGCAGGCTTGTTACATTCCCCCATTCCGCGGACGCGAAAAAAAACGCCAATAACCAGACCGAAATAAAGTGACCTCCAATATAAAAGCGAATTTAAAATTGTTCAGTTCTGCCTAGCAAGCACTGATTCGGGTCGCACGGCGAAACGAAAAAGGAAAAAAACGGGCGAAAAAAGGGGGAAAAAAGACGCAGGTATCGGCCGAAAGCCGACATTTTCCCCCCACTGGGTTTTTTCGGGTTTCCCGTCCGCTGCCATTGACTGTTCTTTAGTGTTGGCGGGAATGGCCTATTCGATTAATCGATGGTTTCAGAATTGATAGAGAAGTTGAACCAATATTCTCGGATGATGTATTCTTAACTTAATAGGTAATTGCATCGTACAAAACTAGATGGAGCGGTGGTAGCTCCAATGGTAAGGATGCGTGTCTCAGAGGTGCTGGTTTAAACTCAGACACGGTCCTCAGGATTATGTAAATGTATGTCTCTTAAGGAAACTTAAATTTTATATAAATACCGGCGTGACTTAAAATATTTCTCACATTGCGACGTTCAGATGACATAATTTCAATGTGATCAACCAGTCCGCCAAATTCAGGATTGGTGCAAGCGGATCTCGACCATGAGAAGAAAGATATTGTACTTATCGAGTATAATATTATTAAGGCAAAATAATCTGAATGCAATGTAAGTATCTTAAGCGCTTGTGTATTTAAAATAAATAAGGAACCAAGATACCTAGTCCTAAGTAAACAGCAGTTTCCCGAATAACTACTTGTGTCGGGACGGGGATCGAACCTGTGAAGGAGCGTCCCTTGTGACACGTGGGGTCCGTTGACGAATTCCAACAGAGCTAACAAAGATTTTTAATTTATAAATCGCATGGCCATGCAAGAGTTCCACGGTCATAACTTTAATTTAATGTCTATCCCTAAACTAGAAACACTTTCCTGTGGAATGACAAAACAAGGTCACTACGATTTGAATGTTCAACCTAGAGTTTAAATAAATAAAAAAAGAAAACTGACAAATGACACTTCATTATTCATACATAAACATATTCTTGACTGGCTCGATGGCGCATTCGGTAGTGGCCCTGCCCCATGCGCCAAGAGTTGTGGGTTCGTTCTCCACCCAGGACAAACATTTGTATGATGAATACTTATGTTTGTTCGGTGTCTGGGTGTTAATATCCAATATTTAAGTATATATCTGTAATACCACTGTTGATACTGATATCCGTATGACAAGTGCTTAAGCTACTTATCTCGGAGTTAGATCAATGTATATGATGTCGTCGGATATTTATTTACTATATTATTATTAAAGTTAGTAAAAAGATGAACAACGCATATTTTAGAAAAAAAACTGCTTCAATTTTTCTACTCTCTTTACCTTCACAATCAACGATACAATATTATCAAACCATAGATTTAGAATTTTTTGACTAAATCTATGTATCAAACAATATCTGTACCTCAACAACTACGTATTGTCACAGTTGCAACTGTCAACAAGTATCCGACAAGTTCCGATCATCGCATCGATATATTCGACGATTCGATTCCACAGCGCGCACGACACGTTCCGAATGCTGTAACACACGATACAGACTCCGTAGGAATGCTTGCGGGATGAGGAGCTATTTTTTTCGTGTTAATTCGACGAGGCCGCTTTGTCTCCGTTTCTGATAACTGTTTTGTAGACCGCAGTTTAGCTGTAGGTATGTTTGCGCTTTAACTAAGGAATGTACCTAGTCTATACTTATAATAAATCTGTAGAGAGGTCAATTCTGTACATGAAATATATTTTCAAAATAACTATCAGGGGGTGATTAGTGATCGATACTGATGCCAAAAATGCAATCAGTAAAATTTTTGTCTGTCTGTCTGTCTGTCTGTATGTTCCTTATAGAAACAAAAACTACTCGACGGATTTTAACAAAACTTGGTACAATTATTCTTCATACTCCTGGGCAGGTTATAGTATACTTTTCATCACGCTACAATTAATAAGAGCAGAGTAGTGAAGGGAAATGTTGGGAAAACGGGAGAAGTTACTCAATTTTTTAAGCTTCCGTCGCGTGTGCAGCCTTAATGGTTAAAGTTACATAGAAATCATGTATGACGGAAATAGTCTTTATAATATTAACCATAAACGCGGGAGACACCGCTGGCACAGCTAGTATATAATATAATTATTGCTGTCTTCGAGGACAGGAATAATAATATCATAGACATGTGAACAGAAGACATAATTTACTTGAAAAGACACATGGACATACATATAAAATCATTCCTCAACTTATATTGTACCTGAGTAATGGTTATTTGCTTAATAAACTTTATTAGTTAGTCAGTTGAGGATATAACACAATATGTTATGAGTATATCTTTACGTGTTATCACAACTTAGTAGGTATTGTTATACAAAATCTTTGGAAGCAATCTATACATAAAGTTATATAGCTCTGTTTATTGTCATATCATTAAGACGTTGATGTGTTAGCAAATGACTTGCTTTAAACAAAAGCCGATGCATTAAGGTTCAATTTTGAATGTCGTAATTAAAAAACACAGACGGACAACATAATGATCCTTTTAGGTACGAAACAATAAAATACGTAAACATCTTAAAATCCAAATAAATTTTAGAACTCCACCAGAGTATATACTACATAACCTCTCAATCCACAATACTCTTATTAAATAAATCTAAGTTTTGACTTAGCCGACATAAATTACGAAATCGCCGTAAAAACGTCGAAGCGCCGTTAAAGTGCATTCTTTAAACACGGGACACCCATTCAGCCATCGTCGGGTTGAACCACTAGTGGCGTATAAACTAGCTTCGTACATCGTCGGTTAGATTTACGATCAGCTAAGTACTAGGTCCAGTCTCACGTCTGAACCATAAAACAGATTCAGGCTTCAACGTTCTGGGAATAAAATCTAACGGCACTGTAAAGATACGACTTGGGGACCTGAAACATAGGGGATGTTAAATTGTGAATTTTATGGGGGGTTTTAAGCTGGTTTGAAAAGATTAAGAAGAGGTTTGGGGGAACAGCTTTGCGTGGATGGTGTAAGGTTCATTTTTGCTAGTTACGGTTTAAAGCGTCGTTAAATTGGTCAAGTGTGAGTTGTGCTTGCAAAATATATTGTGTTTTCTAAATTAAATTATTTCGGATATAGAAGCATTTTTGGTAAGTATGCCATTTATTCGAAGTTTTGGATTGTAAATAAGAAGAAGCATTCGAATAATGCTGAAGTAATCGATATTTTTTTTTTTTCGTTGTCCAACCCGTTCTTCTAACGAAGGATTTTTTTTACCTTTTTCCTATGCGATGGGATCTCCATATAATGATAGTAAGATATGAAACTGTTTGCATACAAAATTTAAAGTGTAAGTTTCAAATGTGAGGTTTTGTTAGTTGAAGGCGTTACAAAGCCTTTGTGTATGAATGTGTTTATATAAGGCTATATACGAAGTGGTATTTGGTGGGTAAAATCATTAATTTCCCCACCGCTTCCACCTCAAAGCTTTAATTATATTCCCCTGCTTAAGCAAGTACATAATTCGATTGATTGAGTGCACACAGGCAGTGCGAAATGACATCTCGGGCACTCCTCGCTCCTGCGAATTAATAAAGTCCAATGAAATATTTATTAATATTCTCCTGAGAGCGGAAACCAATATCTCTGTTGTAAAGCCGCTTACCGGTTTCCTTAAAAAATCAAATAAAAATCATGAGTTAATCTAGGAATACAAATAAAAAATACAGTCTATTTAGGTCGTTGGAGAGTGATGGTTGCTCAGCGGTTAGGACACGAGCCTCATATGCGAAGAGTACAGGTTCAAAGCTGTGCACGATCTTTTTGGAACTAAGTACTGATACTTGCTTGATGATTAGCGTGTACCTACATGGTTAGGTAACCTGCCTATTTACCAGTTGCAATTAAATTTGGCACTCCAAAAGTTTGAAAACTTGAACGCTTCTCTGTCGCGAGTGTCTTATATGAAACATTACAGTTGTTACTAGAATTAATACTGACGGGACTAAATGCAATATGCATTATTTAGTACAAGCAGCATGTCTAGATTAGGTCAGTGCGCCTGTAAAAAAGGAGATATAATAAATATCACAGAAAAAAAAAATGATTCCCCAGCCCGAAGATATAGTTTCTGCAACAGACCGAATTTCACACAGCCGAAGGCTCAAATAAAAAATAGTATTAACCACGGACAGGTAAAAAAGTAAGGACTCCACGCTGTCATGCTATAGCGTCAAGCCACGTGTATGCATGAGTGAGATACTTAAGATTACCAGACATCAGAAATCTGTCATTTGGACCGCTTATGTCAATGTGTGTCGTAAATTGCGTGTCCAATTGGAGCATCTACGGAGCTTCAACGTCTAGTTAGTGACGAAGAGTCCTTCTTTTTTTACTAGTCTATGGTGTGAACAAAATATTTGCATCAAATAGTAAATAGAATTCTAGAGTGTAGATTTGCGTTTGCACGATGTGCCTTTGTGTTTAATTAGTAAAGTCATTTTGGTGACGTTCAAGTGAAACTGTCTGTTGGTATCGAGTTTATGCTCAAAATACATCTTGTTGAAGACACGAGTGACTTGTGATTTACGGGTTCTTGGAACAACATTCATTGTCAGAGAAATAGGTACATACCTAGGTATTATTTTCTATTAAAATAAATATATCATCATTAACATGGTATAAAGCTAAAATTTAGCAAATTATGTACTTTGAACTATATGTTACTTAAATGATCATTAACAAAATATTTTTGTAGTTGCTACATCTATAATTACTGTTATAAAGTATGCCAAAGTAATAAATTTTACTATCATATGTTTTCACGGAAGTTTACAATTGCATCTATTAGCGAATTTGTCCGCGTAAACTATAAATTAAGCAAAAGAATATTTTTATTCCACAGAAACACAAATATTGATGAGCAGTAGTAGCTCAATGGTAAGGTCACGCGCTACTCAACCGAGGAGTGCGGGTTCAAACCCGGGCATGTACCTCTGGATTTGTCAAATCTATCAACGTATTTATACCACTAGCTCGACGGTGAGGAAACACCTCGTGATGAAACCTGAAAACAACTTTGGATTTGTAACCATGATCCAGACTCGCTAAATCCTGGATCATGGTCTAAGCGGACCTCGTCTAAGCACGGGACATAACGCTAGAAATATGATGAGAAAATTGATAATGGGTTAGTGGTAATTTTAACTGGCAGCTCCCCGCGGTTTTACCCGCGTAGGAAAAACGGGAATAAAATTTAGCCTATGTTACTTGCTGATAAAGTAGCTTTTCATTGATAAAAAAATATTCAAATCGGTTCAGTAGTTTCGGAGCCTATTTGATACAAACAACAAACAATCAAATATTTCCTCTTTATAACATTTCAGCTAATTTTAGATGTACTTATATTATATTTCCTGAAATTTCCGAATATGTAGGCGTAGTTCAAGAAATAGCAATTTCATTAGCGCATATTTGAGTAACAAACTTAAGCTTATAAATAAGGTTACATTGCGTGAGTATATATTATCAGAAAACTCGCAATTACTCCTAAGTCTTCAAATTTACAGTATAAGCTTCACGATACTTAATACCTTAGTCTAACTTTCAAGCATCGTTTTACCTCAGAAATTACCAAAACAAATTGTCTGCATTTCCGCAAATTCCGTCCACTGCATTTACTCAACTCCGTATTTACCGAACTAAGCAGACGTGTGTCGCAGCAAAAGGGATAACATAGGTCTTAGCCTTGTTAGTCTGCTTTGAGGCTGCGTCGTATGATACATGTGTTATGAGTTTATGACGTCACAAACAAATATGGCGGTTCATTAAGGTGTTTACAGGTGAACCCCTGGACAGATAACTGGGGAATTTGTCGCAATCTCGATGAAGAAAACAAACTAGTTACCTTGCGTATTTGTGGGTATTTTGTAAATTGTGGGTAATTTGGTATGTTTGAACATGTTGTTGATGTTGGTTTGGTAATAAGACGAGATTTTCCTCAATGTTCCAGTTATATGATTATTATATTACCGTTGCTCTGAATTCGAACCGCACAGTTTGATTTCTTGATCTATAATGCTAATTTGTATGAAGTATTAGGCTAAGTTAATATTTGAATTTCTGTTTCGCTGTATTTTCGAAGTTACTTAGCAAATTAGGTTTAAATAGTTATGTATATTTTAGGGTCCGTATTATTTCGTTTTTCAAAATACCGAGAAGGCATTTGACTTAACCAGCTGCAAGGAAATATGATGTGCCTAAAGTTGACACATTCTTTTGAATAGGATTCTCAAAGGATGTTGGTTGGTGTTGTGACTCAAAAATAATGTGTCAACTGTGTTCCTTGCCTAGCATGTCGTAAAAGGCGACTTGGTTTACGGGCTTTTCGGTATGCGACTGAGTAGGCGACGAGCTAGCCACTTGTCACTCCTTTTTCACAGCTTTCCATCCAACCCAGCCCACTGTCCCATGTTAGTCTGGGACTTAAAAAGAATATGCCAACTGTGGTTCTTGCCTAGCATGTCACAAAATGCGACTAATGGTATATCGGGTTTTGGGTGTGTGATTGTGTACGCGACAGGTTAGCCGCTTGTCACTGCTTTTTCACAATTTTCCATCTAACCCATCCCAGCTTTATTTTTGGCTGAATGTGTTTGAGGAGGCATGCTGCCCCTTTGACTTTGCCTATCCCTTCGGAGATTATGGGCGTGATGTTATGTATGTATGTATGTATTTTTTTTTAATATACCTACCCAAGGCATATATTGATGATCTGTTGACTCTCCATAACTGAGCCTTTCACTAAGTTAATATTCTAAGTTCAGTGACCGCTAGCAAACAAGAGTCCCGTTCATGTACACGTGATGTGAAACCCTTTTGATTATAACTTAACGTTTAATAATTGAATTTTGATTTTGAACCTTATACACTTACTTTTGTTCTCCGTCTATTATTCCTTCATAGTTAGGCCGGTAGTACACAACCTGAGTTGACAGTTTAAACTATATAGGAGACGATTAGATATTCCTAATGGATCACCTTACCTGAAATAACTACGAGCCCCACATATGTTTGACCTCCCAGATATATAACTGTGATCAGAGATACAGCGGTGGTTTTTTATACACACAGAGGCAACCATTCACATGAGATAGAAAGACCAAAAGGTATGATTGGTATACATTGGCCTGCCTTATTCTGACTGAAGCAGGAATCTCAAACTTGAAGGCTCCTTGGAATTAGTGGCGTAGCTACCCAGAGGCAAGGCGGAGCAGAGCCCCGGGGCCCTATGCTTGGAGTGAGGGGGGGGGGCTAAAACCTGATAAGCACACCTCTTCATTTGAGTTTCATTTGACTCGGTCTAACGTAGGAAGAAAATGTAAGTGCCCTCCCTGCAGTAGGGGAGGGCCTGGACCCAAAGCTGCGTTAGCCCATGGACTTAGTTTCTTTTTTGCCCCAGGGCCCTTTGTCACCTAGCTACGCCACTGCTTGGAATCTCAACAATGATACCTGAAACGCTTTTTAGAGCAGCGAGAATTGCAAGTACCTGGGTTTTAGTGGGCACACCCTGACAGAATTGACACAAACCAACTTGCTGACTTAGTCACTGTTAACAGAAGAGGTCGAGTTCGCACGGTAGTCGAGGTTTCGTATTGTCTCTTGTCGTCACTATTTTAATCAAAACGCAATTAACTTCGCAAAAAAAAAGAAAAAAATTACATGAGTGATCTTACAATTTGCGCACCATACCAGGAGGAGTGACTTGATCTTAGTATTTTGGAGGGAGCTGCACAATCAAAGCCTGGAGGAGGCAAGAACAGCTGTCCAAATCTTCCAAGGTAAAAAACAGCCCCAAATTTGGCGTTCCCAGTATCGCAACTTGTTTTGCTACTTCTAATACAATTATACAGGGTGCTTGGAAGATCCCGGGTTAAGCAGCGGAAGCGGATCGCTCGCCCGGATCCATCGCAGCCAATTACAACGATATGCAAACTGCTCACAATCAACAAAGTGTAATTTAAAATCTTGTTCTTGGTACAGTAGCCCTGGATGTGGCTTACTCAAACTCAATGGACTTAATGAAAATGCAGACAATGCGTGTGCTTATTTAACAACATTTGATAAGCCCGATGGTGCATTTGGTAGTGACCCTGCCCCATGCGCCAAGAGCTGTGGGTTCGATTCTCACCCAGGACAAAATAAATTAGGTAGTTTATATAAGTATCAAAATTATCTGGATTCTAGGTTTGATCCCGCCATTTGTCTGGACACAATATTCGTATGATGAATACTTGTGTTTGTTCTGTGTCTGGGTGTAAATATCCAATATTTAAGTATATATTTGTAATACCACTGTTGCTTCTGATAACCGTAACACAAGTGCTTAAGCTACTTACCAGATCAATGCATGTGATGTAGTCTCTGATATTTATTTAATATCAATTTTATAAATGTTGGAAAACATCATAAAAAATACGTTATACGGTTATTTGAAATGAATTTAAGAATCTATGAATATACGATAATTTAATAAGTTTTATATCGATAATGTGATATTATAATGTGGAAGTTTTTCAAATTACACTTATGATGGCAGATCTCATTTGTAGGTAAAAAATTTACATAAGTATGGTTTGCTCACATATGCTAGATTATATTGAAATAATCAAATAAAATATTTAACACTATTCTAATGATGTTTCAAGTTAAATTAATATATGACCTTATTAATACACCATCAAATCATGTCATTGTTTAAAATTTTAAGAATAAAGTCCTACTTCTTCAAGACAAATACGTTGTCTCATCTAGTAACCACATATCCTTGACCTCGCCCCAGACAGTACCCCTCACTAATAAGCTCGTAACAAACGACTCGCCACAATATATTCATCGGACGTACCCGCACTGTTGACGATTGCAATTAATATTTGTTCTTTCGCGAAAGATTAATTGGTCTTTCGTGCAGGTGTTGTATATACGGCTCTTTTAATTTGATTGGTCGAGATGGGGAATGAGAAATGTAGTTCATTATTTTTTTTTAAGTTTTTAAAGTTCTTCACATCTAGTTATTTGATGTCTTTGTATTTATATTTTTAAGTGGTAGTGTGTAAAAAAAATTAAAAATTAACGGTTCCACTGACAGCTTTTTATGAATTTACATGATTTAATTCCTAATATCTTTTGTTTCAGGTAAGAGTCAACAAGCAATGACTTAACATTAAACACAAGTGATGCAAATTCGATCCTCGCATTGAAATACATAGTGGTAGGTATAATTATACGCCATACTATATGGTATGGCATTTTTATTAGTAGTATTATACTTATTTATTGGCTATGGCTAGTCGTTTAATTCAAGATCACATCAGAACCTGACTGGGCATAGGACAATGCTATTAACATAAACCTAAACATCCTTTTGTACCTGTAGATAATAAAGCAGAAATACATAACTATTAACTATATCATTAGTACACTATTAACAATACATAACTATATCATACTCATACCACTTCCAACAAGAACTGCCAGGTATTAACGAGAGACAGTATGACGTACCAGCATCCGCCATGATGGATCGCCTTCCGACCAGCGAAAATAATTGTAGTAAGACAACTATGGGCTGATCTTGAAACAATAACACCTGTTTTTGGATAAAGTCGTTATTAAAATACAAGCATTTTAGTCAAGGACATTAATGCCGTGACTGATGACTTTTAATAAGGAAATAATATGTGACAAAATTCTAAAGCAGGTCAGAGATTTGCAATTAACCGGATGTCTAATCATAATCGTATAAGAATCATGCAAACTTGTTAAATCTAGTGAGACATCAACTGTAACGTCGTTTTGTGCGCAGTTTTTCTCAAACAAAAAGCATATTACGATTTATTATTATAACTCTGCCTACCTCTTCAGGGATTGCGGGCGTGTTGTTATGTATGTATGTACCATTTCAGTTGGTTATAATATGCTTGACGATCTCTAGCTTTAAAATAAAATGCCTTATGTGTATATGCACTAAGAAGCGATTGATCATATGACTAGTTATTTGCACACGAGTCATAAACGAGTTCATAATTTACATATTAAAAAAATTAAAAAAAGGTTTTATTTTTTAAATTAACCTATAGTATCCCGCTACTGTGCAAAGGTCTCCCCCATTTTTTTTCACTCCTTTCTGAACTGGGCCAGCTCTTTACACATGGTGCGGAATTCAGCGAACTTTTAAATATAAATAAATATTTCATGCATCAAATATTCCTTATACGAGTAACATCGTATGAACACTGAGTAAAAGCTTCATGTTTAGTTTTGAGCTTGGCAATAACTACGTTAATGTAAACAATTCACAATTCATTCCTATTCCCAGAATCCCTAATGGTCTCTCTCTCGCATTATATTTACGTGGAAAATGTCTCTATTTTCATTTAATGAAATATTTTCTTCCCATATTTCATTCGGATGAAATGACCTGCATTATTAAGTGAAGCTTTGGTTAATTATATTTTTTTTTGCACGTAAATTCTGCTATATAGTTTGTGTATTTTTTTAAGCTCTGTACTGCTGGACTTCACGATTGATGATTTGTGCTTATTTAGTTCATTAGTATTCTGAAGAACCCGTCTCCTTGACCAAAGTAAACAAGCCAGGACTTGCTACTCCTCAGCGTCTTTTCATTCCCAGGTGATGATGCTGTAACTTATGATATGAAAAGCAATCACATCGTCACGAGCCACAGTATTTCCTAAGGGTTCTATTTACTCTCCCTAATGGGGTGACTTATAGGGAAAGCCAAACACAATCTTTTTTTAGCCAAAAATTCCAAATCTCATCGAGTTTTCGCTAGGTTTTATACACATTTCTGTAATATTTT
The DNA here is from genome assembly GCA_951394215.1 of Glyphodes perspectalis. Taxonomy (NCBI): domain Eukaryota; kingdom Metazoa; phylum Arthropoda; class Insecta; order Lepidoptera; family Crambidae; genus Glyphodes; species Glyphodes perspectalis. The sequence goes on along the minus strand of OX596208.1, from coordinate 15,815,190 downwards.
ACAAAATCTTTGAATCTCTAGAATTATAAAACACTTCAATTTGTTGCGACACCACAAAGGATGTTTGGAACACCTAAATCTATCCAAAAAAGAAGTATTCGTCACTGATACCTTTTTACACTGTGTGCGAACATAGCCGTGCATTTTGGACGTCATGTCAGGCAGCCCTGAGCGCATACGAATTGGTAGCATCTTAATAGATGACTACAACTGCATTGTCTTGAGTAATGGTTGCTGAGCATGCCACGGTTTGATTGTTTACTCTGTCTAGAATGTTTGTTTTGTCGAGAGAAACCAATAATGAAAACACATATATACTTAATTGTTTAATTGATGGACTCAAAGACTTAAATACCTCCCGATATACGTTATAATGTTACCCTTTATAATTCTTCCAAACGGTTCTTGAAAGTCGTGAAGCCTTGACGTTATTGATATAATTAACTTTTTGAAGTACTCGATGTACTAAGTGACTAGTTACTACTAGTCTATAGTCTTTGGGCTCAACAACGTCTAGAATCTATTACTACAAGAAAAGTATTCTCAATAATATATGAAACCATAATAATATTACTAAGCACCCATCATCTTTCTATCGTTATGTCCCGTGCTTAGACGGGGTCCGTTTAGACTACGATCCAAGATTAAGCGAGTCTGGTTTTACATTAAAGCGACTGCCGATTCGTAACCCTAAGAAAGGGGAACTAGACAATATTTGGATCATGGTTACAAATCCAAAGTTATTTGAATTTGCAGGTTTTATCACGATGTTTTCCCTCACCGCCGTGCTAATGGTACAAAGACGTACATAGATTTGAACAATCCAGAGGAAATTTGAACCCGTACCCTTCGGCTATGAGGCGCGTGTCCTTACTATTAAACTTCCACCGCTCTAACATTACTAAACACCCGTATTTGACTAACAAAACTCTCAACGTGAAATCGGCCGAATTATGACAAAGTCTGCTTGGCATTAACTGAAAATATAAAACAGGGTCCGAATATTTTGTATAAAATGGTTAGTATGTTTGTTCAATTTTTGCGGAGCGCTCGTTAAAACGCGAACTCACTTTAGAATTTGTCTTATCTGTTTCAGCGCAACTTTTAAAACTATCTCCGATCGCCAGAGCTGTTTGTGCACTTGTTTATTTAGCGAGTCAAAAAGGCTGATAAATTGGCCAACGAGTAAACAGCTCGGGGATGCGTTATCGTACTGAGAAGTTTTGTATCTTTTAGTGGGGACGAATCAAATAGGTTGCTAATTAAACACTTGTTTGCTTAAGCTTGTAAATTTATTGGTACTTTAATATTTTTTTATGAGCTTTTATTTAATTTGTAGCGTTCGTTTGTAAGTAGTCCGTTACAAGCAAAATATTTGGTGAAAGTCGATTGGGTTAAACTTAAGTATACATAATACATAGTTTGGTAATTATGTAATATAGTGGTGTTGCCAATCAGATCGGAAAGAAACCGAGGGCGCCGTCAAAATAACTTCTACCTTTTTTTGTACGTGAGGAATGCCTTTACGCACCGTCCAAGTAGACCTGAGTAAGAGCCTACAAGGGTGTATCGGACTCGGAACTCGGCTGGCAACACCAGTTCCCCTACCGACTAAACCTCACGGCTGCCATTCTTCGGGCGCTGAACGCAAAATTATCGGGATCCCCATTGCCGGGATTCATCTCGAAAAGTCTACGCAGCGCGCGCTGCCGCCTTGCGCCCCATCTCGAGGGAGTGAGATTCTCCCCCAGAACACCTAGTGTGGTGTGTGCGACAACACAGACAGCTGTGTACCCTATCCTAACGGACCGGGTGTAACACGCGAGCTGTCGCCTTCTCTGGGGACGATTGAGGGCTAGAAGGCTCCTCCGCTAGCTCCCACGACCCCAAAGGCCATTTTAGTTGCCTCTTACGACAGGCAGGGATACCTCAGGAGTATTCGGAGCCCCCCTTTCAGGGCGCAAATAACTTTTACCTGACGTACCATTCGTAAGCTTATATATGGGGAACTAGAAAATTTGGATCAGAATTACACATCTATAGGTATTTCAACATTATGCTCTTCCTCGCTAGTCGTATAAATTCGTACATAGATTGGAAATCCGGAGATATGTACCTCTTCGCATATGAAGCATGTATGTTTAGCATTAAGTTACCATCGCTTCCAAAATAAACTAACTACCAAACCAAAATTCTAAATGAAACCTACCAAAATTACCGGCTGAAAAACTAAAAAAAGTAGGAAAAGTTATTACCGCGCCGTAACTAGCACAAAAGCCGCGTCGACACCATTCAATAAATCCGCGATAGCAAACACTCCATAATCGAAAACTTAATTGCGCCGAGCCGCACGACCGCGCAAAATGAATTCTCAAATGAATTTTCATGCGTTACACCTTTTACGGGGCACTCTAAAAACTCAATATTGTCACTCCAATAGAGTGCACATAAAAACATCCGATAGCAATAAATGGCTTTCGCTGCATCCATTAGACAGATGAAAGTATGAACTCGGGATTATCCACTTAATGCAACCGGCGCTTACATTTGGGCTGAGGCATGAGCTAAGGCGGGTAGAAACGGTTTCTTTCAGTCCAATATGTCTTCATCATCTCGTTCTTAGTCCAATTCCACTGACAAATGATACAATTTTAGCGATTTTATTATCAATTAGTCAAAATTCTGGTATAACTACGTACTTAGTTTGAAAAATCTTGTAATTATTAATAACGTTCCTGTAATAATAAATTAAGGATAGAAACTAAAATTCTTATTTTACACATCACAAGCTGTGCCCGCGGTTTCACCTGCGTTTATGGTTGATATTATATAGTCTTCCTCAATAAATGGGCTATCTAACACTAAAAGATTTTATAAATCGGACCAGTAGTTCTTGAGATCAGTATAGATATTACGGCGACTACGATTCTTCTTTTTAATAACCTCCTAATAGTCGACAGTACCAATATTATTTGCTTGGATGTCTGAGTCTATATTTATTTTCTAGCTAGGTAATTTGTTTATGATAATATCATCTTTATCATCTTAGATGGTATGGAGAAATAAAGTAATCATGAATTTAAACAAATAATATAAGAAACTGAAAAATAGATACATAAAAATAGCTATGCTTAATCTTTCCCAGTGTTAAGTGCCAAAAAATCTAAAAGCAACCGAATCACTTACCACAATAGCGTCTCAGCAAGTTTTCCGCCAAACAGCAGCTTAATCCGTTGATTTATTATCGAAGTCCAACCACTAGTGACTCAGACCGGCGCACAAAGTTTAGCCGTATGTTCCTGTGAGCTGTAAAAGTGACTCCGTAATTTATCGGCCATGAAGAAACTTCCAATGAGTTCAGAGTTCACCGCAATCTTACCTGCGATGTAGACACGGGTAATGACACTTCGCGGAAAACAAGTTAAAAAACCGTTAGGCACTTGGACAGTTCGCTTTTTATCTGGACTAGGTGCTTCAAAGATCTCGAGAAAAACAGCTGGATTGCGTTCTGAATTATAATAAAAGAGAAGCACGCTATGTTTGTGATGATTCTTTGTAAACGAGATATTTAGTTTGATATGTACTTGAAGGTGATTTTAAAATTAGATTGCAATACAATATTTATTTAATATAATATACGAAAAATTCCTACTTAGCAAAGAAGCTTTGTATAACGTAATTATCTGCTTCAATAGTTAATAAAGCAAGTAATTTATAGGACATTCATGTAATTATGATGAATATTAAAGTATTACTATTTGATTTTTATTGGTAATGCCATGATAATGTAGTAAAAAAATAATCAATACTAGCCTTTTTTAATAGGTGACCGTCCTACAAATAATATACGGTATTTATTATTTATGTTTACTCTCGCACACTCCTTAACCTTTTTAGTTTAAATCTAAGACGACCTACTAGTTTAGTAGAAACTCCACCATAAATTCAATCTTTCACCCGCAAAGCAATCAAGGTTACAACACTAAAATTTTCACACAACTCCGTCCGGAACTCGCGACATACAGCCCTCGGTTACGATATAACTTGAGCGATAAAATCCGAAATAACACCGATGTATCGTTCGTATAGCGTTGCACTTATTACCATCTTAACGAACAGTAAAGCTCTTGATGTACCAAGTTTTTATTGGTATACGCTTTAGATGAGTTTATTTGGGAAGTTGTTTAGGGGGCTGAACACGTGTGACAGAAATTTCTGAGGTTTGCAATTCGTTGGGTGTAAAGAATTTACTGGGGAATCAAAAGTTTCGCTTCAAAACAGTTTTAGTAGCTACGCGTGTAGTTCCGAGAAATGATTTATTGTTCATTTTGCTTCGTTCTGAGAAAACTTACTTTGGTATGACTAGACTATTAAAGTAAGGACTCAATAATGTTATTAAATGTTTGGTGCCTGTGTTGACTGAGACGATATACAAAAAAAAAACCGAATAGTTAAATTAGTACCAAAACCGAAGAACATGAAATTATGTATGATTCATTTTCAATATTTGAATGACTACATCCTGGTTTACACCCTATAAAAAAATAAATTAAATTATTTTAAACCGAGGTATAGTTTTTGATACTTTGAAATTTAAGCTCAAGACCAAAATGTAAGATCAAATTAAAACCTTTTATTTTTTGTTTTTACATTTAAATTTGAGAATAATGTATATGCTTGGGTCAGATAACTTGCATCAATTCATAACCTCCACCCTTAATACTGTATTAACTGTGCCATCAATTGATTACCATAACAGCAATGAACATCAAAAGAGAGATTAGCGAAAGAGGATCAGCAAATAAATTAAATTACAATTTTTCATTTGTCTGAAAACGTTGCGAAAGCCGAGAGCTGTTTGTTTCCACTCCCAACCTTTATATAACCGCACTGATCAATTAGTTGACATACCTACTTTATTGAAGAGGAATGCTTTTTCAATTCCACTGCTCATTGAAATAAATCTGATATTGGTTGTTGGAGGGTTTTATTACTGCAGCAATTCGCTTAATTAGCAAAGCTTGATTGCCTTCCGATGTAATATCATATTTTCAAATGGAGTTCTTATAAATTCTTAGTCTTCGCTTTGGAATATTAAAGGATTATGTTTCTTTAACGTTTGAGATATCGATAGTGCTCGAATTTCAATTTTTTATTTTGTTAAGTTAAATCTAGAATTTATTGTTTTTTTAATTGTTTACCTATGTTATTTTAATACGAAGCTGCAGAAATATCGAATTCACTGTACACTATTGCGTATTTCGCGATTTTATATTTTCCGATTTTTATGTATGTTTCATCAGTTTTTGGTTTATTGGATGTCAAAACGTTAGGTAATAAGACTAAGTAATGTTTATTATGATGATCTTGACATTGCACACGATAATAAAGGTCATAATGGGATACAAGCTAGCGGTTCCTTTTTCCAAAAATAAGTCAATTAATATACTATATTATGATATTATAATTAACTAAGAAAAAACATTGTATATAATGCGCTTTAACAAATTTTAAGAGCTTATTTTAAGTTGGCTCCAATATTACATGTATGTGTATATACTACTCGCTGCGAAAACTTTGTAATCGTTACTAAACATCTAATATTCTTGCACACACAGATAAGTCTTTATTAAACTCCTATCAACCTTATTGAAAATGTCACACATTTTACCGAAACCAAAAGTCAGATAGTAGGGGCTACTCTGCAGTATTATGGCGATAGAGCTAAGAGCTTCAGGCCATAAAGTTTTGTTTCACTTTGAGCGAGCCCCGGATAGTTACCCTTATGGATATAGGCGATACTGTATGGAGATGGAACAGGGTCAGGTTGGGGTGGAAATATATGGACAAATGCATAAACGTTCATACAGTAATAGAAAAGCGTCAGTTGCATTTTTATTTTAATGTCACTGAAAAATTTCTACTGGAATGTAATAAGAGATAGTACGTACATAGAACACACACACATTTATTTAGAAAGCTTAAACAAGCTGGTGCATTATAAAAGCGTGCCTTATTAGGTACGCTACTTTTTAATTGAAATAAAATATGAGTATCTATTTAGTACATTGAAGTGTTAATATATTTGTATATATAAAAATAATCCCAGTCAGCTTAAGTCTGACGCGAGTAGCTCAACAGTTGCTTACTCAAATTCATCATTACAGAAGCCTACATCAGCCCGTACAAATTATATTACAAGTTACGACCTCCCGAAACCATATATCAGCTGAACTTAAAGCCCGGCTAATACTTCATAAAAAGCTACCCAACATCCAAATACAATTATTGAACATCATGCGTCAATCACGGCGAAGTTTCCTTCCAGAGGCTGGAAGAGGATACGTCGTAATCACAAACATTGAGAGGAGGCGTTGTCATAGTAACCGTTGGTCCAGCGCGCAGGCGCGAGCTGTTTTCGCTCCGCCCATATGACCGCCTGTTGCTGCCGTGCTTGCCGCGCGCCAGTCATCCTCTGGCCCTCATGGACCCTCAAACACAATCAAAACAAACACATCAATAAAGTTCCCAATTATTATTGGACAAATTATGATATAAAACGTGCGACAAAGTTGACTTTATGAACAAGCGTGCGGCTATCGTCACCGTCTCAATCCAACGTACGAGGCGACGCGAGTACATCCCGCTCCCGCGATTTCATGAGGACTGGCAACATCAGGTACGAAATGGAATTATGAATGCTCTATCAATGTACATATCACCATAAATCATAAAAATCATCACCATTATCGCTCGTAAAAAAATCATATCCTACTTGGATGACATTATCATTAATTCCATCTTTAGAAATTTAAAATCGAAAAGTCAAGTTTTGTTTCCATAACATAACATTATTTATAATGCCATTTAGTAGGTTCAAATTATTGTTAAGTTAACACAGTCAGGTTTTAATCGCAAAACTGTGAAGTAATAATGTAGGTGAGATGAGTTCCAAAACTTGCCAACATGTGGCGCTACTGGTTTTGAACGAGTTTGAAGGCAAATATGAAATCACATTAAATCAAATGGAAATTGGGCACAATACATAAATATTCGGAAAGTGGCAGACGTAAAAATGTATAAGAATTATTTTTATTGTATTTATCGACCTTATTCTGTAAAAAAAAAAAACTGGTCGAAAAAATTTAATAGACTCATTTTTCAACACCATTATTTACACAACTGATAACGTAATTAACTATAATAAAACGTATAAATCAGTTAATTAAATAGCAAGAAATTCTTTATATGTAATAATACACATTTGTAAGACAATACTTGTAACGGTAATGCCGAAAAAGTGAATGTCGGGGTTTGCCTAGACCATAATAATATTAACATAATTTTATCAACGGGTAAGTAAATATTAGAGATGATTGGGCGAGTTTAAAAAGGACAAAATTATCATAATGACCAAATTTGTCTGGTAACCCTTTAAAATAATTGCAAAGATTAATATTTTTTGTGATAGCTGAATTAGCGCAAAGAGAAGACAGGAGACTATATGCCATTTAAGTTAGGTGACCTGATTAAGAACAACAATGTTAGACATAAGACTTTGTCACGTGAGACCTATACGCATGTACCGTTTTTAACGTGCTAACTGGGTCATTAATTCTTCTCGCAAACTCGGAGCCCTAGTAATAAAGTAGCTCCTTAGTATGCATATAGCTTTAGAGAATGTGTGACGTGCAGAATTGCCTCATCTGTCAGCCACCGTAGATGTAAATTAGATTGTTTGCGGGCCGGTGTAAATTTCCCGCTCATCTAGTAGGTGCTTAGGGGTCGGTAGTGCCGCCGGCTAAGTTGAGATGTTTTGGCCTAAAATTCGGGTGGGAGTGCGTATAATAATTTCGTACTTGGGTGGTATCTGCTTCATTAAGGTACTTCAGAAAATTTAGATCAAATAATTGCAAATTGTAGGTCTTGATGAAATAGTAAAGAATCTATTCAAATTAAAAGAAAAGTTATGAGATTTTCTACGAAAAATTTATGATCGCTGAAAATCTAAAAGTATTTTTGAATGAAAATAAATTGTTTTTAAATTACATAAAAGCTTACACTTTTACCCTGAAAAATAAATTATTATTCTTGTAATTAGACAACGAAACACTGACACTGCCTCTAGATAATAATATTTTTTCTAAATTGACCCGACGGGAAATCGAAACAAAAGAACTATCGTATTCGGGTCATCTCAACTAATTAGGCATTTTGCGGTGTTCAAAAGTAAATATTTACTAACCTTCACGAGAAGTACAAAAAGTTAACATGGAAAACGTTTTAGCGTCTAATACCGACTAAAATAAATATTAATTTAAAAGTTTAGGCACTTGGCGCTATTTTTACGCAATTGCTAGTGGGATAATTTTAAAGTATCACGAACTAGCATTAAACAACCGTAAATTCAGTCTCAACTAAAATTGCTTGTAGGTACCTAGTGAGACAATGTGAGTCCCGTTCAACGTTAATTCGGGTGTCGTTAATGGCTTTTTTAATTGGGAACACTAGTCTCTTAAGTCTTAATTCTGGACCGAATTAGTCGGACGAGAAGGATTTTTATTGGCATTGCACTAATTAGGAAGTTTGAACTTAAGAGCGCCGTATAAAATGTTTTAAAGTTTTAATTTCTAAATTGGGTTGTTAGAGATAAGAGCCAAGTTTTAATTATAGTAAAATGCACAATAAGTTCAACACGCTAATGCGCTTTGAGTTGCAGAGAAAGTATTTAACACTGATTTAATTAACATTTTTAAAGGAAAGGTAGGCGCGTACGCTTTGATAACGGGAATTTTTACATTAGTTTATTAACGAATAAGAGACTAGATATGAGAAATAAATATGCTCTGGCGGTATTTGCGCTACAAAAAATTCTCTCTTTTAAGCTTCGATCCACTATAACATCAAATAGATGAACATCTAATTTTTTACAACTAGGTAAATAGCCGAGATATCATGAAATATCAGATTCATAACTTTCTCCATACACATGTAGTGTTATAAACTTTTTAGTTTGTGATTCTTATAACATCGGTCGAAAGATCGACTGATGTTGATGCGTATAATATAGTTAACTAAGGATAGTTAATTATTTACATGTATCGTACTGTAGGCAAGTTGTATCCAGCTGACACACTACCGCACTTCACTCTTGCACAAATCTGTTTCAATCCAATCAATCAAATCTGAATTGATGGTATTTTTAAAACAGTATTGATCGCGGGCCTCCAAGAGTAAGTCAATACTGCCTCTATTGTACTTCATTACAGTACCATTCAGGTTTTAATTAATTGTCAGGAACTGAGGAGAGCGTTTGATTGAAACACTTCGAAAACTTGTTAGATATTGTTTGGACAGGTTTCACAAGCAAACCTTGTCTGTTCGGATTACAACCGTCTTGGAAGTATTTCCGATTAATCCGAATTTACTTTGTGGCGGATTTGGGAGGGGGTATTTTTGATTTACACTGCCCTGTTTATCATATTTGGAGTTGACGTTCATTGGTTTTAATTGTTTTGCTTAATACAATTTAAGACTTTGTGACCAATTTATTGAGGGGAAACAAAACATTTAAACAGAGTCATTAATGAGATAATTTTTATATCACATTTATTTTGAGATGTCATTTTACTGGAATATCAAATAATGATTCAAAAGTACTACAAATGACAACACACTTTTATCAGCTGAAAAAGTGTGCGAGTCGGTTTTGTCCCAATCTAATTAATTAACAAAGACTTCTTTTCTGCATAAGCAATCTTAGAAAGAAAGAATGAAAAAATGTTTATTTGGTACCAAAATGGGACAACATGATAACATGATAACTATTAATGATCCTTAACGCTTCGCTTTAAATACACACACTCTCCTCCAAAATAGTTGTCACGCGCTCTCCAGTCTGTAAAACTGCACGCTGCAATCGCATCCCGACGCAGTTACATAATCTGACAAGTTTAATTCTCCCGGCCGGCGCGCCCGTCCGCGCGATGTGAAATGGCTAAAGTTAGCTTGTTTATTTCAACTTCGGAGGTGCGAGAGCACGCAAATGCGAGGTGTGGAAGCCATCTGACTTATTGCCGTGGAGCATTGCTGCGTTATTCTGTAGAAGTAGTTCTTTTGTGTTGTTAAGGCGTTGGGTTTGGTGTAATGCTAATATTGTTATGATTTTGAACGGGGTTGTGAAGTTCACTTTGATATTTTTATGGGTATAGATTCTTATCTGTCTCTATTTGAAGATGTAAACCAATTTATTACTTTCAATCCACCGAAGAAACCTAATTCTGTAAATATGATTTTATTATACCTACCAAAACTGAAAATATTATACATAGTAGGTATTTAATAACGGCTAATATCAAATAGGTAACAAAGATTGAATAATTATGTTTGATTCATAATTGACTGTACCTACTGTGAAAACTTTTAAGTCTGTCTATCAAAACGTTTGTTTTGAAACACAATTTTAAATTACAGTTTTACTAGTAAAATTAAGCTCCATGATACCAAATATAAAACATATTACATTCCCAAACCACTCGCACAAAATCACTAATCCAGCGCTATCCCGCTGAACCTCGTTAAAGTGTAAGTACGTTACTGAATAGTAACATAAGTCTGCGTGATAACATTCGGTTATTAAACCTTTTACGGAGAGAAACTGTTTCTGCGCCGGTCGGTATCACGTAAGCCCCCGGCCGGTCAATGGAACCGTAATACGGATTTGACAACTCCCCTCATTAGTTTGATTGCATGAATCTGCGCTTGGAGTGACGAACTTTAGAATTATTTTAGGGTACGCTTGCCATGTTCATTTTGATGAACGTTTGGTTGCTATAAACTAAGGTTATTCAAAGAAATGAATGTTTGAACACAAGAATGTAGTTTTTTTTTATTATTTAGATACATTAGCCCATAAAATACGGTCTGTGATATGGGTAAAACTTTCAATTTAAAATCTTTCTTTAACTCACTAAAGATAGATTTTAAGTTAAAAGTTTTTAATAAACATTTGGGTAATATCAACGTAGTTTAGAATAAATGATCTGTGATAAAACATTTTTCATGACTTCTCGGCTTGCATAAAATTAAAATTGACCCTCTCGTACATTTTAAATTAAGTTCAATTAACGCTTACCGTCTAAACTGAAAGCTGCAATATTCATTCTGGATTTTATTTAAATTTCTATTACTCTAGTTATGTTGAACTAAATGAGATTAGGATAATTATTCATTATACATATAGGTACATTCATATCAATAAAATATGAACTACGCTATGTACAATACCAACAAGCAAGTTTTCCTCACACCTCCACCTCAGCAAGTTTAATTAACCTCCCGACTCCGTCACGCGGTATTAGCGGGAACTAATTATGAACACGCTCTAACCCGTCAATAACACATCCGCGCTCGCCAAAGGATTTCCCCCGCGGGATTTCAGCTACGTCCGCAAGGCCACGGATGTACAGACTTTAAACTTCATTTCCTACGAACGGATATTAGGGATTAAGAGTTGGAAGTTCTAGACCTAGAGTCTGGGAGCAGAATTGAAATGTGAATCCTTGTTTTATTGAGATGATTGAAATTGTGGGTACGTTCATAGCGGTATTATCAATCCTATAAAGATAGGCTTACTTTTTTAACATCAACGAACTTGCCATGATATGTAGAATTAAAACAAGCATTTTTTACTTAAAAAATTTAACAAAAAATAGATATAAAACAAGTGCTTAAAGCTTTAGAATTACCTAAAGAGTATTTATTACCATGATGCCTACATATTTGAACTATGACTAATAGTAGGTCGTTTATTTTATATGTAACGAGAAGTTTTTTGGAGTGTAAAATAAGACATAAATGAAATATGGGCAAATTAACTATGTACCTATTCCATCATTAAGAATCACTACAAAATCATGAAAATCATACCATCACGGGCATAATTATCAGAATTATTATATAGTACAGTAATTAATTTCACATTATCATCGTTACCGATACGATTCTCAATAAACGCGAACAATAAAGTGTAAACACGTCACGTAAATTTTAATTAACGTTACTGTAGCGTTGATTAAAATCAGTATTGAATTGCCGTTACGCTTGAAGCCTGTCTAGGGGTTGATGTGAACAATGAGATTGAGCGACTGACAGTTTTTCAACGCGGAAGTGAGAGACCACGCGAGTTAAATCGGTACACTGTTGGATGCAGTTTAAAAGGCATTCATATTTGTCTGTATTTGGTGTTTATATGTTTCATGGCCCCGTGTATTCACTGAATCCAGTTTGAAAGCTTTACCTTCATATTTTTTGGTATTTGGCCTAAATCTGTATTCATAGCCTCGTATCATATGCTTTTTTAGATTTGAACACTAAATTGATAGCTCCAAATTAAGCATAATATAGAGATTCCACTTCCTGTTTAGCCTCTAAACCAAATAGCCTATGAAATTTCCAGTATTAGAAACTCTAGATAAAAAATTAAATCCGATACACTTGTTAACAGCCAGAAAAAATGTCGTGGGGAAAGTTTATTTTCTTAATAACCCTGGATGACAAATCATGATCATATATCGGACCTAAAAAGACCAGAGGTTGCGTAGTTTTGAAAACCGTAGCTTTAATGCAATAATAATAAGACTCATCCAATATTTAATACGTTTATTATAAGAATACGTTAATTACATTTATAAGAAGCTAAATAGAAATATTTTATTAAAGATTATTAAAATAAATTATGACATAATTAGAATACTAACAAAATAACGTAAATATTAAAGAACTACAAATATATACAAGCAACAATACAAACATAAGAGTATATTACGCAAAAGTAACGCAATCATTATTATCAAAACGTCTCAATGAACTCGACAGAGACAACATACTTAAGAGGCAAATAAAATATTGCAAATTGAAGAGTGTCGGGCCGAGGACGGTCCCCTAGAGGACCCCGTACATCTGTCGCGACGAACGGTAATGCACATTTAATCTCCCAACCACTCCAAAATCTGCCAAAATGCTTTATTGCTTTCGTGAACAAGTTTTCAAGCTGACTCTCGGCGAAGATAAAACTTTACAAGCATAATGAATCTAAATCGTGCCGCCAATTCCCAAAATTGTTCGAGAGTTTTGTTTAAAATAAAACTTGAATTTATCTCGTTTGCTCGGAATTAATTTCGCCTTTTGTTATTGCGTAATCGGTTACCTGTCTGCGTTTTTAATTTCACTCCTAATGGGATTGTGCTAATAAGATTTAAGCGGTGTGAAGTGGGATTAGCGAGTCCCGTTTTGCTTCTGATTTTATAATTGGCTGTTCAAACGATGTTTTTTTTTTATTTATTGACTTTTGTTGTTATTTGCCTAATCTGATTCTGCTTTGTTATTTCATCGAAAATATAATCTTTGCTAATTAATTTCGAGGGAGATTAAGGTATTACTAAAAATAGCAATTATATTGTTTCATTGAGTGGGTATTTTTACGTTTATAAAATTAGATTATCAAGCACAGGCTATCACAGAAAAAATATTGTATATAAGTGAATAAATATGAGTAAACGTGTATTCATTCAGGAAAACAGGGAAAAAGTCCAAAACATTATGAAAGCTCTTATAGAAAGAGTAGGCCAACAAATCCGTAGATCATTTAATTACGACCGCTCTTAAGATTGGGCGGTAAATATATTTACAGCGCAAACCCGAAAGGCAATAAATCCAACAAAAACACCCGAAACCAAATGACAAATGCACTCGCACAGACCCTTTTTCATTTACACGATGTACACAGAGCGAAATAGAAAACTAAACTAAATAAAGTTACTCCAATACCCTCTCTGGAGTCCACGTCAGTTTTAGACAAATAGGGAAGGAAGGAACGTTTTCCGTGCTGGGAGAACCTTGCGAAAGTAAAACGGAACGGCGGCGAAAAAAAAACGCGTTCCCGAGCAAAGGGTTCCGTGCATTTCGACTCGCAAATTCATTTGTAAACGGCTGTGCTGCAGTTTTTTTTGTGACACAATGAATGTCCTTTTGGCTCCGCTCAGCGAATGTTGAAGTTTCGTCAAGTGAATTTGTTTGAGCTGTTATATTTTATGCGCAGGATTCTGTTGCTGGGGAAATGTGGAAGTGTTCGGAACTTTCAGTTTGAAATGTTTGCTCTGACTTGCTTGGAATTTTGTCTATTTTCATCACACTCACATTACAAATGATGTGCTCGTGTATACCCTGTATGGAGATAATAAACTTACTTGATAAATATTTATTCTGTAATAAAAATATAAAATATAATTCCAAAACATAATGTTGACACGTCCAAACTAAAGTTACAAGTTATCAGTATAAAGTTTGCTATAGAGAAACGTTCATAGCCCCTGTACAACACCTAGATGTACTTCGTCTTTGTTTAATCCATCTTGTTAATAAATGGCTGGATAGGATTCAATCATAATGGACGCATTCCAAAAAGTTACAATTTGATACAAGTAGCGTGACAGTACACTTGACCAAATTTTCGGAGCTACTGCCACCACATAATGCGTTTAGTTTGGATTTTCCGTAAAATAAAATCACTATCTTCAGACAAATCCTGTATTCGAGTCATTCAAACTATAGTTTATAATTCATAAACTATCTAAATACATAATATAGCCACTAGTTTGCTAAGTGCTGAATAGCAAAAGCCGTAATAAGAGGGCTGCTATAAAAAGTGCCTACCCGCTCTAGACTTAAAGCAATCTAGTTTGTAGTGTTCGATGAAAACCAGGGTTCCATTCGTAGCTGTTCCCATTATGAATGAATTACCATAACGCTTACCACGGATGGCCGGAGAATCGGCTGCGTTGTATTTTTTATTTTCGCTGCTTTTTCATATTAAAGTGAACTGTTCCTTCCAACTCTATTACAAGTACTGTTATGACCTTACGCCTTTGTAATCTGGGCACCTGTCTGGATCCTGTTCTTTGATTTATGATAAAGCCTTTTTCTGTCAAGCCAACTATACGGTACCTTAATCATGACTCGCACATTGTCAAAGCATCTTACTAAAAGGGTCACCCTGTACCGAAATTGGTAGGGAACCCAAAAATCGAGACGTCACAGCGACCTAAGAGGTTTTATTATTAAGTTAGAACGGTCAAGGAGACTGAGCTGCAGACGGTTGAATGTAGTGCATTGCAGCTTCACTTAGCTACGTACAACTGTAGCATATATCGCAGCGAGCATTGTACCCTGTTCAAAGCGAGGCTCTCCGCTCGGATAATAACGTTATGTAAGCTGAATTTTTGTAAGGAGCAGTTGCAAAATCGTGGCCAGAACCCCTTTTGTTAGGCAAGTGCGACGAAGTTCGCGAATGTTCATTCTGACGCTAAGTTTGAGATTTCTCAGAGATTTTTCTAGCTTTTCGAGCGCTTTAATCTCCGTAATCAGTACATTTTAGCGTTTCACGATTCTGTTTGTTTGTTTTCTCACACTTGGCGTGGGTCCAAAGCCGTTCAATATCTTTCATTCCCATAAAATGTATTTAATGTTGTACTTACCTTTTCTCATAGTTAAAATAGATGTAAAACCGTATTTTATGTCGCTTTCTTAAAGCTACTGGGTCTTTGTGAATTTTGCTTTGAGATACGAGATCTTTAGTCATTTAAGTTAGTGCGACATAGTTTGTGTTTACTCCGATAGCTTGTGTAAGGGTTTCTTCGCTGTAATATATTTTTATTTTGTCTTTAGTTTCTTGTAGTATTACCAGTATCTTATTAACTTATTACTATGTTGTACTCAGTACTAATGTTTTATTTACAGACACAGATAAATAATAAGGTTACCAATTTGACTTCATTATAATATTTTTTTGGAAAATCTTGCAGTTACGTCGTTTTTATTACTTAAAGATATATTTGTCAAGATTGTGTGCGATTCTAGTATTTATTTCATTAAGTAGAATCATCATAATTTCTAGTTTAAATTAGCACCTTTCGTATATAAGGCTTGCGTTCTATTGAACTACTATTTTAATATTCAGTTTCAATATCTGAACATATTTTAGTAAAAAAAATATACTATGGTTATTAAAAAAATTACAAGTGACAATTTCGCACAAATACATTTTTACAACAAGCTAGGCTAAAACAAAACTGGACAATTCTTTGAAGTTACCAGATTATCATGAGATTAATTATCTTGCTGCTTCTAATCAGATATCATGATCTGAGAAGAAGAATTAGATATCAATATTAAGATTTTACCAGTCACCGTTCTAGAAATAGCTGTAAGTTAACTGTTTTATTGGTATTCTCTAGACTACTTACTACTCTTAATAGTTTCACAATATTTTGACACACAGTATTCTACTATTAAACCTCTTTCCTCAACTTTAAAATCAACCAGTTGTCAATTACCCTCAAATCAACAGATGATTGATTGGAGGAGGCCACAATACAGTTCGGGACCATTCATTTATCTAACGAACTCTATTATATTGCGCTAAGCACTCATTAAACAGTGCTCGGTTGGATGGACTGTTTGTCGATAACGTGACATGAGGAATGGGAAAATTGTATGGACGCATTGTGCGGCTTTTCATAACAGCGTAAATAAGGTTCACGTAATTCTTTAGCTCCAAACAAATCTAGCTATACATACATCCATACATACAACGCCCGTAATCCTCATAGGGGTATCTTGAGTCAAAGCAACAAGCCCCTTTAACTACTTGCAGCCGAAAAAATGGGCGTGTCTTGATAGATTTTTTTTAAAGAAGTGACAATTACGTTATAATAGTCCAGATAGTCGTTTTTTACGACATGCATGCATTCGTCTGTCCCAAATTAACATGGAACCCCTGATTAACATGTGGCTCCCAGACTGACACGGAACTATGGAAATTCACATTTGAATTGGTTTTACCAGATATATTTTCCATGCCTTGTTTATTCAACAAGCTAAAGTTCAAATAGCTGAATTTTTCATGCATATCCTTAATACAAAATTGATTGCCGGTATTCCGTAAATTGTGGCTATTTATATTCACCGTGAATCATATTTACATTGGACGATGTTAATTATATTAACCGGTAAACTCTATTGTGTAGTTTTGTTTAATTAAACTATTCATTGCGTATAAATTATTGTTTTGAATTGTGAATAGACGGATTGAAATTAACAGAGCGATATAATTATCATCCGAAATATATTGTTCGTTGTTTTATTAAAAAATAACAGGATGGTAGCATTTTACAATTATTTTAATTGAAATTCATAAGATCATTACTTGCAGAATGTTAGTTAAATATCTGTGCAAGTTTATTGTTACACTTAAAAATCATTGTAGTATCATGATTTTGATATCCAATGTTAGCCTGTTCTTACGAATATTTAATTTATTTAGGGAAAAACGGCATGACGAATAAAAATGCTAAATAGCAACCTGTTCAAACAATACAAGAATTAGTCCTTTGAAAGGGCCAAAGGCGATGCGATCAGTAGTGTTTACAAATACAGCAAAAACAAACAGGTTGCTTCTAAACACGAGTTAATCCTAATGAACTTGTTTATTCAACATTGCCTTGCCTGTCTTCTGTTGATAAAAGATTGTTTTCTTTTGCTACGTGACACTGGCGGAACAGACGGAATTAAATTGAAACAGTATTGGAGTAATGGGTATTTTGTTACTTTAAAATAGTGAAGAAATAAACATAAACATAACAACACGCCCGTAATTCTCGAAGGGGTAGGCGGAGTTAAAGGGAAATGCTACTTTAACCACATTCAGCCAAAAAAAACTGGGCTGAGTTAGATGGAAAATTGTAAAAAGGTGGTGATACATACCCAAAACGCCTTTATGACATGCTAGGCAAGAAACACAGTTGGCACATTCTTTTTAAGGCCCATACATACAGACATAAGAAGGCAAGGAACAATTGTAAAAAAAAAAATTGAATATGTAATGAATCGGTTGAGCGTATCACTTATTGATACAGTTATGTGCACATAAATAGCGGTAGTAAATAGAAAAGGAACGCGTCAAAGGGACGTGTGTCTTTTGACACAAAAAACTTGGCTAATACTTCTTGATCAAATCTAACTTGATAAATACTAACAGTCAGACAGAATATTGTGAGGAATCATACACATTCAAATTAATGTTGATGCGTAATCACTTTTAATCACAATTAATGTACCTATCTAGCTCAAAATTGCAACCGCTTCGTCATTGCCAGATAATCGCTTAAAAGTGATAAGTTCCTTAAGCCACATTCAGCCAAAAATTTAGTTTGGCTAGACGAAAAACTGTGAAAAATCAGTGACAAGTGGCTAGCTCATCACCTTCGTAATCACAATTCCAGAACTCCAAACACCATTAATCGCCTTTTACGACATGCTAAGCAAGAAACTCAGTTGATACATTATTTTTGAGTCCCAGACCAACATGGGACGATCATAATGATAATTTAAGAAGTAGAAGAATCGATTGGCAGAAATAAGTGTTCCAGCTATTGAGAATATATATTTTCTAATATGAGCCAAACTGAAACCAGCAGAACAGGCCACGGACACAAGCCCCCCACTTTATAGTGAACAAAAAGTATTTTGACAAGAACCTATTAATTAACAATACTTCGACCAGACACGTTGACACTAAGGCCTGTTGAAAGTACTCCGAAGAGTCACTTAACCTAAAAGTCACTTGACTTGAGTTGTTATTTCTCCCTTATAGAATTATTGTTTTATTTTCCTTTTTTGCGCGTCCGAGCCGAGGCTAAGACGCGAAACGTTTTATACAGGGCCTTCCCTTTGAAGGGAGATTTTAATCGTTCCATTCATTTCGAGCAAACGCTTTCGCCCCAGCACATTGAGTATTTCAGCAAATACCGGATAAAGGTACAAAAGCCGAGGTTTTATTTCATGTTCCATAAACGTTGGAGATAATATTTTATCAGAAATACAACAAAATGGAAAAATATTGAATGCGAATGTTTTCTTACAGAAATGTGGCGTTTACCGATGTTTGTTTGCCGTTAATGGAGGTATTTATAGGGATAAAGACGAAACTGACCCTTGGACGTCTTTTATTCTTTTTGGGGATTAAATGAGGGTAAATACTTGTTGCTTGTTTTTGCTTGCTTTTATCATCATCAGCTAATGTCTTTTTCAAATGAAAATGATCATGAATGTGAGGCGAGTGAGGTCTGTAAGGATTGTGCCATATGGCGTTCGGTTATCTCTGCCTACCCCGCTAGGGAAGTGGCGTGAAGTTTAGTTAGTTATGTCTATGTTTAAAATTGGGCCTTCCACAAACATTCAACAAATCACCTAAATTGTTAGTTATAATATTGGTAATACGTTCTATATAACCTAAAATGTCTTCAAAGCTTCCTCAACAATCGTCCATACCAATCTAAATTTAACTTGGCATTGCAAAGGTTGTAACTGTCGCTGCCCACAAACGTACAATGGAAACCTACTTAAAAGTTAATAACAAAAATAATCTCCCAACAAAAAATAATAGTGCCATAACGTCATAGCAACGTCACCAACATAGCTTCTAGTGTAATTAACTTCTACGTTCAAAACTCAAGAGTCAACCACTTCAGACTGGCGTCTAGAATTCTAGATCTAGATACAAAATTCGCGCTTAAACTCATCCACTCACATCAGGAGTAGATAAACAGATAACGCGGTTACGAACTCCGCTCGCTCGCGCGCTGCGCCGTGAGTCACAAGCCGACACCTGCTAAAGTCTCAACCAATTACAGTTACATTGCTGTACGGAACTTGGGACAGACGGACGCTAAGTTCGGGCAACAGTTATTTTCGTAAATATATCATGACTATTTTAAAATATTATTTCCTGAATTTATTAGATTGGAGCGATTGTAGCAAAGTGGTAAGGACACGCGCCTCATAACCGAGGGGTGTGGGTTCAAACACAAGCACGTTCCTCTAGGTTTTTAAAAACTATGTACGTATTTATACCATTAGCTCAGCGGTGAGGGAAAACATCGTGATGAACCTGCAAATTCAAACAACTTTGGATTTGTAACCATGATCCAAAAACTGTCTAGTGCCCCTATCTTAGGGTTGCGAAGGTCAGATCGGCAGTCGCTTTATTGTAATTACCAGACTTACTAAATCCTAAAATATGGTCTAAAGCGGACTCCGTCTAAGCACGGGACGTAACGCTAGGAAGATGATGATGATTTCCTTAATATATTAGATTGACCTAAAATTAGTTTTAGTTTTCGGTATATTTTTAGTAAATACCTTTTAGTAACGACATTAATATATTCATATAACTAGTATAGTTAACATAACTTTATGATACAATAGACAGATAAGACTACTAAAAAATTATCTAGAATATTGTTAAAGCTTACCAAAAGTCTGATAACCTTCCATATACATACAATCATTAAACTACATATATACTACATATACTACTACATTACGATAAAAAATATTCAACTTACTAGCGTCATATCTCACATTCAATTGGGTCTATGTTTACATGATACGTCAATCAATAACGTACGAAGAGTAAATTTAAAGTAATGTATCGTTACATTACTTTAAGTTTACTCTTCTATACATCAGTCAATACATGCTTCGCAAAACTCTATTCTATAAGTATATAATAATTGCCAGTACACCGAGCATGTTCGCCATCCTGCTGGCGAACACGCTCGGCGCGCCGCTCGCTGCGCCGCTCGGCGCGAACCCGAGCGCGTAAATCATGGCACAACTTAAAACACACAAATAACAAGTTTGATACAGCGTCGCCGTCTGCGCGCGAGTTACCGCCAATTTGCATACATTATCATCTCAGGTGAGCGCCGCAGACAAACGGGCTGGGCCTAAGGATTAAAATCGGGGGTTTAGAGAAAGGACTGGACATATTTTTGATACTATTGCAATCTTAAATGTTAGGATTCTTAGAGAATTTGTAATAATACGTTTTTTCATCCCAATCGGGCAACCAATGTTATCTTACTTCCCAAATACACTGTTGGGAAAACAGTGTATTTGTGTAATTATTTTAAATGGTAAAAATTCTTATTGGGGAAACTCTGAAGGCTCAGTGTAATTTAGTAATAAAAGGATAAGTTTAAGTTTTCTTTGTTCTTAATTAAATATGTATTGACAAAACTGTCATTTGTCCAATTGCTGCAAATTCGCGTCCTTTGAGTTCACTCCAAAGAGTGCAATAATTCACCATCCGTGTCACTGAACCATTACATCAACTTGGCTGTTGAATATATTAATTAAAATTTTTACAAAATAACTATTTCTACACTCTACCTGCTACATATAAATTATCATCTTCGTAGAGCGTGCGCGTTCAATTTCGGCGTATATATAATATTTATATGTCTATTTGTATACAACCAGACGTGTTCCAGACACCTGCGACGTTCATACATAGAAATATTAAGTTACTTAATAAATAATATATAGATACATGTGTTAGTAAAGAAGGTAGTGTTCTTATTTCATTAAAGCTGTGCCCATGGTTTCACGCACATTTGTGGTTAATTTTATATAACCTCTAGTCTATCTCGATAAATAGGCTATCTATGACTTTAATAATTTTTTTAAATCAGACCAGTAGTTCCTGAGATAAGCGCGTTTAAGCAAACTAACTCTTCAGCTATAGATAAGATGCGTCTTTATCATTGAACTGACACTGCAATAACGTGAATCAATGAAACATATCGCTATCGTAATCTTTACTTAACTTAACTATAGATACATACATTCATAACATCACGCACATAATCCCCGAAGGGGAGGCAGAGTCAAAGAGGCAGCATACCCCTTCAACCACATTCAGACAAAAATAAAGCCGGGTTAGATGGAAAATTGTGAAAAAGCAGTGACAAGCGGCTATGTCGCCTACACAATCACACACCCAAAACCCGATATACCATTAGTCGCCTTTTACGACATGCTAGGCAAGAACTACAGTTGGCATATTCTTTTTAAGTCCCAGACCAACATGGGACAGTGGGCTGGATTGGATGGAAAGCTGTGAAAAAGGAGTGACAAGTGGCTAGCTCGTCGCCTACTCAGTCAAATACCCAAAAGCTGTAAACCATTAGAAAACCAAAGTAAACTATGAGAGCTTATAATCTCTTTAAATCAGATAACCAGTCCAAATTTGCGTTTCGTTTTTTCCAGTCACCCGCTCCGTCATGAGTCGACTTTTCGCGATAACTCGATTCGAGTGAGCTTGCCCGTCTTTTGTTATTAGTGTCTAGCGGAATTGTGAGGGCCGATCTCATTACATTTGGAAAACCGCGTGTTGTGTTGAGTGGAGCCGAATGGGGTCGGGTTCTGTAGGTAATTTGTTTAATGGGTGTATGCGATTTTAATGTCAACGTGTATTTTTCAATCTGGAAATGCTAATAGCACAGAGTAGAAAGACCGCTAGAAAGTGCACCACTAGTAAGAAATGTTGATTTGAATCCACATACGTTTTCGATACGAAATATTTAGCTATATACGTAAAAAAACTAAGCTGGAAAAGGATAACAGTGGTCAAGTGTTAACTATATATAACTACGATTTTCTTGAGTTTCTACTTGATAAGAAAGCTTCCTTATCAAATAATAAGCCAAGAAAATCAAGAGAATACACTAGCTAGTGCATTTCCTTGATTGAAACAAGCCGCATCAAAAAATGCATGTTTTTTTTAAAAGTATATTTACAATTAATTTGAGTTATTTAACAAATTATCCAATCGTCTCCTGTAATTTGCGAAAACAGCTAATGCACTATACCGCTATTTGCATTTCGGACCTATACACCTCATGCGTTAACCCGTTTATACCAAATATAAATAATAATAAATAAATAAATATCCGACTACATCACATACATTGTTCTGACTCCGAGGTAAGTAGCTTAAGCATTTGTGTTACGGATATCAGAAACAACAGTGGTATTACAAATATATACTTTAATATTGGATATTAACACCCAGACACAGAACAAACACAAGTATTCATCATACGAATGTTTGTCCTGGGTGGGAATCGAACCCACAACTCTTGGCGCATGGGGCAGGGTCACTACCAAATGCGCCATAGAGCCAGTCAAATATATATGACCCAAAGGCTAAACGCGTCCCACGATCCCACCACGGAACCCAAGGCAAGCCTCATAAACCGAATTACGACCAAGAGGAAGGGTAAGCGACGGAATATCCGAAATCAAACAATTATTTTACGTAAATTGCATTGCCTTTGCGCTAACAATTCTAAATTAAAGCCAAAGATACACTGGCGGGCGGGTGGGGTAGACGGGGGCAATTTCCGCGAATCTTCAGATCAATTAATTAGGACACCCCCGAAATTGGGCCGGCCGTTTTTAAATTAAGAATGCGGGGGTGGGACCCCGAACAGTTTTGCAAACTATGCCGTTTCGGGCTAAATACTTGATTTGTTGTTTTGAGGGACGGCGCTAAATGCTGGATTGCTTGTCTGTGGAATCTAGACTGTAACACCTTTCCTTAGTAATTGTTTTGAATCGTAGTTACTATTCAGTTTGATGTTAAGCCGTCTTAATTTCGACCAAATTATTAACATTTATCTTAAGCATCTCTGAATTAAGGGATTCAAATTGTCCTAAATTGTATTTCTTCTCCTATATCTGTGTTCTAAGAATAGAAATTCTTAGTCATGATATTTTTTACTTTTATTTTAAATTAAGCACGGTATTATTACATAAAAGTGTCTGCTAGCTAAATTTTTTACATGTTCGTATTTAAATTAACACACCAGGCATGCTAAGTCTGTTTATATCTTATGAAAATTAGCTCTCAAATTGTGTTCATTTAAGGTGGCTTTTAAGTGTATATTTTATATATAATATAAGGCTTTCTTAGTAGCAGTCACCGTAGCAAATTGACATTTGCAATAACAGAGGTATAATAAATGTATTGCCAATCTTGA
Organism: Glyphodes perspectalis; assembly: GCA_951394215.1. Classification (NCBI taxonomy): domain Eukaryota; kingdom Metazoa; phylum Arthropoda; class Insecta; order Lepidoptera; family Crambidae; genus Glyphodes; species Glyphodes perspectalis. The sequence goes on along the minus strand of OX596208.1, from coordinate 15,791,245 downwards.
AGAAGTTCATCACCTAGAACTGAAACATATCACGGTTGAATTATTTTATCTACTGCTATTATCAGTCTGTGGAAGCGTATTTTATTACTGATTTAAGCTGAATTTCAACGTGACCCTATTATATCATACCTAGGCATCTGTTTAACATAGAATGTTGCATATGAAATCAATATTTGTATCTGTCAAATAATTATTATACATACAACATCACGGCCATAATCCCCGAAGGGGTAGGCAGAGTCAAAAGAGCAGCAGGCCCGTTTAACCACATTCTTCAGCCAAGAATAAAACTGGGCTGCGTTAGATGGAAAATTGTGAACAAGTGGCTAGCTCGCCGCCTACACAATCACATACCGAAAACCCTATATACCATCAGTCGCCTTTTACGACATGCTAGGCAAGAAACACAATTGGCATATTATTTGTTATGTCCCAGACCAAGATCGGATGAACATGAGACATTTTAATACTTATAATCATCGTTTGTAATGTCTATCGCTGCTTAGTCGAAAGGAAAGTACTAAGACAAACGAGCTTTCAAAAGAGTCTGTCTACAACATTTATCATAATTTTAAGTTTGACAAAAAGCCAGACAGGCCCTTTGGTCGAGTGGTCAGAGACCCTTTCAAGTCCCAGGGCAACACGGTACGATTATGATACATACATATATAACAGGATATAATAATCCTAATAGAGGATAGTTTATTCAAAAACTAGCCAAGAAACCTAATCCTTAGTAATGTAGATGATGTTTACCGCGCAGCGATTCGTCATGTCTGCTCGCGACATTCTGCATAAAGCTGTTTGTGTTGCTGATGAAAAATAAACATATCCCGTCTTCGAAAGACGTATAAAATATGGAATGGGACAAGTTGACATAATCTGTTTAGTTATTTAAAGTCTGTTTGATTTTTATACGAGCCGAGACCGGTCTGAGCTATCAAATCTGGCGAGTGTATACAAGTTATTGAGTTGCATAAACGATGCGTTTTCGCTTGTATTTGTTATTGTTGTATTAAAATTATTGTTGTATATTCTTAGTAATAGGAAATAAAACATCTTAGTAAATGTATGAGTTCTGTGAACAGTCACAACGCCTTTTGCTACACCCAGGATGATCGCTAAATTAAACCGTCAGCTAGGAATGGCACATACTTCCCAGATATATACAAATAAATAAATAAATTCTACAGACTGACACACTAATTCCCTAGACCCACACTAAGCTTACGATTGTGCTATGGATACTAGGTGAACGGATAGACTTAAATACGTTTATAAATATCCATGACTCGAGTACAAATGTCCATGTTCATCACATGAAACATTTGCCCCTAGCAGGATTCGAACCCGCGACTCTTGGTTTCGTGACCAGGGCTCTGATCACTCGACCAACGGGCCAGTCAACGTGCATGATGTATTGACTGCGCTTTGTATATGATCCAATCATCAATTCGGAAATACCTAACTACAGAGTGCTTTAATCACAAACCCGTACTCGGTTACACCCACCTCGCTAAAATAAACAGCAAAAGGGTTAAAACCAAACTAAAATTGAATCTTTTTTCCTATTCGCCCGTATATTGCACCGCAGGGGTCGGCTAGCGTCAACGAGTCAACAGCGCCCGCTCCACTTAAACAAACATTCCTGACAAACATAGTCCGCCATTTTATTTTAATTAGCATGTCCCGTCCCGTTAAGCGTCCCCAGAGAACGTCCCATTCTCAACGTCCCATTAAATGTACGAAACACTGGTTTAACGTCAAATGTCTTCATTTGATGGCGGACGTAGCATAGCTTATTAGTCACGTTCAAAGGAAAAAGTAGAGTACGCTGGTCCTGCGAGTCGGATATTTGGTTTTTGTCGTATTGCTTGGATTCGAGACTGGAATTTTGGGAGGGAATAATTGCGGGGGATATAATTGCGGGTTTAATTTTGACTGTTTAGCTAGAAGTCAGATCAGGTATCTATGATTAAACGAAATAATAGTGGTATTAGAAATTAGCAGATAGTCAAATTGATGATAAGATTACAAATAATTATTTATCAAAAATATCAAATAGAAGCCAAATTCGCCCAAAAATTTATCGCGACAAGAATAAGATTGAAAATACTTTAATTCAATTTAGCCAACGACACTGATTGATGATAAAATTAGATTCACCGCTCTCCAAGTCTACATCGCCAATATTATTTAACATCTTTGTAATATCCTTAACGTTGGAGACGCAAATAAAAATATCTATCAGAGCAAAAACCACTGCCATAAAAGAGAGTAACCAGTCCGAGACAGACATAAAGCTAGATTAAATCAGTTCACACGCCATTAGCACAGTCTTTTGTTGGTACGGCAACGATCACAAGGGAAAGTAAGCCCAATTTCTGGAACCAAAGGTGCCTTTTTCCCGTAAGCTGAAGGGAGGTATCTCGTTTCTAGCTCGAGCAATAACATAGTTCCTTTGTTTGGTACATAATTAATCAGTTATGACGAAGGTGTAAGACAGTGAAGGGTTGCTTAATCATGACACACTCGGATCCTATGCATAAAGATGTTAGGAGCTGGTCTTTAGTGTGAGGTGGTTGGAATAGGATTTCACTCTCGTACAGACGCTATTTGTTAGTGTATGTTGTACCTCATATGGGAGTACAATGGCTTATTTACATATTATATGTATATAAAATATTTTGTTTGAGATCTGTCCGATGTTAATCTGGAGCTTAAAAAAAATTTGCCAATTGTGTTCCTTGCCTAGCATGTCGTAAAAGGCGACTAATTGTATATGGGGTTTTGGGTATGTGATTGTGTAGGTGATGAGCTACTTTCTCACAATTTTCCATCTAACCCAGCCCAGTTTTGTTTTCGGCTGAATGTGGTTATAGGGGCCTGCTTCCCTTTTGACTCCGCCTACCCCTCCGGAGATTATAGGCGTAATGCTTTGTATGTATGTATGTATGTTGTTTGGGATTCTTTGACAAAGTGTAGACAGAATCGATAGAATATAGAGCTACTTTTTTTTTTTTTGGCTGAATGTGGTTAAAGGGCGCAGGCCCCTTTAACTCTGCCTACCCCTTCGGGGATTATAGGCGTGATGTTATGTTTTTAAGGCTTGATATATTTTTTTTCATGGTTATGGTCTAAGTGGACCCCGCCTTAGCACGGGACATAACGCTAGAAAAATTCTGATTCTTGATAGGTATTAAAAACAAATTCTCTATTAATTTTCCCTCCAAAAATGTCAGTATAGTGTAAATATACAATAGTATGGTATGTGGACGTAAGGTGTTCCGTTGCATCTGCCACCGAATTCTATATACCAAGAAAATACAAAATATTCAAACTAACTCTCGTTTGCGAATCAAAACGAATTACACCTAAGTAGCCAGTCCTAATCATTTCAGTACTGAATCGTATATGTATTAAAATTATAACTATGCTTGTCGATACATATATAGTTCGCCGTAATCCTGACGTGACCGCTGCATATTGGCTGCGGTATTGCATTAGATTGTATATATACAACTTATGGCTTTGTACCGATAGTAGCACTGTCTGTTACAGATGTCATTTCCGCTAGCGAATAGTCTGGGTAATGATGGCTGAGATGGGATTGTGATTGGAGGTGCGGTAGGCATGTCGATGACTAATATACGGTTTGAATTGGTTAGGTCATACAATCATTGAGGGTGATTCGAGAATTGTTTACTAGAATGGTGGGTTAAGAAATCGAGATTGTCGAAATTTTGAACTGGAGGACTATATAATAGGTACGCAAACATGCTAAAAATGCCATTGACATTCTAATAAGCAAGGAGTAAACTGATTAAAAAAAATATTTGTTTGTGATGGTGCTTACGTATGTTAATATGCTTAAGCAGAAGTTTTCGGTTAAATATATTGTACTTCAAATCAAATCAAATCATATCATTTATTGCTTCCATAATTTAGGTACAGTAATTAAATTATGGACCCAGGCGGGCACTGCAAAATATTAGGAGAGAAGAAGAGGATACAATAATTTTAAATTTTCCTATTATTAGTTATTGTGTATTAAAATATTATATTAGATGTTTATTATAAATTTGTGGAGTTAACAAATAGGCTACAAATCTGCTTAGATCATTAAAATTACGTAAGTTAATGTTCGTCATATAATAGGATTAAATATCATAACCAAACTTAAAATAACTTTTTTCTAGTTATCAATTATTTATTATTATTACCACACAAAGCTCTTTATACTGTAGAGCAGTTTTGTTTTATATAAACATTCAAATTCAAAATCAAATTCAAAATCTCTTTATTTATATAGGCTTCAAAAAAGCACTTATAAATAGTCAATTTAAACAGAAAAAAGGATTACCACCGGTTCGGAAGGTAGAATCTATCGAGAAGAAACCGGCAAGAAACTCGATAGTTACTCTTTTAAATGCAAAGATTTACAATTTCGTGCTTAATATTCTATAGGTACTTATTGAGAGAGAAGTTAAACATATATGCTTATCATTTAGGAAGTCTTCAAACTTATAATAGCCCTTTTTCATTAACGCTTTAATGCACAATTTGAACTTATGTGAAGGTAATGCTAGTAGACTTTCTGGAAGTTTATTAAATATTTTAATACCAATAAATGAATTACCACTCTTCTGGAGTCTATGGTTTGGAACAGCAAGTTTGTGTTTATTTCTAGTATTAAAACTATGAGTGTTTGACTTCTTAGGAAATTGGTCAATGTTTTTATATATATACATAATACAATCTAAAATAAATTGTGATGCAATTGTTAAAATGTTAATTTCTTTAAAAATATCTCTAAGAGAGTCACGTGGTCTAAGGCCGTATATGGCTCTAACGGCCTTTTTCTGCAATACAAAAATAGTTTGTATATTAGCCGCAGATCCCCACAGCAGCAGACCATATGACATTACGCTATGAAAATAACTGAAATACACCAATCTTGCTGTTTCAACATCTGTTAATTGTCGTATTTTCCTGACTGCATATGCAGCCGAACTAAGTCTTCCTGCCAAGGCCTCAATATGGGAACCCCATTGCAATTTAGCGTCTAAGGTGATTCCAAGAAATACAGTTGAGTTAACTACATCAATTGCTTCATTGTTCATAGTGATTTGTGTATTAACTTGCCTTGTGTTTGGCATTAAAAACTTAACACATTTTGTTTTTTTTGCATTAAGTAGTAGGTTGTTGGTAGAAAACCAATATAGTACTCGTGAGAGAGCGTTATTTACATCGTCAACAAATTCCTTTTGTCTATCAATTTTAAAAATCAGGGAAGTATCATCAGCAAATAAAACTATCTCACATAAATCCTTTGCAAAATAAGGGAGATCATTAATGTATAAAAGAAAAAGCAGAGGTCCCAATATTGAGCCCTGGGGTACTCCCATCGATAATGGGGCACCAGAAGAGTTTGTACCATTTACACTCACTATTTGAAGCCTATCAGATAAATAAGACTTCAGCAGACTAACATGCAATCCTTATTACCATATATTACCTGAAAATGTAACTGCAATTTAGGTATAGCTCAATAAAATATAATTTATAACTATAAGTCTCATTTTTACAACACACAGGTCATACAATTTATATGAGACCTAGTTCATCAAACTCACTCGACGCTAAATCCCTTATAGTATCAAATTCTATGCCGACCCAGTAAGCCGATAAATCTTGGGCACATTTAGACATTATTAAAAAGCCGCACCGGAGTCGAACCCGCTGACCTATCTGATGTGCCCTATCAATATCCGAGACACCTACTGTAGCGTCATATTTTGCACACTGTGCCGTGTGGGGTAAGTTATGATATCGAGCGATAACAAAAAAATAACAGCTTTCGCGTTGCGTTATAATTCGTTTTAGTTAGTGTAATAATGATTTGGGACTTGGAAGAATGACCTAATTGCTTATTGAGTTTGTGATTGTGTAGACTAGCCATTTGTCATTAAATATAAATATAAAATAAATATCCGACTACATCACATACATTGATCTGATTCCGAGGTAAGTAGCTTAAGCACTTGTGTTACGGATATCAGAAACAACAGTGGTATTATTACTCAAAACTCCATATACCTTTAGTCGCCTTTTACGACATGCTAGGCAAGAAACACAGTTGGTACATTCTTTTTAGTCCCTGACCAACATGGGCCAATAGGGATGTTGCCTGGCTAGTCAATTGAGATACTTTTTAAGAGCTGTCAAAACGATCGAAACGAACGATCACTTCATAGATTTTGTATGGGCTTGTCAACGTGTGACGTCACTAGTTTGTATAGTCAACTGACTTAATATTAAGCAGTTTTTGAAAATTAAAAATCTTAGACTCAATATGATTAAAAATCAATAAGGCTTAACAGCATACTACGATACTTTCTTTTTCAGAATTGATATTTCAAAATTAAATATAAATGGTGTCCACATCCCAATTATATTAATTATGTAGTGTATACAAATGTACGCTTGTAACCAATATTGTTGCAACTTATTTGAGTCGTCAAGAAAAGTTACAACGATCACAACAATACTCACGTATTGTATTTTTTTCTGTCGTTAAAAGAAAGAAAGAAAGAACAATGTTTATTAGGTAACACACATCATAAAATGAGTTTGAAATCGAATCTTTTTAGATTTTATAAAGGGAATTAACGAACTTATCAGGGTAACCCACTCTTTTAAAAGTATGTGCTTGTACTTATTTTCATGTGTTTGAATATGTTCAATTTCCATTTATAGCTTCATTTAGAATAGTTTGGCATTTTAGCGTTCATTATGGGCCAAATCAAGACATGTTTAAATATATTCGCCAGTGACCTATTGGTATTCAAGGGCGTAACATTTTGCATGTGTTACCGTGTGGTCCAAGTGGTAATTAATGAAAGTAACTATTCGCCGTGTTTGTTATGTATGTGAGACTTCTAAGTACCTTGCAATTTTATTTAACTAATAAAAAAGCTTAGAAAAGCCTGTCCAATTTGTTCCGACACCAGGCAAGTACAAATGTGAGATAAATAATTCATTTAAAATATTGGTGTTAGCGCATTCATGTCCAAATATGGCCATCGTTTTAGATATTATCATAATTTTACAATGTTTTATGTATTTAAATCAATTTGTAGAATGTACATTATACTGTACAGTTTTGATGCAACGTTAAATGTAACCATTAAGTATTTCTAGTTCACGTTGGAAGTATTTTGAACTATTTACATAATTACCCTGTCCAGCCAATACTACCAGTGGTAATTGTATTTGTTTGTTTTTAAACAAAATTGGCAATGTAAAACCCGACAAAAAGAGTGGATCGTATTTCAAGTATTTTCAACCAGTCATTACAGCGTTTTCACCAACCGCTAGCGCTCCTGACTCGAGCCCACTGAACCTTCCACAGGACACGTTCTGACGCGATACATCAGCGTACTATTGGCACCCCCTCCACCCCATTTGCATGTAAATTGAATAACGACGACGTGGCAGAGCTTTGGCCAGCCGTATCCGGTCCCCCTTACAACCTTGCAAGATGTGTTGCGTTTGGAGTTAAAGGTTTTAAGCGCACAAAGGCCGGGAAAAGTATTTGAGTTCAAGCCTGAGGAAATATGGAGTGGAGATTTCATCAACAATAGATGGTGCGCAGAAGATTTTGTATTGTTGCTAAACAAAGCGTCCTGGAGGACACTTTTATATTGGAGTACATATTTTAGTAATGTTTTTAATATTGCAAAATGCGTATACGACTTACGATCTTGTGATAATTTTGTGAGGCTCATTCAATCTGTAATATTAGAGCGGTAGTAGCTCACTGATAAGGACACGCGCCTCATAGGTGAGGGCTGCAGGTTCAAACCTGAGCACGTTTTCATTTTCAAATATATGTACCTACGTATTTATATAGATGGTATCGTATTTCACACTCAAAACAAACTACCAAGTGATTTTTCGTGCAATCATTTAAGCACGTTTTAAATCTACTCTCTTTAATATCAAGTACTTGTTTATGATAATAACCAACGATATATGGTAGGAACTTAAAATTTATGCATACTTAAAAAACATTTCCTTCATTATAAGCTAAGTTCATTTAATTAGATAGCATTTAAAATTATGGTATTCATTTTATTCATAAATGATCAAAATATCACGTTCAGCTGCAGTTACAAGCTATCATATGTATTTCGTAGCACGTAGTTGTGCTACGAATAAATATAATAGCTGTAGCTACACAATCCGTAGCTTACTACGACGTAGTCGCATGGCATGCCCGAGTAATGGTAGCAAGCTCATACTGCTCGCACATACTAATACATTTATACTCTTCAAGTATTATATGTAGACTTGTAACTGAATGGTGACGATACGTGCCTAATTTACGAGGAGTTGTGGTTTAAACCGGGTTATACGGTGTGGGATAAAATAATGTAATAAATAAATATCGTCTCTGAGGTAAGTAACCTACGTAATTATGTTACGAATATCGGAATCAACAGTGGTATTACATATATATACTTAAATATTAGGTAGTAACATCCAGACACAGAACAAACACAACTATTCAACACACGAATGTTTGTCCTGGGTGGGGATCGGACCCACAACTCTTGGCGCATGGGGCTGGGTCACTACCGAATGCGCCATTAAGCCAGTCATGGTATATTAGACATTCAAATAAATTTGTGTAACAATAAATTGTTTAACCTAGAATTCGTTTAGCTTAGTTTCTTATGTACCTATTTTAAGATTACATCACTAACAAATGAATTCGCTAAATGATCCCAGATTTAGATATGGTCCAAGCGGACCCAGGCTAAGAATGTAACATAACGCCGGTTAGGTTCTATTTCATACATTAAGATAAGACGTTCATCATGTCATCATCTTCCTAGCGTTATGTCCCGTGCTTAGACGGGGTCTGCTTAGACCATGATCCAGGATTTAGCGAGTCTGGTAATTACATTGAAGCGACTGCCGATCTGACCTTCATTACCCTAAGATAGGGGAACCAGACAATTTTTAGATCATGGTTACAAATAAAATAAGACGTTCAGTACAACTGCTTCATTGTCTTTTAAAAATTTGCTAATTTAATTTTTGTTTCATTACAGGTAAGTCATCACTTCCTAACTACAGTCTCTAGTCCGTGAGTAAAATTATAATATGTGATAGGCAATCTTTTTCTAAGTTACACCTTCGTGTTTTTATATATTTTTTTTACTTTGTATATTTATAAATATTAAAGGAAATAATAAACCTTTTCTGCATGTGGTTACAATCACAACAAAACAGACCAACAAACAAATTAACCGCCCAATGTACTAATATCAAAAACATCTGACTGTCATTACGTCAGGACGCCAAGACAATGCCCTGACGTCGACAAAACAGCGAGAATAAATCTCATCGTTTAATTGAATGAGCTGTAAAATACAGGCCCGCAACAAAGGGCCGTTGAGCGCAGTGTTCATTACTGGCTGGAATGTTGCTGGCCTCTTTAGAGGGCGTGTGAAGAAATGTAAGGGTTGCGCTATGTTGTCGCGAAGAAAGAAAAAGATTGTTCGAATTTCAACCACTTTTTATATTAAACTAACTTCGGCACGCGGCTTTGCTCGCTTGGTACATCGATGAAACATAGCCTATATGTTATTCGGGTGTATGAGCTATATTATTCTAAAGTTTACTTAAAATCCATTTAATAGTTTTTTGTGAAAGAGTAACAAACCTCTATCCATACATACAAACTTTCGCATTTATAATAATAATAGGATTTAAAAAAACATACGCGTCGAATTGATAACCTCCTCCGTTTTTTTCATCGGTTTGAAAGTAGGCAGTTGCCTGACGTGAGAGAGCTTTACTTTTTTATACATACAGAAATTATTATACATATTTATTTAACTGTTTCACGTTTTAACTATTCAGCTAAGAGATCAAAATTTTTAACTCTATGTTCATTGTAAGGGTAGATACAAACAGGTATAGTGATAGATCCATCGAATTGGAAAAGAAAAACGCATCAACTTAAGTAAAACTACAGGGAAAAAAAGGCTATCGATAGACTTATAATTGTTTTCAAGTTAGAGTTTTCAAAGGAAATACATTTCGAAGGAGGGTTCATTAAAATAAATCAACGTACAGTCATTCTATTAGTATTATAGTCCGGGTAACAAAGGCTATATTTTGACTTTTTAGAATGTGAAGTTTGTAGCCAAGACTCAGTTTTTAAGCAACTAAAATGAAATTGTAATGGAATCGCAACTTCGTCTTACAATTTTGATCAGTGTGAAAACACCTCATAATTCCGCGGCTCTGCAGTTCCCGCCGTATTCATACGTAAGGGTGTTGCCGTATGAAAAGATTTCCAGGACGTCTGTTAAGTTTCCACTGAATTCTAGGTTCCAAATTGCGGTTTGAAGCGCCGCAGTTAAGAAGATTTAATGATATTATGAAATACTCGTACATGGCAGAAGTGAATGCTTTGCTTGCTCTATAGAATTCGGTTTGTGAAACAGTATTTGGAGCGTTCTAAGAGATGTTCTTGTAGGACGGAATTCTATTTATCTTAAAGATGTTGATATGATATATATATAGATGCAAAATAGACGCATCTTGGATGTTCCAGGCTTACCTACCACGACCAGATTGGTCGTGTATTAACAGAAAGTGATGTTAGGAGTCATACAAATCGTAGCTTGTATGAAAAGGATCATGAATGTTGAAGAGGCGAGTGGGGTGTGTAAGGATCGTGCCATATGGCGTTCAGTTCTCTCTGCCTACCCCGCTAGGGAAGTGGCGTGAGGTTTAGTTAGTTATCTTGGATGTTGCTTTAACATATAACTAGCGATCCACCCCGGCTTCGCATACAAATCTTCTTTTTGAATCACTCTATCTATTGATGATAACGGCATCAATATCCCTTGTGTAGTTCAAGAGATCTAAGCGAATAGACAGAAGCGGCGACTGTTGTGTACTATGTAAAGATAATGCAAAATGTAAATGCAATGTTGAGAGTTATAGTTATGAAATTAAATAAATATAAATTAAATTAAATGAAATCCTCCGAACTGACACACCAATTCCCTAGTTCCAAACTAAGCTATAAGCTTGTCCTATGGATACTAGGTGAACGGATACTTAAATATGTTTATAAACATCCATGACTCGAGTACAAATGTCTATGTCCATCACACGAAACATTTGCCCCTAGCGGGATTCGAACCCACGATCCTGGGTTTCGTGGCCAGGGTCTTTGACCATTCGACCAACGGGCCTGCCGAGAATAAAATGATTTTTGGGGATTCTCGAAAACTATTTATTCATCTTATTATGAAGTAAACTTGTTATATATTTCATTTCATAATAAGACGAATGTTGGTATCGTTAACGATGTCATTTATATATGTTCAATAATACCAGTGCTATATATTTTTACATAACAGATTTTCAAATTAGTTATGTTTACATACACTATTATGCCCGTAAGCGCTGAAGGGTAGACAGAAGAAGCTTCTACACACTAGATGAATATTTTAAAAGTAAGTAAACATAAATAACAGGGTGCATACAAATATTCTAATTTTAGTTTATAAGACAGTTAGATATAAAATATAATATTTTTACATAGATAACCTAAATATATATATATATGTATGTATATATATATATATATACTTTTGTATATAAATAAAATAATTTGGTCCCTATATAAACATTTACACTAATATAGGCTATTATGAGGGGAAATAAATCTCACTCTAATAATATTAAATTTGTAATGTTCTAGTTTTGAGTTTTAAGTTTAATTTTGATTGTAGCTCTCAAATTGCTATGCCCTAACAGGGAGTCACATAGGAACTATTTTAAATTAAGAAAACCCTTTATACCTGTGACGTGCAATAAATGATTTGATTTGATTTCAATGGAAGAAGCAGTAAACTAGTTCTAGCCAAAATAAAATGGAAACCAATGAAAAGGTAGATACAAACGTCTAGCTAGTTATATTTTACTAATTAATTTATTAAACACTAGCTGTGGGCGGTGTCACCCGCGTTTATGGTTAATATTATAAAGACTATTTCCGTCATACATGATTTCTATGTAACTTTAACCATTAAGGCTGCACACGCGACGGAAGCTTAAAAAATGGAGTAACTTCTCCCGTTTTCCCAACATTTCCCTTCATTACTCTGCTCCTATTGATTGTAGCGTGATGAAAAGTATACTATAAACTGCCCAGAAGTATGAAGAATAATTGTACCAAGTTTCGTTAAAATCCGTCGAGTAGTTTTTGTTTCTATAAGGAACATACAGACAGATAGACAGACAGACAGACAGACAGACAGACAGACAGACAAAAATTTTACTGATTGCATTTTTGGCATCAGTATCGATCACTAATCACCCCCTGATAGTTATTTTGAAAATATTTTTCATGTACAGAATTGACCTCTCTACAGATTTATTATAAGTATAGATTGCCACCAAGAATAGGATTTAGTGATTACATCTTTACTGTTACTAATATTATAAAGCTGAAGAGTTAGTTTGCTTGCTTGAATGCGTTAACTTCAAGAACTATTGGTCTGAAAAATTCTTTCAGTGTTAGATAGCAGGCTATATAACACTGACCATAAACGCGTGTGAAACAGAGAGCATAGCTTGTTATGCATATAACTACAGATTTATTTAAATTTAATAACTTCGGCCACCAAGATCTTCATCAAATTCAATTAATGCCTTCTAAGACGCCGACCCACCATGAGCGTATGCGTTGGGAATAAATCAAGTGCGATTAGAGTCTAGAACTAAGTCCAGTTGGACGTAAAGACAGCTGAACGGAACTTAGGACTTAGTAACATTTTGGATATTAAGTTAGTGGCATGTAAGATAGTTGGGTAACCTAAAACTGTCTATGTCAAACTAAGGACTGTTTGTGAAAGCTCTGATGCAGATAATACTCCGATAATTATAAGTTTAAAAACTGCAGTCTGATTAAAAGCCAGCTCTGAAAGGGACGAATGGAAATATCGCTAAAACTCCTCTTTTTCAAATTAAAATATAACGATTTGTATGTAAGTTCTTGACTTCGACTGGCCCGTTAGTCAAGTGGTTAGAGACCCTGGCCACGAAACTAAGAGTTGAGGATTCGAATCCCGCTAGGGGCAAATGTTTCGCGTGATGAACATGGTCATTAAAATTTGTACTCGAGTCATGGATGTGTAAAACGTATTTAGGTAAGTATGTCTATCCGGTCATTGAGTGTCCATAGCATAAGCATACGCAAGCTTAGTTTGGAACTAGGGAATTGGTGTGTCAGTCTAGAGAATTTATTTATTTATTATTTATTCTACTTATGTACTAGCTAATCAAAGGTAAACAGTTTTAACTACATACATTTTTCGTTTTACTAATAAGGACATCACACAAATACACACGTTTAAGCCAAGAAATAAGGTTTGAAGCCTTAGACATTGAAACACTAATTGTCTCAATATTAAGCATCTAGTAATAGACTTTTAATTACGAATATCGCTCCATCGATTGTACGCTCATATTTATTGTATATATATGCTTATATTACTCATTTCCATTACATGATTCCCCTTTTAATAAACGTATCATTTTACTGTATCTAATATCCATTAGTTTGGGACGGCACACGTATTATTATAATGTCATAAAGAAGCTCCACGGCTGAGTGATCTATCGTTTATGGGAATATTTTTGGTTGCTTTTTATTGTTTAGATGTGTGGAAATTTATATATATGTATAAAAGTTTATATAAAATACTTACAATTAAATTTTGTAAGCTATTATCATTTTAGCATCCATATAAAGCAATTACAATGCTATAAATAATACAAAATAGCAGATGTATGTAAAATTAATACATAGGTATAAGAAACTAGATTTTCTTTAAAATAAAATCACATAACGGAGCGTCGTCTTCCGTCTAACATCGTTGCTAGCATAGTGTCTACTCTCTCAACTTCTCTCATTCTTTCGTCCACGTTTGTCTCATTCATTAGCCGTATGCATTTACACCACCCACATGTATTAATCGATTAGTATGAAAAAGTAAATTTGCTTAAATGGATTAGTATTTTTTTTTATCTTTATCGATGTTTGCGGTGTGAGAGTATGTGGGTGTACATAAGTATGTATAAAATATTGTGAACTATATGTAGGCAAAATACACACTTATTTGCAGCTATACTGAGGCGAGCTTCCAATAATGGCTTGCCAATCGCAAAATGAGACGCAGATAGCATCACCATTAGGGGACAAATTAGCACACCTGTCCAGTACGAATGGGCTCGGCGGTTGATTCATCACGCGACGCTTCGATACAATTGGCTGTGATGAATGGAAAAATTGTCTGCCACTGTCATCAATCACACAAGTTTGTTGTGAACTATGAGGCGGCTTTGGGCTGACGATGCGACGGGTCGTAAGGCGACTGGGGTACGATTTTGGATATGGGCATTTTTAAGTTTCGTGGTCGATATAGAACGCTAGCAGATGAGCATTTTCTTGTCTATGACCGTCAGCGGTTTGACGCGGAGAATATTTTCTATGACTCGAAATCGCACAGCCATATTTCGATTCAGAAATATAAATACATATCACAAAGTTGAGTCAGGATAAATGGCACAATGTGGAAAAGTTGTGACAACTAGTTAGCCTGTCGCTTGCCCAATCATAAATCCAATACCCCATACCATTAGTCGCATGTTACGATATTATCTTCCTATCGTTATGTGCCGTGCTTAGACGGGGTCCACTTAGACCATGATCCAGGATTTAGCGGGTCTGGTAATAACATTGAAGCGACTGCCGATCTGACCTTCGTAACCCTAAGATAGGGGAACCAGAATTTTTTTGGATCATGGTTCCAATTCCAAAGTTGTTTGAATTTGCAGGTTTCATCACGATGTTTTCCTTTACCGTCAAGCTAGTGGTATAAATACGTACGTAGATTTGAAAAATCCAGAGGTACATGCCCGGGTTTGAACCCGCACTCCTCGGTTGAAAGGCGCGTGTCCTCGCCATTAAGCTGTGGTAGCTCTCACTCTCGCTTGTTACGATATGCTAAGCAAAAAATACATTTGGTACATTATTTTTAATTCCCAGACTGACTTAGGATACTATTTTATATCAAATGCAGTTTGTGCTTTAACACCACATCATTATAAAATGTTGAGTGTATAAAGTCAAGGATAGAACAGTTCAATCAACTTCAGTAGGCATGTTTGACCTGTCGCGATGTCGTCAAGTGTAAACAGCCCTAATATTCTTCGGCTAATGGCATTGTTATCGTGATAAGCGAAGGTTTTTAATCATCACAGCTGACATCCACTAAATTATGAGCCCTTTATTGGACGTCGAGGTGTGGCCGGGAGATACGTCAATTCGTGCGACTGTGGATGATTTATGTTTTAGACTCGTTAAAAATGGTTTGTTTTAAAAAGTCTTTTATTTTAATGGGACTGTGTATATTTGAATTTGATATTTCGTAAGTGCATATTTTGATGTAAGTTTATGAGAGTGTATATGATAATTTAAATATGTTCTTGTAAATTATTCGGATTTTGCGTGTTAGTCAAAGTACTTTGTTAGTCAAAGTAATTGTCTAACGATCGAATATTGGTCTCGGATCGCCGCTATCGAATTGATCAATCGACTATAATTAGCGTAATAAAATTTGGAGTAATGCAATGACATCTTAAAGTAAATGATAAGCTTTTTTCTGATGATAGATCGATCTCAGAAAGTGGGCAAACGAATTAATAATCACACTGAATAAAAACCAGCTTTCTTGTTATACATTAGTTACGAAACTTTATATACCTGAGTAGTATTGCAAGATAATATATTTATATCGTTATATATTTCATAACAGTTTATATTTAAAAGCTAAACGATAATTAATTGTTTAAGCTTGAGTAAATAAAACTTTTTTCTAAAGTCGAGTCTAAGTTATATACCTAACTAAGAATTAATTTATTTCATAACAAGATCAGACTCTAATACCTTCAAAGTTTCTCCCAAAAAATAAACTCGTTATCCATTTTCATATGGAAACTTCCCTTGCCAATATTCAAACTTGATACGCACATAAAAACTTCGTAGTGAAGCTCTCAACATCTCGTTACAAGGCATTTACTTTTCAAGTACAAGCGTTATGCTCATTTAAGCCCTCGTTAGCTCCTCGCCAGCATCTAGATACCTACTCCAGTAGAGACAGAAAACCGCACTTAAAATGCAAAATTAATTTCGAAATTCCGCCAAGTGGCGGCCATATTTGCAGTCCGATATAATTGAAGGAGGGTGTATGTAAAGTTGGCGTTTTATTTCATCCTTTGCTGGGACTTATTTGAGCTGAATGACCACTGTAGACGTTTGCTCAAGGCCTTGCGCTTGAGAGGCTGCGGGGTATATTCTCCAGACAAGCGATAAACATTGGTTCTTGTATTTCGCTGTGCACTTTTGGAGATTTGTTGTTCGAACAAAATGTAGTCATAATAATAATCTCCCCCTAACCGATATCGGTCACGGTGGACAATCTCAACAAGGATTAGCCATGTAGGAGATATGTGTGCGCAAACACAGGTGAAAGAAAACACAGAAACGTCAAAGTTCCCATAGTGGACGTTCCCCTCGGTAAGGTAATGAATGTGGTCGATATTTAATGGATGATATTGATAGCTTCTACCAAATGAATGACATAATAACATATTAGCGTGTATCTAAAACACCGTAGATCTGGTATAAAAAGGATCATGAATGTTGAAGAGGCGAGTAAGGTGTATAAGGATCGTGCCCTATGGCATTCGGTTCTCTCTTCCTACCCCGCTAGGGAAGTCACGTGATGTTTAGTAAGTTAGTTAGCATGTGCCTGATTATATAATTTTTTCCTTTGAGAAATACATTTAGCCATATGTACACAAAAAAAAATCTTATATGTTTAATTTATTGGTGCCAGCTGTCTACTAAAATGAGTTAATATTAAAGTCTTTACTAACAAAGTTTACTTATGTTCTGCTCCTAATTAATATATAAAAACCTGCAATTCTTAGTACAATCTTAGTCGACATAATACAATGAGTCTTAATAAAGTAACAGATCTATATAATAGTATTGACTATTGCGCTTTCTCACTACCACTGCGTCTACCTAGGACTCAGTAAACATCACCTCTAAATCTGCGCGATGCAGAATACCCCCCCGGCTGGGCGGAGGGGGTATTCTACGTCCTTTGCCGCTAATTATGCGCTGCGTCCACCAATGATTTCCCTCAGGGCCGAGTCCTATGCACTATTTTAATCATATACGGGTGAGATTGCATCCGAACAAATAACGCTATTCGGTTCTGTCGGATCATTGTGTAATTTGTCGCTGGTCTGCAATGTTTGGGTACAGTTTGCTTTCCCCTTTCCATTGAGATTGGCTTGTCTTAGCCTGTTTGGATTTGCGATGGCGATTTTTTTCGCAGATTATCGGGCTTGGTGGTGTTGTCTTGGCCATTTCTGTGAAGGGTTTTGGTTTTAATAGCAATAATAGTTTTAATAGCCTGGGGTAATTGTTTTATTTGGATATTATTTCGATTATATCAGAGTTTACCAAAAAAAAAAGCAAAGGTATGTTTTTTTTAATTTAATTAAAACTTCGACATAATTCATAAATTTTGAGTTACTCAAAGTTCAATAAATATTTAGATAACATAATTATGCAATTTTCATATATGAAATATCAAGTGTTAATCATATGAAATTTTCATTACACTTTATTTTGTAAACTTTAATATTATAACAGTTTACCAACCTAAAGATTAGGATTTTACATTAGTTGTGAATATAACACTGACAAAGAAAAATGTTGAGTACGTTTTTTCCCTCACAATAATACAATTGTTATTGTTTGCAATTGAAACCTAATCTCATTTTCCCTATTATTTTATAGTTTCCCTACAACGATCGTTAGGTGATCATGGGACCTCATTCGCTTGTTTCACCATATATCCGCAACAAACTCGTCGAGTTATGCTAAAATCTTCTTTAGCAAAGTTTCGTACCGCAGGTGTTTGCGGGTGAATCAATATACTTACTGATATCACAAGGATTTAATGTCATACTGAATGTGGCACTTCGGGTAATCTGTTATCATTCTTTCGCTGCCAGTGTCTTTGTTGTAGATTGGCTGAAAAGATCTTTGAATTGGATTAAACTTGATACGCCCCTTTTTATTATTTGTTAGCTTTATAATGCTTTTAGAAAGGCTTACGATAATTCCATACAAAGTAACTTGGTTCTATTAAAACTAAACCAATTAATAAGTAAGACGGATTAGAACAAATTTATTTGGAAATTGCAGGTATGCACTGTTTTATGTTATTTATAAGGCAATGGATACCTGCAATTTCCATAAAAAAATTTATTTCTCTTAGTTATCTAACTAGAGCTATGAAAATGTTTTGATAACTATTATATATATTTGTTATTTATTAGGAGCGGTAGCTCAATGGTAAGGACACGCGTCTCTTAACCGAGGAGTGCGGGTTGAAACCCGGGCCCGTACCTCTGGATTTTTCAAAATCTACATACGTATTTATACCACTAGCTCGACGGTGAGGTAAAACATCGTGATGAAATCTGCAAATTCAAATAACTTTGGATTTGTAACCATGATCCAAAAAAATTGTCTGGTTCCCCTATCTTAGGGTTACGAAGGTCAGATCGGCAGTCGCTTCAACGTTATTACCAGACTCGCTAAATCCTGGATCATGGTCTAAGCGGACCCCGTCTAAGCACGGGACATAATGCTAGGAAGATGATATTTGTTATTTATTGCAATATTTTCTTGTACTTAGTATAAAGCTTTGACTCCCTAAATAAATATAAAAGAAACACCATAAAAATAATATAAGCCACACCTAGTGGTTTTACCTCCACGTGTTTTCTGAAAGCCCTCGATCCTTCCCAAAATACTTTATAATATTTTTTCGAAGTTCCCCAAATAGATAAACTTCCAGGGTTTGGTATGTTTTTGTGGTAACACCGAAACTAATCTCGTCATCGGTTCGTATCGGAAACTTTGAGAAATACCTGTTTGTGTTGCTTTTTATCCACTATCGGGGCAGAAGCAAAGTTTGGTTGTTTAGTAACGTAGCTTGCGCATCAAATGTAATCAGAATAAAATTACTATAAAAATCAAGTATATTTGTTCGGCTTGAAAGGTTTTTCATATTCAATCAAGATAACCTAGTGCTTGTAATAAGAGATACATTCTAGAATTCGTTTAATAGCAAAAGCAATGTACGGTACCTTCCTTTCTTATGCATAAGAGTCCTATAACCTGGAAGGAATCTATTATGACCGAAATAAACATTACACCACAAAATAGCCAAAAAAAGTATAAAATTGCTGACCTAGTTAAACGCTTTCGCGAAAAAAATGTCTCGTTTTCATCAAAAAATTGTCCAACGTAATCAAATCCCTAATTATGATAATCTGAGGTGCATCCAGCATCTCCAAAAAGGCATCTCGCAAGGTAATAAAGAAGCGGCCCCAGCACAGCTCCCTGACTCAATCCGGCCCAGTCACGAACAGCGGTAATATTGCCATGAATATTAATGTGTGTCAGTTTATTTGCTTATTTATTAGCTGGGAGCCCGATAATAACGCAGCCATGATTATATTTGGGGTTCGCTGATGTAACTACGAGGTTATTGAGTTGAGCTAACGGATTATTAAAATGCCTAGGCTGGGATAATGTAATTTGAGAAGTGTTATGACGTGCTTGTTTGTTTGCAAGTGTTGTCATGTAGGTAGTAAATGTTACCATTGACTGCATTGCCTTTGATTTAGGTAGTTGAACAATTTATTTAAGCTGTGAGTACATTTATAGTGCTATATTAACTAATTTTATTAATAAATTAGCTTTGTTCCATAAAATCTCCAATTTCGATAAAAAAATTGAAAATAAAAATGTAAGTTACTATGAAAAAAATAAACTTTAGACCCATTTCGTGTTATTTCTGCACATAAAAAAAATTTAAAACTTTTTTTAAATTTGAGTTGATAAAACAAATCTTTCTGCTTAAAACTTTTTATCTTACCAATTTTTTCTTGCAAATCCAATCGCTTAATTCAATTGCGGCCATCATTCACATGCGTCACCCGATAAGATCCAGTGTAAATGCAAATCTGTTCCATCGAACTTAACATCTTGCTCCCTAAATATAAACGGGCATTATTTTACAAAGAAAAAAAGAGCTTGCCTCGAACACACTAACTACTATGTTTAAGCCGGCAAGTCTAGCCGGTATTGCGATGGCAAACCAACAGCTAAACTTTGCTCGCAAATTGACTCCACGTATTCGCTTAAGATGCAGTTTCTTTCATCCGAGCTCAGCTCTTGTGTTTTGGTGGAAGTTAATAGCCGGGGCGGATGTTTTGTGCACTTTAAAAATGTAAATATTCACGTATTTGATATCAATAAGAAGATATATTAAATTCTTCATCTAGCCCAACTTGAATTGGTTTTGGATAAGTATGGTTTATGGAGCTTGCTGCTTTTGAGACTGCCAACCCTTTTAGAGATTAAGTATATATATTTTTTTTTTCACCTCTGTCGTTGAAGGGAAAAGCAGTTGTGTAATTTTGGAATAATGTCTTTCACTAACATTCTATAGATCGCCACAACCCTTGAGTCAGCTTGATAAAATCATGTTGAAATAGAGTAGGTAATAGTAAATAGAAAATAATGCCATGCATAAAATTTTACTACATATAAACCTGCCTACTTGAGAACATGATTCATTGAATTTAAACATTGTCAGCTATAAGCATAATTGATAGTACCTATTAATCGATTTAACATTATTAGTTCTATAGTATTACATACTTAGCCAGCCATATCTGCTTAGACATTGCATTTGTAGGTTAATAGCAATCTGTGATTTATATCTATTAAGTATGTGTTGAGCATCCTTCGCCGTCACTTTGTCGTTAATTAGGTTATTAATATCACAGAGTAGTAGAGTAATAATATACTAAGTACAACAGAGGGTCACTGCCCATACTTGAAAAGTTACTGCTATAACTCGCGCAAGTACAGCGACAGTGGTGAATAATTGGAACTACAGCAAAGTTTAGTCTGTTTGTCAGGAATAATACAAGATTGCTCTACAAGCACATGTTAGTTGTTTCTAAGTAATAATGCGCCATCTGTGTAAAATTCATGGTTTTAAAACAAAGATTATTTTGGTTTGCTTATGACGAAAATATTTTATATTAATGTTTTTCACTAAATTTAATTAATTATCTAAGAAATGACGTAAATAACTTATTTTATGAAAAAAGCATTTTTTAAGTGAAATAAAAACGTTTTAATTCGCTTTCATCTCTCAATCACTCTAAATGATGCCTGTGGCGACATCTGTCTGTGTCAAGTCTATACGAATGTGACTGACCAGACCATAGATTTAGGATGTACAAAAAATCTAAATCTATGGACCAGACATGTTAATATGGTCCGCTACCGCTCCTCGCTAACATCCACGCATCAGGTCGTATTAAGAAATACGAAAACTAAGCAGAATGGCATTCTAAGGACCCGTGCATCGCAACTTTGTTTTGCATGAGTTTCTCGCTGTTCGTCGATTTAAGATTTTCGCCCGACGCGAAAGGATTAAATGTTTATCTCGTTTGTAGAAGTTGCACCGTTGCGCCGGGGCAGAAAAAGTTTCGTCTTAATACACGCTGGTTTAGTGCTACATTGTCCTCTTACGTGTCATTGAGGATTCTTGTTTGTTGTTGATTAAAAATATCGTATTTCGAGTGCACGAATCGAACCTTCTGTTTTCAAATAATGTAGGAGCCATTTAATTTGTAAGGATGTTGATTACAAATCAACTTTTTAGTATCGCTTGCCATTTCGACTAATTGAATGTAGTGACTGTTTCAATGATAATAAATCTTAAACAGTATGCCAACAATATACATTATACGTTACTATACTTGCACTTTGGGTGCAGATTTTGCGTCAAACCCTAAGGGTTTAAAGGTGATTTGCCTTGAGATGTATTTACCTCCGAGCTCAGTATTTTAGTTATGAGCTATAGTTTTATAGTATAAGCTATTTTATTTGGATCCAGACAAAATATGTCATTTTGTCTCGCATTTATTCATTTAAAGGTTGTAAACAATATATTCAAAGTATTGTATATAATACAAAATATCTGTATCTAAAATGTTGTACCGTGTTATTCTGGGACTTAAAAAGAATGCGCCAACCGTGTTCCTTGCCTACCGTGTCGTAAAAGGCGACTAATGTTATATTAGGTATGTGATTGTGTAGGCGACTAGCTAGCCACTTTTCACTTTTTCACAATTTTCCATCTAACCCAGCCCAGCTTTATTTACGGCAGAATTCGGTTAAAGAGGCTTGCTGCCTGACTCTGTCTTCCTCTTTTCCACTTCGGGGATCGCGGGTGTGATGTTTTATTGTAATATGTATTTTTCTCTAAGTCTTTCATTCACACTTCATTAAGTTCACCAGGCATCTTATTTATACGAGTCGAGACAACGGAAACAAGTTATCAGCGCTAATCCTTCCCACACAGAGCGCGCGCACACGCACGCGACATAAATTCGTTACAACTGATTACTAACTTCGAGAGAAGTTGTCATCGCGACCCACCTTCGCGCGGGCGAATTTCGGCGTTCCGTCTACGAGGTTGGAGGATGTAGGGGAACCTTGTTTTCATGTGTTCTAAGAACGACTTTTCTGATTTTTAGATTTAACTTTTAATTTGTGTAATGTATGTTTTCTATTAAATGGGAACAAAACTTCTTGCACAGCGTAAAATGCACACTGTTTTACGTATTTCTGTATACACCATTTGAATTTGGTTAATACTGACAAGCAAACTCATTTTCGTATTTATACTATACAATAAGATATATAAGGATTGATTTATACATTACATCTAAACTTCTATTAGAATTTTTAGGAAAGTATTAAAGATGATCCATAGTCTTAGGACGGCTTTTGATGGCTAAAAAAAAGTTTAAAGGACAGAGATTTTTGAATTAATGCATAATACGTAATATTCTACACTGTTTGTCCCCATGCACACCTTCTTGCAATTTTAATGGACATAATGAAAGATCTTTATTTTCGCCTTTTACTTAAGTGGTTTCCTAATTTAGTCTCGGCGACTATTTTAATTTATCATGTTAACAATATGCTCATCAAAGCGTAGAAGCCTCATGATGACATCACTGTTCACTCCAAACTACAGAATTGATGTAACATAAGCCGACTCGCTCTTACCCGCTTTTTTCATTGTTAACGTTATATCTCTTGTTGGGGATCAGAGTTCATGAGAGTCCGTACGCTGCGCTCCTTGTACGTGTTCCGAATAACCCCCTACCTAATATTCATCGCTTTAAAGCACCGGATGAGAGCGAGAGGGACGCTGCCATACAGCCGAAAGGGATGGAAGACGCAGCGAAACTCGTGACCTCTCAGCGGCTTCTGTTCGCAGAAATATGGACGGTAATAACATAAATCCATTCGGCATATAAAACACTAAACGCCCCACTGTCCCAGCCGTGGCCTCAGTAAAATATTAGTGCGTTTATGAAAATTGCACCCCAGTTAAGAAGTAAAGGTATGCCTAAGTGGCGGGAATTCTTTGCATTGCTCTCCGGCTATTTAGAGTGTAGAGTTTTTCGCGGCGTTGTTAAATGGATGCTGGATTTTTAATTGTTGAATTTTACATTGTAACGTATTTATGTGGTTCCGTGTACATCGTCACAGGATTTTTTTGGGTTTTCCGTGGGAACAATATATTTTTCCGCCGTAAATAGTAGCCCATGTTACTCTTTAGTTCGTGAACTATTTCTTTGGAGGAAGTCACATTTATCCGTTATTTTGGTGCACTGTTTAATAATGCAAATAAACAAACACATTTAAACACTTCTAAAGGTATGTAAGTATACCAAGAAAATTTTAAATAATTCATTTTATACTATATGATGCCCGCGGCTCCACCCGCGTGGCGGCTTAATTTTTTTAGACACCTTCAACAAATATAATTATATTTTAGCAAATGCCAATTTAGCCCCAGGAATCACTATCTATTGGTGAAAACTGCATGAAAATCCATGCAGTAGTTTTAGAGCTTATCGCGAACAGACGGACAAACAGACGAAGCGAATGACTGTATGTTTTTTAATATGTAGTGACAACATATTTCTTAGAACCTTAGGTATCCATTAACTAGCTAGTCGTTATCCATGTACTACCATCATAATAGGGTCATCATTCCCCAACCATACCTTACGAAACAATGTAAGTTTAACTATTAGGTGTCCATAAACCAAATTAGGGGCTAATATTGAAACATTTATCAGCCAATTAACATGTAGAACAAAATCGCTGTACTCAAACTTCTACATTGCCAATGCAAATTTTACCCAAAGCTGTAGTACCACGATTCAAATTCTCTTGGCGTTTTGTCTTATGGACTGCAAATTCTGGTTGTCGTAAACATCCTAACTCGTCCGTCTCATAAATAGTACCGCTGGGATATATTGGTTCAAGAGACAAGAGTATAGATATTTATATGCGCTTTCTATTAGTTTAAAGTCATTTGGAGATATTCTACATTTTACTTTAGCGTAATCCACCAGATTTTCTTTTTAAGATTCCATTTTCTATTTGCAGTGTTTAAGGATAAAATTTGACATACTGGTTTGTTTGTTAAGATCAGTTGTTCCAACTGTTTTAAAAATATAATTGCGCATATTGTTTAACTGCTCCATAATTGCGCCCAAGATAGCTTATAATGACTATGATCCTCCTTGCTTTAGGATTTTTATCAAGTTTTCCATTTTTGTTGTTTTAAATAAGACCTTATGAACTATAAAATATATATATATATATATATATATATACTCTAGTTTATGACGTTATTCGGTTCTCTAATTACATGTTCAAAGTAGAAATATTAATTCTTGAAATTGACAATAGTATGTTTACGATTAAGTTGAATCCGTCCAAACGAAGTCTTTTTCTTCAGCTGCATAATTGTTTTTTAATAAATAAGATTCGAAACAAAAGAAAATTTTGCTTCTTTTTATATTTGGACGCTGAGACACCAGCATGTCAAAATCCCCAGCTCGCGCCGCCTTTCACCTTGGGCAGAGCTAAAGGGAATCAATCACTGATTCCGTGTCCCCCGATCATTTACTTATTCAGATTTTATGTGGCACCCGCCGGGAAAGGTTTACGAGCTATCAGCGGCCGTTTGTCCCGTGTCCCGAATGCTGGGACGAGGGGTGATGACCTTCACTTGTTTACACCGAGCGAATTGAATATGTTGAGACCTGACGGTGGGCTTAACAAATTTTGGAAGACTGGTGTAGTGGAAAATGATTTTTTATAAAGCGTTCTCGCTTTTAAAAAATCAGTCAAAATTGGTAGAATGTAAAATTTTGCATGCGTTTTTTTTTTAATCGCAGGATGTTGCAATAGAATAAGGTTTACTGGTATTTATGCAATTGCTCCAAATTCATTGTGTACTTTATAACCTGTATTTACCTTTGTTGTTGGTCGTAAGCAAATTTAATCTAAATGTTATCAAAGATTTTGTGATTCCATTAGTAACTACAGAGCTACTACAATCTTTCGTATTATTATAATATTAAATTGAATGGACTTCCAAGGTCACATTTGTTTTTTCTAGTTGTCATTTCGTTTAATTTTATGTTATGCATAAAATTGTTTGAAAATCATTATTGCCAGCTAAAACGTCACAAGATTCGATATCTGTAAAAGGAAAATTTTTCTTCGCAGTACTATTTAAAGTCAAAGGACCTTCTTAAATTTAAATTAAACCTTATCATACTGCTATAGTTAACTCAGGTTTTGACAATGGTTATATAACAAAAATCTCCATTTGTGCAACAGACCCAACAGAAATCATTTCACTCGCAAAAATTATGAACGTTAATTTAATATCCCATAAAACCCGAAAGATTTATCGAGTCACCAAAAAATAAACAGAAAAGGTGATCATTAAGAGCCTGGCGCCTTCAGAACTCATCGTAAAACCGAACAAAATTTTCATTACACCGTGAAACAGCGTAATGATCGGACGACCGTTAAATGGCATTATCTGGAAACTTGGCGGGCATAATCTTATTTCTTGAATGCATAAAGAACTATAAACGTCAGATATCATCTAATTGAACTCCAAGTAATGGCGGAATAACATTAAAATGCCTAAGGTAACGATCGAAAAGCTCCTTTCTAGTGTAAAATATTTAAATTTAGCGGGAGGTTGGAATGTGAGGGCAACGGCGGAGTGGGGGGAGATGGTCTGATTAATTAAACTGGGCGCTTCGGAGTGTTTTTGAGACGAATCCGTTTGGATTTTTGGGCGTGAGTGAGGTTGGTGAACAAATGGTCGTGTTTTGTGCTGTCTTGTCGCGCCGTAAATAAACAGCGGGACTAATACTTCATTAATGAAATTGTTTATTAACTGTGTTGTCTGTCAATTTAACAGTAATTTAATTTAATTTGAAATAAATAAATTTGCCAAACTTGATACGCGCTGAATAACAGGACACAAGTCAAAGTTATATTATCTACTAGTAGTATGAAAATAGTTATTAGTCGAAATGCCAGAATGATCAATTTTAAAATCAAAGTTTCCGCTGTAGTCTTTTAAAAAGAGTCTGGTTAAGAAAGTCAATTTAATTTTCTAAGTCACATAAGTATTTAATTCTAATTCTCTTTAGACTTTTAAATAATCGCACCTAAAATCGCAGTAACATCTCACTCATTTTCTCACAACATTACAAAACTGATGCTCGAATATTTCCATTGCAAACCCCAGTGAAAAAGCCTTAATATTTGTCACAGGAAATCCCCTCTATTTGCCCTATAAGCAAACATCCGGGCAAAGGACAGTCTCATTGATTCCTCCGAAGGGTTACCCTTTGGTATTTGTATATCGACGGGACCGTAGTAAATAACGGGTATATTTAATATTTCCCCGACGACACAGTGTATGCATATTTAGAGCCCGTAGAATGTTTTCAATAAAGAAACGATTGGATTCAATACGGGACAATGAGAATAGATTTATGTTTAGTACAAGAAGAGTTCTAAATGTAGTAGTGTGGTTTAGATATACATATTAAAGCTGTAAGTGTTTTACAATAAAGCAATGTTCTAAAAGTTTTATATAATCCATCTCTTCCTTATTGTTCGTACATTTTTCTTTCATATAATCATCAGGAAAGATACTGTTAGTAAATTATGTCGTTTAAAACCTGCCACATTTAAATCCTATGAATATGTTATTAAGAGCTAATTATTCCCTGATCTAAGGATTATATAGATCATATTAAAGTCACTTATATATAAAGTCCTGTCACCAGACCTTCGTGACCAGACATAGGTATTATTTTATCGAATAACTAAGAATTGGGTGCTGTTTTTAACCATCTGAAAAATCCTGAGAAAAAAACCATTTTGATAGAGAAAAAAGCTCAGAGAAATCCAAAATATCCAGCGTCACAATTTGAAAATTTCTCCAGAAAATATTCGAGATAAAATCCGAAGTGGAGCGAAGGTAGTGTCCGTCCAGTACACCCCTGCCCTAGAGTTCGGAATTCATAACGCCGAAAATTTGTTTGGGATATGAAATTCCTAAGACGCCTTCTCAGTTTTCAAACAATTTGTGTTATTTCCAAGTCACCAATATTTGTTCGGTAATTTTGCGAAGACAGATATTGATACAATCTTGCACGTTTTATTTATTTTGTAGCTGATAGAAAAGATTGTTCTAATCATTAAGAAATATTTTGTATTATAAATATTGTCTATCAAATAATCGAATTTGTCATTTTCACGGAACAATTTTCAGATTTACTTCAGCTACTAGTAGTTTATCGAGCACGTATCAGTAAATACATATCTTTTGAAAGTTCCCTGATTGTAAGTTTTATGTTGACTTATCCATGACTATTATCATTATCCTAGTTTTATTCTTGGCTGAATGTGGTGTAATGTAATGTGTCCGGCTGCCCCTTTGACTCTGCCTACCCCTTCGGGAATTATGAGTGTGATGTTATTTATATATATAATGCTATAATGTTTAATTTATTTATATCTTTTAATAAGAAACGATTCAAGAAAAAACCTCAACAAAAGACTATCAATATATCCAGCACAGAAATTTTTAAATGATCAAAATTCAAGACCAATACCGAAAGATTAACTAAAACCAGTACAAATTCAATTAGAGAACTACTCCAAAAGATGATACATTGACTGATCGTGAAAAGGGTCTTTACACATTATCCCCTCCCCCCACTGTGACCACACCGACAGTGTAGCCACAGCACTACGCCCTAAATCATCCAGGCTGCAGTGTGAAAAATGTTCGCGCCCGATACAATTTGCGAAGGTTGACAAAACGCTCGTGATTTATAAGGGGATGTGCTCAGCCGGATAATGCCGCATCCACGTACCTGGATGTGGGCCATCCCGATTCTGCTGTCTATACATCTGTTGTGTTATATTATGTTGTTGTTAATATTTGTATTTATTATATGTAAAGACTCTTTGTTAGTGAAATCGCAGACGATCTCAAGTAATATTAAAATGTTTAATTTCATTGTTAGGCTTTTTGTATGTTTCCATAATATATTTACTTTTTTATTATCTATTATCTATTACCTCGTAGCTAATAGTATGGACATCGAATAGTTACCTATAATTTTTTATGCCACTTGAGTATTTTCATCACCCAAAATGAAAACATGCCTACGGTGAAATTGTTTCAATCCATTTTAATCATGAATTATCGATAAACTAGTTTTCTAAAAGCAGATAAGATCTAAAATTCCAAATACGTGCCAAAGTCCCAAAAATAAATTCTCCCTTAATTTTAGGAAGATAACATTCTTTTGCCGAAATACATTTCAAATTCTTTCTCGATTGGACAGCCTCACAAACAGGAGTTCAAATTTAAAATATGTATTATGTTAAGTGATTCATATAAAATGTACCGACGCACTATGCAAAGCCCTCGAAAGCCTCAATAAACCTCTTCAACTTTCACGGTGGCTACTTTAACTGAGGTGCACTCACTGAATAATTTACACTCGTGTCCTCTCCTTGAAGCAGGAATGGCAAACCTTTTGCACATGTATCATAGTTGGCACATACAACAATAAAGAATTAAAGCTCACAAAATTATCAATATTAATAATTGATATGATTGACCTCCTTGATATTTCAAAAATCAATAATATCATTGTTATCTCAGAACTTTGACAAGGCTGCTTAAAAAATTCCTCATATATTCAAGTACTACATTTCACTTCAATTCGGCGTCCGATCAGACCGTAAGGTCATGTTCTTTAAATCAATTTTGTACTATGACGCCACTAAGTCTAAGCACTAGTTACAGCTGAATGAACCAGCTCAACACGATAAAGTAGCATTTTTATACTAGAAAGTACTATTTATCCTTTTCCGTTACCATACACCACCACTTTATGAAATTAAATTTAGATTGCCTAAGTAAATCAATTGAAATATTAATTTGTTTACTAAACACACACAGTATGTTTTCAACCAAAAGGCACTAACTTATTAACAACTAACCTACAGGGTATCGTAAAGATTGATTAATAACAAATGATGATTAATTAATTGTTTAAGCAATTTCGTACCGAAAATACGCTTAACACCAGAATAAGTCCGAACAGTCGAACACAATTTATGTTCCCGACCGTCGAAGGATTAAAATATTATAACTGCTGAGGTGTGGCCGCTACAATTTTTATTTATGGCCCCAACAATTGTTTGGCTCCCACAATTTTTTAAACGAGGTGATTTGTTGCTTTGTGGAAAATATTGGACGGGACGACATAGTTTTTCACGTGGCTTTCCCTGTAGTTTCTATAGATCGTTTAAAATTGTTCAGACTTTAACAACTTCAAAGTAACTGAAATATGGTACACATGAATACTGATGTAACTGTATGGGTGTGTGTGCAAGTTGGATCAATACCTGCATGTGTATTAAATTAGGTAAGAACTAAGAAAATGTATCCCAATATGACAAAAAATTTAGCTTTTTGCTAATCATTAACACTATATAAGGAGAATACACGACGCTATATAAATTAATAGTAAAAATGACAACGTTTTCATCACAACAAAAACGACAGACTAATGTCAAAATGCATTTTTTTTAACATGACGATATTTTTATACCGTTTTGTACCGTTGGGTTAATATCCGAGAAAGCCTTTTCTTAATATAGATTTTAGACTTACGCCCAGTCTAAAGTCTCTATTTAAAAAACAACTACTTAATTTTAACTGATTTATTAATAAAAGTATTAATAAAAGGCACGTTAGTCCTTCACTAGAGCGGTGGTAGCTCAATGGTAAGGACACGCGACTCTTAACCGAGGAGTGCGGGTTCAAACCCGGGCATGTACCTCTAGATTTTAAAAAATCTATGTACATATTTATACCACTAGCTCGACGGTGAGGGAAAACATCGTGATGAAACCTGCAAATTCAAACAACTTTGGATTTGTAACCATGATCCAAAAATTGTCTGGTTCCCCTATCTTAGGGTTACGAAGGTCAGATCGGCAG
Source organism: Glyphodes perspectalis (assembly GCA_951394215.1). Taxonomy (NCBI): domain Eukaryota; kingdom Metazoa; phylum Arthropoda; class Insecta; order Lepidoptera; family Crambidae; genus Glyphodes; species Glyphodes perspectalis. Next base: position 15,760,529 of record OX596208.1, on the reverse strand, counting down.
TCGCTTCAATGTGATTACCAGACTCGCTAAATCCTGGATCATGGTCTAAGCGGACCCCGTCTAAGCACGGGACATAACGCTAGGGAGATGACGTTAGTCCTTCACTCTAGTCTATGGCAATATTCGCACATTTCTCCCAGGAATACTATAATTAACAAACATAATCCTACTTATATCAACTCAAATAACAGCTGGATACACCTACAGGGTGATTCGCAAAGGTGTGCCCGGCCGGCCGCTCGCTTTAATCTAAAGTTATGATTTATTTGCTGAAGTGTAGTTATTAATGTTATTCTAACAGGAAAAGTTTCGGATTCGCCGACTGAGGCGAACAATTTTTAGCTGTGTTGACGACATGACCTTCGATGTTTGCGGTGTGGGGTGACTGTGTTTTGGTTTTGTGTGTATGTACTAGCGGACGCCTGCGACTTTGTTCGCGAAGATATTTAGCCTATAGCTTTACTATAATAAGGGGTTAACTCTGATAAGTACCTAAGTCTTGAGATTAGTGTGAGTGTGAGTGTAATGAGAGTTGTACAAATACACTCTTCCTATTTAAAAGATATGTGAATAAATATACATATATATTTTTTATTTTTGATATTTTTTAAGTATTAAGTATTAGTGTTAACTTTTACTAAGATATGATAAGCGTAACACTACTTTTATTTTGCAAAAAAGTTAAGGTTTTTTCAGAAAAATTAAAAAAAAAAAGATAAAAAAGAATATCTTATACAGCATCAAACCGGATAATTAAGCAAGAAGACATATGGAAGGTCTTCTCTTTGAAAAGTCAACAATTAAATTAATCACAAAATTATGAATGAATTAAAACTTGACGTGCGTTCATTCATTATTTCGAACCAAGATACAGCCAAAACTCGTCAACCTTCTTTATTCACACAGCAAAATGAAAAGCGCCCTAAATCACGAAAAACACGGCCCCTAATTTGAAAAACAACGCAAATCGATTTAAAACCAGCACCTGGCCTGATCGGGATGCGGGGCACGCGACTTATTTCACGTCAAAGTTGAAATTAATTCACAACACCACGCTTGGCCGTGAGACGACGGAGTTTGGTTTTACACGGGACTAAATTTCGGAAGGAGCCGCTGCGGTTGTAAAAAATATTTAAATTTAATTTAAAAAAAAAATGTTTCTTGCTTAAAGTGAGTTTATATTGGTAAACGGAAACAAAGTGAGATGAACGGAAAAAAAAACGGATGTCAGATAGCTAGCCACAGTCAGTATTTTTTTTTATATATGTATTCCAAATATCAGTCTAATCGGAAAGGGTTCAAATACCTATACCTTGAAAAGTTTGACTTAAATATAATCAAGTTCATTACAACCTTATAAGGTACCCCGGAAAAGGTGGTCAAAGTTTTTATTAAAGTGGCCAACAAAACCTTTTTTTTTATTATTTAACAATTGTCTCAAAAAAGTTAACAAACAATATTGCACTTGTGAGGCTTGTACTTGTGAAGATTTTGTCCGGTATCAGCGTCGCGTTTATAAATTTTTAATAAAGTAAAACTGAAGTCATGTTTATTACTTTTTTAATAGAAAGTCACCCCAAATTTTAAAATCGCCTTAATACATACATATTTTATAATTTAATATACACCTATAAGGAAGAGTAAACCAAATTTTAAGTGTTTTAAATATAATTTAAATAATAGAATGGGTCGATATATTATTTAAATGGAATATATTTTACTTTGTAATATTGAGATGAGTAATCGTGTACCGTTCCTCAATACTACGAACATGATAAGAAATTAGAATACGTTAAGACCGGCATCTAATTCCAAATTCGTGAATTATACAAAATTGTATTCATTAATGGACAATTCACGAAAACTACAACAAAAAATATCAAGTAAAATATACATATAAATTAAATAATAAAAATATATTAAGCAGTTTTAAACGGATAAGTTCATCAGTGCACCAAATTTCACTGCTATTTAGTTTTGTGTAAATTTCGTGATTTGTGGAAAAAGTTCCCATAATTAATTAAAGTGGCACGTGACTTATTTTAAGTCGCAAGTTGAAATAAATTGTGAATTTAACACTGTGCCCCCGTAATTTGTTACTATACGGGACTATATTTTGCACAGAACCGCAGGAGCTTTATGATTGTAAAAAGGTATTGTTGTTTTATAAAAGTAAATTAAAACTTATATTTCTTTGTAATGGCAATGATTCTGTCATGTTTCACATTTATAGGTTTATACGTTTATATAACGTTAACTATAAATGCGGGTGAAACCGCGGACACAGCTAGTTATATATAGTTATTTATATTTCACATCATCATCAATGAAATCAAATTGTTATTGTATTAACAGTTGCACCATACACACCAACATATCGGCTATGCCCGAAGTCCAAAAAACAACAAGCTTTTGAAACCATACTCAGCCAAAAATAAAGTTTTTTATGGCTAGTTGATTTTTGGGAAGGTAGTCAGAGATTCGTTGGATCAGTATCTTTTTCATCACCACTTACATAAGCACGACTCCGATCAGCCGCCGGGTCCGCTCCGAACGGCGCGGTCGCAATAAAGACGCTTTGTTTCGCCGAGCGCTTCGCAGACAGTTAATAAGACATTCCTCGTCGAAACTGCGGGTAATGAGCAGCGCTCGTCGCGACTCGTGACTTCACCCGGAGTTTTAAATAGCCCTGTTTGGGAGTCTGGGAGTTGATGAACAGGTATTTCTTTTGCGCCTTCACTCTTTGAGGGCCTACGATGCCAGCGGTTCTAGGTTTAGTGCAGTTGAGTATATGCTCTGTTTGAGGAAGACGATGGCTCTTAAGTTTCACTGAAGTTGGACTATGCATGCACTTTTAGGGATTTCGTATCGAATGACAATTTTTTTTCGATACTAAATTAATAATAACGATCTCATCATGACAGGCCCGTTGGTCGAGTGGTCAGACACCCTGGCCACGAAACCAAGGGTCGCGGGTTCGAATCCCGCTAGGGGCAAATGTTTCGTGTGATGAACATGGACATTTGTACTCGAGTCATGGGTGTTTATCAACGTATTTAAGTATGTCTATCCGTTTACCTAGTATCCATAGCACAAGCTTAAAAGCTTAGTTTGGAACTAGGGAATTGGTGTGGTAGTCTGGGGAATTTATCTCGATCGATCTTAAAGTCATTTGATGTATTGAAACAACACTGTTGAAAATGCAGGATTTACATATGACGGCTAATGAAATTGAATTTTTATTGTATAGACAATTCGAATAAAGTCGAAACATATATTTGTTTACGAAAAATCAGCCAGGAAACATGAAAAACACAAGTGTTTGCGTCCGAAACATAAACAGGGAAAATCAATTTGACAACCGCTAAAGAGTAAGTCACGATTAAGTTCAACGAGGCAACTCGAGCTTAGCTGCTTTTTATAAGTAAGCAAGGTACGGCGACAGACGAAAGAACGACTGAGCGAAACCAATAGAGTTCCAATGGGGCATACGTTGATTTATTTGTGGTCTCCTATATTTACGACGAGGTCTCTTGAAGGACAGCCGGCCCACGGCAAATGGCACCTTGCAATGCAGAATTAAGGTTCACTTTGAACTAAGCACCATTGATTGAATAGAGGCTGGAAATAGGTACAGTCAAAGAAGAAAATATTTATGCTACTCAGAACTTTAAGTCTGTGGGATAAGGTCGAACGCCGTCCTAATTATTTCCTTTAACATCTACATTTCTAATTCAGCTGTGGAAATCTGAATAGTTGTAATGTTTGTCGTTGTATAGCTTGGAATATTACAAGGAATCAATCGGCTTAAGACACGGCAACAATCCGTAGACCGAACTTGTATAGATTTCGATCTGGGTCCATTAAAACTTCATGTTCAAACAAGTGACAAGCAACTTGTCACATTATATTGTCCGTTGGGTATTGGGCTATAGTCCTTGTAATCCTTGATTGTGTCTAGTTGTTATCAGATACTTGTCGTTGATAATATTCCTAGGGGATAGATATGTTTATTTTATTTTTGTTGCTTCAGTGATAAAAATGTTTGATACCAAACCAATAGTTTGTTCAAAAAATATTTAAGAAGCATGTATGCAGTCTCTTCAGAATAAAAAAGGAAGACTGTTGAAACAAAACTAGTGTTGAAACATGTTTAAACCTACCTATTGGTACTGACTGCCCGTTGGTCGAGTGATCAGAGATCCTGGCCACGAAACCGAGGGTCGCGGGTTCGAATCCCGCTAGGGGCAAATGTTTTGTGTGATGAACATGGACATTTGTACTTGAGTCATAGATATTTATAAATATATTTAAGTATATCTATCCGTTCACGTAGTATCCATAGCAGAAGCACAAGCTTAGTTTGGGACTAGGGAATTGGTTTGTCAGTCTGGAGAATTTATTTATTTATATACCTAAACCTATCCTATTGATAATGGTGAAGCAATAACTTCCTTCAAAAAGGAAATTCTAAAATAAAATAAAAAATCTATTCACCAGGTTATACTATTGAATTGTGTAACACTTATGACACCAGATCCAGGATATAATTTGTCACAATGTCAAAGAAAGAACAAATTAAACAGCAAAAGAGACAAAAACTAGTCTCCCGACTCCAGCGTTAACAAAGCGTCACCCCCAACTAAAAACGAATCAAGATACACAGGAGCTTGATCTTATCGGCCATAACTTCATCGGCGGTAAACAGGCGTATCCGTCTAAATTGTGTTTGCTCGCACGCACGCCGTGCGCAGGCGCCTCCTCGCGGGATTAACCCGTGGCCAGGTTTGTTCTTGTTATTAGCGAGCCGTGAGAATTGTTGTGTCATGGAGCAGCTAGATTGCTTTTAGATGGACTCATTCGTTGGGCCTATATGCTTTAGAGGCGAGAAGCGTGGAGTACCATGTGGATGTGCTGGGAATTTAGTAATCATATGCATCGCTTGGTATATTTAATTTGGGCTTCATGTCATACGCTATTAGTTTATGTGGTCGCAGTTCTATCTATGCAATTGGATAGAGTTCAATCTTTGTATCTAGATTTGGTTAGAAGGGTCTGGGTAATTATGGTACCTTCATTGGTTCTGATTCCAATAGCAAAAGTACTTATAGTACTAGTAACGCCTTGGATTCCAAATCATGAGTAACATTGGTATAGCGAAATCCATATCTGGAATTACCATTTAAAAACTTCAACAATGGTCTGATGACGCTATAATATCTATACTTACTATAAAAAAATATAGAAAATAAATGACTATGTCAAACGTCACCTCCATTACACTGATAAGAACGCAAAGCTTATCTTTCGATAGTGATCCTGCCCCATGCGCCAAGAGTTGTGGGTCCCCACCCAGGACAAACATTCGTGTGATGAATACCTGTGTTTGTTCTCTGTCTGGGTGTTAATAAAATTGTCGATGTTGATATCCGTAACACAAGTACTTAAGCTACTTAGCTCGGAGACAGACGACATCACATACATTGATCTGATATAATTCTTCCAAAAATATCCGTGTACAAAAGAAACCACTGTAGTCCTTCCTTGCATCCTGCCATAAATATAAATACAAAGTGCACTCCAAAAGCCCACTTGAACATCAAACAGTAATTACATAATCTAATTTCCCTAATTGCTGTTACGACATGTAATAACGGTAAACACAGGCTCATACAACAAAAGGCGAAGAAAAAAAGGATCCGTTATTTATGAAAACGGAGAGGCTCTGTTTTCTTTTAAGTGCAAAAGTTTTTGTTCTAAATTTCGCGAAAGCAAATTGTTGTGTTTCGGTGCTGTGTTTCAGTCCGCGCGGCGAGTTGCCTCTCTGTTCTGTGTTAATTCGCTTTTTATATGTTTTTGAAAGTTGGTCTTCTTGTATTTATTTGTTGGTTATGTGTAATTATTGTAGGTGAATCATTTTAGTTAAATTAACTCCGATGCGGTTGTAGTTTTATTTACATTTAAATCTCGAAAACATTTTGCCAAATAGTTACACTGACTATCATTATTTTGTGTCCATATTCACGACCATATATTTTTTTAATGAATATTACCAGGAAGGTCATAATTGACACAGCTGTGATTAGACAAAACACGCAAACTGGTTAGACACTATTTTCTTCATTTCTAGATAATTAAAAACTTCTCGATTATTAAAAAATAAAAATACAAGTTTTTCGTAAAAAAATTTTACTTCTTCTATGAATTATTATTCGTATGCAACTTTTTTATCTTTTTTTCCTCTACATATCGTAGTTTTAATTTATCAACCACATAATTATTTAAATTCCACTTTTTGCATAGCTAACCACTGGATAGATTAACTCGGTGTCAAGGATTTTACGACGAGGCTTACTTTAACGACTGCAATCTTGCGAAACCCGGAAACAACAGGTTTACGTGCCCTTCGGAACACGGAGGCGTCAGCGATGTTTTAATTTGGGTCACCCATCCATCTATGAACTGTGTCAAGTAGCTTAGATACTCGCTTAATATAGGAAACTGCGATTTTTACAACAGACTAACTGCAACTTTTATGGAAACTGAACCTCTTGATGGAGGACATGTAGCATTGTTACGCAGTATATTGAGAGTTTCATAAATATAACACGTGAGTACAAGTTTCCGTGGAGACTATTTAATTGTGGTTATAATTTTAAGACCTTATTACGTCAAAGCAAGTTCTCCTCGCGACAAATCACTTATAATTTGATGCACATCCCAAGGGGGGATATTCAATAAATTTATATATACGTGGCTTCACAGAATGACTGTTTACAAATATCCAGTAAATAAGTATAATAAACGGGTCTAATAAGGGTTTCCAATAAACTACTTTTCACCCAATCACTCGTCGTTTAAGCATCCTTGGATGGAGTCTGGCTGTATCTAAGGTTATTTTGCCCCATGCGCCAAGAGTTGTGGGTTCAAACCCCACAGGACAAACATTCGTATGATGAATACTTGTGTTTGTTCTGTGTCTGGGTGTTAATATCAAATATTTAAGTATATATTTGTAATACCACTGTTGTTTCTGATATCCGTAACACAAGTGCTTAGGCTACTTACTTCGGAGTCAAATCAATGTATGTGATGTAGTCTGATATTTATTTATTTATTTGCTGATTTATTTATACAATGCTAGTTAAGCTTGCAATATCGTTATTATCACCCCACAAAATGATTTGCTCTTAAAACCGATAACAGATGAATTACTTTCAATGCGTTAAAAAAGTTCACTGTAAACAGAATATTTGGTGAGACAAACGCAGAACCTCCATTTGCGCGGTCGGGTAGAAGCGAATAGCCGTTTCTCAAAGTGTAATACACTTACGGTCCGGCTCTATTTTAATATGTTCTGCTAAACGCGAGAGAAGTGGGCGGGGCGCGTATTGGCTATGTCTGTACCAGATTACCAGTCGTAATAAAATTGAAATAGCATAAAAGAGAAGAATAGCGCATATATACATACATACTGGCTCGATGGCGCATTCGGTAGTGACCCTGCCCCATGCACCAAGAGTTGTGGGTCCGATCCCCCACCCAGAACAAACATTCGTGTGATGAATACTTGTGTTTATTCTGTGTCTGGGTGTTTATATCCAATATTTAAGTATAAATATGTAATACCACTGATTCTGATATCCGTAACACAAGTTTTTAAGCTACTTAGGTACCACGGAGTCAGATCAATGTATGTGATGTAGTCTGATATTTATTTATTATTTATTTATTTATACATTACATCACGCCCATAATCCCCGAAGGAGTAGTCAGAGTCAAAGAGGCAGCAGCCCCCTGTAACCACATTCTGACCACAAATAAGAATAGCGCATTTATTAATAACCTAAGTTACTATGAAGCTTAATATTATCAGTGCATGTAGTTAAACCGGTTGTGAACATTACTTATTTAGTTCTTAAAATGTATTACAAAAAGCTTTTCTCATAAAAATAATCGTGATCTTTTTTTTTTTTTTAATACCCGACTACTTCACATACATTGATCTGACTCTGAGGTAAGTAGCTTAAGCACTTGTGTTACGGATATCAGAAACAACAGTGGTATTACAAATATATACTTAAATATTGGATATTAACACCCAGACACAGAACAAACTCAAGTATTCATCATACAAATGTTTGTCCTGGGTGTGAATCGAACCCACAACTCTTGGCGCATGGGGCAGGGTCACTACCGAATGCGCCATCGAGCCAGTCAATCTTTTTAATTAAATAAAATTTTCCAGACTGACACACCAATTCCCTAGTTCCAAACTAAGCTTATACTTGTGCTATGGATACTAGGTGAACGGATAATCTATATTGTCTCTTTCTGCATAGTCGAAAAGAAAGTACTAAGACTAAAGAGCTGTCAAAAGAGTCTGTCTACAAAATTTACTTATCATAATTTTAAGCTTAACAAAAACTCAGACAGGCCCATGGTCGAGTGGTCAGAGACCCTGGCTATATAACCAAGGGTCGCGGGTTCCAATCCCGTTAGGGGCAAATGTTTCGTGTGATTAACATGGGCATTTGTACTCGAGTCATGGATGTTTATAAACGTATTTAAGTATGTCTTTCCGTTCACCTAGTATCCATAGCACAAGCATAAGCTTAGTTTGGGACTAGAGAATTGGTATGTCAGCCTAGAGAATTAAATTTATTTATTTAGTACTACACAATGTATGTTCATCACTCAAACCTGAAGAACAAAATACACACCGCTCCAGAACTAATCCCTTGGCGCCGCCACTTCGCGAACAACAGTGTTACGAAAACCGCGTTTGGGACGCGATCGCCGTTCGATACATACTTCATGAAATATTTATTGTGTTCCGAGAGACGATAAAGATTCATACAGTGTGGAATTACAGCCGGCTGCTGAGCGAACTGTTGTTTATATTGTATTTAGGTATTTTTTTAAACTGTGTTATCTGTTTGGTGCAGTGGGAATACTGGATAGGAGGAATATGGGATTTTTAGGAGTCTATGTTTCATGGTTATGCTGTGTCACCACAGCATCATCGATAATACCATACTAGATATGGTCATTTTCTTGAAATTTTGAGGTGGCGAAAGTCAGAACATTCTAACTTTTGACTCATACAGGCCTTCATTTGAACAACCAGACCAACGATACCTTTTTGACTTCATTCATCTATTCTCTATAAAGACTAATGCCTTTATAGAGGCTGATGAAGACTAAGACAGCCGTTAGGAAGTTCAGCATTTCCGATCTGGATGGACAAGTCGATAAAAAATCAGTTAAAACATATTCATTACTTACTTTATGCTAATCGGAAATGAGTAGAATTTGAACTAAATTTATGCCTAGAAGGCACTTGCTTAAATTGTACCGCTAATTAACCCTGAAAAGCCAATACCAATGCTAGTTCCATTCACGTATCAATTAATAGTATTTATGTACATATTATATAGCACCTATTATATATAGTTATGTGATGTCGTCTGATACGGCATCACATAAATTGATCTGATAACAAAGTAAGTAGCTTAAGCACTTGTGCCTATTACCTATTGAAATCAGAATCAACAACCACAAGCTTCTAGATATCTGACAAATATCTATTTCATCAGGAACGATTCATTCCGCTGCGGGGAACCCACACCTCAAGCTTTCAACGCGAAATCTGGGCCATTCCATCAACGAGACTGTCGATTTAAAGTCGTGATTCATCGATCGTGTTTCTTGATTGCTTGGGACATCATCTTACGTTCATCAATCGGCTGCCTGGGTTTGAACTCACATACATATGAGCTGCATTTCCTGCCGCCACTTTAATGATATCAGTACTGACAAATAGTACCTGGTCAGTTCCAACTAACTTTACGTAGTCAGGGAGAAGCACCACATGCCACGGTCCTTACATATCTTATTGCCGTCCACAACTTTTCCATACACGTCCTACAGTTATTCCCAACTTAATCAATTTCTCACGAAACAAAATACAAATGACGTCATCTCCCCACCAGACGGCACGTTCAAATGCTCCGCACACACCATTACTCATGCTCATAACCTAAGCTACTGCGAGCCAATAGACGCATGCACACCAAACAGCATACCGCCCACTGACTCATTTAAAGCGGTATTGTTTGAAATAATTGCTTATGATTTATTTGCGCTCAACCATTTCAATATATCACCGCCGGTGGGATCTTAATTCTTGGGACCCAGTCAGTATCCTTTATTGGGGTGTAATTGATAAAATGTAGCGAATGCTGATAGTATGAGCTGAAATATGCTAAAAATACTTGTAAAGCTTTACTGTAAAAATATATATAAAAAACTTTAAGTTTCAGGTTATTGGAACACATCTGATGTCTTTTATAATTTTTATCTTCCTTGGAGTAACATATATTTTGAACATACTAAACAGAGCGTCGCGGCGTAGATTTGGATCTAGGCCGTCATAGTCGAACTCATGTTGAAATTTGCTTATTATTTATACGCTGTGAACAAAGTAGATTAAATTACTTAACTTTAGGGTTATGTAGCTATGTCTAGATAACTAAGTAATATACCTGAAATTGTAAATATTTCTTGTAATTTTGACTTTTATTGTTACAGGTGAGTTAATATGTCAACTATACGCAACACTGATAAACTGACAACATTCTGTAAGTTTGCAATGGTTCCAAAAAAACACATTATCAATTTGTTTTCTAAACTTTTATCCAATATTGGTCGGTAGGATCGAGAGCTGGAAATAGCCAGAACCTTGTAAAAATCAAAAACATCACATATTCTGACGATCTCAATCCAAAGGTATAAACTTTCCGACAGGCCCGTTGGTCGAGTGGTCAAAGACCCTGGCCACGAAAACCAGGTTCGCGGGTTCGAATCCCACTAGGGGCAAATGGTTCGTGTGATGAACATGGACATTTGTACTCGAGTCTTGGACGTTTATTAACGTATTTAAGTATGTCTATCCGTGCACCTAGTATCCGTAGCACAAGCTTATAGCTTAGTTTGGAACTAGGAAATTGGTGTGTCAGTCCGAAGAATTTATTTATTATTACTAATTATATAAGTACTTGTGTAATAATAGCAAACAATACCAACAATACCATATTGATATGAACATAGCTACCAATACCAAAAACACCATCGTCTCTCGTAAAAAAACTCTTCTACACTGAGTTTACCTCTTCAGTTCATCACTTAAACCACAGCACAAGGTTTCAAGCAAATGCTTATTTATGTTCGAGCTACAATGAACTTGTCCCGGTCTCAATTCGTTTCGCAGCATTAGACGGTACGTCGCATTGTCCCACACAATGCTGCATTCTACCTCGAGTTTTAAATAGGCTTTCGATGATCGGCCCTTAAAGGTATGGAGCTATTGATAAAGGATTTGTTTACTATTGGACCCTGAATTCATATGGCTTTAACATTTCTTTTATGTGGCTTATTATTGGCATTTAAATGTTTTCAGTAATCAACTACACAAAGCATTTTTTTTTAACTTTGATTAATGATGACTTGATGAGTTATATCTTGTTGTAGTCAAGATCAACAAGTTTGCATGTTTTACAAACTCGCTTTTGCGAGATTTGAACTTTTCAAAAACTAATTACATTTAGAAACTGAATTTTTTTGTGCAGCGTTATATTTTGTACGAAGTTGGAGTAATCTTTAAATACTCAAATACTCGCAAAAAATAAAAGACTCGTTTAATAGAATCTGATTATAACAATAAAGCGACTGTCATTTCATTGTTTTGATTCTTAGACAATAATGCGAGGCCAATTGGATTACCTATGCTTACAAATACATAAAATAATCTGAAGTTTTATTCATTATCTATTAGGTATACATCAGTAATTTTATTTTTATTTATTGGTATACCAACAACTTATGCACTTAACTTAAAAACTAAGTACTAAGTTAATATAGGTATGAATAGAATTAAACTAATAAAAAGTAAACAGTTTTTACAACGAAACAGTAAAAATAAAAATCCAAAAGAAAAAAAATCCAAAAATTCATACCGCTTTTAGAACGTCCTTGCGACAAGTTTCCAGAGAGACATGATTGACATCGGTAATATGATTTTAATATTTTTTATTATTAATGTAGTCATATATTTCTAGTTCAGAATGAAATTATTGAACTTACTAGCTTTCTCCATGAGTATGAGCCGCCATGCGTATCCACTTAGTAAATAGTATAACTTCTCATAGTACATTATATTATAACCTAAAAACTTTAGCTTGTTCCAGAACTTCTGTAGTTGAAAAAATATTGTTCAAGTAACGAATATTGAACTTATACATTTCTATATAATGGCTCGAATACAAGTCTTACTTGATATAACTTCACTTGAACTGCGTACTCTATCGAATACAAAATATATTTTTCTTTTTTACGCAGTAATCCTTACTTGCCCAGGCGAATCTAATAATATAGAGTTTTCAAGAGCTATCGATATTAGTTATGTAACAATGAATCAGTGAATCTATTTTGCAGAGCTTTATTTCAAAGAATAGAGTTTTAAGAATAGAGACTTTAGTTAAAAATAATATAAATAATTGTATAAATGCAGCCAAAAATTGTAGCCTTTTTTATAAATATACATAATTAGCTTCTGCCCGCGGCTTGGCTCGCGTGGTACATCTATGAAACATAGATTATATGTTATTCTAATGTATAAGCTATACCATTGCAATGTTTCATTAAAATCCATGCAGTAGTTTTTGCGTGAAAGAGTAACAAATATACACATATACATCCACACATCCATCCATCCATCCATACTAACTTTCGCGTTTATAATATAAGTATCATAGATAGATTAACTTGATCACATTGAAATGTTCTAGATCCCCTATGTGTGACAAGTTAATCATTACATTTACATTACATTAAATTACATTGCATTATGTTATGACTAGGCTTGGTAAATCTAGAATGATAGTCAACGTAAATTTTGTTTGCTATCGAGATATAGAGTTATAGAAAAATCACACCTTAGTTAATGTTTAGAATTATTACATACATATATACACAACATCACGCCTATAATCCCCGAAGGGGTGGGCAGAGTCAAAGAGACAGTCGGCCCCTTTAACTACATTCAGCTAAAAATAAAACTGGGCTGGGTTAGAATATATACTATTTGATAAATAGAAATCTTATATAAAAGTATACCTGAGATATCTAATATAATATATATATATAATTTTATATTTATATATAGAGCAGCGTAACACACTCATTAATTACACGAAAGACGATTGGTTAGTTATAGTCCAGGCTTTTAGCACAATGACCCTTATATGTAACACCCATAAGGTCCTTTGTGGCAAGACATTGATCGTAAAAAGAAGCCTCAGGTGCGGCCGATGGCCGGTCTAATTAACCCGGGAAAAGAACCGGGGTGTTCCGTAAGCGAATTAGAAGGGTTTGCTGGCTGAGATTTGGGTTCACTTTGTACCCGGGATGAGCGGTTTATCAGGGTACTGATGCATTCTTGTTTGGGAGTTTGGGAGTAGATAATGAAATGAATGGATAATAAATAGTATCAGAGACTCCTATCTGTATTTGCTAATATTATAAAGCTGTAGAGTTTGTTTGTTTGCTTGAACGCTTTAATCTTAGAAACTACTGGACCGATTTGAAAAATTATTTCAGTGTAAGATATAGCCTATTTATGGAGAAAGGCTTATAGGCTATAAAACATTAACCAAAAATACGGGTGAAACCGTGGGCACAGTTATGAGTAACAGGTTCAAATTCAAATTGAAATTCAAAATTTCTTTACTTATATAGGCTTAAAAAAGCACTTATAAATAGTCAATTTAAACAGAAAAAACAGTATTACCACCGGTTCGGATTCTTAGACTTCTATCGAGAAGAAACCGGCAAGAAACTCGAATGTAGTTCAGTTTGCACCAACAGTAGAAATACCTAATCCGAACTAAGTTAAAGTCAAAATAATTAATTGCATTCATGAGTAAACAGCAGGTCTTAAATTACTTGTTGTGGCATTGTCAAAGACTAGAGTCGATCTAACTGTCTTAGTTTGTTTAATATACTTTAACATAGCAGGTTAGATAACTCCGTTAGCGCGTTGTAGGATCTTCGTCGTGATGTCGACAAATCAATAAACGCCATCTGTTGACACGTTTATTGGAACTACACTCTCGACGTCATGTGGTGTATTCATTATTGTCTATAGATGTGCCTTCTAAGTCTAGTAATTTACTACTAGGACCCAATGTTACATCATACGGATTGATTTAAGTTATTAATCTGTTACCAGCATCTTAACTACTTAGGATGCATCAATCGAATCTATACTCAGAAGTAAGCAATGACAAAGTCGATCGCATATTTAGCAACTCAGTTGATAAAAGCTTTTAAAATCAAATAAAAGAGACTCGTCCATCGCTAATACTCGACACCACAAATCTATATAAAATAGTACTTTGCTTTCGCTTATTAAAAATACACGCTAATTCTTACATAATCAAAAAGTTGGAAATTCGCAGATAACATTCAAGCACAATATCAGCCAGATTTGTTAATATTAAAACGGGCTCTTTGGTAGGATTAACTTTATATAGGTTTTGTTTACTTTGGTAATCCTTTTGCAGTGCGCTAGTGGGGCCATTTGGGCCTCGGGCTGGGTATTGGTCCAAGGTGCAAGAGGAAGGCTTGTTATTAATAATTTACACATTTTGGGGGTTAAACTCAAACAAACAAAAACAAACATAACATCACGCCCACGATCCCCGAAGGGGTAGGCAGAGTTAAAGGGCTGGGTTAGATGGAAAATTGTGAAAAAGCAGTGACAAGCGGCTAACCTGTCGCCTACACAATCACACACCCAAAATCCGATATACCATTAGTCGCCTTTTACGACATGCTAGGCAAGAACCACAGTTGGCATATTCTTTTTAAGTCCCAGACCAATATGGGACAGTGGGCTGGGTTGGATGAAACTGTGAAAAAGGAATGACAAGTGGCTAGCTCGTCGCCTACTCAGTCACACACCCAAAATCCGATATACCATTAGTCGCCTTTTACGACATGCTACGCAAGAACCACAGTCGGCACATTCTTTTTTTTGTCCCAGATAAACATGGGCTAAGTCCCAGACCAACATGGGACAAACTCGGGGTTAAA
This sequence comes from Glyphodes perspectalis, assembly GCA_951394215.1. NCBI lineage: Eukaryota > Metazoa > Arthropoda > Insecta > Lepidoptera > Crambidae > Glyphodes > Glyphodes perspectalis. The sequence continues at coordinate 15,745,373 of OX596208.1, read as the reverse complement.
CTCGAATGTATAGCAAATGATAAGTACGCTCGCTGCACAATGCAGGTTTTCTCACAGCAGCTAATAACTATAGATTAGTAGCAGTGATCTATTGGTTTGATCCTCCTCATTGTAGTTACAAAGTGAAAACTGTTATAGGTGTATAAAAAAACAAAACTGAATCCATGAGATCATGATATTCCATTGGATAATAGCATTCTGACTAGAAACGGAATATAACGACTTGCATCATCATATAATATTAATAAATTCACAAATTCTCCAGACTGACTCATTTATTTATTTATTATTTCCAAACTAAGCTTATAAGCTTGTGTTATGGATACTAGGTGAACGCATAGACATACTTAAATACGTTTATAAACATCCATGACTCGAGTACAAATGTCCATGTTCATCACACGAAACATTTGCCCCTAGCGGGATTTGAACCCGCGACCCTTGGTTTCGTGGCCAGGGTCTCTGGCCACTTGACCAACGGCCCAGTCAATTAGGTATCATCTGCCAGGCCACTCATTAGCACGCTGTACAAGCACACACATTAAATTTTATTATATTGTCTGTTTAATGACTGTTTAGTAAAATAACTATGATTAGTTTCCTGCACAGACATCTACCTATATTATAAGATACGGATTCACTACCGAACGCTATTTTGAAGTCACCTTAAATGATTTATCGAATACGCCCAATCCTATATCTTGGACCTGACCATAAAGAGCGTCCAGAAAGCGACCTCCTCTCTAATTAGAGAGCATGAAGACCCCATATAGCCGGCAGCGGTGGCCGAACGGATTTTTAATTTGATCAGGATTTTGCGAACTAACCGATGGGATGGGGTGTTCGGTATCAGAAGCGTATACTCGTATGTACGACATATAACATGTGTTTACTAGTCGTGTCTGTTAGTAGATGGTATGTGTATATGGCGAATGTAATATTGTTTTTATTTTGGGTGAATGAAACAATGTTTTTGGTGTAAGTAACTTAATTTAAGGACACGTACCGGTAGATTAGGAAAAATCCAGAGTTACCTAAGATTTATGGAACTTGCTCATTATTAAGAGGAATCTGCAATTAACATGTAAAGATTTGAAAATCACTCGGATGCTCCAAAAAAGGTCCTATTGTATTTGAGCTTTTTAAATATGTAATTTGCACGCTACGGAATAAAATTCATTTACGTTTAAATACGATTTTTGTTCACATGGCAAAGTTAAGTAATCCAGGATTCCATTTCCCCATTTTCTGGCAATATGACACTTGACACCGCTAGATTACAAACAAGAAAGAAAATAAGGTGAAATATAAAACTTGGCGTTTTCAATAACGAACTGAAGGAAGGAAATCATAATAAATCAGTTCAAAATTCTGATTGCAGGCATTGCCGTCGAAATGAATGATTCCGAGTTTCCAACAAATAAACGAAGGTAGATATCTATGATTTCTTCGCCAAGAAGCCTCTTATAGGCCAAGTTTGTCTCAACGGCAGGGTTGCAATCATATTCAAAGTTTAAAGGACGATGGACAGAAATAATATTTTTTTATCTTGCGCACAATTCTAGCAGCTACCAAAACGAACTTACTTTATTTATTTCCAGGATTTCAACACACACACATACATAACATCACATCACGCCCATAATCCCCGAAGGGGTAGGAAGAGTCAAAGGGACAGCAGGCCCTCTCATTCAACCAAAAATAAAACTGGGCTGGGTCAGATGGAAAATGGTGAAAAAGTAGTGACAAGTGGCTAGCTTGTCGCCGATATACCATAAGTCGCCTTTACGACATGCTAGGCAAGAAACAGAGTTAGCACATTATTTTTAAGTCCAATGGATGGAAGACAATGGACTGGGTTAATTCAAAATGTATTATATATTATATTCTATAACATAATTTTAATATTATTCCATATCTTATTTTATTTGAGCAGATTTTTTTGCATCTTTTTGATTGGATAAGCTATTCGTACTGGTAACATTTTAAAAACAACAAAAGTTATTCAATAGTCTTTTTAATGTTTAATAACCCACTCAAAAAATTAGTAATTTCTTAAGATCTTCAAGTCTTTTTGTAAGTGATTAACTAATCGTTCTTTTGAAGCTTATGTATGCGATTTCTTTTTTTGAGTTAATTTAAAATTAAACCTTTTTATGGAACAGTACTCAGAATTTTTTGCAACGCGCGATGCCAAGTCACAGCACAGTCGAATCTATTTTGGAAACGAGTTTTTCAGGAGATTTAAATACCCAATATTAAAGCGTTTATGTAATTCTATGTTGAGGTATACAGCTCGTCGAGTTCGAATTAAGATTTCCGCTGCAATAATTTATCAGTTAAAAACTTTTTGCTGTTTGTCTTGTAGCAACCCTAACCAGAAGGCAAGTTTATCTCAAAGGCGGAAGTATCGGAAGGTAGTTTTGATATGAAAACTTGGGCAGTTCGGCCCGTGCCGACGGTACACAAAGGTCATTCAAGTCGGCTCCCAGACGTTCTACAGAAGTCTCTTTCGCTCCCCTGTCTAGGTTTAAGCTTCAACGAAATATTTTTTTTAGGATTCTATGAGGTAATGGTTTTCGTGATTGATGAAGTGTAGCTACTTCACAACTTTTTTGATGCATAAATAACGTCATGCCTGATATCCCAGAAGGGGCTCAAGGAGGCTAGCTCTTCTGGCCACTGTTAACCGAAAATGCTAATATTGGTTAGGGGGAAAATTGTGGTAATGACAAGAGACTAAATATGTAGATTGTGTTTACCCACATAATCGCAAACAGTATGTAATAGATCTTTAATTGCCTTTTACGACATGTTAAGAAAAAAATATTTAAATTTATATTAAGTCCCGGACTAACATAGAACAACATGTCCTTAGAAGCCATGTATAAATATTACACTACATCACATACATTGACCTGACTCCGAGCTATGTAGCTTAAGAACTTGTGTTACCCAGACACAGAACAAACACAAGTATTCATCATACGAATATTTGTCCTGGGTGGGGATCGAACCCACAACTCTTGGCGCATGGGGCAGGGTCACTACTAAATGAACCATCGAGCCAGTCTGTTTTCCTTCTTACTAGTAAAGTATTGTCACAGATATATGGATTAATCAGAACGCATGTAATGTGCTTCAGACTACAAATAACGTATTATATTTACGAATCGGCATTAATTTCGCAGAAATATCTGATATTAGGGGGTCATGTGCCAAGGGCGTGCTCGTCGCGACTCCTGCCAGTCCGATTTCGGATTGCAACCTTGGACCGATCTAATTCCGCAGAGCGGGGTAGGGCGTTCCCCCGATGCGACGCGCACCGACGAGCCCTCGTCGGTGCGAAAAGTGGCGAGTGCGGCGAAGGGGGCCGCCACCCTTCACGCCACGCCGGACACTGCGGAACGAGGAGAACAGAGTGCCGTATAGGCACGTGGAATGTAAGAGGTGGAATGAAAGATAAGATGTATGAGATGATTGACGTAATGAATGAGAGACGCCTGGATGTTCTGTGCTTGACAGAGACTAAGCGGAAGGGCAGCGATGCAGATGAGCTTCCCGGTGGTATGATGGCTCTGTGGTCTGGTGTGGAACAGAATTGTCATGCCAGCGGTGGAGTTGGAGTAGTGCTTTCCTCTCGTTTAGTCTCTGGTGTGAAAGACTATGGATTAGTTGGCCCGAGACTCCTCTGGGTTCGTATTAAACTGGGTATTACGCGAGTCTTTCTGGTTGCAGGCTATGCGCCAGTAAGCTCAGCCAGTCCCCAAGAACTAGAGGAGTTCTGGGAGTCTGTTAGAGAAATTCTGGACCTGACTGAAGGAAATGAGAGGATAATTATGTGTGGAGATTTGAATGGTTGGGTTGGCACCAAGCGATCTGACTATGAAGCAGTCCTTGGCCCATATGGAGACAAGAGAGTGAATGATGCTGGTAAGCAAATCTTGGAAGTATGTTTGGAACGGAACCTCCTTGTGGCAAACACTATTTTCCGTCATAAGGATATTCACACGTATACTTGGAGACGGAATGACCAAAAAAGTGTGATTGATTTGATTTTAGTTGATAGCCGCCTCCGCAATAGTATATTGGATACAAGAGCCTACAGAGGCCCTACTCTTGAAACAGACCACTACCTGGTAGTATGCCGGTTTGCTGGGCTTTTCAAGAAGTGGAGGCACTGGCGAGTGCGTACTCCATGCGGAGGCACTGAAAGGATAAGGAATGAAAAACTGGAAGATGAAAGTGTAAGGAGTGTGTATGTAGGCTTAGTCAATGAAAGACTTGCGAATGCGAGTCTTTCTGGCTTAGATGTTGATGATTGCTGGAACATTTTGAAAGAGAGCATGGTGGACAGTGCAAAAGAGGCATGTGGATGCGCAAGGAGACGTAGAACAATGAAAGGTGACGCATGGTGGGATGAGGAGGTCAAAGCCTCCGTAGCGAGAAAGAAGAAGGCCTGGCTTGATTATGTCTCATCTTTGCAAATGGATGAAAGTATGCTTGAGATGAAGAAAGAAATATACCGTTATTGCAAGAGTGAAACCAAAGCTTTAGTGAAAGAGAAGCGTGAAAGAGTAGCTATGAATGAAGAAAGGAGACTGACGAATAGTTTCGAGGCTAATTCCAAGCTCTTTTGGAGGGAGGTTAAGAGGTCTCGGGGATATTCGTCGGCATCCGGAATGAGTAAGATTAAATCTAAAGCTGGTGACATTCTTGCAAACCCGAACGAGGTGTTAGAACGGTGGAGTGAATATTTTGGAGAAATGTATGAGTATGTCTCTGATGTTGGCACTGAGAGTGAGGCTATGTCTGATTCTGTGGTGCCAGCGTCTGATGAAGACATCACTATGAATGAGATTGAATGGTCGATACGAAGTCTGAAAAGTGGAAAGGCCGCGGGAATAGACAAGGTATCTGCGGAGATGATCAAGCTAGGTGGCGCTAGCGTCCAGGACGCTTTCTGGTTCTTGTGCAATCTATGCTGGAGAAACGGAAAGGTCCCAATGGACTGGAGACGGGCAGTTATCGTGCCTCTGTACAAGGGTGCTGGGTCACGTATGGACTGTGCCAGCCATAGAGCCATCAGTTTGATCAGCTTAGCAGCAAAGGTGTATGGCAAGATTATTGAGAGGAGAATGAGGGTGAAATCTGATGGAATGTTGTGGGAGGCACAGGGAGGTTTCCGGAATGGTAGAGGATGCACGGATCAAGTTTTCTCTCTTCGCAACATCGTGGAGAAGCATCTGGCCAAAAGTCAGAGGGTTTTTTGCGGTTTTGTGGATATGGAGAAGGCCTTTGACAGGGTTGTACGAAAGGACCTTTGGGACATATTGCCGAGATATGGGATTGATGGAGCATTGCTTCGTGCTGCGCAGTCCACCTATGTGGGATGTACGGCATGCGTGCAAGTGGAGGGCAGCCTGTCACCCTGGTTTGACGTCAATATTGGTGTCAGACAAGGATGCGTACTGTCTGCTCTGCTGTTTATCCTATATCTCGACCATTGTCTCCAGAGGATTAGATCTATGAATGTTGGAGTGCGTATGGGTGACCTGGTTGTGAACTGCCTGCTTTACGCGGACGATGCCGTACTTCTAGCAGAGTCGGCATCGGATCTGCAGCAACTAGTCACAACATTGAAAGATGATTGCAAGGAGAGAGGCTTACATTTGAATGCGAAGAAAACAAAGATTATGGTGTTTGAAAGAGATGAAACCAGAACGGATACAAGGATAACGGTTGACGATGTAGTGCTGGAACAGGTGAATGAAATTGTATATCTAGGATCTGCATTTAGTAGAGATGGAAGGTACTCCGCTGATATAGAAAGAAGAGTGAATGCAGGGAATAGGGTGAATGGAGCGTTAGGAAAACTTTTAGGCAGCAAAATCTTAAGCCAGAAGGCCCAGCTCGCCATACACAATGCGGTGCTGATTCCTACGCTAACATATGGAAGCGAGAGTTGGGTATGGCAGAAAGAGCATGAAAGTAGAATAAACGCGGTCGAGATGCGTGCGCTGCGGAAAATCTGCGGTGTATCGCTCACAGACTGCGTTCGGAATGATGATGTAAGAAAGAGAGTTGGTCTGAAGGACAGCGTCGGAGTCAAGGTAAGAAGAGGCATGCTCCGATGGTTCGGACATGTGGAAAGAATGGATGACGAAAGATTGACTAAACAGATATACAATGCGAATGTGGAAGGATGTAGGAGCCGCGGAAGGCCCAGGCTCACCTACCACGACCAGATTGGTCGTGTATTAAAAGAAGGTGATGTTAGGAGTCATAAAAATCGTAGAGCTTGTATGAAAAGGATTATGAATGTTGAAGAGGCGAGTGAGGTGTGTAAGGATCGTGCCATATGGCGTTCGGTTCTCTCTGCCTACCCCGCTAGGGAAGTGGCGTGAAGTTTAGTTAGTAGTTAGTTAGTAAATATCTGATAATTTCTTAGTACAGACTATTGTCATACTCATATCCTTAACTACTCGTAAATCGAATCACTCATTAATAAAAGGAAAAGCAATATACACTCAGTATTAATCACGACAAAAACTATCTCATATTCCCCATTAATTCCAACCTAATAAGAATCTTGTAGGTATCAATATAATTACTTAAGCTTAATTAGATTCATACGCGATGACAGAGAGACGATGAGTCAAAGGGAACCTTTGACTTGGGTGGAATCAACGAAACGTATTTTATGGAATACTAACAACGTTGTATGTGTATTATAAGAACTAATTTTCCTTGGCAAACGAAGAACTTATGATACGTATGTACAACTAGATTTGTAAATAATAATATCCATGTAGATTTGAGAATTAAATCAATGAGGAATATAGGGAAAAAATAAAGATAGCAATCCTACAAGCTAATAGATCTAAATCTTTATAGATCTGTGTCATATCTAATTCGGTTCAGTAATTTTAGTCAAAATCATCATCATAACCATTACTCTAGAGTCATTATGTCTAGTTCTCAGATTATTTAGGTCATAACTAACTAACTAACTAACTAAACTTCACGCCACTTCATTTAGGTCATGATTCTCGATTTAAGGACTCTAGTATTTACAACGAATCTACTGCCATTTTTCGTAGCCCTTAGGGGAAAGCAGACTAATCAGATCATAATTACACATCAATTTGTTTAAATTTTTTAGTTTGTTAAAACAATATAACAATGTTACCTGGTAAAATAAAAAAGAAACCATTTAATTTCCACTTTTCTTTAGACTAACTACAAAATAAACTCCCCAACCCCGAAACAGAATCTAGAGACGCTAATTTCCAGATACGCTATCAAACTATCACGTCAAACAAACTCGACAAACAAGCTGAAATCACATTGAACTACAGCAAAGTCAAAATTTAATTCTACTCATCCGCCGTGCAAATATTTAAATAGCTCACCTGCGTGGTGAGGCGAACTTGCTTGTAACCGACTTACTACGCTATAAAGGGAATTATTAACTCGCATGTCTAGTAGTTAGAAAACATCCCTGGGTTCGTAACCCTTAGCTGGTGTGAATGTGTGCAAGGGAATACTTTAGTGATTTAAGTAAGTTTTGTTTGCAGAGTCGGGTTAGCGATGGGGTCTAGTGGGGGGAATGTGTAGGTTTTAAATAAAATGGTGTAGCTTGTCTGTTTTGATGAGGCGAAATAGTTTTTACATTGAAATCAATGTAAAAACTATTTCGATTTCTATATTATATTATGAAATACTTTAGACGTGCGTGATGAATCCATATCATGTATGTAACTAAGGGTTGTTTTATATTTTAACTAATATTATATGACCTATATAAAACTTATTCCGAATTAGACACAGTCGCGTTATAATAAAATCTATAGATATTTATATATTTATGCTTATACGACCATTTTTATAACTTCATCATCACCATCTTCATGCCTCTCTATAAGAACGCCATTTTTTACAATTCACCAAGAACGTCATGCGCTATATATATGTATATAAAAGGTTTAATCATGAATAAAAAATAACACGCTGCGTATAAACACTACTAACAAACAACATACCTCAAGTACCCTTCTGACAATAAAACAAAACGCAAAAACATGGAGCCTTACGATCGAGATATAACCCTTAACTGTCGGCCAGGTATTATTTGACTGTCGGATCGATCGGCCCCGCTGACCCGCGGAGATAATAAAAAGTTGAATGGTACTATGGCCGTCCTATCGGAAAATACAAGTGGATCTTTAGTTCTGCGAGTCGCCAGTAACAATGTCGTGTACCGTCGTGAGCGGAAGTGGGCCGGTATTACAGTCGGTTTTTTATTGCTATTGGACGGTTGACATCCGCTTTGTTTGGTAGTTAGGTCTTGCTAGCTGGTCAGTTGTTTCACGTTTTCTTTATAGTGTGGAGAGAAGCTGAATTAGAGAGCAGAGCTAGATATTGATGGGACTAATTAGGAATGTTATCATGGGAACGGAGTTACCGAAATTTACTGATGTACTGTTAGATTTTCTAATGTATTTTTACACATGCATACTCCAAGCATAAGCAGTTTTCATTGGAGCATTAATACCCTGCAATCCCCGAAGCAGTAGACTGAGTCCTAGGAACTATAATCATCTTAAGCCACATTCAGCCAAACATAAAATAAGAGTTTTATTTTTTATGCCGGCCATTAGCCTTGACTGAGGACTTTAATATGGTGCTGTAATCATTTTTTAAAATGCTTTCGGTTTTTGTAAGAAAAAGTGAGGTTCTGATTGAATTAGGTTCAATACCTAATTCAATCAGAACCTCATTTTTCTTTTTACAGCACCTTAATGGAGAAAATAAAGCTCATCCCATTAGCAAACACATTACTATTGGCCCCGATTAAAAACTCAACAGTTGCCCCGCCATTAACAGAACTAACAAGAGCTGCAGGCAGACACGTAATCTTGTCGTTTAAACAATCCTTAGTCGGAACAGACGTTACAAACGACTTGTGCACAGAACTGTACCCGAAATTCCCCGTCCAAATCCCACGAGTATTTGCCGAATATAGGAGGGCGGGGACGGCCGAATGTGATGCTCAGTGCGTTGTATTTTTACCGATACATTTTTGGGTTAAAGACCTATTATTGCTCTCGATGCTGGCAGGATGAGCATTTCTTCGTAATTTTATAATAATATTTCATAATGCATTGTGAATTTGAAATGAGTCTTATTAACATTTAAAAAGCAGTTTTGTAACTTACATTTATAGGCAATAAATCAATATTATAAGCGAGAAAATTTCAAGCTAACCTGCACCCAGTTATATATTTTTAAACAATATACCTTTGGGTTGTTAAAAATACATAACAGGTTTGTCAGTGCCGTTAAGCGATTGTATGACACGTTGCCAATGAAAAAATATCAAAACTAATGCCTATTCAGCTTTTTCAGATTAGTTATAAAAGCACTATTCAGGTCAACTCCCTTCATAGCTTATTTCAACGATCATAATTTTGACAAAACTCTCATGGTTGGAAACTGATAGGCATACTTTTAATTCAGTCACAAATCTATCTTGACTTGAGCAAAAGTTATTTCATAACTGAAGGGGAAGCAAAGTATCTTCTAAATTTGAATTACTATCATTCAACAGGAGTCAAATTGTATTTCTAATTTGTAAGTTGCCGGTCTCGAAGCACTTGGAACTCTTGCTTGACAAAGCTCGGCTCGGAGCCCCAAGCGGTCCAATTACGGTATTAGAATCATAGTTACACATCCAGGTTATCTTAAATGTATAAAGCATATCCCATTTATAAGCACATTACTATTTAACCCGATTAAAAACACAACAGTTGCTCCTGCAGCTCATTGAGACTTCCGTTTTAATTTATTCTAACGATTACAATCATGCTCATGAAACTCTTAGACATATTTTCAATGGAGTATTTTATTCAAAAAACGTTTATAGTCCATAACTTAGATTATCAAAAAATATTAAATGCGTATTTTTTACTTTATCTGATTCTCGAAAAATGACGCTTTATGTCATTCGGACGGTAAAGTTTTACACACCTAGTGACGTCAGTACTTTAACGCGCTGTATCTACATCATTTTTAGTTTGATAAACAAAAAAAAATACGTAAGCAAATATCTCTTAATCTCGCTATAAAAAAAATTGTAAAATAGTCTAGTGAGTCACAAATCTATCTAGACTCTAGTCTTGCTGCAGCAAAAGTGATTTATTGAACAAGAGTCAAATTGTATCTCTAATTTGTAAGTTGCCGGTCTCGAATCACTCGGAACCCTTGCTAGACAAAGCTCGGCTCGGGGCCCCAAGCGGGCGGATTACGCGTTTTATACCGAAATCTCTTACCGATGTCTCTGCGTGATTGTGGATTACTCCAGCTCATGTTTTCATCTGTTCCGCCGTCGGGGAACTTTTTACAGCCGTTTTTATGTTCCATTGAAATGGATAAATGAGTTTGTTGCGCGTTATATGACGATTTGTTGTGTGACGGGCTTTTGTTAATCTGTTTGATGTTTTGCGGTTTTCTAATGTGTGGTAGACGGGCTATTGATAGGGAGATTATTTTGGATTTATAGGTAATGTAAAAATAGTAATAACTCCCGAAAGGCCTCTACATCATCATCTTCCTAGCGTTATGTCGCGTGCTTAGACGGGGTCCGCTTAGACCATGATCCACGATTTAGCGAGTCTGGTAATTACATTGAAGTGACTGCAGATCTGACCTTCGTAACCCTAAGATAGGGGAACCAGACAATTTTTGGATCATGGTTACAAATCCAAAGTTGTTTGAATTTGCAGATTTCATCACGATGTTTTCCTTCACCGTCGAGCTAGTGGTATAAATACGTACATAGACTTGAAAAATCCAGAGGTACGTGCCCGGGTTTGAACCCGCACTCCTCGGTTAAGAGGCGCGTGTCCTAACCTTTGAGCTACCACCGCTCCACTCTACATGCAAGCCCTAAAATAAATAATAATAATAAATTCTCCAGACTGACACACCAATTCTCTAAACCCAAACTAAGTTTATGCTTGTGCTATGGATACTAGGTGAACAGATATACATACTTTAATACCTTTATAAACATCCATGACTCGAGTACAAATGTCTATGTTCATCACACGAAACATTTGCCCCTAGTGGGATTCGAACCTGCGACCCCTGGTTTTGTGGCCAGGTCTCTGACCACTCGACTAACGGTCCAGTCGAATGTCTGTAGTATGACTTATTAAGTCTACGCGACTGAATGAAACTATTCATTGAGATGTTGTTTAAGAGGCAATCACTGCAATCGATCCCTTAGGATTTCTTTTAACATATCCAAATAATTTTAAAATAAATCCTAAATTTCATTTTGTAATAAGAATTATTTGGAAAAATAATGTGAGAGCCACTGTTGTAATATTCATAGAGTTTTTGTTTTATATTGAAACTTAGAACAAGATTTATATAAATTAGTCAGAAGTTGCATTTGGTGTAACTAATAATATTCCAGACTAAGATTTTTATGTAGATAACGTAGGGCCGAATTTACTGATTCTCATAAGAGAATTAAATGTTTTATACAACTACACATCTTTTGAAACAGAATTTCCATATATTAGCCTAAAAAAATGCCCGAAACCCCCCGTTCCGCCACTCGAATATTACCAAACTCCGTCAGGTTTAATCAAACACCGCCCGCCATAGCTGGCTCACCAGTCTCAAATGATTAAGCCAATTATCGGCCTCGACCCTGACAAGCTCAATCCAAATTCAATTTTTCAACACCACAGTAAGCCGGACACCGCTAATTTCAATCCGGTTCGATCCGGAGCGATCCGGAGCAATCCGGTAGGCGCTATTTCGCTGGCAAATTAAATTTTTCACCGGCAAATGGACGGCGTGATGTTAATATCTAGTGACCGTTCAGCTAATGTGTTTTGCGTAATGCCGAGATCAAGTTTGAGCCGGTAAACACTAGTGCTAGTTTTGAATCGGATTTGCGAAGGGGTTGATTTGGTAGCGGAGTGCTGGCATCTCCCTCGTGCGAAGAATAGGCTTATATGCAGAGTGCATTGCGCAAGAGATTAACTGGTGGCTTCAAATGAAAGCGGATTGATGCTCTCGTTTATGTCATTCGGAGGGCGTTATGTTGCTTGATAATATTTGCAGTTTTGTAACAATATTATTTAACGTTAATGGTGAAGTCTCTTTGTGGTTTCTTGAGTCCGATTTTCGATGCAACTCTTAATAAATGAGATCACGATTTCACATCCAGGTCATATTATTGGCTTAATCAACATTAGTCTAGTAGTATAATGAATTCAACTTACATTAAAAAAAAGGCTCTTTTATTTCCGTTATGCTATGAGACTTTACGAGGATTAGATTGGCTCAGTACCATTGTATGTACGTAAATGTAGAAAGACTGGTGGATGGAATCCTATGAAGTTTTAATCCCACTGCAGGGTCAACCATTAAATCAGCTATAATGAAAAAGAACAGATGAGACTAACTAACTAATAACTAAACTTCACGCCACCTACCTTTACCTAGCAATATTTGTAAAATTTAACTGACAAGATCGTAGGCATACCGATACAATCTCTAGCGTAATTCCGAATGCGCGGACGAAGTCAAGGGCTCTAACTAGTCCTACACAAACTCCTGATACCAATATCCGCTACACAGATCAGCCAATGGCGATCGGCTCAGGCGCGCGCGTCGCGTCTGATTGGGCTTAATTAGTGTCTGAGCCTGTTTGCCGACTGATGGTAACACAATTGCAGGCCCTTTGATGTCCTGCAGGGTTGGTGGTTGGTAATTTTGAAACCCCTTTCGGTTTTGTTTAAAATATTAAGGGATTTAGGGGTGGCAATTTTGTGTGAAATTTAAATTCAATAATATTTATTAGTATGTTTTATAGCAGATAATTTGTTAGTACTTTAATTAGAATTAAACATAAAATTAGAATCCGACTTTTTAGCTATGTATGTAAAAAAATACTATAAGTTTGCTGTAAAAAATTGTCAGGATTAAAATAAAGTACTAGATACTTTATTTTAATCCAGACAAATTTGTAAAGAATTGTTTAAATGTCATAATTTTCAATACAAAATTACTTGTTTTTATTTTATATGAAATATTCCAGCTACAATATTATTAAAATGTGTCAACCCTACGGTCCGTATAGGGGACGCTGCGACCGGCGCCACGGTCAAATGCTTATGAAAAGGCCGCTCGGTACCGACTCGGACTGTCATTTGTAGGCTCGCAGTCGCAAAGGAACTGTGCGTAATGAGCGTTCGATGCTTTCAATGCGAAATTCAAAGCGTTTTTGAATAGGGTTGCCAATTTGTCCTGAGCTATGGGTAGATTCTGATTCTAGTTTTTTTATGGGTTTCAATTACCCTTTACGTATTTGTTAGTTTAACTTTGAAGAAGATTTGTACAACACACTAAGACTATTCAGATAATTTACTTTTGAAACGATTGTCGAATGACAAGTGACATATCGCGTAATAACTTACTTGAAACTAAACAATGTTTCCAATTTTAAGTAAAAGTCTACGTGGAAATTAAAAACCTTCAATAATAGTTTCCATTCGTTATTTTTTAAATAATCAAGAAACAAATATTAAAGGGATATCCATGAGTACTGACTTACTTTGTAACAATAGGCAAGGTGACTCAAAATTATGTTTAGGCCATCAGATAGATTATAAAAAAATATTACAGGTATTTTTTTATTTATTTTTCAAACAAATATTGACGAAGATACAATGCATTTAAGTTACGCGTGACGTCAAATGTTGTACAACTCAAGCACTCTTTGCGATTTTTGTTAATTTGATAAAGCGAAAAATATGTGTCTTATATTTTTGTAAAATCTAACTGACGGACTAAATAGAATTATAGGTTTTTTAATGTAGTCAGTATCCCTATTTTCCACCTAAATCAGCTAGTTTAATTTATCAGGTTAAAGGACCTAGCTACCCCTTTGACTCTGCCTACCCCCTTGGGGATTACGGACGTGATGATATGTTTGTATGTATGTATGTATGAGTACTTGCAACTTGACGTTAGTATTGTTTCTACTGATAATGCAACGCGAAAGTTTAAAACCATAGATATCATGAAAGTTAGTAGCATAGACAAAAAACAGCCCCATATTCGTTCCCGGCACGCCACAAAACAAGCGGTATCCACTTTATCATCCATTATTGGTTTTCTATAAACTCCGCAGTACAGTAATAAATTATTTAATATTATTCCAAGCAAATTGCCGGGTTCGTGGAGTGCCCTTAAAATTAACTTAATTGAACTAATTGTTTCAGATATTCCCAAAATTGAATATTTCGAGGTTAACTTACAAATAAATGTTGTCGGAAAATATTAAATTGCGGTTATATCTATTAAACATGAGTATCTATAGCACAGTTTACTAATTGGCGTGGCCAATCAACTCGTCCAATTATTTGACTATTGCATTGACGAATAAATCAGTCGTGTGATCAGGCCGGTGTTTCATATTTAGAGTTAATTAAAATGTTATCCATCATTGAATTGTAAAATTTGATGATTTGTGCGCACGGATGGGCAATTTTTCCAATGCAATTAGCTGCTTTTGTTGAAATGAAGTTATGAGGTTACAAATTGTGGTGCGGTCTTTTTACTAGGTCTCTATTTATGTTTTGAATAAAAAAAAAACAAATATCAAATATATGCTATCTGCCATACCTATTGACTTATGAAAGTGTAAGAAACACCGGTGGAAGAGCGTGTCATAAAAAGTGACTTGGAAGAAAATTACATCACATTTTGTAAGCGATGACCTAACTAGACACTTTTTGAAAACTTTTCCATCTAAACAAATAATACCAATTTTTTTTTTGCTTTTTTGACTCCGTCTTAGGGGATTGCAAACATTCTTCTTGACATTCTAAATTCAAATATATTGTTTAGTCTGTTTTTAATTTTACTATCTCGGTAGAAACATTCTTCTTGACATTCTAAATTCAAATATATTGTTTAGTCTGTTTTTAATTTTACTATCTCGGTAGAAACATTCTTCTTGACATTCTAAATTCAAATATATTGTTTAGTCTGGTTTTAATTCTACTATCTCGGTAGAAACATTCTTCTTGACATTCTAAATTCAAATATATCGTTTAGTCTGTTTTTAATTTTACTATCTCGGTAGAAACATTCTTCTTGACATTCTAAAATAAATAAATTCAAATATATTGTTTAGTCTGTTTTTAATTTTACTATCTCGGTAGAAACATTCTTCTTGACATTCTAAATTCAAATATATTGTTTAGTCTGGATTTAATTCTACTATTTCGGTAGAAACATTCTTCTTGACATTCTAAATTCAAATATATCGTTTAGTCTGTTTTTAATTTTACTATCTCGGTAGAAACATTCTTCTTGACATTCTAAAATAAAAAAAATTCAAATATATTGTTTTGTCTGTTTTTAATTTTACTATCTCGGTAGAAACATTCTTCTTGACATTCTAAATTCAAATATATTGTTTTGTCTGTTTTTAATTTTACTATCTCGGTAGAAACATTCTTCTTGACATTCTAAAATAAATAAATTCAAATATATTGTTTAGTCTGTTTTTAAATTTACTATCTTCGTAAGACTTTCTATCTTTTCGCCTTTTTCGGCATGTTTCAAATACAACCTAGCAAATACCCCCGTAGCTAGACACAACTCGTCTTCATGTAAATATCGGGGCGCCGACCGTAACGAATTTTATAGTCCGGGGATATTGCACGAATTTGCGAAACGTATTGCTTCCGAGTCGCGTAATAAATAATTTTATTCACCATCACGATTTGCGGGAAGTTTTTCGGTAATATTGAACACCTTTGTTCGAGGAGAGTATTGTCTGTGTATTCAGTTTTGTAAAGCATTTACTCTTCATAGTCCGGTGAGAGCGTAATTAGACATGACTGGTAAGAGGTCAGGCGCAGGACCAACGGCTTAACGTGCTTTCCGAGGCACGGAGGTGATTAAACCAACTTCCTGATTCTGGACTACTTATTACTGAGTAATTTCAATATTGAAAAAACCAGTTACACATTTTTGGCCTGACCCGGGGTTTAAGCCGGGGCCTCTTGGTCCTTAGGCAGCGCATGCTACCACTACAAAACCAACAAGGCAACCGAAACTATATCATCATACTGATATAGAAAATAATGACAATATTATAAGAAATGTCTCCAAGGGAATAACAAGTGTCGACCCTATTTCTCATAGTAACAATATTAAAGATTTGAGCATCATTCTTTTGCTGGCAAGATTATTTCAAATGCAGGGTGTAAATCTTTAATTAACTGTTTTATCAATAGATGATATTTTTTTTTAACAGTTATGAAAAACTACAAACGGAGATATAGACAAATAATTATCATACATACATACATAACATCACGCCCATTATCCCCGAAGGGGTAGGCAGAGTCAAAAGGACAGCAGGTCCCTTTAACAACATTGAGCCAAAAATAAAACTGGGCTAGGTTAGATAGAAAATATTTAACAGTATTGGAAAATAAATGGATGGACAAAATTATCAGTATTGAAGAAAATATTCCATTTGGCAACTGCTACAGAAAATATACTACTTACGTACCTAATTTTACAGCTACAAAATTTCTATGCATTTCCAGATGCATTTATAAAAATCCCATCCACTATACCGTAACTCAAAAAGCACAAAAAACAAACCGCGTTTTTCCCTAAACCCTAAAACAAGGCAGGACAAACAGAAAACACCCTTATTAGAGTTGTAAGCCCGAACTAACTGGCAGTTTTATCAGCTGTGAACTCTCTCTCATAAATATTCGATTGGGCGCCCCGGGACCAGCTCTTTGTTATATTGAGATTCATAATTTGACCCGCAACTTACTTGGCAATCCACTGAATTCGTGAAACACTAATAAGCCAATATAAATAAGTCCTGTTTGCTTGTAAATTGGTGTTAAGCCGGAGTTTGGATGGAAAGAGCTGGTTATCTATACTTATAATGAATCTGTAGAGAGGTCAATTCTGTACATGAAATCTATTTTCAAAATAACTATCAGGGGGTGATTAGTGATCGATACTGATGCCAAAAATGCAATCAGTAAATTTTTTGTCTGTCTGTTTGTCTGTATTGTCCTTATAGAAACGAAAACTACTCGACGGATTTTAACGAAACTTGGTACAATTATTCTTCATACTCCTATGCAGGTTATAGTATACTTTTCATCACGCTACAATCAATAGGAGCAGAGTAGTGAAGGGAAATGTTGGGAAAACGGAAGAAGTTACTCCATTTTTTAAGCTTGCGTTGCGTGTGCAGCCTTAATGGTTAAAGTTACATAGAAATCATGTATGACGGAAATAGTCTTTATAATATTAACCATAAACGCGGGTGACACCGCTGGCACAGCTAGTGTAATAATATTTTGGTTCAGTGGAATTGGGGATCATGGCCTTTGGTTTGACAACAATTGTTGAGACCGACCTACTTGCAAATAAAAGTACATACCTACATATTAAACCACAATATTTAAGAAATAAGGAGAGTCCAAAAAGCAGCAAGTTGGTTTTAGTTATTTAAGACAAAAATATTTTTTTTTTGACTGGCTCGATGGCGCATTCGGTAGTGATCCTGCTGATCCAAGAGTAGCGGGTTCGATCCCCACCCAGAACAAACATTCGTGTGATAAATACTTGTGTTTGTTCTGTTAATATCTAATATTATTTGTAATACCACTGTTGATTCTGATATCCGTAACAAGTGCTTAATAAGCTACTTAGCTCGAAGTCAGATCAATGTATGTGATGTTGTCAGATGTTATATTATTATTATATTATTACTACTATTCACAATTTTTCATTTAACCCAACTCGATTGCAAAATGTGGTTTAAGGAGTTTATTACTCCTTAGACTCTGCCTACCCCTTCAGGGATTACGTGCCGGATGATATGTATGTATGTACTACATAACATATATTTTCTTCGATTGACTGGCCCGTTGGTCGAGTGGTCAGCTCGAAGTCAGATCAATGTATGTGATGTTGTCAGATATTTATTTATTTATTTACACACTCGTGTATCTTACACGAGTTACAAATTCAACGTCTCCAAATAGCCAGTTTCAATAATATGAGAGTCGACTTATTACTCTGAATACGACTATATGTAACTATCTTCATAAAAGATGATGACGTACATTTGCCTGTAACATTGCGCTTATACGGCTAGACGGAGTTTCAACGACTTTCCGGCGACTATTAAATAGAGGTCAGCATTCCTCTTCAAGTCATCCTCACAGCGATCATATTCTATAGGTAATGAGAACGACCTATTCAAAGGTTTCACATAGTTTAAGATAGACGCAACCATATAATCGTTGGTAGTTAGTTTAAACACATTCATTATCAAACCAGTTAGTTTAGTTTCGTAGTCAAAGCCAATCTATTAGACCATGCTTCTTGAATATTTAAATGGAAACTTTTGTTAAATAAACAGCAAGACCTATCAGTCTACCAAACGTCGGTTCAATCGTCACAAATTTCATGCTTTCATTTAACTTTACATTAACTATACTGATTAAAAAAATCAATTTTCGAAGTAAGTCAAAATATAAAGCCGTCTGTGAACAACAGACTGTATTATACACCCTGCTCGTTCCATTACTATATACACCGTGTGTGTAGTGAGGGGGTGAATCGAGTATTGTCAAGAAGAAGCAGGCGTTCACCTATCAGTGGCAAGCTCAGTTATTTGCTGTTTTTCTCAAATGGAAGCTCCCAAGCAGGCGAACAGAAGTAGCCGAGTTAGATCTTCACACTGTACGATGGTCTAAATATTCACAAGACTAGTAGTTCATTTAGGAGGTTAAGCATAAAATGATTTAATAAATTACCAGGAAATATATAATTGAATAAGATGATTTAATAAATTACCTGGAAATATATAATTGAATTGCCTACGCATAAATTTAAATCACGTATTAAGGAGTATCATATTATTATGAGAAAGGCTTATTATACTATAGAAGATTTTTTAATTGACAAATATTTGTAATTGTTATTATACATATTTACCTTTTATAATTTTGTATAGCATAGTAGCTTAAGAATATGATAATTGTTATTGATACTTATTGTAAATTTGGCGATGCAAAGAGTAACTATCGAGTTTCTTGCCGGTTCTTCTCGGTAGAAGCTACTTTCCGAATCCGATGGTAAATTTTCATTTGTATGTACTGACGATTTATAAGTGCTTATTTAAGCCTACGTCAATAAAGATAATTTCATTTCATCCAATATATTAATACCTATCCTTTGTTGTTCTAGGCCTTAATAGAAACATCAACTGTGTACTTTTCCTAGCATGTTGTAAAAGATAACTAATAGTGTATTGGGTATAAGATTAACGAGTGCATTATTTCTTCGTTTGTTCGGCATCAATCTAGTCATTTGGCAGTTCTTTTTAACGATATTAAATTTTACCTAATTTTATCTATATCTATCTATATATTTTGTATATGTACACATTATTTGTGCTTTTTATATAGGATACGCGGACAGAAAAGTGTTAAAATGAAAACAGTCGAAGTACTATGCGATTGCTGAAAAGGTAGAAAATTTGTGTAGATCGAATAAAGGCAAATTTCACAATTTACTAACAGCATAAATGCATCAATGATTTAAGATTTTCACATAAATTGGTCATAAAAACATCCTCCTTAACAAGCTCGAAAACTTTTTCAAAGATGCAAAGTAAATCGTGCTATGTAAACGCTATCTCTGGGGAAAACGAGCAACTTGAGACCGGACTAGCGTGTGTAAATAAGAGAGCGGCAGTCTGCAGCCGGCCCGCGAAAACTATTTAAAGAGGCTTTGTAGGCAATTGGCGTAGATATACTTATATACCTAGATACCTAACTATTGATCTTAGGGAAGGCATTTTATATGCTCCTAGCAGCGCCCCGCGGTTTCACCCGCGTAGTTCCTGTTCCCGTGGGAATATGGGGATAAAATATAGTTTATGTTACTTCCGGATAATGTAGCTTTACAATGGTGAAAGAATTTTTGAAATCGGCGCAGTAGTTTTTGAGTTTATTCATTACAAACATACACACACACAAAAATACAAATCTTTATTTATTATTTTATAATTATATGTGTAGATGACCATAGCAGAAATATTTTATTAGATGTTATATGGAAGTGCTTTGGCGTGAGTCCGTCTGGGTTTGTGGTCAAGGTTTTTAACTATTTGACCACCACACCTGTTAAAAATACTTTATTATTTTGAGCACTGGTGTAGCAATGTATAAATACTTATATGTTTCAGTATAAGTCCTTCAAAACTAGTTTTATTCTCCAAACGAATTTACCTACATACTTAAATACATTTTTTTTACCCGGAGAAATACGTTACGCATACCACCACGCCTCGGGGGAACCAGATGGTTATGTGGGACTTCCAGGCACCTCTGCATTAGGAGACCCCCTCTGCGGCCAAGATGGAAGCGGCCGGAGTGTACCCACTAAAACTCCGGGATGCATCCTCCACGCCGACTGAGGCTTCGCGGGTGCCCCTAAGGAATCCTCCGCCAGGCCTCAGCGTCAGCCCGCTATCGGGCGCCTGCGCCAAGGGTCGGGTACGTCCATTAAGTGCGAGTCAGAGCCAGTCGGAGCAATATTAGTAGCTTTTAACGATATGCTAGACAAAGAAAATAGTTGTCACATCGTACTTATATTATAAATGCGAAAGTTTGTATCTATGGATTGATGTTTGTTACTCTTTCGTAAAAAAACTACTAAATGGATTTAAATGAAACTTTAGAATAATATAGCTCATGCACTCAAATAACATATATGTTTCATCAATGTACCACGCGAGCGAAGCCGCGGGCAGAAGCTATTTCTCAATAAGTCTTACAGCATGTGTTTTTCCAAACTAACGTTCTACGTCTTATACATGATTAAAACGCACTAGTCGCCTCTACTCACAAAACTGCACAAGCCTCATTATTTTAAGTTCGGACGAAATTCAAAAGACCGATTTACCGGGTAGGGCGGTTCAAGTTACCACTCAGCACACTTTTATCGGCGCGTAATTGAATTTCCGCTTCCCGCAACAAACAGGAAGTCCTGCTTTCCACTTGGCCGGTGAATATTGCATCCGATGGAGTTATTATTTTCGGAGTTATATTCCAGATTAACTGTGTTACCGGTTTTCGATTCGGTCATTTTATGTTACATTGTATTTTAATGCAATTAGCTAGAACTTTAGTTAACGTATTATGATAGATTCGTGCAGTTATCATCTGACATTTTATCGTGTTACCTGTTTGTCGCTGGATTCGTTAATTTTTATATGATGAAAGCTGTGTGTGTTTTTTCAGGTTTCAGAGTTTTAGGGTAAAATAAACCTTATCGTAAAAGTAAAACGTGATAATTTCAACAAGGACCGCTTATATAACCGTTTTTTGTTTTGGCAACCTGTTTCCTTTGTATTCGATGCAAAATCGAAACCGTTACATCAAAGGGACTGTGAAATATCGATTCTTTAAGCCGATTTACCTTTGAATTTTACAATAATCGTATTAATATTACAATTTTGAATACATATGTAGGTATCTACGCAAATATCATATTCCGAGCGTTATATCCCGTGCTTAGACGGGGTCCGCTTAGACCATTATCCAGGATTTAGCGAGTCTGGTAATTACACTGAAGCGACTGCCGATCTGCCTTTCGTAACCCTAAGATAGGGGAACCAGACAAATTTTGGATCATAGTTACAAATCCAAAGTTGTTTGGATTTACAGGTTTCATCACGATGTTTTCCCTAACCGCCGAGCTAGTGGTATAATTACGTACATAGATTTGAAAAATCCAGAGGTACGTGCTCGGGTTTGAACCCGCACCCCTTACATATCCACCCAAATAGAGACACATTTAAAATTGCACTCAATTGAGTCTCAACAAATGTTCAGCTTGAATAAATCCCCCGACTATCAACCGCCATTATCTTCTGTCTATTCCCGCAAAAATTGAAAACAAGAATATAAATTTCGCAAAAATATCCGATCTGAAAATTTCCAACAACAAATTCAGCGGGGAATATTGAAAAATCACCAATCAAATTTCGATTTAGCCTTCCCTCGTACGAAGCTTTATCTTATTAGTACTTGAGTCGTAACGGAGTAGATAGAATATATTCCGGCGAGCAATTTATGTAGCCCGACGTGTGGGTTGAACACACGGTGTGTGTGTGGCGGGACAGTGCCGAGCGAGTTGGTTTTTACCTTTAAAACTTAAAAAAGAGGCACTCCAATTGGATATCTTTTACGTTTTGAATCGATCTTGGTGATCACAAAAACGATACCAATAAGAGTACTGGCCTTAATTCTGAATAAATTTTCCTGTTGTAATGTCCTGTTTTATTTAACAGCTGTAAATATAGCTTTTGTTAACGTTAAATTATTAATCCCTCGATCGAGGTTACTCTCTGATTTAAGATGCTCTAAAACGTTCTAATGTGACTTGATTATGATGATGATGTTTTATGGTGTAGGCATAACTACTCGTATAGGCACGAAAATTGTATATATGTGCAGTAACTAGATTTTATTTACATGTTCAAAATATACACTGTGCTTTGGTTTATATAGAAATTCCATTACCATTAATAAATATCAATTACGTTAATAACGACAGACTTTTGCCAATTTTCTGCACCTTGTCCCGCCTTCAACTGCCAGCATGGTGACCCTCGCGTTGAGTTGACACAATAAACGTTTATATGAAAACTTTCATAACCCGTAAGGCGTATGCGCGAATAGAAGCACGTCTTCACAGTAAATAATGTGATGGTAAATAATAAGGCAGTAAAATTCGTCTGTAAACATTTTATTTATATTTCATGCTGTTTGCTCGTATATAATAAGCAAGATTATTTTTCTCTCAATAACATCGACTTGATAGACAGTGCGTTTAAATATACAATACTAAAATTTGGTAGACAAGCTAGCCACTTGTCACTACTTTTTCACAATTTTCCATCTAACCCAGCCCAGTTTTGTTTTTGGCTGAATGTGGTTGAAGGAGCTGCCCCTTTGATACTGCCTACCCCTTCGTGCATTATGGCCGTGATGTATGTATGTAAAATTTGGTAATAAAATGACAATTGAGGAAGATGTACGCAACAAAGTAATAGTTTTGAACAAATACGTAACATAATATCACACCCGCAATATCTGGGGGCATATGAGTCTAGTTTAGGAACTGTGACCTTCTTGAATCATTTTTACTTTAAAATACATAAGAGCTACCTAGGTTAGATATCAAATTGAGAAAACTAGTAACAAATGCCTAGTTAAAACATACAAATTCTGTTAATGACAATAAAGCAAAAAGCAATTGTAAAATTTCCACAAATCAAGCAAAGTGCCGGCTTCACCGCCCAATTTGTGTGAGGGCCACTCGCGCGGTGGCTGACGTCATCTGCGCCCTGGGAATTTATCGGGGATACTGAAAGTTTTTTTTTATATTTTTGTGGCAAACAAGCGTATGGCCAGCAAGGTCATATTTGCTTATAGGCTTACAGCACAAGATCAGCAGTAACTCGCATATTACCGACTTAATCGAAATTGGTCGCTGTAAAGGACAAGAATACAACAAGCACCTTATGTTCCCTCTGCTAATGCTGCAAATCCTCAGGTCTTGGACCTCCGTGATTCTCAACCACCAAACGAAATATTAGCTTCTATGTTACGCTGGTAATCCCTAGTCGAGCTGGCCAAGTTACGTCAAAATCAATGCGTTTCCACTTTCATACCACCCAGAAAGTGCAGTCGACAACAATCTTGGATCTAGCGAGTCAGGTTATTACATTGAGTATACCCCGGCCACTCCATCTTGGCCGGAGAGGGGTTCTCTTTTTTGGAGGGCCCTGGGAGTCCCACACACCGCGCCGTCTCCCCTAGGGCGGCGTGAAGGTGCCTAAAGCATTCCCCGCGTTAAAAAAAAAAAAAAGGTTATTACATTGAAATGACTGCTCACTTAACCTTTATTACTCCTAGAAATTAAAAACATAATTTGGTTCAGTATTTCACATGTGTAATTATTTAAAACAAGCAAACTTCTCTTTACCACGTATGGTGCGTGTCACCATCAAGGTATCACAACTCTTTTCCCTCCAACATACGGGACACAAGTCAAGCTGTGTCGCGCGCGGGCAGCGCCTGCCCCCCAATTGGCGCGAGGGCCACTCGAGCTCGTGACGTCACCTGCGCCGGGAATTTATCGGCGCTGCTAGTGTTCGAGTCAAAACAAATTGGGGAGTGTCAAAGCCTGTTCCGCTTTGCGCTTGCGGTGGCGAGATGTTTAGTTTGTGTTCTATACGTTGATGTACATTTTTAGGTTACTGTTGGTTAATCGAGATGTCCTCTTTCAGTATCAAAAATTTCGTTCTTAGATATGTGCGTAATCTGTGCTTTAAGAACTATATGTTTCTTATACAGAGAAAGTAGATATTCGTAATTAGTTGAATGTGTAAGATTTCTCATGGAATCCCTTACCGTTAGACGTTAATTAGATTTTTTTACAAAGAATCGTGATATCACTTAAGAGTGTCAATTCTAAGCCAGAGTCATCATTCTTAATTTCTCGCTACTAAGGCTACGAATTATGGAAACGCGTACATAACAGCGCATCACTGCGCAGTACTTGCTCAACACTCCCCCATTCGACATTACACTCTCAAGTCGCGATTCAAACTTCTAGAAGCAGAAAATCAATTCAAAGATCCCCGAAAGTTCTCTATGGCGCATCCATGCAGACAAACACTCCGTTGCCCGTCAGCCGTGACATTAATTTGCAACGCAACCCGTTCACGTGAGGTAACGCGAAGTCAAGCGCTCGCATACGCGTACGCAAGTAACGTGATTAGACCTCTCTCCCCTCCCGCGGGATGGCAATTTACATCTATAAGTACAACTTAGAGTGGAGTGAAAAACACTTTAGGATGGTGACTAAGATGCTCTTACTCTTATATTTTCCTTATTGCATTTTAATGCGAATTGTGGTATGTCCTATGTTGGTCTGGGACTTAAAAAGAATGCACAAACTGTGTCCTTTGCCTAGCATATCGTATGTGACTAACGATATATTGTATTTTGGGTAGAATCATACAGCTTTACTTGCATTTGAAGATTTATAAGTGTTTCCTTGAAACCTATAAAAATATATGATTTTAAACTTTCGCGTTGCATTATTACTGGAAATAATACTGACGGGACTAAACACGATATGCATTATGTAGTACATGAGTACTTACAGCTTGACGTTTCGGCAGTGTTGCAACGACCGTGGTCACAAGCAGACTGCCTATATAAATAAATAATATTTTAACTTTGACTTGACTTTGACGTTTTATATTTATTACCTGAGTTTTCAAGTGCATGGGAAATATAGGAAACCATGTAGTACAATAAGTCTGATGGTAAAGTATAGTACGTTTAATCCAATCGTATTTTACTTCAAATCGTTATGTTTTTTTCTTACTTTGTAATAACGGTTTTTGTAATGGACCAACGTTTTTCGTTTAAACGAGAAGAATGTTTCCATCCATGTTGGTACAAAGCTATACATTAGTAGTCGCTGTTTACTTGAGAATTTGCTTGGATGAGCAATTTATGTTTCTAAGCGTACGATACTAAGTCTGCTGTGAAAAATTCGTTTGAAATCGAAAACAGAGTTGGTCTTACTTATAACTATTGTCGTAATAATGTTTTTGTCATTTTATTTAAGGTTAGTAACTTGTGATAAATATTATATTGCGTTTTAGGGGTTGGTAACTGTTTATAATCAAGCAGCTTGTCAGTCAATTTTAACAGTGTAAAAAATTATATCACATTTTTCGCTTAACATGTATATGCCCGGTTTTCTGGTCTGATATAACAAATGGAAAACGGTCGATGTCGGTAGTTGATGTTCATTTGCATATTTATTGCAATGCAGAAATTCGTTACAATTCTAACCAACTAAACTTCACGCCACTACCCTAGCTGGTTACGTAGAGAGAAGCGAACAATTTTAATCACCAGAAACGAAAAATATGTGTCATCGTATTTTGTTCGCTACAGCGAGATTTGTTTTTTTACTACATACGTATGTACTAAGCTTATGTCATCATCATCATCCTCTTGCCCTTCTTCAAGTTCATCTGGGGTCGGCGCAGCATGTCTTCTTTTTCCATACGTCCCGGTCAGCCGTCATCAAGCTATCCACTCCCACGTACTAAGCTTATGTAAGTTGAAGAAAATAGATATTATACTACTCCTGATGTGTTTTCCTTCAAAATCTGATGCTGTCTTAACTCGAGCTATATTAATGAGTTTTATGACTAATTAGGGTAGAATATATGAAGACTGGCTCAATGGCGCATTCGGTGGTGAACCTGCCCCATGCCCCAAGAGTTGTGGTTTCGATCCCCACCCAGGAGAAACATTCGTGTGGTAAATACTTGTGTTTGTTCTGTGTCTGGGTGTTATTATCCAATATTAAAGTATATATTTGTAATACCACTGTTTATTCTGATATTAGAGTCAGATGTCAATGTATGTGATGTAGTCTGATATTTATTATTTATTTTTATTTACTTATATTACCATATTGCCAGTACCTACAGCACATATGATCTCATTTAAACGGCCTAAACTCAAAATCAGTCCAGTCACCAGCACATATCCTTTATCTACGCGGCTACAGAATAAGTACCTACAACAGGACAGACCTCTGTACAGCACTCGGCAAACAGGGATGCAAAGCGTAATAATTTCCGGTTCCGGCTCGAAACTTTGCGGGGAGGAAATTTGATCAGGACCGTGATTAAAGTGCCAGGGGTTTTGTTAAAAATACTCCTTTTGTGCGCTGCTGCGGTGGCAAATTGGAATTGGATGTATGGGGGTTAATGAAGGGGATAATATGGGGGTTGCGTTAGGATTTAACGTTGATAGTAGTATGTCGTTTAATGACTTTCAACTTGTAATAGCAGGAACTTTGTCTTGTCCACATGCTCCACTTGTGTAATTGCAGATTTTTACAACTTATTTAACTTAACTTAACTTAACATAATTAATTATAATTATTTAAATTTTTTTCTGTATATAGAGAAGCGTGTATTTTTTTTTTTTGGATAAGAGTAGGTATTCTATTGTTAAAAATTTCACATGATATAAAACTGAACCATGTTGAACTCTGAACGGAGGCTAATTACGATTTATTAATAAGATTGAACACCAACAACTGCCGAGAAATACTACCAATACCACTATTTTGACCAAAAAACGCCATCTATCGGTGAAATCATAAGACTAAACTTTACCATGATATTAAACACAGTTTCATTAATTATCTTATTTTCAATATTCTCTGTGAATAAAGATTTTCATCACAGAGCTCTTCACAATTAAAAAGCATTACTTATAGTGGGTAAAATTATTAACCCTAGTTAACCTCAAATGCTTTAGCAGAAACATTATTATTTCGCTCGTTCATCTACCATCTTTATTGTGTTTGAAATAAGAGCTAGTGTTAATACCACGGATTATGTCAATTGAGACGCAGTACGGACTGGAAAATAACAAATCCGAGAAACTACACTCGGGGCACGTTGATGAGCTTATTTATGATAGCGCCGGATAATGGAGTCTCTTCAATTGTATTAAATTTTGTTTAGATGTTTGCGAGATTTTATACAAGTAGCTGTAGAAAGTACACTTTTGGAAATGGGTTTAAAGATTTCGCTTTGTTAAAAGTGTAATCCTATTTATAATTGTGAACATTGGTGATTCTCCAATTTCCGACATTTCTGAGAAGACAATTTCTGTACCAAAAAAAAATTCCTAAATTACACCGAAAATTTGCCCTAGTAATCGCAAATACAACTTTTGTGGTCGATTTAATAGCAAAAACAGTGTCTTTTGGGATTATATAATCAATGTTTCTTAAAATCAAAAACCAAATATTGCCCTGATAAATAAAAAATGCGACACGCCACCCCAAGACACAACATAACTTATAAAAGTATTTAAACGATACCAAAAATAGTAAACAATCCAAATCCTCGTTATCTTACTCGTAACTAAACACAAAATTAAAACAAAACTACAAGACGCAACTACGTCAACCGCCCTCCAGTCGGCGCCTCCACAAAGGGAATTACGCCATTCTTTCTAAATTTCAACTTTCGCGGAGCGCACGTCTAACGGCCGGGTTATTTATCTTTGCGCCATATAATAGAATTTAATTAAGTTACGTGAGACCAACATGCTTCGCGCGCTCGGAATTTCGTAAACTTGAACTTACTCGATACACAGGGGTAGGCTCCTACATGTATCGAGTTTGAATCTGACAAATGTTTTCGGAGAGTGCAGGAAGTTTGTTAATATATTTTTGGAGGGCGAGTCGTACTGAGACAAGCTTTTGGACAAAATATTAGCAAAGTGTGACAGTAATTGTTGGTTTTTTACTGATAGTATTTAGCTGATATTTGTTTCAGGCTTTGCTGATATAAAAAAAAGACAAGTATATAAACTTAAAAAGACTACTAACTGAGTAAGCCTCAGAGTTTTTTATATATGATCCTTGATTTATCAAATCAATCATAATTATTTACATTGATAACTAACAATTTGATGGGTTTCTTATTAAATTTTCGCCATTTGTACACAGGTTTACATTTTCACAGGTACATTAACAATTGGTCATTATAACTAAGAAGAATCTTTCTGTGTTTTTTTTTAAATACATTAATATAAGTATCAAAAAAAAAAGTTCAAGAAACACCCTACATCCCCTTTATCAAAGACACTAAAAGAGATCCAGAAAATTTCCACGTAAATCCAGCCCCAGACATTAAAAAATTCAATCCACAAGACGGAACTCCAACAACAAAACCACAATAATATTCACCGCACTTCCTCGCATTTGCGCTTTTAAATAGTGAAAAGTGAGTTACGAGCATCGCACTCGAATACAATTATCTGTAGTACACGGGAATGACGTCTGTCTTCCCCCTGCCAGTGCTCCAGTTGAATGAGGCCAGGGGAATGACGCGTATTTCAAACCAAATACAATTAACGTTTATGTTCCGCATATCAGGGTTAGTCTGTTTCAATCGTTGAGCGTCAGTAAGCCAATTGAGGTTGCGTTTGGATGTCTGAATTGTGAATCTGGCTAGGTAAGGTCTGATTATGCATTTCATATTGTTCAGTATTATGCCAATGCTCACTATAATTCATTAATGTGTAGACGTAAAATCATCGTCATCATTATCAAATATATTTAATGTAAAACACTAGAAATGCACTTTGAAAATAATTTCATCAGAGATGAGGATGAAAACCTTGGTCCTTTTTTATGGTCGATCACTAATACTTTTTTCGAGATCACAAGATTGGAAAATATAGCTGATATTAATTATTAGTTAAAAAAAATGTCTTATTGCGAACATTATACTAATTGGTTTTATTGTATAGTTTTTGCTTATGTGCTTTAATGATTAAGATTAAATTGTTTAACCCTTTTGGTGTCCCTAACAAAAAATAAATCATAGGGTATATAAAGTTTACATCTTAACTTTTATCATCTACCTAGAAAGTTTATATTGAAGAACTAATCAAAATATGTTTTTCTTATAAAAGCTGAAAATCAATGTAAAAGTACGCAAAATACACCTGTTAAAATCTTGGACTCCTCAGTCATTTTTCCAATGAATCGATAACAAATACAAGCCCGGTCAAAATTAAAATAAAAAACCCAAAACCATGTAGAAAAAGTGTTTAAAACCAACAACTTTAGCTCCGACCTCGTTTGCAACTGCAACTGACACTCCGCAAAATGGGGCCACGGAAATGACGCCTATTTCAAACCGAATACAATTAACGTTCGCATACGAGTATGGTTAGTGTTGCGCAACTTCCTGTAGCTTTGCTATCGATAGTTGGCCTCGAAACCTATTCAGGATATTGATAGAGCCATCATTTAAGTAAATAATCCCGAAGCTTTTAGGTTAAATGCATTTATTTGGCATTATGTTCTGTGTGGGAGTATTTAATTTAGTAGCTATATTTTAGTTAAGACTAACTGCTATTAATAATTGCAAAGCTATCAATACTATTAAACGTTTTACAAAAGTGTAATATCTGCCAATAATTATAAATATATCGACGACAATGCACTTGTGATATTTATTGTGTTTAAAATATTTATGAATACACTTTGAATTAAATTGATG
Source organism: Glyphodes perspectalis (assembly GCA_951394215.1). Classification (NCBI taxonomy): domain Eukaryota; kingdom Metazoa; phylum Arthropoda; class Insecta; order Lepidoptera; family Crambidae; genus Glyphodes; species Glyphodes perspectalis. Next base: position 15,715,078 of record OX596208.1, on the reverse strand, counting down.
TTGCACCAGACAGGCTGTATGCTTATTCGCTTTCTCTGGTGGACGTCAAATATAATCAGTCATGTCAACTGTATATTTTTACTCCATCTGACCACAATATTACATCACTCCTAACATTTACTAAACTGCCATCATTATCTGTACTTATAATAAATCTGTAGAGAGGTCAATTCTGTACATGAAATATATTTTTAAAATAACTATCAGGGGGTGATTAGTGATCGATACTGATGCCAAAAATGCAATCAGTAAATTTTTTGTCTGTCTGTCTGTATGTTCCTTATAGAAACAAAAACTACTCGACGGATTTTAACGAAACTTGGTACAATTATTCTTCATACTCCTAGGCAGGTTATAGTATACTTTTCATCACGATACAATCAATAGGAGCAGAGTAGTGAAGGGAAATGTTGAAATCATGTATGACGGAAATAGTCTATATAATATTAACCATAAACGCGGGTGACACCGCTGGCACAGTTAGTTGAAATTAAATTATCCACAGATTCATTAGTGCATATCGCATTTCCTATACGTTATCTGCGTACTACTACTTCACCAGTATATATCGATCGTGCACAACACTATGAAGGCCCGTTTAGTATCGGCGAGTGCGAGCCAGCCAATTAGTTCTAATTCTGTGTAGTGTCTAAACTCTGCATATCTGTACGAGTTAGTTTTAATTGTTCATTTTATGCATTCGCAGCGGGCGGGTTGGGATTCAAACGTGTACCGATTTATCAGCTTGTGTTAAATGAAATCAATTTTGTAGCTTGTTGAGTTAGTGTTGCCAGTTAATGTAAGACGAGTAGGGAGGATTACATAGTTTATGAGAATTTGGCCTTATAATGTTTTAGTTTTGTAGTCTTTAAGTAAAATGATAGATTGTTTCAAAAAATTATTTATCAGATTTAGCAACTCTTCCGAGTATGTCTTAATAATACTCGTTTGTCGTTGGAAGTAACTAGTATTTTAAATAAACTTGTATGTCCAATTATAACTGTTTTTTCAAATTTTTGTATCTAGAGTTTTGAAATCCGGGTAGAAAGTTGCTTTAATGCATGCCCTGCAAAACAGTCTCTTAGAACGAATTAAGTTAACTAGCAACATTCACCTTAAAAACTTTATTTTAAACTTGATACCTAAATTTCAAAAATGTCAGTACATAACATAACATCATCCCCGTCATCCCCAAAGGGGTAAACAGAGTCAGAGGGACAGCAGGACCCTTTAACCACATTAAGCCAAAAATAAAACTGAGCTGGGTTAGATGGGAAATAGTGAGTAGATAAATAAAAATTCAATGTTGTAACAAAAGAAACAAGCATCATTATAAACAATATCGTACACATTACAGTGAGTCAAAATTACCCCTCTGAACGTTTATTTTTTTCTTTCATTACAAGGATTGATAACTCTCGCAGCTTCTTCCAAGAAAAATAATGAGGCCGAAATTAAAACTTGTAGCTTAAGCGGGACAATTAACATTTCGCCTTCCCGTGTATTTCCAACTCGTTTTGCGACAACAGAAAGCTTAAGTTCTCCATATACTTCTTGAATGGTCATTTTATAGAATATACAATGAATACCACGTCTTTTAAGCCAACTCTCAACAGATTTTCTAGAAAATAAACGTATATTTACAAAAAGAGTGCTAGAAAAACAATAGGTACATATCAAAATAAAATTGGAATTCTAAAAAAAAATAATTAAAGTTGTAAAAAGTATGAATATACAAGTAATGAGGCAAGCGTCGGCATCGATTTTATTTATTGCAAATCTTAATACTTTATAAGTATTTATTCATGATTATTAGATTTTTGTTTTTTAGATTGTCTTTAGAGCAATAAGTGTAAATTATTGCTTGTTGTGTCACAAAAGTATGTGCCTATTTTAACATGATTACAGCTATATAGCATTAAAAACAGTATCTCAATACCAAAAGAAAACCTAATCAGATACCGCAACAAAGCCCACATTCCCAAAAGCGTAAAATAACGCAAAAATAATAACCGTCCTCGTAATACGAAACACGAGGTTACAATAATTACTGGGTACCTTTCGTAAACTCGGGACGATGAAAAGAAAATTTCCCTCGGCGTATTCAGCGGGCGCATCCTCCACAAAAGGACGAAGGATACTTGCCAGCATTGTCCGGCCATGTCCGGTATTCTGGCCGCTCTGATCTCGGAAACGGATTACCTTCTCCGCATAATTCAGGAGCCTTTCTTTCCGGAATTAAAATAAATCAAATTTGTATCGGGGAGTTGGCGGGTAACTCGATAGCGTGCTTGTGGTTTATGAGTATATTGTGCTGATGTTATCCTATTGAGCCTGCGTTGGACTTATTAATCAATTTTATTTTTATAAAAGCAAAAAAAAAATAGGATTTGCAAAAATAAAAATATAAAAAAAAAATTATTAGCTTTGCCATTGGTTCAGCTCGCGTAAAATATGATATTTTACAGAGACTATCATACATCACCTGGTTGGTATCTCATTCCAAGTTCTAAAACTCTTTCTTACTTAATTTTAAACATTTGACGACCTAAATTTTATATCAGTAAGTCAAATGATTAGGTTATAAAGACAGTATATGGACAAAGTATCTTAAGCATTTACAGTATCAGTGAAGATTGCAAATATTTGGCTATGAACATCTAAGCAAATAAAGTCGGAAAATAATTGCGAGCACAAATATTGACTCGTTGCCCGGAGATCGAACATCCACCTCCATTATTCCATGAAACGCCGGCAGTATGAAATTTTAAGGATCCTTGGAAAAATCTATATCAGAAATGCTTTTATCGTTGAAGTATTTGAATTTCCTGCGAGCTTACGTTCTAGGATAAATTCCTCCCAAGATATCGAGCTGGGCTGTCCGCTCGGAGCGAAGTATATTGACCAGTTTACTGGTGTTCTACTTGTCAATTATATAAATAAATATTGACCTTTAAAGTCTTCTTTAATATCCAGTGAAATTCTTTTAAGTTAGACTTTCGTGTCATCGTTCTGTCGTTTTTATTTTAAGAATAGGGACCCGTTCTGGCTTAGCACTAAGCACAGTTTCATTGTAATTATATGTAAAACATAGTTCAAGTCTAGGGCTTGCAAATTTTATTTCTGGTCATTGTAACACGTTTGTCACTTCTAAAGATTTATATGTTATTTTTATGAGATAGCTATTGTTCGCTATTACATTTACATGAAAATTTAAATTAAACCTAATACCACGTAGATTTGTATAAAATTTCGGGATAGATGCTTTAGTTAATTAATAAAAAGTAATTACTTGGATCTGAATAGTGTGTTCTGGTGTTTTGAATGTTATTATTTCTGTATTGTAAGTTATCCAGCTCGGAGTTCATCATTGAGTCGGGAAGGTGCCAAAGTGTTTTGTGACTGATAAGATTGTGTGAATAATACCTGTAATATGTAATGTATATTTTTTTTATTATTTAACACTAGCTTCTGCCCGCGCCTTCACTCGCGTGGTACATCGATGGAACATAGCCTATATGTTATTCGGGTGAAACTTTAGAATAATATAGCTCATACAGCTATATTATTCTAAAGTTTTATTAAAATCCATCGAGTAGTTTTTTGTGAGAGAGTAAGAAACATCCATCCATACATACAAACTTTCGCATTTATAATATTAGTAGGATTTATTTTTCTCATTCTAACTGAACTATCATTGTAAGTTCTTATGAGTAATAAATGTCTTTAAACCTAAGTTCTAGATAATGTCGAACAGGGTTTTAGTGCATAGATTACGAATAAAGATACAATGCAATATTTCCTCTAGATACAATTCAATTTTATATTTTGAATTAAATCAGTTACCTAATTGATATAGCTAACAAGATTGCTGTTCAGAAAATAGCTTTATTATTTATTTGACTGTGTCGATGGTGGATTAAGTAGTAACCCTGCTCCATGCGCCAAGGGTTATGGGTTTGATCCTCACCTAGGACAAACATTTCGTGTGATGAATACTTGTGTTTGTTCTGTGTCTGGGTGTTAATATCCAATATTTAAGTATATATTTGCAATACCACTGTTGTTTCTGATATCCGTAACACAAGTGCTTAAGCTACTTACCTCGGAGTCAGATCAATGTATGTGATGTAGTCTTTTATTTATTTATTTATATTATTGTAACCTGTTTCGTTGTTAAAGTTTTATCAAATAAGCTAAACATCGAATAAACTGCATTAACGTTTACTGTTTTCTTTTTAACTTTAAAGTCTTAATTTAGCTTTTCCGTCCCTTATGACGTTGTGTCTTCATCTCGAACTGCTTGGAGCAATCTTAAAAGGTTCCTTTTAAGGTCCGTTGTAGATTTTTATTTTGTCCTGTGATGGCTACGAGACACGTGATCGTTAAAATTTGTCGTCGGCGACTCTGTCCAATGGGTTCATTTGCCGAATTGCCTGAAAGGTCAGCTGGGACCTGGGTCTGTTAGTCAAGTGCAGCTTGTGTGTCTTTTTTTATTTTATTGGTGCTTAGATACTACGGAACGGAAAAGTAAGTGATGTATTCACGTCTACGTTTGTAAGAATGTCCAAATTATATCGTTATAATTTTTTCTTAATATATTTCAGGACTTAAATACCGGTTAGGTTATTATTTTTTTGAGCTAGATCAATTTGAACATTAGGAGCGGTCGTTTGTGTACACTAGCCTTATTAAAATAAGTACATTCATCTTAATAATGCTTCTATTGTATATAAAGAATGCGTTTAGACAAACTCAATCAAACTCGTTGGAAATGACCCGATTGACTCAATTGATTACTCGATTGGAAATGACCATGCAAGATTATAATCATTCAATTAAGAGTATGGTCATTTCTAATTTTTTTAAGCTTTCATGATAGCCTGAACGACTTCTAGCGGTATAACATCTATTTTACCTAGTAACAACTCTTTAGTACGGACTATTATTGAAACGGGATAAAAGGTTAGTCACTAAATTTCAAAACTCGACATGCTCCCCACTCCCACTAGTCGGCGCCCCCCCCTACCTCAGCCGCAAATACTCCAGCCGCCATAACGTGTTTTTCATTAAAACTTTATTCGCGTCTAATAACCTTTGTTTCGGAATAAGATCGATATTCCCGGTTTAAAGTTTCCATCTAATATTTCGCATTTTGCGTCCACGTCACTGTAGAGCTGGCAGCTTCTAAATGAGTGATTGGAAACCTGAGACCCATTCATCGGGGTAGCTTTGTTTTTGTATCGAAATCCCGACGAATATTGGCTAAAGGTGTTGCCAGAAGGCGTTCCCCACCCCGTTGACAGTTTGATGGATTACACCTGATTAAGTAATGTATTTATAGAAAAACAAACGAGGAAAAACAACAGGTTGGGGTAACTGCCGGTGTGCGGGGCTTTGGTGGTTTTTTGAAATTTGTTATTGAAAAAGTGTGTTGGTGAAATCCGCACGATAACTTAATATCAACGTCATTTATCTTACGGCCGTCTTATTTTGCATTTGAAATGCATAAATATGTTTCTTTTGTCTTTATTTTGCGAAATCATGTGCTATAAACACGGACTAGTAAAAAAAGAAGGACTCCGCGCCACTAAAAAGACGTTGAAGCTCCTCAGGTGCTCCAACTTGACCCGCAACTTACGTCACACATTGACATAATAAACGCTCCAAATGACAGATATCCGATATCTGGTATCCATAAGTATCTCAATCAATGCATAAGTGGCTTCACGTTATAGTATGACAGCGTGGAGTCCTTTTTTTTTTACTAGTCCGTGGCTATAAAGTTATATGTTGCATTCCACACACTACAAAATGCTTGGAACTACGAGTAAGTACTATGAGCTTGCGCGCTCCGTGGTGAATATAAACTCTTTTACAATACATCACTACTTGTTTTAACTTAGTAGTTTTAATGCTGATAGTTTAATTAGTTTTTTATACATATAGGTACATTATGTTAGTGTAAGATTAAAATATGCAATATTGACTGGCCCGTTGGTCGAGTGGTCAGAGACCCAGGCCACGAAACTAAGGGTCGCGGTTTCGAATCTCATGGACATTTGTACTTGAGTCATGGATGTTTATAAACGTATTGAAGTATGTCTATCCGTTCGCTTAGTATCCATAGTACAAGCATAAGCTTAGTTTGGATCTAGGGAATTGGTGTGTCAGTCTGGAGAATTTATTTAAAAAAATATTTTATTTTTTCAGGTAAGTAAGCAGCTACTCTTCAAGCCACTATCCTACAGCTAACTACTGCGATAAGTGTAAGTTATCATGATAATACAGATAGTATTCTCTCACTATAGGCAAGTAATTGCTTAATCCCTTTTCAATCAATAGGATGCCAATGAAATAATAAAGTATCTGCGTGGCTATTTTACCTTCGAAGCCATGCATGTAGTAGGTACAAGTCTTAAAAGCCTTTTGGCTTCCCTTTTGGACCCTCAATTAATCTTTTGAATATGATCCTTTGGCCAGTCTGCCTGTAAATTCTAGTTTATAATAAGTATATCTTTTGACTAATTCGACTAGTCAGCACGTCATCAATTTAACACTTGCGCCGCAAAATAATGACCTCAAACTTAACCCAGCCATGCTAAGTTCCAACAACAAAGGAGTGACAGGCGTTTGGAATGGACTCCCCCCTCTCCCACCCTTTATTCCACGGACAAAGAAGTCTGCAGTTGCAATTGATGGCCTTTCCATTTGCGCTGCAGAAACAAAATGGTGGATGTCGCTCTTGCACCCTTATAGAAATGCCGGGAAGAAGGTTTCAGCCTATCCTTTTAAATGTCTGCTGCAGGGCTCGTGGGTACGTAACAGTTAATAATGTTGAGGTGTTATCTGTTTCGATACTTTGGCTTATTTTATAGTTACAAAACTGTTGAGTTGTGATGCCTTAATATTAATGGTTCCAAACCGGTTTTGGATATCGTGACCTCTTTTTTTCTTTTTTCTTTTTGACTTCGTCGGCTCTTTCGTGTGCTCGTAAGTAGCTAACGTAGCCAATCTCGGCGAGAAATGTGCTATCAAATTTAGGGAGGTGTAATGCCTAAGTATAACTGTAAAGTTAAATTCCGTAACAAAACAATGTAAGAAACCATTTCTCTATACCTCATGCCGTACAATAGCCAGTAATAGATTTCAAAAAACCAAAGTACCTGTTTATGCTCTCAGTCGGGAATGAATATCACGAATTTGGATTTGGACGGTCTTGATATAAAATTTTGTTTCCTATCATCGTTATAACGTCTAGCGAAATGAGGCATGTGAATGATAGTCACATAAACATAAATAATGGATTTATCAGCTCTTTATTTCTCCAAGCAAGTGAAAGAATTCGTACGTAGATTTGAAATTTCTAGATACGATTTGATTTAGCAACTTACTCAAGTGTGGTGACATTCACATCCATCGCTTAGTTATTAGGCATCCAACCAATACCTACCTCTACACCAGACAAGGCTCACGGCTCTACTGATACCAAGTAAATCTTCAAAGGAAACACTTTAACACTTGAACAGAGTGGAGAGCAATTTGACAAATTATCACCGTCTTAGTTCACTTGGCACCTGAGCAGACATCAAAACTTGTAATCAGCACGCAATTACACTTGTAATTATGGGAATTACACTTGTAATTATGGGGCGTGAATTCGCCAACCGGCCCCGAATTTTGCGTTATTCGAAACTCCGGTTTGTTTAATGAGATTTTGAAGCGTTTGATTCTTACGAATTAGGAGGAATGGCTCCAGTAATTTTATTGCATCTTTAAATGAGGCTGTTGAGATGGAATTAGGAATTAGAAACGCTTGATCGTGTTGCTGAGGAGGTCGACCTTTTGAAATTAGAACAGCTGCTGACGGGTACCTGATGATTCGTGTTTTTTATGTAACTACACGTGGTAAATTATCATATGGTCTGCCAGCTGGTACTCAGTAAGCATAGTATAGTAAGTCATCATCGTGACTTCGCTCAGTTATATAGACTACTACGTAGTCTTTAGAAATAAATATAAATAATAAATAAATATCAGACTACATCACGTACATTGATCTGACTCGGAGGTAAGTAGCTTAAACACTTGTGTTATGGAAATCAGAATCGATACAAATATATACTTAAATATTGGATATTAACACCCAGACACAGAACAAACACAAGTATTCATCACACGAATGTTTGTCCTAGGTGGGGATCGAACGCACAACACTTAGTGCATGGGGCAGGGTCACCACCGAATGCCCCATCGAGCCAATCAATCAAATCAGAAAGTCAAATGATAGTATCGACGCCGTACGACGACACGACAATAATTTACTGGTCCAGCCCATTCAATTTGTAATGCAATGCAAATTGCAAATTGCAATATAACTTGTAAACTACAAAAATATTCAAAACCTGTTATTTGCCTAAAATCTTTATTATTGATGATGATACGTAAAAGTATAGCTACTTTTGCTAAAAAACCTATGACATTCACAATGATGATGAATGAATAAAGTCTGATTAATAGCAGAAACAGATGTCCAAAGACAGTCACAATCAATCATCTATTTAAAATATTACTAAAATTATAAACAAATCGATTATACGATCCTCCATAGTATTTAGAGCAGTTAGTTTCATCAATAAGTCTATCTAGTCCTTCGCAAGAACTGCCCCCGATCCAATAACCATCTCCGGATCGCGAGTTGAACCGAAACAGGTGTCAAAAGACATCGCCCGCTCAGCCGGAACGGAACACATCGAGATACACCGAGCTCTCGCCCCACACGTGAGCGCGAGCCTTTATTGTTGCCACTTATCACTATTTAAATCAAAGGCTTATAAAAAAACCAATCTCTAAGCATTGAATTAGGAGTATAAGTAATCATTTACAATCTATAGTTTATGCATTTAGAATTTGATTAAATATTAATTATAAACTAACCATTTTTGCAATCATAATAGAGCCGATTTAGTTTTGTCAATAAACTTGTGTCAAAAATCTTTCTCCGAATCAATAACTAAAACCAACCTAAATGTCTCATTAATGAACAAAAACAGATGTCAAAAACATAGTACATTTTCTTTTTAGAATATCACCGGGATTATAAACTACTAGCAGCGCCCCGCGGTTTCACCTTTTCGATGGAAATACAGGGATAAAATACCGCCTATGTTACTGACTGATAAAGTAGCTTTCTATTGATGAAATAATTTTTCATATCGGTCTAGTAGTTTCGGAGCCTATTCAATGCAAACAGACAAACAAACAATCAAATCTTTCCTCTTTATAATAGTAGTCGAGTAGTAATTATAATAGTAGTCGATAACTAACCGGTTTTGCAATCATCCGTAAAATAACACTTAGTTTCGATAATAAACCTACGTAGTCGCAATAGCTATTCGATCGCTTCGATCCAATAGCTATCGCGCGATTCGGACCGAAACAGGTGTCAAAAGACATCGCCCGTTCAGCCGGAACGGAACACATCGAGATACACCGAGCACTCGCCCGGTATGTGAGTGCGCGCCTTTATTTTTATAGTTCTGACCTTTCCAATTGCTCGGAAAGTATGAGTTTTTGTAAAAGTTGCCAGTAACCTTTAAGCTGAACGTTTGGTTCGCATTTTAAAATTGAAATTGGGGTGAACTTTGTTGATTTTTGTTTGGCTTGCTCCCTGAAAATGACGTCATTTGCTTGTTAAGTCAAGGTTTTGTAAACAGCGTTAGAAATGTAATTTTGTGGAAAGCCTAAACTTTTATCTGCATTAAGAGGTAATCATTATTGGGGAAATGTGTATCTTTCAAGAGTTGCCCTGCTGATCAGGAATTATTTAATCGATAATCTTATTTTGACCCCCATATGAGATTTTTTTATCCATAGACCTTACGTGATCGGGCTTAAAATAATACCACTCGCACTGAGGCTTATATTTAACTGGGTAGAGTTTAATACTTATATGTTAAAAAAAATTGTTCCTTAAATTATTTTGTTGTTAATAGAATTCCTTTCCCTAAACTGTAATTCAAGCTCCATAAAATATTAACAGAAGTCGATTGCCAGCGTCCACCTCGTAATCGGCTCACAAACGACTGTTGACGCAAAAATTCAACCCAAAACCGGGACAAATTTGCCCCAGTAATAGTTTCGGAATTAATCATTCCGCTAAATTCATCGCACCGAGCCCTCCGACCGACGGCCAAATACTCAATTATATTTTAAATTGAGCCGAGTATTGGGTTTGACGCGGGGTCACTTCGGTTGATGATCGACATTCAAATTATACATTTCGTTCGTCAAATGGTCGCGAATGGCCGAATTAATCGGGCCAGAGCGAGGTTACCACGCTGGGCTGCGGGAATCGACGCGCTTTTAGTAATTAGAGTGATTTGAGCAGGAATAGTTTGCGCTTCGTGCGTCATAAAGGATCTTTACGGTCTAGCGGTTACAATAGCCTGAACGCGCTTGCAACGCGTGAGATATACGTTTGCTGATTATTTATAGAGTTTTTGAAGACATTGTGCTGTCGACATAAGAGGCAAGAGCGCGAAACACTTTACGTCTCCCATCGTATGCACAGCGTTGTGTATTTAGGCCTTCTGTACAATCAGTCACCGAACTAAATACAGCCTGAGAACCACTAGTTATCCCCGGCTTTCCTTGAGAGAGTATAGTTGGAGAAAAAATAATTTATATCTAAGAGAAAAAATGCATTTCCAGTTATTGGAAAAATTTGGAAGAACTATCTTGAAGAAGTATAAAGGTTTATAAAACACATGTGATAAAATACTGCTTGTGACGATCAATGCTCACTTTCTTAATTATTTTCTTGATCAGATAGACTCCCCAATGGTTAAAAGCATTAACAAAAATTCTCATAATTAAAAAAAAGAAAAAAACAGATAACACTTTACGATCGCATCACGCGAAGCGTAAATGTACAAGTATTGAGGCCGCGGTGAGCCAGTCCCCCCATCCCCCATTTTTAATTCACAATAGCCAAACAAATAAACCGACCATAAAAACACACGGAATGGTGTCAACTTCAATTAAGGCTATAAAAAACGTAGTAAAACTAATAACAAAGCGTTGGTGAGGGCTTAATATGGTCCTTCGATAAGTCCGGATAGCGTGTTAGGGCAGTAGCCGTATCGAGAATTCACCTATCGATTATCGACTTTGGAAAACGATAATGTAATGGGTATAATATTTTTATGAATGTATGTCTGTTATCGGTTAATCGAAAGTATTGGTCTGAACAAGAATGGAGAGAAGTAAATCCACGTCTTAGGAAAAAATAACTCAGATAACAGTCAGTTGATATCGCTTTTCTAGTACACCGCATATTCTCTTAGTCTCATCTGATAATTCCTTCTGAATTCCTTTATTTTAAAATAGAACTTCCGAAAATTTGAACTTCTTCAATATATTACATTACTAGAAACAAGTGACTAAGCATATTTTTATGGAAATAACACATATAAATTAGTCTGCATTATCGATAAAACTGCCAATGAAGTAAATATTTTCCAAACTATCGACTATCGACAGTGTCACTAATTGGCAAACAGCACTACTACGGGTTGTAAAAGTGGGTGAAATACTCTCCCCCGTAAAGTTACATTTCCTTTGTGCGACAAGTAATTACAAGGTATGCATGACTTGCGGAGTTAATCATTTTAATGTTCAGAACCAATTTGTTTTGAAATACACCCGCTTGAGCGGCGTTTGAGTTTACTAAACTTGTTTGTTGATTAGAAAGGTGTGTGCTTACGAGTGCCGGATTAATTATGGAAAGAGCTTTCTTATGATTGCGTTTCACTTCTCTAACTCATTGATATGAGTGATTGTTTGAAGGTTTGTTAATATTCATAGTATATATCTGTAAACACTATTTTATTTTGGTTTATTATTGCGATAGTATCGTTTACAAAACCTGGTATTTACATTTATCATAATCATCATAACATCACGCTCACAATCCCCGGTAAGCAGAGTAAAAAAGGGCAGCAGGCCCCTTAACCACATTCAGCCGAAAACAAAACTGGGCTGAGTTAGATGGAAAACTGTGAAAAAATATTGTATTTACATAAACATGTGATTACGAAATACTGTAATTATTGGAAAGGAACAAGATGAATGTATATTGATTACGTAAAATACGCTACTGTGTCGTAATATACATAAATATTGATGATCCATGTTGATTAAAAATGAATGATTCTCTTGGCTGCTTTTATCAAATTGAGGTCCACAATTTTCCTTATAGTCTCACGAATAGCTGAGTAGATAAGTGTATCTTATGTGCGTAAGGTCCTGGTTATTTCGTTGGCTATAATTTTGGAATACCTACCATTGCATATAATCTATTGAGATGATAATGTAGGCTTTGAAAACAATGTTAAAGCCTCGAGCTGCGGAAGGCCCAGGCTCACCTACCACGACCAGATTGATCGTGTATTAACAGAAGGTGATGTTAGGAGTGATAAAAACTGTAGAGCTTGTATGAAGGATCATGATTGTTGAAGAGGCGAGTGATGTGTGTAATGATCGTGCCATATGGCGCTCGGTTCTCTCTGCCTACCCCGCTAGGGAAGTGACGTGAGGTTTAATTAGTTAGTTAAAGCCTGAAATAAAAATAAAAAATTGAATGTCTAATCATTACTCTAGTTGTTTAGTTTCCGTAATATACATGATCAGACTAAATTTTTTTGTACGACTAAAGGCTACAAACTAGCTTACAACCTACATAATTGTAAACTGCCATTGTAGCCTATTAATAAGTGCAATACTAGGGTTTTTATAATCTACCTATCTAGTCTATCAAGCCGCTAGCTTTAGCTCCGTTTTTGAACATTGACTGCTTACCAAGCCGACCGTACACTTTCCCACCTCCGCCAATACAAGCAAACGTTCACTGTTGTACCGGTACAACATTTCACAGCACAAAGCCGTCACAGCGGTCAACGTTTTTCCAGCAGCGTTTGACGCGACGCCTGCGGCGACCATACCCTATTTCCAATTTGCGTCTATCAATCAGAAGCAATCTCGCTGAGTGGATTACTTGCAAATGTAATTTGCATAGGCACCGGTGGCAGACGGTGTAGCCGATATTTACGCAGTCCCTGTTTGCGATTTGCAACAATGGGGTCTTAAGTCGCCCTTGGAGTAGTGATGTGGTACAGGTGACTGAAGCTGGATCTCATCATAATTCGTTGCGTGATAGTATTTTTTGGCATTACTTTGATAATTAGCTGTGATTTCATTTTTTTTTTATTTTGCAAAATTTCTTTCTACAGACAAGATTGCATTATTGATTTTATTATTAAACAAAAATTTTTAAATTTTAATTTTATTAAAATCAAAAAATATATATAAAAAAATATTTTAAATTATTTTAATTTTTAATTTTTTTAAATGATTATACTAAAAACAATACCCTAACATTTATGTTAACTGAGAAATATATTGTAAAATGAAAATCGACTGTTTTTAATTAATATTTAACCTCATGAATGATTCGGTATTATTACATTCGAAATATTTACATCAAACATGTCTCATATGCAAGTGTAATTTTCTAAGCAATATTTTCTAGGGCTTCAGTTACTTAACTGTTGTTTAATTTACTTTTAAACTTTAAGTTTTACAGGTAACTGAAATTGATTACTCCATCAGGGAGAAGATATTACATTTTACGTCTAAAGTGATTTATATCTTCGCTTTTAAATTTTCAATATTAAACTCCATCTCTGAGCTATCTAACGATTCCCACATTGCCTCCACTACATTAAAATGTGTGATTTTGCAAAATCCGAGACAATATTTGAGTAAGGTAGCTGAGTAAAGTGAACTTTGCAAATTAAGCAGAAACAGATAGTGATTTGGTGGTTTATTTGAACAGGTATATTACGCTGTCGGGTTGCTTAAACAACGTTTATTTGTTATTATGACAGCAGACATCATTCTTGAACGGATTATACATACCATCTATTTAAGCATCAGCATCGCGCTAGTAGTAGCAAGCAGATTTTTCTGTACCCTTGAAAACATTTTTGCAAAATCTGCTTCCACTTCATAATCAATCCGATACAATACAAAGTAGATTTCAATACCTCCACTATTCTGGGTACTACATCCATTATATTGTTTGGTTGCCATATTAAAAATGTAGCCTCTGTCACCACAACTATAATAAAAAGCCGATTGACACCTCATTCATCAACTAGATGTGTAGCTTAGGGGCTACGTTGGGACAAACGTATACAAACAAAATGTAGAATGATATAATATGATGTGCATACCAGTGTTGTCCAATGGTTAGATACAGTATTCATGAAACTAAGTGCCAGTGATACAATCCCACAAGAAAATAATCGAAATGCCATAAATATGATTTTTCTTTAAATTTTTATAGTAACTAACTGATTTAGGCCCGACTTTTTTAAAGTCAGATAAGAATTAACCGACCGATATAGTATAAAGTCACTAATTTGCGGATGTCGTATGGTAATTCACTCAGGAAATAGGCAATGACATTTTACAATCATCTGGATTGTGATTTATTCGATTGTTATCTTTTATCTGACTGTTGTAAAATCAGCCCTTATACTAACAAACTTAAAAAAAAATACTTAACCATATTTTTATTATTTACGATTTAGTTGATGTCAATTTGGAAGTTTATAAATTGTTAGTGATAAATTTGATTTCCTGCAAATGGATACAGGAGTATATATATATAATTTGAATATTTACATAAATTTAGGTTTGTTAATACTTTTAAGTTTATTTACTACTAGCAGCGCCCCGCGGTCTCACCCGCATAGTTCCCGTTCCTCTAAGAATATGGCAATAAAATATAGGCTATGTTAGTTCCGGATAATGTAACTTTGCAATAGTGAAATAATTTTTAAAATCGGCTCAGTAGTTTTAGAGTTTATTCATTACAAACATACACACACACACACACACACACACACACACACACAAAATACAAATCAATAGATGGGGCTCACCAGCTTAATGAATTCATTGGTGGCCTCCTCGCCTATTAACATGTCCATGATTTTAAAGGGCTCGATATAACATATAGAACTATTTTTTTTACACGTCTAAAGTAAGAAAGTGTTAATTTATAAGTTACTAAACACTTATATCAAGGTATGATTTTAAACTTGCAACTGGAATCACGTTCATATTATTTTTACTTAAATCATTCTAACGGGTGACTATTTTTCTGAAGTCTATTATATGAACCTGCAAGCTTGTCCTTTAGATAATAAATAAATAATAATAAATAAATATACTACTACTACTACTACTACGTCATATACATTGATCTGACTCCGAGGTAAGTAGCTTAAGCACTTGTGTTACGGATATCAGAAACAACAGTGGTATTACAAATATATACTTAAATATTCAATATTAACACCCAGACACAGAACAGACACAAGTATTCATCATACGAACGTTTGTCCTGGGTAGGGATCGAACCCACAACTCTTGGCACATGGGGCAGGGTCACTTCTGAATGAGCCATCGAGCCAGTCGTATGTAAGTGTTAAAAGATTCATTATCATTACTACTAAAATTCTTACGTATGACTTCATCGTCGGATAGCAGAGACGCGTTCACAATGGCTCCACAAGTATTAGCGCGTGAATACGCCCGCACTTCGCACTATTGACGTGGCCCTTACACCCAGCTCCAATTATTTCCGCCAATTATCATCACCAAGTCGTAATCCCTGGTAAGCCAGGAGCCGTCTTAATAAGGGTATTATGTTTCGATGTAACTAGTAATACCTTAGCGAGGCTGGGACATAAGCCTTTGTGTCTTGACCTCGTTATTTTACAATGTAATTACATCAATATGTGATAATCTTGTTGTTTCGTCGTTTGGTAAATAACTTGGGATATATAAGTACTTTGCTCAATGACAGATTTATTTATAATGAAGTGTATATAGAACAAAGATCATTTATAGATTTTGTGTGTGTGTGTGTGGATGGATGTTTGTTACTCTTTCATAAAAAACTACTAAATGGATTTTAATAAAACTTTAGAATAATATAGCTCATACACCTGAATAACATAAAGGCACGGGCAGAAGCTAGTATTGTATAAGCTAATTACAAAGTTAAAATACTGTTTTATATATACAGGTGAAAACTTTTACACAGAAGAAACAAATGTTTTTATTATTCAGACAAATAGTCTATATATTTATACTACATAGAATTTTTTTCCATTTATTTTAGTTTTATTTAATTTATGTTGTAAAAGTAGATACTGTTACAACATACATTAAATACAGTCGAACTGCAAAAAAAGACAAATTAGTTTGAATATTTGTTACTCAAATATTCAATTAGAGCGGTGGTAGCTCAATTGTTAGGACACGCGCCTTTTAACCGAGGAGTGCGGGTTCAAACCTGGCACGTACCTCTGGATTTTTCAAATCTATGTAGGTATTTATACCACTAGCTCGGCGGTGAGGGAAAACATCGTGATAAAATCTGCAAATTCAAACAACTTTGGATTTGTAACCATGATCCAAAAATTGTCTGGTTCCCCTATCTTAGGGTTACGAAGGTCAGATCGGCAGTCGCTTCAATGTAATTACCAGACTCGCTAAATCCTGGATCATGGTCTAAGCGGACCCCGTCTAAACACGGGACATAACGCTAGGAAGATGATGATGACTTGTTACTCAAAAGTTTACTTAGTTTATTAAATCTCAGACTCCTATCTGATTCTGGTAGTTAACTACTCTTATATCATTTGTAGACGAACATAATTTGCTAAAAGACAATACGAACTTTACACGATCGCATCACAAACATCAAGAAGGTCGCTCGTAAAAGGAACGCTTAAGCTTCTCAGTTAAGCTGTGCACAAACTACAGTGCTGGCTGCATCTTACAAGATGCAAGTAGCATTGCAGCTTGAGGGCAACGACTTCGTTAGCGGACGTCTAACCATCATATTTACAGCACCTTGAATTTTCTAGAAATCTTTCCACTGTAACCAGACTAGAAGAGTAGTCAAAATAATAAGGACAGACGCCTCATTTAAGGTGGCTACTGGGAGAACATCATTATAAAACCTTACATAGGAAGATTATATATATTCTATTATCTAATTAAATATTAGTGGATGGAGGGGAAGAGGAAGGCCAAATAAGAGATGGGTGGATTGTGTGAAAGATGATATGAGTGAAATGGAAGTGGATAGCTTGATGACGGCTGACCGGGACGTATGGAAGAAGAAGACATGCTGCGCCGACCCCAGATGAACTGGGAGAAGGGCAAGAGGATGATGAAGATTATCTAATTAAAATAAATCAATACATTATATAATCTGATAAAAATATATTTTTTTAAATAGTAAACATTCTATATATATGTTTTCACATTTTCATCACCGCTGTCGGTAAAAAGACGTTTCCCATTAAAACAACAGAAAGAAACAGTATTTCTAAATTCTCACCAAACAATGGCAAACAGGAAAACTACTTCTACCGTTTGTTTAAAGGACGGGCCAAAATTGTTATCATTGTTTATCCTAAAAGACTGATGATCTTTGCTTGGACGTTTATTTTCGCCAATCCAAACAGCTTAATCGCCCTTCGGACACGAATTGAGATTAACTGCTAATCGATACAGTCGAGTTCTAATAGAGACAAAAAACGGTGACTTTATTAGGTTAAGGTTGGGTTGAGAGCGGGGAGTGTGGCGGAGCGATTTAGAAGTACATCATTAGGAGTATATAAATGTTTTTTCTTAATAATGAAGATCGTAATCGGTCAGATACTTTTGTACCTCAGCGAAAGTTCGACACTTTCGTTTTTACTTCTTAGGTCATACAAAAATTGTTCTGCTCTTTTATTATCAACCGTTCAATGCTAGCTTTTATTATGGTTAGCATTTTAGCATTACAAATTTTGCTCGAATGTCAGAACTTGATATAATAGTCCAATTTTTTTTTAATGATTTTAGTATGTTTTAAGCTCAATCTGATTTTTTGAAGAATAATATCTAATGTATGTATCTAATGTATGTAAATGTCTTGAGTATGTATTTATAAAAAAAAACAAAATCATGAACATTATTTCAGCAAGGATAAAAACGAAAATAAGGGGAAAAAAGTACGGATAAAATTATTTGAACACTGGACCTTCCACACAGACCATCTCAACTCAATCTCACCATTCCGCCCCGCTTTTTTACACACCCCACCCGGTTGGCCATAGATTTTCTAATTTGCACTTGGAGAGTATTACACAAGGACAATTAACAGACCTCGGTTTCGCTAGCTTTTGAGATTAGCTCTGACATTATGAATTTTATTTTGTGCTTCGTTGGAATTCAGAGTAGATATTGGTACATTTTAAGTCATTAATTGAAACCATTCAAAGGGTAATATTTTTTTAATCGATATACAATTTGATACAGTGAAACTGTTTTGTTTCTATACTTTTGTTCTTTCAACATTCAGATTGTTAAATTTTAAAAGGACCATTTGTTGAATTTATTATACCTCTTATGTGTCACATATTAGAATTTATGTTATGTATTGCAATACATAACATAAATTCAAGAAATTTATTTAGGTTTGTCTGTATGTTTGAAAAATCTGTATGTTTACTAAGATTTTTAATTTAACTAAATATAAATGGTCAACTATTGCTTTTAGAATACATTGAAATAAAGACTATTATTTCCATGATTTTAGATCTCGCTGTATCAACTATTCTTCTTTCACCATTACATAGGTTACTGACCTAATCTTCTCAAGTGTTTATCCTCACTTTACAATCCAGACCAAAAGAGCAGACACAAATGTGCTTCAGACTTTGCTCCTTCGCGTCGCGTACAAAAAGTGCAAAAGAACCTCGGAAAGCAGAGTGGTAAAATGTGCCTCAAATCAGGGAACTCTCTAGAAAAAAACCAGTAGATTGTATTTTGTCCATCACTATGATAATAAAAAAATATTGAAAATAAACTATTTTTCTTTATCTAATACTTGAAAATTAACAAAGAAACAGCGCATCAAAGTTATGCAGTGGGGCGCTTTGACGTCAATAGTGCCACATTGTTTGACACTGTATCTTCATCATTTTTGGTTTGCTAGACAAAACAAAAAATAATATGTATACATTTGAAATGTCACTGACGGACTTAAAAATATTGTAATCTCACTGACGGATTTAACATTTTTGAGTCAAGTAGCCCATTCTCGTCCAAGGCGATTCGTCGTTAGCCAGTTACAGTTGAGACAAAGAGACGGAGAGGGCGTCGCAAGTCGTCGGCCCCGATGACCTCGCACCCGATGCATCCAGTTGCACAATCGGTTTAGCATTTCTAAGGGATGAACTGAGGCGGATTGATTTTTGCACGACTACAGCAGAAATAAACGGAATAGTTGTAATTTTATTAGCTGCTTCTTGAAAGGTGAATCGAAGTAGTTGCAAACTGTACTTTAGTTTCATTCAATATGGCAATTTTAGTCTATACTGAGGTGAAGTATGTTATAAGTTTATCTACTCAATATATAAGATGTAATCCATATGTAAGGGGACAGTAATAAATCATTATTCGAACCTACAAGTTGTATATATATATCTAGATATAAATATGTATTTTTTTTTTTTAGTAGGAATATCAGAATTCAAACATTATCAGTATTCTAATAATGTTTCTTCTACTTCCTGTTTGGAAGTTAGAAACAAAAAAAAACTGTAAAGTTTTATCGAAGTTCGTCTGATTATAAATTATAAATATGTTTATCTCTTAAAGATTGATCGAGATCTGTACGAGAGATGATTTTAAACTATATTATTTATACAAATACAGCTATACTCATAATATTATTACTCAAACCAGATTGTTATTACCATTGTCATTATATGTATTATTTGACATTTTTGCATCGCAATTTTCAACAAATTAATTTAAAATGTATGTAAACCACTCATCTATACTTATAATAAATCTGTAGAGAGGTCAATTCTGTATATAAAATATATTTTCAAAATAACTATCAGGGGGTGATTAGTGATCGATACTGATGCCAAAAATGCAATCAGTAAAATTTTTGTCTGTCTGTCTGTCTGTCTGTATGTTCCTTATGGAAACAAAAACTACTCGACGGATTTTAACGAAATGCGGGTGACACCGCTGGCACAGCTAGTGTCGAAATAAACGCACTGGTTATTAAACCAAAGCTTAAAACCACATTCCTAAAATGTTCCAAATATTTCATAAATTTATCATCAACATCGTAGCAACTGAACAAACTACATCTACATATTTAGCTGCCCTTAAAGTAAATTTTTAGGGCCGACTTAAAACACCGTTACTCGTGCAAGTAAAAGTAGCAAACTCGAAGGGTACCGAATCACACACAATTAAACTCGCCCAAAGTTACTCAGCACACACGCAACATCCTAAGCCCGAGGATAATTGAACAGGGTGGAAAATTATAGTAACTTAAACTGTAACGCTAATACCAACAGACGTTTAGCAAGGCGCGTCCCGCTCCCGAGAGTCAATATTAATACAGGCCCGTCAATTATCAATGTTTAGTGATGCTTAAAATCGCGGTCTCTATCAATAAGGCTTGCTTAACAAGATGATGTGCTGAAGAGATGGAGTCGAATTTGAGTAATTTTTTTTTTAAATCATTTTCTTATAACCCTTTTGCATTGATTAAACGGCAAATTATAAGAAGTATTTTCATAACATACTTATTGAAGAAATACCCCCTCATGTTAAATCTGAAATGAAAAACTCAGACAAATAATGGGTTCCATATATTCAATGTTATTTTTAGATATAAAGATACCATTAGCTTCATTCAAACACTTTTGATGTTTTATTTTTACGAATACAGTATCATGTCATCGAAGTAAACAAAACGCTAAATTGATATAGAAATAGATATTAATCTAATTCATTTATATTCAAATGCACATTTTTATTACCAATTTATCCTTATCGATTGATTAAATAAAATTTAAACATTTCTAAAGTACGAATAGAATGAATGTGTATCTATTCAACATTGATAGTAACCACGTAGTTAATCTTTAAGTGTCAAAAGTGCCTATAGTACTGTTTTGGGCTGTAATAACTTAAGTTACCAAAATAACTTTGTGTTAGTCTTCCGATTGCATATCACAAAGTTTAAATTTATCCTAAATTGAACTGATATGAGAACAAATATGACTTTGATGATATTCCACTAGTTGGGACGATCGATGATAGTTTTAGTTAAGGTTAGACGTTTAAGTTCTAATGCAAACAGTGGAATATTATACATACCTTCTGTGTACAGATGAACCCATTTGAATTTCAAATATTACTTACATGCTCTTAAACAATCCCTCCATAAGATATAAGTTGTTAGTTACATATAGTTTACGTTCACCCTGTTATGGTCTCTATTCAAAGATTACGTCGTATTCTAACAGATTGCATGAAATAAAGTATTTTTTTAGTGCAAATACATAATTTACGTGAAATACCTACTTTTGTCCCGTATGAGAAAAGGATTAGTGAAAACATTGTTATCTCGTATGAGAAAACGTAGTAGCAACTTTTTGTTTATATATATACAAGACTTATGAACATTAGGTCCAGAAACAGAACTATTAATTTTCTTTTAACTCAGTTGCCTTTGTCGGTGAAGGCCATTGAGATTAATAAATCTAGTAATAGTATAGAAACAAAAACTAACCACTCACTCTAAATATTCAAGAATATTTTTAGACAGGAAAAAAAAACCATGGAGCTTAATCAAATGATACTTTACCTTATATATTAAGCAATAAAAAATTATGTAAGTTATCTACATGTAGGTAGCGGTATACGACATTTTAATATAAGCTCAACGTTTCTCATAAAACAAGTGAAAAGAAAAACATTGAAAGCTGACAATTTATCCACCCACTGAAATGAAATGAAATGATCTTTATTTACGTAGGCTCAAATAAGCACTTATAAATCGTCAGTACATACAAATGGAAATAACTAACTCGCACTAGATAAATAACTCCAAACGTTATGTTTTAAAGAGGAACAAACACGAAATGATGCGGGATCTAAAAACGCTAAATTGCGCCTTTGATGTCACAAAAGGAATAAATTATGCGCACGAAAATACCAAAGGATTAGGAGATATTGGGCGAAAATCCACGTTTGTACGTACATTGTTTGCGTTTACCCGTGGTACGTTCGTCTGTAAACATTTAATATCGGCTGCAAGCGAGGGGATAGCAATCGACGCGGCACGCTCGCAAATATGTATACCACGTATAATACCGGGACGGGTCAATCAGATCGTGTTTTGGTAGGGTTAATACACATGAGTAACCCGGCCATGCGTGTGTTTACAGCTGTTAAAATTACACAACATTTTTGAAAGCCGTTACCAACTTCGGTTCGGGTGTGTGCTTGTGTATTTTTGCGTAATGTACTGTATTTTATTAGTGTGGTACAAATGGATTCTAAAACGTGTAGATTAATTATAATATATGCATGAACAATATGTATTGCTACACAAGTTATATTTTTAACCGACTTTAAAAAACTTTAACCGATTTCCAAAATGTTTTTTTTAATCGAAATGGCTTACTAATTTGTTATTAAGTGTCTACTTTTTTTTTAGTTTGGCTGGCACCGACTCCAAAACTAACTGATTATTGTAAATATTTAAATACGTGTTAAAGATTAATACTTTCATCGAAGCAGTCGAAAGAATTTATTTTATACTTTTTAGTGTTTAGACATTTAAATAGCTATTAAGGCAGTTTTTACTTGTGTTTTTTTATAAACATTTTTTGCGGGGTTTTTTGAAGTCGGTTTTTATTTTTGTTAAAATTTATTTAACTAAATACCTACTCAAATACGCACAAGTGATATGATGTAATTGTATAAAATTAAGTAGGTAATCGATTTCATGTAATACATAATATGTGCTGTCTCAAATTTTTCAACAAGACAAATAAAACACACTGAATCATTAAGAAGCTCTTATGTCAGAATCCTTGTATTTAAATTATTTATCGGCAACCATTTGATCGCAAATAGATGAAGAAATACTTTGCCAACGTAAACACAGATCAATCGAGCATTCACTGGGAACGTTGAATACGTCATTTAATTTTATCGCGCGATCCGCAAAATCTGGAATCATTCGTTTAAACACATCACAATTCCAAAATTTATTCTCCAGCATCTACCGAGGGATTCAACTGAATTTCTCTCTGGCACGAGGTAGCGTTTATTTCGAAAATCTGCGCCAAGGCTCAAGTTTGAATAGGGAATATTATGTGCGATTCAAACCTTTGATGTATCAAAGTATATAATAGATTGTTGTTCATGGTGTTCAGTATAATTAACGGTATTGTGAGATCTGCTCATTGGTGCGGTTTCGCTAATGATGGTGTATTCGATGGCATTATGAATAGTTGGCTATTTGTTATTCTGCGGTTCGCCGAGACCGACCCTTTTAAAGAGCCCTGTATCCGGCCATAACAATTATTTAATGGGCTTATGATAAGTTGCGTGACTTTGTTAGCGGTAATTAAAACTTTAAGTGCTACATTTGGTGTGGATTTGCGGTTCGTGACATGTTTATCACCTGTGAATTATTATGATCCCATGTAGATGAAATAAAAGTAATCGTTTTTACGCCTAATAATTGATTTTAAGTAGAAACGTTATAAAAGAATATGTTAAATAGTAGGTATGCTGACAATACCGGAACTTGTTATATCAAAATTATTAAAGGCTATTATTTAATACTAGCAACGCCCCGGTTTCACCCGCGTAGTTCCCGTTCCCGTAGGAATACGGGAATAAAGTATAGCTTAAATTACTCGCTAATAAAGTAGCGTTTCATTAGTGAAATAATTTTTCAAATCGATGTAGTAGTTTTGGAGCCTATTTAATACTAACAAACAATCAAATCTTTTCTCTAAATTAGTATAGATTTATCAATAACCACCAGTAATTTCCTATGAATCGCATATAAAATCTATTGTTCTAGAAATTATAGTAAGTATTTTTATTTTTATTAAATTATCCTTTCATATATTAAAATACAAAGCCCAGTAAATCTTTATATTTACGTCTACAGAGAATAAAATATAATAGTTAATACGAATAATTTCGCTTCAAATCATTATGTTAACAAGATATATTCAGCTTGAAATATTAAAATCAAGTAACGTATCATTTAAGTACCTACATATCATATTTTTGCCCAAAGATACATAAGTACAATCAACCAGAGCACCCGAGTGCATAAAACTAAATTCCATTAGGCCATTAAACCTACAACTGCGCTCGCTTCATATCGGAAACTGCAAACACCGATATACCATATTCTTTTGAGTGTGAACTCCGCAAACGTTTGTGTTGGGATTGGAGCGGCGGCGGGATGGGGCCCAATCCGCGTGTTACATGCGGAGGCACGCGTCGCTGCGTATCGGCCGGCTGGGCGAAGCGTGTTTTACGGGCGCGCTTTACGGAAGATGTTTGCGGGCGATCCGGTTTTTAAGTGGCGTAGTACTGTTTTTGTAAACCTAGTAGGAGTATTGTCTATTTTTTTTATATTTTTGAATTTAATTTGTTAAAAATGGTCAATTTTTAGGAAATAACGGCTGGGTTACATAATATGTAACCCAACTTTTAGAATGTTGTTGAAGTGTATTTTACAAACATAAACTTTTCCGGGCGTTTATGGTTGAAGATGTTTGGTTTTGATCTGTTTAGATTATCCTTGATTTAGAAATTCATTAGTTATGTCGGTTACCTTAAACACTAGGAGATGAAGGGCGGATGGGGCCCAATTCGCGTGTTACGTGCGGAGGCGTTGCTGCGTATTGGCCGGCTGGGTGAAGCGTATTTTACGGTCGCACGCTTTACGGAGGATGTTTGCAAGTTTAAAGGCAAAAAATGCAGGCCTATTCAAAATACAGATTTTACATTTGATATTGTAAAAAAAAAATCGAAAGATACTGTACTTTTGCAATTTAACTAAACCTGTATACTGGAATACGTCTCAATAGCGTTAATTATATTATAGATACTAGGATTTGGATTTTACCAGATTTATATCAGATATTTAGTATTCTAGTGGCAATCTAAGCATGGATTTTTGTGCTTGATTGAAACTATCTCACAAGCTGGTTAGACCACTTCATATCATAAAACATAGAAGTTGAGTGGTGCAAACAGAAACTAAAAAGCAGTTACCTCGTCTAAAACTCCATTCCACCAGCAGACAAGGCCTTGCAAAGTGAGATGCGACGCTGAGGCTGGAAGTGGCCGCGGCGTGCAGAGACGCCGCACATTATTTATAATCTAATATGCATGGGGAACCGCCGAGCGCCCTTTCTCGAAAATATTAAGCAAATACGAGAGGGAACACAACGCCCAAGTCGTAGGGCCATTGAGGGAGCGGGGCTTGCAGACAGTATATGCATGTGATTGAAAAACGTTAATTATCCGATATTCTCACAATTTTCCATCTAACCCAGCTCAGTTTTATTTTTGACCTTTCTTTTCTTCTGCCTACCCCTTCGGGGATTACGGTCGTGATGATATATATTATGTATGTATCCGACATTCTGTTATTATTACTCCTACCTACCTCACATTTACAGACTTACTGTGAAGCAAGACAGCACTTGATGGGGTTTTGCTGGAATCATATAAAGTTTGTATTAATATGCTATGCTATGTTTAGAAACAAATATCGAGAATTGGCCTTATCAGTTTACTGACTACTGTTTGGCACGAGTACTGTAAACAATCAATTCGCTTATGTCCTTCAAGAATCCCTATTAAAAATGTTTATTTTTCCCGCTCAACCGAACGAAGCTAGTGTAATGAAATCGTGAAATAGGTAAACCTATTTCTCATCATCCTATTATGCTAAAACTTAGTAGCTTTACTAAATAAGGTGACGACGCAATAAGATATAATTAAACTCGTCTTTCGGTATTGCCAGAACCTCTTTTATGGCCAACAACCTCTTGAATTTGGGCTCATTTGGTTTGCTAAAACAATTTCTTCGTCCCAGCGCTGTTTTAGGGGCCGTCTCAAAGTACACAGTCGGTTAAAACAAACGACGTCAGATTGAAATGTTTCTACAAACACTACATCTGTAATGAGAACATTTTGTCTGAACAAACTGTTTAGCGGACTTCAAACTTTTCGCTCCCAATTCCGGCACTGGCGCCGGATATTGAGTAACAATTTTGTGTTTTCATTGTAATCAAAGTTAATTCTATGGAGCATGTTTTTAGCTCGGACTGGTGAGAATTGTGTAATGATTTACAAAGTTTTAAACGTTCAAGCTAACTCCTAACTGCTCAAAGTAACTCTGCCTGTCCTTTAATAATTAAAAAGCACCTTTAATAGATATTTCCTTATTATAGGTTAGTATTTTTTTTATCATGAATAACGTTAAATTAAATAAGAATAATATCATTTTTATATTATTTATGATAAAATATATCAATATAATACGAGACATTAACTTAAAATGTATATATAGGTTTAAAAAGAGTGAAACAATATATTTTCAGAATAAATAGATTATTACAAAATTTGTCGTGAACCAAAAAATGTATTCCATCTTATCAAAAGAAAGGAAGCTAGCTACCGCGCCAATATTCTAAACTCCCAAATTTTATTCCCGTAGTCATCAATCAGTACTTTAAGTTCCCCCGAGGCGGGATAATACCTCCCATCTATCCATTAAAACAATTTTCGAAAGGGCAATTCAAAATGCGTTATCAAAAATCCCGCTCAATAATTAATTTTACAAACTTTACCTCCCGCCTAAGCCGGAAAAGCTGGAGTATTGAAAAAAGGGTCCAATCACCTTTTTATGGGACCATAAGCGCGCCCATTATAAGGGTCACTTTACTATAAGCACGACTCCTCAATGCCCGGATAATATTTTGAGTCGTAACACTAAAATAAAAATAATCATAAAAGTGTATGTACGGAATCACGAAACGACAGAAGCTGTAAAGAGAGATGGACGTATTTATTTCGGATGTGTGAGTAATCAAACTTTTGGGGTCCCACTAAGAATACTTTTGCAGGACTGATAACTGTTTCCTTTTTATCATCTATGTTATCTCTCAGATACTTTACTTCTTATTAATACCATAAACGTAAAAGTTCGTCTGAAGGGATCCAGACTTCAGACTCCAGATTTATATGTTTTTAACCCATAATAGTGACAATTCTTCAAGCTCATCAAATATTATTCTGCATACTGAATTCATAAGAGCGATGCTTTGGTACTATATCAAATATATAAACAAAAAGCTTATGTCCAATACAGTTTAATATCCCTCATCCCGTCATTCCGTCCGGCACGCAACAGTTGCGTCAGACGCAATACAGCTCGCCGCAGGCTCCGCTCGCTCGCGTCGCGTATTGCGTCGCGTGTTGTACACACACAAACACAACTCGGACATAGACGAGTTTTAATTCGCATGTCTGCCATCCAAAAGTTTGATTAACACGGAGTAACTTCGTCAGTGTCGCTGTACTAGTGTTATAATTGGACATTCTGCCGTGGAGTCATGCATTTGTTCTAATGTTTTTATCCGATTTTAAGCCTTGTGCTATCCATTCCATTATATAAGATTCATTCACACCAATGCATGTTCAGTTTTCGTATTTTTAGAATTCAGATTCAGAAATTAGAGTTTATTTTTATCGTTGTTCAAACAATTACAAACTTGATGTACCTATTAATACTGAAAACAAACCAAAAGGCCATTACACAAATGTAAGCAGCGTTCAATATCCCATATCCTGTCCGTCAACAGTTGCGTCAAACGCAATACATCGCGTATTGCGTCGCGTGTTGTATACAGACATACACACAACTCTGACTCTGACGCAGTGGAGTTTTAATTCACATGTCCCGAAAGTTTGATTACCACGGAATTACTACGTCTGAACAGTTCTACTAGCTTCATGATTCTGTTCATTCTTTTTTGAAAAGTCATAAGCTTTATTTTCCAAAACTAGTATTGAAAACTATTGAGTTGAAACGTAATCCGGACTTCATTTTCATCATGCAGTCAATGCTGGGTCATGATTATTTAAGATTCATACAAATATTGATTTATTCTATTTTCAAATACATATAAATTAAATATATTAAGGAAACATTTTGAATAAATCTAAATTTCATCTTTATTTCCCCAAGTACCTGAGCATCATTATCCCGGCCGAGGTTCTCCCTAGAGAATACAGGGGTTCCTCAAAAAGCGTTTAAGGTGCTTGCCAGATCCGCTATGTTCTTGTTTCTATAGGCTATAGTGGCTATGCTTACCATTGCTTATTTACAGTCATAATAGTGTAATATCTTACTTTTTTGACAATGTCATAAATTCATATTTAATTGGATACAATTAAACATAACAAAAATGCAAAGTAAATATACTCTTATCACATATGATTTTATTGTATTTAGGTATATTTACCGAATGCAATCAAATATTTTTTAATATTAATAATTTATGTAATAAAAAATCCGAAACATATTATTATGAACATCAAACCTTAACCTATAACGAAAAAAAAATTATTTCTATTTATGAATATCTTTTTAAGTTGTTCATGCAATAATATTTAACAATAACTACCTACATCCGTTTTATAAAATTCAATATTCATATTCTCATGACGTGCATTCGATCGACCTGAAAAAAGGCAATTGTTGTTGATTCAGAATCCAAATACCCATCTCGCTTTAAATATTAATTAATTATTCCCAGTAGAACGTTAAGAATACCAAACACAATTCCGAGTAAACATCGTCGAAATAAAATTTCGTTTTCGGAAAATTCGAAACGCGAATCCCTCCTTTGCGCGTCAGACACAATGATCCACCTATTATATCATGATAACACTGCAAAGATTTATCTGTAAAATTTCTCACGGGGCCCGGCGTTGTAATTTGATTAAAAATTCATTAAACCGTCCACAGGGGCCCACGGGAATAATTTAGTGCGTTTCACACGGCCCGACACCTCCGAGGGTTGGGGCTTTTTATGCGCGATACAGCTTTTACTATTAATGTAAGCTGCGGCTGACAGAGGCCCGTCAAAGCGCGTCAAAGATGTCAGCTCTTTTTTGAGGCCTCCATTCTACAGAGTACATGACGTATCAAGCATAATTGATGTATTTAGAATAGTAGGTGTATGTAGCTGGAGGTCTTCAGTGGACTGTTCAAAATAAGCTTGACGGATGCTTTGTATGACAAAGCTTGTCAAAAGGCTACTCGTCAAAAAAGTGAGCTCTTTTTGGAATTCCACACAAAAAACATGTTTCAAGCGCAAAAAATTTCCTGTGAAGCTTTGTTTTTAATTTTTATAGAACCAGGCGCGTCAAAGATGTTCTCTTTTACAGCCTCAAACTTGTTAGAAAAAAGAAATACATTAGTACTAGTATTTTTTCACCATATGTATAGCTAACATAGTTGTATGAAAAAATATGACAATGTGTTTTTGAACAATTTACTTTATACAATAGCAGTAAAAACCTTGCTCAGACAACATCTAAAGCTTTACAACTAACAACAATATTCCATCTAACAGTCCGTCCAGACGCCAAATTGCTCAAATTGTTTGCTGCAGTTCCGTTTAATTGGATAGAAATGTAGCGAACCACTGTATTTGCAAAGTAAAAACCGACTAAACATTCCTTGCAACAGCAACGTCACGGCGACTCGCTGACAACACGCCATTTGTAAACTATTTGTATGCGGGTGCGCGTTCACTGCTCACTTTTCTTACTTCACAGTGACGAGCTAGCTTCAACCCTTGTGTTCCAGCAGCGAGACACACAGCGGCACAGTGGAAGTTAAACCGTAGTATTTAGAGCGCTGTGTCGTCTGTGTTCGTGCTTGGAGACGGGAGTTAGTTGAGCTCAGTCGCATTGGTATTTATGTGTCGTTCAGATATCGCGTGCATGCTTCTCGAATTAAATTTTGTTCGTGCGCTGTTGCCGCTCCGGTGCTGATGTGTTGATTGAAAGGCATCTCTGTACGTGGTCTGTCGTTGTTTGATTCGGATAGGTTTTGGAACGGTCTTTGTGTTGTGCTGAATTCAGACTAGGAAATTAATTATGGCGAGAGTCTATTCCTGGAAATTTGCGCTGATCCGACACGAGCTTAGGTTGTGCAATAGTTGTTTATTTTGAATTCAGATGTTGCAACCAATATGCATTTCAAATTATAGGAATATTAGATTAAACCTGAGTACCTACGTAATTCTTGATTTTAATGAATATAGATATGCATATATGTTAGTAGGAAACCTATACCTTCCTTCATATATTTATCAGTCGAGTCTTTTGTTTCACTATTTAGTATTCTGGAGTATTATCATATCACCATTAATAATACGTTAATCTATGTATGTAGTAGCAGTATTCGTTTATAAATAATAAATAAATATCAGACTACATCACATATGATCTGACTCCGAGGCTAGCTTAAGCACTTGTATTACATATATCAGAAACAACAGTGGTATTACAAATATATACATAAATATTGGATATTAACACCCAGACACAGAACAAACACAAGTACTCACTAACGAATGTTTGTCCTGGGTGGGGATCGAACTCACAACTCTTGGCGCATGGGGCAGGGTCACTACCGAATGCGCCATTGAGCCAGTCATATGTATATATTATGGAGTAATTCTTACAGGGTATGTAAAAATGTTTGTTTTTACAATACATAGAATAGAACGGCAAACAAGACTGTAAAATTTTATTCGCAATGGCGGAAATATTGTTTCGATTTGACGATCCTGTCGCGTCGCATCGTTATCGAGATACAAGAAAACTGTGGAATTTTATAACAATTCTATAATAGTGTTCATATTGCAATTGAAAATAAATAAATAAATAGATTCTTCAGACTGACACCAATTCCCTTCCAAACCAAGCTTATAAGCTTGTGCTATGGATACTAGATAAACGGATAGACATACTTAAATACGTTTATAAATAACCATGACTTGAGTACAAACTGTCCATGTTAATCACCCGAAACATTGGCCCCTAACGGGATTCGAACCCTGGTTTCGGGGCTAGGGTTTCTGACCACTCGACCAACGGGCCTGTCGACAAGAGAAACGTATTAAAAAAGCATCTAACAGTACTTGTTTCAAAGTTCAATAAACCTCACATTCCTACGCAAATACTGTACCAGATAGAAACAAATTTTATTCAAAACTAAAAACGCTGCAATTGCGGACCGAATAATAGTCAACTCACGGAGATCATTGCGCCAGACTCTTAAGTCAACTCAAAAATTGGGACATGTCCAACTCAACTCTGATCGAACACACCAAGTAAGAAGTAAGGCTAGATAAAGAGAAGATGAATAGAAGGTAATAGATGATGATGCTAAGCGAGCTAATAGTCTAATTCTCCAGGCTGTGACCTGTGTCCCAACACATCCCAAAAGTGTGTTAACACATCCAGACCATTAAACTAAGTTAGCGCAGTAACAACGCAGCGCAGTGCTACGCCCGTCTACCGAACAGTGTCGTTGCACCGTTCGATGCATTTTTATGGTCTCGCAATAAACCACGGAACGGTTGAGACGAAAACGACAATAGTGCACTTAGGCTCCTCATAAACGATATATCACATCCCGTGGACAATGTTATTTATATGGGAATGAGTCACGGCTGCCTCGAACCGGGTTTACGATGGATCCTATAATTTTAAATATGTACTCCTATTGGTAACCAAACACCATTTTGTACTGAACGGAGTAGACAAAGGAAGTTTTCTTTATCGGCGAAGATTTTTGGTGGTAATATTAGGAATTGTCCCATGTTGGTCTGGGACTTGGCCCATTTTGATCTGGGACAAAAAAAAAAGAATGTGCCAACTGTGGTTCTTTCCTAGCATGTCGTAAAAGGCGACTTATGGTATATCGGGTTTTGGGTGTGTGATTGTGTAGGCGACAGGTTAGCCGCTTGTCACTGCTTTTTCACAATTTTCCATCTAACCCAGCCCCGGCTTTATTTTTGGCTGAATGTGGTTGAAGTAGCATGCTGCCCCTTTGACTCTGCCTACCCCTTCGAGGATTATGGGCGTGATGTTATGTATGTATTAGGGAAGCAAGAGAAAAAAAAACCATTTAACCATTTAAACTTCTTTATGTAAGAATATCTTGGTCTGGGCGCTGCAAAGAATGTACTGACTACACAGTCAGTACATTATTTTCAGTAATCCTTGTGACTTGTGGTATATCAGTAAACCCAAATAGATTTATGATTATGTTTAACAAATTTCCACATATGCCAACTCAATCTAGTGTTGACGAACAATCGAGAGTTTTGCAATCAATAGTTGAACGCCAAAATCATCTATACAATCGATAGGACAATCGATAGTATCGATGTCTCTGTTAGTACAATACTATCGGTGAACAGCAATACTATCAATAGTAACGTTAGTTTCTATCACTGCCACCAATGAACTATCGATAGTTTCAACAGTAGGGTAGACCGAGGCGATTCGGATCACTTTTTTTTTAGGTTAAAAAAAAATATATTAAAGCTTTTGTTTAAGTCATTTTATTGACAAAATAGTAAACAGTAACTACTCACGTCTTAATTAAACATTTAAAAAATTAAATTATTTATAAATTCTTTAAATTAGAGATAAAAAAACAAAAAAACAGAAATATCCGAATCGCCCCAATATTAGGGGCGAGTCGGATCAAACATAACATATTAAGAATTACTTAACATTTAGCCTGACCACCACCACCGTAGCCACCACCACCACCATAGCCAAAGTTTTATAGAATTCTGACACTTTTTCTTTTTTCATTCCATCTATTCTTGCTCTAGACAGACCTTCCGGCTTTCGAATAGTTAATTGTTTATTTCTTTGCATAAAACGATGGAACCAATCTTCGCCAGCCATTCCTGTATTTCTGTTAAATTTGTGTCGTATGTTTTGGCGTTCTGCAAATTCAAACGCGTACTTACGAACTGACTTGGGTGTGATTCCGAAGCCACGACTTGATAAATACAAGAGCCGGTCAGCTAACTTTTTTTCAATATCCTCGTCGAGTGATAACTGTCCACCCCTTCGCTTAATGACGCCTCTGTTTAAAGATACTATTCTTTGTAAGTTTGTATAAGGTACGTCATAAATTTCAGCTGCCCAACGTAGAGTTATTTTTCTGGCCAAGACTTGATTTGCAGCCTCTAACATCTTTTCTTGGGACCATTCTCCGGCATTAGTCTTTCTCTTGTAAATGCGAACCATCTACAACAATATAAATACTTTATAATATCCATAAACGGTCTAGAAATCAGATCAAAAGTTAGATCCCATTCGCCCCCAGTGACATGATCCGATTAGCCCCATATTCAAGATTAAAAAAAAATATATTTCAAAGAGAAGACCTCTAAGATAACGCCTAAAAACAATTCGTTTTCTAATGTAGACATCCTTATGAACAAAATAAACAAACAACTTTAAAATATTAACATGAATCCTTAACAGAATACAAAGATTTATCAAGTACTTACCTTAGATACGCACCAAAATCGCACCTACGCAAACACCCGAGTTATTGGCGAGCTGCGCCGACACTGACAAATCACGCAGGATCGAAGCAATGCCTATGCCGGGCGATGCAGGGCGAGAGGGGGGACCGTTGCGGGCCCTTAGCTGCGTTCCGCTCAAAATATTTGTTTCTAATATCAACAAATTTCTTATTTTGATCCAATTCGCCCTGTGATCCGAATCGCCTCGGTCTACCCTATTGCTGTTTACCGGGTATCGATATACTATCGATACTATCGATTTTCTTCAACTATCGTTAGGCTATGCTAATGGCTGGTTGGGCTGCTGCCTGCCTTGCTTTGTCCGCTCTTCTATATCGGGGACTGCAACGTGATTGTAATACTTCTATAGTATAGTATTACGTATATATACTATTTACGTATGTAAGTTGACTGATTTTATACGCAATGTGAAATTAAGTTGTTTATTTTTTTTATGTTTTTCTTCTGTCTTACATCAATTTACTTCCAATGTTGAATGAGTATGAAATAAACTCTAGAGCTGGGAAAATACTTTTCGCAGAACCGTTTAAAGCCTCTGCGTTCAATTTTGAATTCTTAGAATTTAGTTATTCTATTAAGAACAACTAAGTAAGCAGAGAATATAATATTGTGAAAGCGATATTTCGGTTCGTTATTAATTTTCCTATTTCCATAATATTTTGATCTGATAGTTGGAGGGATTGCAACGTCATTTTTGGATTTAACATAAATAAAATGAAAGACTGAACAGCTGTTGTAAGAATTGAAACTTTAAATATTATAATAGTTATGTCACTCATGCCTGATGGCTATCTGAAGAGACGATATTCGGATCGCAGGCATGGTCTGAATGAGCAAAGCCAAGTCGAGCTCAGTGGCATTCATTAAGAGCTTTATTCCGCGAGGATAGTAGCAGACGATGATGATCTGAATCATTTCAATTTATTTAACGATAAGTTGATATACGTTTAATGTGAAAACAGAAGTTTCATCGCGTTCAAGCCTATCCGATATCTCTGCGAGTGAATTTTCTTTCGCCCATTATGATTTTGATACCCTTTACTCGGTAAACAGTTCATGTAGGCAAGCTCTAACTTGGAATTTGAATCTTCCCCTTTGGTATAATGAAGGATCTCGCCCAAACAAACGAATTTGGAACTTACATAAGTAATTTCATCATGCTCATCCTTTTAAACTTTTCTCTGTTATTTATTTGGGTCGGGCTTTAGGGGTATTCTCGTATAACTTTAAGGCTGGAAATGAACTTTTTTCGTATTTTTTCTAGTATAACATTTACTTTTTATGGATTCTGGGTTATAAAGACGGTTTAGTTTAGTAATGGGCTCTTTGTTCGTAATCAGGGATGTGAAATTAATTTCTTCTCTAGTGTCAAAGGCGACAGTCTTCTGTCGTCTTTTTTGACGTGCTGTTGTAAGGGCTAATATTCTGAGTCCCTAAATAGGGTCTAGCTGATTATAATTAATAAAATATGACCGATTTCACTGAAATTTTTTTTTCAGTTAAGTTAAGCATATTTATAATTACTTTCTATATCTAAAAAGGCTAAAATATTAAAAAGTGATTATTTATGTGTATCACATAAATATAGTTTTTCCTTTGATACCGATTTACTCTACGAATATTACGTCATAATTTTCATCAAATTTCATCTCAGTACGAATGAATTTCCCAAAACCAGGCTTTCATACCTTCCTAGAAACGTGTATTTTGAATACTAGCAACATTTATTCGTAACATAAATTACGTAAATAAATGCTGGCACGGCACCGTCAAAAGAGTTTTCGTTAAATATAAAACTGAAACGAATTCCCGAAATTAATATTCGCCGTTATTAAACGTTTTACAAATAAAGACTTCATTTTGGGCTTGCATGGTCGACAAAATTTAATAAAACAGGTTCCCGATACACTTTGTGCGTGTTTTTCGTAGTTCATGGTAAGGATGGGTTGTGGGAGCATTCGATATCAGGAACTGTTCCTTATGTCACTGCTCAGTTCAGATACTTCATACACAAGAGCCAAATTAATATCTGTCTTACAAAATTACTGAATGTCACTTTTCTGGTATGCACCTCGATGGGGCATCTTGGTTGATTATATATGTAGTACATAATTTATATTTTATCATAGGAGTTATATACTATGTATGTAGTTTTTAGTATATACGGACACAATTCGGTGGTTTTACCGTATCGTTTATTACGTGTTACAAAAATCGAACATAATAAAAGCACAATAGTAGTATAAATATAAAGACACATTCACGTACTAGATGGAAATATAAAAATCTACATACATGTTGAATTAAGTATTATGATATTTTATAACAGTGACAGCTAGTATTGTTAAATACCAAGTGCGTGATTCTGACACGTCCCATCTCCAGACTCCGGAGCTACCTTTGATAATTATCTTCTTCGTCAGTTCACGTAGTTTTGTTTCATCTCTAGTCCACTGCATATTACATGATATTAGGTATTTCCTTTGAGCTCCTCACTTTTTGAAATTAAGCCGGGACAAAGGAAAATATCACGTCCGAAATCAGAAATAATACGTACTTTGTTTGACATTTTAATGGACATTTAATTTTATATACTCTTTGAAACCAGCTTTTGCGACAAAACAATGTTATTATGAGAACAGGTGGTAATTAATTAAAGCATGTTGAGATATAATTGAATTTATATGCGCAACGTGTAAATATAAGCATACCAAAATAATATGTTACATTTTACCTAAGCATCTGCTATAATGATTTTTTATATTATATTGACAGGTCGATAGTCAGAGACCCTGGCTATGAAACCAAGGGTAATGGGTTCGAATCCCGCTAGGAGCAAATGTTTCGTGTGATGAACATGGACATTAATACTCGAGTCATGGAAGTTTATAAACGTATTTATGTATATATATCCTTTCCAACTAAGCTTATAAGCTTAGTTTGGAACTAGGGAATTTTTGTGTCAGTCTGGATATTTTCTTTTTATTGTCAAGAGCGTAATTATGATCTTATATTTTTTGAATTTCTCTTTAATCGGGCTTAATCTAAATAATTTTTCCAAAGAAACCATGAATATAAAAAAAACGTTATAAAAAGTTTTTTTCTAATTTTGCTTTCAAACTCCCTTTTTTATTGCTATTCTAAAATCCGTAATTCCTATAACATATTTTATATTTAATTAAATGGTTTATATATTTATCTTGAGTTTTCATGAGCAATATATATTTGAAGCAAAACTGTAACAACCAATATTTGTAAAAAATAATTCATTTTAAACGTATCCTTTATGAGAACCATTTGTGTTTGCCTTTAATCAGTACAGAGCTTACCAAACAAATATCAGTTTATAAATCCGATATTGCAAAAAACATTTCCATCATTTGTGTGCGGGGTCCATTTCAGATTTTGGTTTACCTTATTACCGATGTGTGTTTTCAGTATTTTTGTATTTAAATGGTTTTCAGTTGAAGCGCGTAAAATGATATTTAAAATTGCCCCGCAGACCACAGCCTCCCTGCGGCTTCGTGTCAGTCTGTTATCTGCTGTCAGAATTATTTCTGAGGTCCAATTAAGGAGTTTGTAGCGATCTGAAGGTATTTTTAAGCTGAGCTATTGCACTTTTGTTCAAACTTCTTCGTCATCTTCAAAACGTTGCATCCCGTTTCTAGTTGTGGTCTGCTTGCACCATGATTCTAGATTTATCGAGTCTGTTTACAAATGAGGACATTAAAGCCATTGCTATCTGAACTTCGTAACCCTTAGGTAGAAAAACTACACAAATGGCATCATGATTTATGAATTGGGACGTAGCTACAATAATAATTACAATAGACAAATAAATACAAGACATAATCATGTATATTTTGTTAATTACTGCATTCTTCAATCTTTTTCATTTAATTTATTAGTCAGTCAATTAGGGTTTTCAAAAATAAAAAAACCACCAGATGGCACGAGGGTGTCTCGTAGTCTTATCACTGTCACTATTGGCTCTTTGTGGACAGCATGTCAGTTTGTTCTGAAAACTTACCAATGAGGAGGGTGACAAGACCGTACGTCACAGTTATGCCATCTATCTGATATTTTAATTCAAAAAACCCTCATTGCTAAGTGACATATTGTGAGGTCCAGAAAGTGTTGCAATCTCATGTGAAATCTAGAGAAGAATTTCGTTGTGACAGTTCTTAAAGAGTACGTTAAAGAGTGGTGCTTTCAATTACCGAATTATGCTAACAGTTCGTCAAAGACTGGTTGGTACCGAATTCCGCTAACAAATTTATTAGCCAAGCCCAGTTTTATTTTTGGCTGAATGTGCTTAAAGGGGCCTGCTGTCTCTTTGACTCTGCCCCCCCCTTCAGGGATTGTTGGCGTGATGTTATGTATGTATGTATGTATTCATTACCCAATTCGCTACCTCTCATGCCTTCACTCAACACATCCACATAAGTGATAGCCGATACTCCGATTCCAAAATACTTCACCGAGCTCGCCACCATAAAAAATTGTAAAACAAATTGCGAATACTGTAAACGGAGGTCTGAGCCCGACACTCGGCTTGTTCCGATGTTCCCGTTAATTGGTCTGCGCTTCACCGGCGAAATTAGCGAAACACAAGCCGGGGATGTGAAAAAAGTTGGCAGTGTGAACAGAAATCTTATTGAAGGTTCCATAACAAAAATTCGTAAATTGACTTTCTCTCTTTACTTAAATAAATAAATATCAGACTGCATCACATACATTGATCTGACACCGAGGTAAGTAGCTTAAGCACTTGTGTTACGGATATCAGAATCAACAGTGGTATTACAAATATATACTTAAATATTGGATATTAACACCCAGACACAGAACAAACACAAGTATTCATCATACGAATGTTTGTCCAGGGTGGGAATCGAACCCACAACTCTTGGCGCATGGGGCAAGGTCACTACCGAATGCGCCATTGAGCTTGTCTGACTGACGGGTACGGCACTTGTCTGACGGGATTACGCAATATACATTAAAATTCATCAATTGATCCCATATATCTACTAACGGGACTAAATACGATATGCATTATGTAGTACATGAGTACTTACAGCTTGACGTTTCGGCCGTGTTGCAACGACCGTGGTCACAAGCGGCCTGGTGTTGATTCTACTGATTATGCAAGTAAAAGTTAATAACATCACGCCCGTAATCCCTGAAGGGGTAGGTAGAGTCAAAGGGGTAGCAAGCCCCTATAACCACTTTTAGCCACAAATAAAGCTGGGCTGGGTCGGATGGATAATTCTGAAAAAGTAGTGACAAGTGGCTACTTCGTCGCCAACACCATCACATGCCAAAACCCGTTACCATTAGTCGCCTTTTATGACATGCTAGGCAAGTTGGCACATTCGTTCCAATTCCAAGACCAACATTGTACGTATGGGACTTTAGTGACAACTTTACATGCATTGCGGCTGTAAACATGTCTATAGATATTTAAAGGTTATCACTTGGATTAGTATTCTAATTATGTTTTGACGGTGAAATCGGTTTTGTGACTTTGTTTGTTAGTCTATTGTGCTTTAACAGCCGAACGGATTTTACCCATAATTGATATGACATATTTACACACACATTCAAACACTAGGAGCACTAGCTCATAACATCGCGTCAAGTCGTGTCGTAAACAGACATCAAGGTAAACACGATTTGCAAAATAAATTTATAAGTAACGTTGAGATACTTCAGATCAGACTACGTATTCGTTACTCGTTACATTACTATACAGATCTAACAACATTCTCACTGGCCGCTAAAAGTGATATTAAAATATATATATCTGTATATATACGGTCGAATTAAGAACCTCCTCCTTTTTTTGAAATCGGTTGAAAATGCATTGTCTCATCTCCCCCAAGTATGACGAGCACTCTCAAACATTTTTAGTTGATTTAATCTTTCATTTGGATCCGTTAACGTTCATTGGTGCGTATGAAGGTGGTCTAGTGTTTGCTCTCAAGTATGTACCGAGCAATCGATACAGAAGGGGATGGCATGTACAAATATCGGCATGTCAATATAATAAACATAGTAAACACGGCTTCGCTCGGTCTCTTAGTTTGATTACCGTCAGACCACGAGACGCTCCGATGAACTTTCTAAGCATTTATCCTCAGGTCACCATCATTTTGATTTTTGCAGGATAGTCCTGGGTATCGAATATTGCTGTGGCGTATAGTTGAAGAATACAGAATAGGAATCATTATGTACCACTGTGACAGATAATAGGTATAGGTTAACTTTTTTTTTGTTGTAACAAAGTCAATGTCAAAGTCAAAATATTCTTTATTTATATAGGTTTCAAAGAAACACTTATAAATCGTCAAAAACATTTAAAGAGATATGATTCTACCACCTGTTCGGAATGTTGCACCTACCGAGAAGAATCCGGCAAAAAACTCGGTAATTACTCCTTTCAACAACAGTATTAACAAAGTTGTATGAATCATATTTCACTTTGAACCATGTTTCAAAGTGGGCCTGGTGGGAAATAAGAGAATAGAAAATTATAATTACTAGGAAAAAAAATTAAAATCTAAAAAAATATAATAAATACTAAATTAAAATAAAAACACGACTAAACATTGTGAGATCCCATTATTGTTTCGTGTATTACCAAGTAAGAATAGTTGCACTATTTCTGCAGTCGTTGCAATTGAATTCTTATACTAGTCAATAATAGTTCCGCTTTCAGGTAACGAAGGCAATTAAATGTAATAATGAAAGTCTGCTGGATCTGGATCTGCCTAAAAACGGGATACATCAATTTAAATTCAAAATCTCTTTATTTTATAGGCTTCAAAAAGGACTTATAAATAGTGAATATGTACAGAAATCACCATTTCTGAAAGTAAATACTATCGAGAAGAAACCGGCAAGAAACTCGATAGTTACTCATTTAAATGCCACATGTAAGGCTAGAAAAATTAAAGTTGTTTCAATCCATAAATATCTCAAGCGTGTCTGACTAGGAATGGGACATAACAGTTGAAAATTTGTTAATGAAGAAATGAAGATCATGGATTATCCAAGAATGTAAGGTTCTCGTGGTGTTACTAGCTAAAGGCAAACATTTGTGCAAGTTAGTGCACAGCACTTGCCTGTCGCGGTCTCTGGCTGCAGACCATTATGTGATGGTTAGTTCTGTTCCTGACGAGAATTCAATTATTGCGGCCTGCTGCTGTAAAATTAACGGTGTACCTGCAACGAATGGCGAAACATTGTTGATGTTGATTGTGACGCAATGGAGTCTAAGTAAAGCAGAATTCTACCAAAATAAAAATAAAAATGTGAAAATGTTGGAGAATATTATTTTCCAAACATAAAAAAATTATCTAACTAACCCAAACTCGACATATTTTTTTGGCTTAATGCAGTTTCAGGATATTTATTACTCCCTCGACTCTGCCTATCCCTTCGGGAATTGTGGGTGTGTTGATATGTATGTTTGTATGTAACTTATAAAACAAAGTCCCTTGCCACGTATGTTGTCCAAAAGACTTTGACTTTATCAAAAACTACTGAACGGATTTTCATACAATCATCTTCAATAGACATAATGATTCATGGAAAAAATTCCGAAAAGGGTCCTAGATTTTGTAAATTAACTAAACAAAATAAATCTACAGCCTAAAATCCAAGCTTGAATCAAACAATACATTTATCATAAATCGCTCCAAATTAAACTGTCCGAAAAAAACGGACGGGTTTGTCAACAGATAAGCCGTCTCGGGAGATAAAATATTTTCTCAGCTGCTACATTTTAAATATCAAAAGGCACCGCTTTGTCCCCAATCTCAAAAACTTCCATGGCGTCCCCTTTTTTCTCACTCAAATCCTTACGTCCCGTCTAAACGTTAAAAATATTTCAGTATTTTCCAGTCGGGGACACAAACTAAATTCTCCCGTTTTGCATAAAGAGAATATCGAAAATCACCCGGGCGAGCCCATTTATCGGACGGAATCGAACCGGGAACCCGATGAATCGAGAGTAAATTAATAATCGTATTACTTTTTCAGTGGAATGCAAATATTTGGTGATTGCGTTGCGGTGAATGGTGGGAGCCGATACTGCTTCTACGGACGCAGAAATGTTCGCTGGAAGCGATGGACGCGGGAATCTGTTTTTTGTGTCTACAGTGATGTTCATCGGATTGAAGGCCGTGCTAATTGAGGCATGTTTCTGTTAGTGTTGCTTCTGGTTCATCACATTCTATTCATCGAGTTTCTTGCCTTGATAGAATAAACCTTTCGAACTTGCGGCAGCAGATTAATATGTTGTTTGTCTTGACGATATGTAAGTGGTTTATTAGAGCATATACAAATAAAGGTATTTTTTATTTTTATTTTGAATTCTTAAACGCGGCTTTACTCGCGTTGAATTGGGTCTATTAAAAAAGGTCCTATTATGGTCTCGCGGATCTACTATTTTTCTGAGATGACAAGTAGTATTTATTGCATTAATCTAGACTATAATCTACATATCTGTGTGCTCACTTTGATCCAAATCGTTTCGAGTTTTATCGAATCGTTCTAGTACTGAGCTATAAAAGCTATTTATCCAAACTCGCACATACGTGTTTATCAATACAGTTTTTTTTTTTTTTTTTTACATTTATTTATATGAGTTATTTTTATTTCTTATAGAAGACGTATCCAGGCAAGATAGGTATATCTGCTGATGTATGTTTCACTTAGTTATCAAGCATATATGGAATAACATAATTTTATTACTTTTATAGGAAATTGGCTCATTAAAAATTAAAAAAGATACTTAACCTTTCGTTTATACATTAACTAGCTGCGCCCGTGGTTTCATCCTCATTTATGGTGGTTAATGTTATATAGCCTTCCTCGGTAAATTAACTATACAACACAAAAATATTTTTTATTTGGATAAGTAGATTCTTGATTAGCGCGTTCGAGCAAACAAACAAACAAACTCTTCAGCTGTTAAGTAAAAGTAAAATAATATATTTTTGTATTCTTTGACAATAATAAGGACATAAGTTTTGACATAAGATTCAACTATTCAGCTCTTGAACCTAAAGTACAGAAAATAATGTTTTTTTTTTTTTTTCTCAACCTAGTAAAGCGAACAAAAGAATTTGCGCTAAAATATTTGTTTGTAAGTTAGTCTTCTTTTAAAAAATTTTTACTTTTAATATGTAAAAAACAGTATTTTTGCAGCTAAACTGGCTTTTGCGCTGATATTATAACGTGTCCAAAAATTTTTACGGAGTAAGGACGAACAGACACATAAATAGGCGTGTGTACATTTAGAAATTACATTTTCATTTGTAATACATATAAGTAAACGTAAGTGGACAATTGTGGTGTATACTACTGCAAAGTCTCTTAGAGACGAAACACACAAAAGTAATTTTCTCAAAAATCGTAAAATTATAGAAATATTCATAAAGCGACGAAATAAATTAACAGAAGCCTACGCTCATTTATTCCCAAATCGCAATCTACCTTCAAAGCGTATTAAGTCACAAGTTTCGCGTAAATAAAATATTAATATTTTTACTTCAAATAAGAGAGAAACAAAAAGTTTTTACCAATAAAGGTCGAAGAGATTATTAAAAATACTATGTAAGTATTTCTTTTCATAGTGGTTTTTTTCCCTTAAAAAAATAATACTCCGCTACAAAATTGCGTCTCCCTGTAATCTTTCATGTCAGGCCCGATCGAATCAGGTTGATATTTTTGATATTCATATTTGGAGACATAAAGAAAGGAAAATGTTTTTTAACATCAAAAAGAATTTTCTAATCGGTTAAGCAGTCGAATGTCACAACAAATTCCTCAAAGGCCCGATCAAGATCTCTCTGTTGAA
The DNA here is from genome assembly GCA_951394215.1 of Glyphodes perspectalis. NCBI lineage: Eukaryota > Metazoa > Arthropoda > Insecta > Lepidoptera > Crambidae > Glyphodes > Glyphodes perspectalis. The sequence continues at coordinate 15,671,548 of OX596208.1, read as the reverse complement.
AAAAGACTGATGAAAAAGGATGGTCTGGTGTGAATAGGTCTTGGGGTTTTGAGTTCCGTATTGTTGGTATAAAACTTCTTCTTTTCTTCTTCTTCGTTTCTGCGTGGTTAAATTTTCTTTGAGCGTAAAGGAAATCTGTAAATCTGCAATTTTTATATTTTTTTCATATGATGTTTTAAATTTTTTTTAAGACTCAGAATTTGGATTCGACTTTTAATGCCTACTAAAATACTTCTTGTGTTTTTTTAAATAATTAGATTCGGACATGACTGTTTTCGTGCAATGCTCCTAAAACTAAATGTTTTAATGGAAAACGTAATTCTTAAATTAATTCGGAGTGATATTATGATTAAGAGCAATTTTATATCTTATGATAACATTTCACATTTAAACAACTTGGATTTACCTACCGCTATTCCAGCTTTTATCAGGTTGAATAAAAATGGCCGTTCACAGATTTATTTTCGTAACCTACCAAATCACCAAGACCTAAACTAGACAAAAAAGAGTCGATTCTAATTTGCCGTCTATTTTTTCTTTTGCTTAGGATTCCTAAGAGATTTTAATCTTGTTTAGAAAAGTCGGGCCGTCGCAAGTCAGGTGGCGCGATGCAAAGAAAACTCATTATTTCTTATTCGTTCGTCGGTAGTGCATTTACTCGATAGTGTCGTGATGTTCAAATAAACGCGAGTGTCTTGCTACACCGAAGTGAGAACCTTTATATTAGTCATGTAACAGAATCACGCTTTTGAACGGTTCTTTATAATTCACTGGCAATTGTTCTGCAAAATTCTTTGGCTAAAATCTTAAAGTGGATAACTTTTTGGGAAACTTATAATATAATTTTAATCTATAGTATATTATATTTCACTATATTGCACACACAACCTAGCAGCTATAATGGCCTGAAAGATTTGCAAACATTACTAACATTAGGTATAGTTATAACTCAAACTAAAAAAATAAATAAATATGGACCACGTGTTAATACCAAACATGTATACACGCCTTTTGTCTCCATCATTTTTTTTTTTTTTTTTTAATTTTTATCATAAAATATAATGACTTACCTTGTGTTTTAATAAATCGTTACGAACTTACACACATACATAACATCACGCCCGTAATCCCTGAAGGGGTAGGCAGCATCAAAGGGGCAGCAGGCCCCTTTAGCCACATTCAGCCAAAAATAAAACTAAGCTGGGTTAGATGGAAAATTGTGAAAAAGTAGTTACAAGTGGCTAGCTCGTCGCCTACACAATCACATACCCAAAACCGGATATACCATTAGTCGCTTTTTACGACATGCTAGACAAGAACCACAGTTGGCACATTCTCTTTCAGTCCCGGACCAATATGGAACTTTCTAGAGTGATTAATAATCTCTTAAATATTGCAACATGACAAAGACATCTAAAGCATAAACGGAATTATACACACTACCCAGTTCCAGATACAATGCAAAATGAATCGACTATTCCGTCTTGCAAGGCCGCACTACGGACGTCGGTAATAAATTTTAAAAGTAACACATCAGTATGCCACAGTCGTTTCAGTCTCTCCGCGCGAACGGGACAAAGCAAGATATATCGTCGCAATATGAGAAGGCGTACTATTACAGCCAATTTTTGCTCGAAAGAAAGAAATCTATAGGTCTCAATTTAGAGTGGTCGCGTCGGGTGTGAGTGTAGACGCCCGTTCGAAAATGAAGTTTTTAAAATTGAACACGCTATTGTGTTACGGATTTACAAATCTTCGCGACACGTTCGTTTGTGATCTGCGAGTGTTCGATATCGAATGTCTGGGTTGTTCTTATCTGAAATAATGGGAAAAACTTCTTTAAACGGATATTTTAGATGCGACACTTGAATTTAAGACGACAAACATTGTTTTATATTCGTGGTTGGTTGTATAGACGAAGAATTTGTATATCTTTGTGTATAAGGGTGACCACAATTTACTCTTTTAAATAACTAGTGATCGCATACTGGTAGAAATTCGACCATTATTAGTTTTATTTTTTTTATTATTATTATTTATTGAAATTTTAGCTTTCTGCACTCGTTCTCCATATAAACTTTAACTGTGCCAAATCTCATACTCCTCCGTCCGCGTAATTCCCATAAAAAGGGGCACAAAGTTTTTGCTTCACGTATTAATATAAACTTAGATTATATTATCATTGTTGTTTACAAAAGTAGCTCAACAATTACTGGTTTTTACTTCTTAAGAAAAAAAAGAACAACAAGTAGCTTGACTGGTTCTCAGACTAAAAAAACAGTGAACACAGAGCATTAAATTATTAGCGTATAATAATATTCATAACACTCATGATGTTCTTTACCACATTTCACATTAATCAATTCAAAGGAAACCTCACTGACAAAAACATACTTTATCAATAACATTGTAGCACAGATTTCCCACACGTTTTCCCGTATTTTGCACCGAATCGCATCGATCATCCGTTACCATCTGTCGGGTCCGTATTAAAAGCACATTCTAAAGAGATGTAACTTTTGAAACGAAAGAAAATGTATCCAAATTAGATTTGGCCGGGAACCTAATACTGCCACAGAGTGTTCGGGCGATTTGGGAACGGTGCCTACTGATTGAATTTTCTCGTGGCCCCCGAGAGATGGATATGCTATAGATTACGGAGTGAGTGCCGCTGGAAGAGATTGTGTTTATGGAGAATGGGGTTTGGAGTTTTATGTTGCAAATACGAAGGCTGTTTAGGAATATGTAGGTGAATTTTTTAATAGGCTTCTAATATTTCGCAATATTTATTGATATTGATAACATTACTTACATTTTATTTATGTTATTCTAAGGATTGCCTGATTAATCCTTGAGGCTTGAGAAAAATCAACCGAACTTAATCATTAGCCACTCTTGTGTCAAAGAAAGCAAAGTCTGACCATTGCGACTGAAACATATTTAGAGACTTACTTATATGGAGTTCGAAGTTCAAAAATAATATATATTCTACAAATAAGTATATTCCTTTTGTCCCCTATCACTACCAACTTTCCGTCGCCAATGCACAAATCGTGCAGAGCCAAAAAAAAAAAAATTTGTATATTAAGAAAGCAACTATGTTGTTGAAAAGTCCTATAAATGCTTGTAAAACATACTTTATTTTATCAATTATTTACGCGTAGTTGTAATTACTCGATAATAATTATTATTACTTCCATTACGCGAAATACAACTGTAACTATTCCTATCATTTGTAATCAAATTGCATTATTCGAATATTCATTCAATCATTTTAGAACTTTTCAATTTAAAGGATCACTTTTTAAATATTTTTTATAATTTTCAGAATTCTAGTTAATCACAAATTGCATAATTGTATTAGTAAACAAATAAATACGTAATAGTATGATATTGTATTTTACGTTAACGTTATTTGATGAGAAAGAAAATATTGTTAAAAAATACAACGTTTCATCCACTCAATTCTTAACATACGTCCTTCCAGCTATAAAAACTTACTCAAGTACAAATTCACCCGAGCGTTCCACCGAAAAAAACTATAACGAAGAGAGAAAAAAACCTCTTCTATCCAAATTCAACACCGGATACATCACTTCCAGCTAAATATTTAACAATCCCGTTAACTTCAGAGCGCTCCCCGCCTCAGGGGACGTTTTTCCCCCCATTACTTCTATAACATCACTTTATGATACTGAACTGTACTTTTTTTATTATTCATGATAATACTCCTTACATTAGCTTGTTTTTGTGCGTTGTTCTTACAGAGGCGCATTTTCCTCTTCACTCACCCTTTTTCATACGGCTTCATTCTTTATTTAGTGTACGAGACGCGACATCATCAGGGAAACAAGGTTTGAATTTAGGTCCTAAATTAGAATGAATTTTATAGCAATGTGACCTGAATTAAAATTTTATGTTTCACTTTATTTATTTATTGAAATTTAGAGCAAAGTAAATGTACCATTGGTTAAAAACGCTAATTTTAGTTAAAATAAAACAGAAACGATCAATGTTTAATGTAAGACCTGACTGGCTCGTTGGTCGAGTGGTCAGAGACTCTGGCCACAAAACCAAGGGTCGCGGGTTTGAATCCCGCTAGGGGCTAAATTTTTGTGCTATGAACTTTGGAACTAGGGCATTGGTGAGTCAGTCTGGAGAATTTATTTATTTATTTAATTTATAAGATAGACATGTCATTTCATCATACCCATTTAGGGTAAGTTTTGGTATAATAAACTAAGTAATATTCAAATAAGAGATGCCTATATTTCTATTTTCTAATAAACACTAGTATTATTTATTATAATTTTATTTAACTTATGATTACAGATACAACTTTACACAGAAACAGACTTTGCTTAATCTTTGTAATTAAATCCGAATAGAGCTAGTGACGTCTACAAAAATCTTTGTGCAATGACAGAATAAAATCTAGTTTATAACAAGGATTCATCTTCAAACGCGATCTTAGATACAAACAAGTCGAAGTCAGCCCTCACAAAGCCCGTTTAAATGTATGTAAAGTCCTCTCCTGACCTCTCTGATGCCTGACCCTCTCGGTGCCTTTTGACCTACAGTTCTTCATTATACAAATCCCTCGTGTATCCACTCCGATCTTAGATTTACTTATGTATCAAGACCAACGTTTTATAAGAATCTTTATATACATGCGGCAGAAGAAGAACATTGGCATATTTTTTCTTATCAAATCTTAGTTACAAAAGTGAAAAATCAGCAACATTTGTTGAAATGAAATTAAATGAAATGATCTTTATTTATATAGGCTTACAAAAAGTACTTATAAATCGTCAGAACAAAATAAATATAAATATAAACTAGTTCCAACGGCAGATTCTACCGAGAAGAAACCGGCAAGAAACTCCACAGTTCCAGTTTTTGTTGTTGAAAAATCACGCAAAGTATTTGATAATCATACACATACATAACATCACGCCCATAATCCCCGAAGGGGTAGGCAGAGTCAAAGGGGCAGCATGCCCCTTCAACCACATTCAGCCAAAAACAAAGTCGGGCTGGGTTAGATGGAAAATTGGGAAAAAGCAGTGACAAGCAGCTAACCTGTCGCCCACACAATCACACACCCAAAACCCGATATACCATTAGTCGCCTTTTACAATATGCTAGGTAAGAACCACAGTTGGCATATTCTTTTTAAGTCCCAGACCAACATGGGACAGTGGCCTGGGTTGGATGGAAAGCTGTGAAAAAGGAGTGACAAGTGGCTAGCTCGTCGCCTACTCAATCTCTCAATTGATAATAATCATTGATATAGTTTTAATATGTTGTTCATTAACTAAAAGTTGGAATACAGTAATATACTTAGTAATCTGCCTAATTAGGAATATTGCTGGATTTAGACGCATGGCAGCGTGTTAAGCAAAGTTTATAGTAAAAACCGAGTGACACTACAAGATGTTTTTTTTCCTTTTCTTTTTTTTACAAAATCTATTGGAGCATTCTATTTTAACAGCTCACAAAATATGTGTCGAATGATTGGAAGTAAGTATCACATATTGTTAAATGACGAAAGTAAACAACGCCGCATGCAGAAGTAAGTCGCGTATAATTTGAGAGGATGATAATTAACCATTGCAAGCGTTAACGTGGCAATTACCATGTGACTACTTCATTATTACAAACTACTGAGGACAGGGCATGTATAGGACAAACTGACTTGTAATTAATTGCCAATTAGGCCTGACCTTTATGCGAACTGCGGGCCTACTGAAACGTGAGTAAAAACGGGGCCAAGTCATTGCCGGTAATTGACGTGACAGTTAATGAAGTAAACAGGTTTCACAGTTGACATAATTATTTTAACCTTTTTTGGACAGTCGTTTGCCTCTCCTTTTGAAGCTTTCATATTACGGTCTTACGAATATTGGAGTCATTAGAATTTAACTTAATTTTTACTTTGTTAGAAAAGTTGATGTGAATGTTGAATATGAGAAAATATATCTTTTGGTGCACAGAGAGTTCCACTAATGGTGAAATAATTCAAAATTATTTTAGCAATAACGATTATAAAAGTTAAGATATAAAACATATTTATTTTTAATAAATATAGGTTTAGTGATCATAAGTCCTTTTATGGTGTTAATAATATTTTTTAACTTACGTTTCGATAATATAACTAGGGCATAGAAAATTATCGAATTAAATTATTTAAAAAGCGTTAGTAAACTACTATAAAAATAATGAAACATGTGCGTCAGTCGATTCAATTTATTAACAATGGAATTTTTTAGCCTCAACGCGAATGTAACCTCAAGTTTAGTAACACGCTAAACTTGAGCTAATACACTACCGTGCACTATTATAACAATTAAGTACGAACTCAAAACTAGGGTACGTTTTGCAGGGCCAAGGAATAGGGTTGAAGATTTGTGTTGAGCAGCGATGTAAGTGGGGTGAAATTATCGTTGTATTCGTTTGCGAAATTACTTGTTATTGGAAAGGATTTTTAGGGTTTAATATGGTCAGTAAGCAGTTAATATATCTAATAATGGACATATATTTCATCAAAATTCAATTCTTCAGTAAGGCAATCGTGGATGACGTCACAGTTTACCATACATGTATACATAACACAGTACACAAGACAAAGATACATTTAATTTAATTACACATTTTTTTATGTTCGTTTCTCATACAAAATAATCTGCTGAGCCACTATTTTTTTTTTTGATATTCTTACCTTTTACTACGAATACACTTATTGGGCAACGTCGCAAAATAGAACTCCCTATAAACGAGTTATAATTTTGGAACCTATTAAATTATGATTAAGATGTTATTTTCGATAATAAGTATTTTCTGAATACATATTGTTTGTCCGCTGTAGGTCTGGGACTTAAAAAATAATGTGCCAACTGTGGTCCTAGCATGTCGTAAAAGACGATTAATGGTATATTGGGTTTTGGGTGTGTGATTGTGTGGGCGACAGGCTAGTCAATTGTCACCACTTTTTCACAATTTTCTATCTGACCCAGCCCAGTTTTGTTTCTAGCTGAATGTGGTTGAAGGGGCCTGCTGCCTCTTTAACTTTGCCTACTCCTTCGGTGATTATGGGCGTGATGTTATGTTATGTTATGTTATGTTATGTTATGTTATGTTATGCTATGTTATGTTATGTGATGTTGTGTTATGTTATGTTATGTTATATTCTTTGGCTCATAATGTGGCCCTTAATGTTATGGGACATCAAAAGGCATACGTCGCACACTACTTCAACAGTATCATTTAACAATAGCACAATTGATTCAGCATCCTAATCACATAGGCTTGTAACATATTACCCCGCGCCCGCGCTCTCCCATTTACCATACGCATGTCCACCATTATACGCTAATTAATTGGTAATCCACATACAAAGCAAATCAATTAAGGAACAATAATTACAGGGAGACACTGTTGAGAACGCGTAGGTATGCATCTGCGGACGACAGGTCGTGGCGAGTAGATTTGTAGACGGGTGCAGTTGTATTAATAAGATGGGAAAATGGTCATAAGGAGGGCTTTGGAAGTCTTAAAATCATATTACAAAAACAATTAGAAATATCGCCTATATGAGAAGGAACCACACGATGAAAAAAAAAACTAAATATTGGATATTCTGCATATGGTAGGGATTATAGGTAATTGATTTTTTTAAACGATGATCTAATATTTTTTTGACTAGCTGGACAAAGGGCTTTATTACCCACTTTCACATTTAATTTCTTCATTTAACACCTCATTTATGTAAATGCATATCAGTTAATTCTGACCGTGAACGTTACGTAATGCAAGTTCTACCGAAAATCTACTGGCGTTTTACAATTATTTTGTGTAAAGGTTAGAATTTACAAGTTGTTACAATTTATTTATTACGTGCCTTTCAATTGAAACTTATTACATATACATGACTGAAAATGAAAAATGTACAGTGAATCAGAGCAAGCAGATTTATCCTCAGATTATGCCCAGACTCATTTGCAAACAGCATCATCGAAATTCACAAACGGATTTTTACTAATGCGATGTGAAATATTCAAATTAAACCGCCGCGTGTGAACGGGCGATGTCCATTTGGGTCTCGAGGACTCAGCTCGAATTCCTGCCGAGCTTCCAGTTCAATGCTCGGCTAAGCAATTTTGAGCTTTTCTTTGATGTTACATAAAGCGGTAGCGTTAGACCTATCTCGATGCGAATCGTTTGACAGAAATGTCGTCATTCTAATTTGTTTGATCACGAATAAATTGTTCAGTAATCAGTTGTGGATCTGGTGTGTGATTCGGGTTGTAGGATTGTTTCCTTGATGGTTAATCGGGTGAGACAGTTAGCAGTTGTGCTAATCTACAAAGTTGCTAGTGATTTGGAAATGTATTGGAATAATCGTGCTTGCACGCTCTGATTGGTCTTACGATTGAACGTGTGTTCGTTTCAGTTGACAATGTTGTTTGGAGTATATCCATTGACCGTAATGAAACAGTTACCTGCTCAATGTTTATTAAAATAAATATACAGGGTTACTGGAAATGTATCGTATTCCTGTTAGGACGTTATAGGTGAGGTCAAAAGCAACAGATTTTGTCATATAATGTTGTGCCCTATAAACTTAATGGTTTCTGAGTTGGTGTGATTTTGTATTTTTTCAACAGTAATCCAGAATTGACCTTCTAAAATGGAAAATTAACTAAAATACCATATTTATTTCATCTATTTTGATGACTGGCTCGATGGCGCATTCGGTAGTGACCCTGCCCCATGCGCCAAGAGTCGTGGGTTCGATCCCCACCCAGGACAAATATTCGTATGATGAATACTTGTGTTTGTTCTGTGTCTGGGTGTTAATATCCAATATTTAAGTATATATTTGTAATACCACTGTTGATTCTGATATCTGTAACACAAGTGCTTAAGCTACTTACCTCGGAGTCAGATCAATGTATGTGATGTAGTCGGATATTTATTATTATTATTATTTATTTATTATTATTATTTTAATATTACTCTATAGAAAACAATCTGTGTAATTAAAATAAATAAGAATTAGGCCAGAAACTACAACACTTTTCATGAAAAGAATCTTTAATAGCCTTAATTTAAATTTTTCTTAAAAAAATAACACAAATTTTATTTGAAATTTTTCTAAGTTTAGGACACAACATTATATGGCAAAATCTATTGCTTTTGACCTAAGCTATAACGTCTTAATAGGAATACGTCACATCTCCAGTAACCCTGTTTAGTTCAAATCTGGATAAATAACATGGGCAAACCAACAAAAGACCAGTTTAATAGCGTCAAAACATTGCATGTCTTTAGTCATGTCGTATTACCATATGACATCTGACATTATGTTTCCTTATTATATAGCTGTAAGCACATGGTTTGTACATACATTAATATAATATTGCTCCTTGTTTGCTCAGAGACGAAAACTGAATAAAAAAAACAGATTCAAGTTCATGTACCTAAAAAAACTATAGACACAAAGTAAGTGTATTCGCATGACTTGCCGTAAATCAATGCATAGCATCGATACAAATTCATACGACCAGCCTGTTTCGAGTGTAAGCCGGGCTCCCTGGAATCGACGAACGAATGTCCACCGTGACGTAGGCTATGAATATATTCATGGAAGCGAGACACCTCGTCTGATGTGATCTAGTGTGTTTGGCAGTCTGTCTGTCGCATACATCTTTGAATGTTCTGCTAGTAGTGGCTGACTGTTGTTTTATAATATCTCAAATGGAATAGACAATAATATGTTTTGAAAGCCAAGCCAGATTAATGAAAACTGAGGTTGAATGGTGACTGTTTGAAAGTGAGTGTTTAATAGTTGTTCGCTATATATAAATAATGTGGCAACTTTGTCCCTATATGCGTAGCATAGAGAAAAAAGAGTGGGGTATAGGGCTTAGGGTTTGTGATTGTGTAGGCGATAAGATAGCCCCTTGTCATTACCTTTTAACTAAAAGTTGTTTAAGGGATTTACTACCTTTGTGACTCTGTTTACCCCTTCTGGGATTACGTGCGTTGGCATGTAAAACGCAACCATGACTAAACTAACTGTAACTAAACAAATATAACACTTTTAGCGTTTCTTAATACTTACCTATGTAGCAAATTTACAATTTCTAAAGAACAGCGCATAAATTTTTCCTTCTAAACTCAGGCGTTGCGCTAAATTCCATCAGCCAGTTGCTCGCTCCTCCGTGTTCGTATGAAGACGCTCTAATTTCTCCGGCGGATGCAAATCACATTCCGTCGAGGTGCAGGTCCGGTCAGCGCGCACCGACCTAACCACAAGCATTTGAGAACGACTCGGAGCAGAGTTCCTGTGCTCAAGGAGTGTATATTTCAACTTAACTCAACTCAAAATATCTTTATTTACGTAGGCCTCAAAAAAACACTTGTAAATAGTCAAATAATAGATACAAAATAGAACAATTTGAATCTACCACGGGTTCGGAATGTTGCATCTACCGAGAAGAAACCGGCTAGAAACTCGGTAGTTACCCTTTTTTCAATGCCAGATTGAGTAAAAAATTAAAATTTACAGATTAAATTTACATTTATACCAAGTCATACAGTTAATGTTCGTTAAAGATTCAGCCGAGTATTATTACAAGTAAAAGGTAAACCAGAGCAGACCAGCCTCCGAAGATGGCACTTGTTCACAAGTATGACGTATGTGTCAGCCATTGTTTCACTCGACCATATTTGAGGGAATGTAACGACCCGTCACATATTGGAGGACTTTATGGGTATGGTCGGCATTGTAGTCAATGACTTCAAAAGCCACGATCTTTAGGTAGTCAATTTATTTGAATAACAGTTGTTACAAAAGTTGGTCCGCTATAATACATAATCCTCGCCTGAATCTTCGACAAACATTAACTTTTTATAAATATTAATATAATCTGTAAATTTTCATTTTTTTTATTCAATCTGGCATTGAAAAGAGTGAGTTTCTTGCCGGTTTCTTCTCGGTAGATGCTACATTCCGAATCAATGGTAAATTCAAATTGTTATATTTTGTAACTATTACTTGGCGATTTACAATTTTTTTTTTTAGGCCTACGTTAATAAAGATATTTTGTTTGAGTTTGAGTTTGAACATACTATCGTGCAAATCCTAATCCCGGTAGCCAGAGTCCAGAGAGCAGTAAGCCCTTTTGAAAATTTATAGCCAATAAAAAGAGTTGGTTCATTATTTTGAAGTTCCAGACCAACACTTAAGATTCAGGTCATATCCATGAACAGAAGTTATTTCATCATCTCATTAGCGTTATGTCCCGTGCTTAGACGGGGTCCGTTTAGACCAAATCCAGGATTTAGCGAGCCTGGTAATTATATTGAAGCGACTGCCGATCTGACCTTCGTAACCCTAAGATAGAAACCAGACAATTTTTGGATCATGGTTACAAATCCAAAGTTGTTTGAATTTGAAGGTTTCATCACGATGTTTTCTCTCACCGTCGAGCTAGTGGTATAAATACGTATATAGATTTAAAAAATCCAGAGGTACATGCCCGGGTTTAAACCCGCACTACTCGGTTAAGAGGCGCGTGTCCTTACCATTGAGCTCCCACCGCTTCCTAAACAGAAATTATTTATAGCTTAAATATTCCTGCTAGCAAGAAATTATAAAAGGTACAAACCTTCACTCTAGACACATACTTGTTTCAAATTCAACAATACGAGTCTACCCACACGAAAACTGGGATTTGCCCTAAGCTCTACTCATGAGAATTCAAAACAATAAAATCCCACAACAATAACCACGTTCGTGTCCATAAAAGAAAACATACCGACCAGGAACACTCCATTGTACGGTACTTAACGACACTTACGTATAGTCGAACATTCAATTGAATAACTTATGACAGAAGACAAAGTGGACACCGGCTGTGTCGTTCCCACGATCTTTTTGAGGGCGAACAATTCGTGGCTCGGGATTGACGTGGTAGCGGTTTGTATATATGAGAGCCTGAGGTTAAGCCTTTGTGTAACATATTCCGCCTGACATTTAATAAATCTTAAGTATATTAGTTAGAACTAGCTGTGCCAGCGGTGACACCCGCATTTATGGTTAATATTATAAAGACTATTTCCGTCATACATGATTTCTATGTAATTTTAACCATTAAGGCTGCACACGCGACGGAAGCTTAAAAAATGAAGTAACTTCTTCCGTTTTCCCAACATTTCCCTTCACTACTCTGCTCCTATTGATTGTAGCGTGATGAAAAGTATACTATAACCTGCCCAGGAGTATAAAGAATAATTGTACCAAGATTCGTTAAAATCAGTCGAGTAGTTTTTGTTTCTATAAGGAACATACAGACAGACAGACAAAAATTTTACTGATTGCATTTTTGGCATCAGTATCGATCACTAATCACTCCCTGATAGTTATTTTGAAAATATATTTCATGTACAGAATTGACCTCTCTACAGATTTATTATAAGTATAGATTACATACATACGTACAATAATGTATATACTGTCACTCACAAACTCCGGGTCTGTCCAAGAAACAGTCTTTAAACCACTTTTTGCCAATAATAGAATTGATTTAAGTTATACGGGTGCTATGTAATTCATTTTCTGCGTTATATCTCGTGCGTCAACGACTCCTTAGACGTTAGCAACGTTTTAGAATATTTGGCGAATATAGTTATCATATTGAAAAGACTGCCAACTGACCTTGCCATCCTACTTAATTGAATGTCCCAGTTATATCGCAATTTCATTGCTGGCTGAACTTGTGATATAAATCCATGCTAAAGAGTCTAAGATAGATCAATATAAGAAGAATCCTGTTTCTGAACAAAAGCTCGTAGCGTGCACGACACAGATCTTCATCTATTCTCAAGAGAATATGTAATAAAATAATTTTATATAAATTCTTCAGACTGACACACCAATTCCTTAGTACGAAACTAAGCCTATAAGCTTGTGCTATGGATACTAGGTGAATGGATAGACATACTTATATATGTTTATCAACATCCATAACTCGAGTACAAATGTCCATGTACATCAACGGAACATTTCCCCCTAGCGGGATTCGAACCCGCGCCCCTTAGTTTTGTAGCCAGAGTCTCTGACCACACGACCAATGGGCTTGTCAAATAGATGAAAATCTATTCTCTTGATAACGATATATCGAATCAAAATAAGAAAAAACAGCAATTTACTTACTACAAACAAACATAATTCAGTCCTACATATAACAAGGAATGTCCCAACTCGTGCGGTTCCCACGATCTTTTTATTCGCCAAACAATCAGACCCTCTCAATTATGGAGCATGGAGCATAGATGGAAACCAGCGGACTGTGAAGACGAACCCGAATGTTTGTTTTTAATAAGACCAATACAATTTTGCAGTTACAAGGGAAAGGAAACAAAGACTGAACGGCGGTCCAAGGTTCTTTTTTTACTGGAGGTTCTGCGAAGTAAGTGGGGAGAAACTGGCATATTGCGGCGTTTGAGTTGACGATAGCCAGATATTCGAGATGGTATGGAATTGAAGTGAAATGAGGGAAACAGCAAATTATGAACGAACAGAGTTCCATTTATGCGTCTAAATTGTAATTTGCCAGAAAGCTTATGTAGGATTTAGAATAAAATTTAGGTAATGTCCTATATATTGATACACAATATACACTTTACTTATATGCTGATAAATCAGTTGATATATATTTAACAGGGCTATTCAAATCACGTTTGATGTGCTGTATGTCAATATTTGCTTAAATTTCAAATAATGCAATATATTTGTATCCCTAATCATTATTATGTATATCAGAAATATCTAATTATAAAATAAGATCGTGCTTTTTGCATAAAAGTAGAAATCATAAAATCGACACAAGTAAGGCACTCCATAATTTGGAAAGTGGTAACTTAACTTATACTACTTAAACTAACTTATACAAACACAACTAAAAAATCATCATCTTGCTATAATTGCATCGGTACTGGCGGTAGAAATTTTTTTTTTTGTATTATTATGACTATTCAGAAGTGCTTTTGTAGAGCTTACATAAATAAAAATATTTTTATTTCTATTTCTATTTCTATCGAGTTTAGTGATCCAACCGACTTCACCTTAACACTATTTAAGATTAGATTTATTCTCGAGACAGCTCAAAACGACAGAAAACTCATCCTCTACTTTCAACTTGCACATTTTTATTCCGTCACGTAGTAAGCGCCGATTCATTAGATCAACACGGGAAATTCGAAGACCTCGCTTCCTAAATAGCTGCAGCATAATTTCGTTTCGCTCTCGGCCACCGCGAACGGTTTCCGCGCAAAACTTTCAAGACTGTTTTTCAATAAACAAAGTATTTTCCAAGTGATATCATGCGATATCTAGTTCGGCGCGGTGGGCCGAATTTAAAATCTTTTGTTCGAAAGTTTATGCGAGATATGCGGGAATAGAATTTGTGAGACAAATGGGATTTGATGGGAGCTTAGGGGTGTATTATGAGGTATCGCTACGTGAATGTGGACTACCTTCTGTTATGAAAAGAATGTACCTAATAGGTAGAGTGTTGTAAGGGATTATTGTACAAACCTCACAAACAATTAAAGGGTTGCTGGGCAGTGTTTCTTATATATTTGAATTTTAATTATGAACGGTGGCATTTTTTTTTTCATATATTTTTTTTAGCAATTCTTCAGTGTTATTTTTTATCTATCTATACTTTTATACTCGTGTATTAAATCTTGATTTACTCTATGAAATATTTTATCATAATGTAAAATGAAAAATAATTGAAAAGCGTTGCTGCCTCTTTTTCTCGGGTTTTCCGTCGTACACAACATTCTTACTCACTTTCTGACATCAACAAGGAAACAACACTGACTTCAATAACACAAAAACCAAAACCACAGTGATCGACATAGTTCACTCATAGTCCCGTCACGTCCCCAGGTGTAAAGTAAAATGGCCGTCGAACTTCTGACATTAAATATGTAGTGGCAAAATTTGTTTGCAACGATTCCTCCCCCGCCGAGTAACGTGATTAGATGGGAGTAATTTTATCGTAAATTCTCGCTGCCAACGCGAGCGTCGCAGGGGGTCGCTATGAATTTTACATGAATCTATCTATGTGACACGCTCCGTCATTCATTTTCGGGTGCGCAGGCAGTAAAACTTGTTTGCGGGACGATTGTCAACGTAAGACAAACATATTTGCCACGAACACGACGTGAGGCATTCCCTCGCATCGCCTGCGATCTAAAACGCAACGAATGGTAGGATAACACGATGGCGAAACGATAATATCCAAATAAAAACCTGCTAAATAAATTCTTAACGAACTAATTTACAAACGCCAGCACAACAAATTCCGTCAAATATTAAAATTCAACGAAAATACTCCATAGGCACTCAACTCATTTATTTTTTATTTGCCAAAAAAGGCGGAGTCAAAAAGCGCGGAAATTCTTTAATTTTCTTAAGGAATTCCTTTTAGAGGAAGTTCAAATTATTCGTTAATAAAGTCGCCTCCAGTACGCCGGGGCGAAATTCCTTTGATGGCAATGAAATATTGCCAACTACCGAGGCCAATCCTCAGTCGGCTGACGGGCAAATCCGTGCCTACAAATAAAATGAATTTGGCCCGGAGCAACAGTAGAAAATTGGAAATGTCATTTTCGCCCTTTTTTAATGTTTGGTGCGGCGTGGCGGCGCGAGAGATAGGATTACCGCCCGGCACGCCTCGCCGCTAGCGACTGCCGCCCCGATTTCTACCTGCCACAGTGCCTGACAAGAATCGATTGTCGGAAATAACCAGCCAATTGGTAATTTTAAATTCCTCATTTCGGTGTTTGCGGATTCGTTTTGCCACTTTTTCTCGTGGCCACTGATTTCTGTTCTCTTTTGTTCTCGCTGTAAAACGGTTTGTATTCAGCCGCCGCATGTTCTGTAAGTCAATTTCAATATTCAGTGCCTATTTTACGACGCAGATATTCCTGAGATTTAGAAACCGTGTTTACATCTCATAAAATCTCGGAAAAATACAATTCTAATTTTGTCTGACAAATTTCTTAGTATTTTATGAGTGTAGAGATTACTCCATACCGTAACTCGTATGTTCTGTGATCATTCCTTTTGGCTAACTCCTTTGTTTTGTATTTTCTTGCTGTAGTACGTTACGATAGAAAAAAAATCCCTTAATACTCATAAGTTTTCCATAGTATAAGGGAAATCTATAATAAAAAAATAGTCCAATATTTACACTTTGAAAATATACGTAACGTATGCTCTAAATACATTAAAAAATACAGGTGGCTACCAAACATTATAGCAACATATAAAAATCATTCTGCAACAAACCCAAATACCTAGACAAAACCGCCAGTGCAATCCTATCATTAATAAGCACAAACAACACGCCTCCAGACACAAGCTAATTTTCCCGGATCCAAACAGTCGCAAAATTGCCTGTAATGGAATTAAGGCAATACTTCAATTGTGACAACCGTGACCGGGACTGGCTGCATTGCGATTGCGGAAGTGCCGCGGAGGTACACAGCGGTGTGCCGTTTACCTGACTTATGACAAACTTGTCTAAACAAACTATTAACTGAAATATACGATAAAATTGGCCCAGCTATACGTCGATCTTAATATGACCCTCACTTGTTTTGCCCCCAGAAATGCTAACTTACAGAAATCATTCTGCAACAAACTCAAATTACCCAGACAAAACCGCCAACCCATCATTAATAAGCTCGAGCAACACGCCTCCAGACACAAGCTAATTTCCCCGGATCCAAACAGTCGCAACATTGCCTGTGATGGAATTAAGGCAATACTTCAATTGTGACATCCGTGACCGGGACTGGCTGCATTGCGATTGCGGAAGTGCCGCGGAGGTACACAGCGGTGTGCCGTTTACCTGACTTATGACAAACTTGTCTAAACAAACTATTAACTGAAATATACGATAAAATTGGCCCAGCTATACGTCGATCTTAATATGACCCTCACTTGTTTTGCCCCCAGAAATGCTAACTTACAGAAATCATTCTGCAACAAACTCAAATTACCCAGACAAAACCGCCAACCCATCATTAATAAGCTCGAGCAACACGCCTCCAGACACAAGCTAATTTCCCCGGATCCGACAGTCGCAACATCACCTGCGACGGAATTAAGGCAACATTTCAATTGCGACATCCGCGGCCGGAACTGAGTGCATCGCGAGTGCGGAAGTGCCGCGGAGGTACGGAGCCGTGTGCCGTTTACCTGAGTAAAGAGTAACTTGTCTGAACATCTACGGGTATTACTGAGACTTGTTCCGTGCATTACCTATGTATTTTCTCATATATTGATAAATACATTATTTTCTAATTTATTTCTGCAAGTGGATTCATAACAAATTCTTTCGCAAGTAAAACTTGCCCTACCACGATCTTGACGTGAATGGCCTGCTGAGAAGAGGCACCTCTTCTCAACCAACAAACTCAACAGAAGGCCTTTTTTAAATGCATTCATAATTATATACTTTTACATTATTCATTTTGCAACAGTAGTTATCAAGGTTCAAAACTCCAACGCCAACGTCAGTTGATTTTGTGAGATGGGAATAGAAAATGCCTTTATTCATATTTAAAGCATCACAAAATTCAGCAACATCGAATGAACTTTTTTGATTCTCTCTATATTTCATAATTTTTAAGCTTATGTAGCTTTACAACTAGATAGCGGATACATTTACCTTTAGCAGAATAAACAGAAAATGTATTTAGTGGCCATGCTCCCTAGCCATTTCACTGTGATTTGGATTTAACGAATCAATCTGGTACCCGTCAAATCAAAGTCAACATTTGACTTAACGTTTCACTAAAAAGCCATTGAAAAACCCAACTTTTCAACTCCCCAAAACTTCCGTTTAACATTCCTTCCCGCAACCCTCGATCACGCCGCACTTATCATTAATCATAATAGTCGAACACATTCAGGAGCGTACCATTGCCCCTTGATTTCCTCCTTTCCACTCGATTACGTTGTCCGAACGGGGAACTTCGCAAGTCAGAATTTTAATGTCGGCGACTTTACTCGTAGTATTTGATTTAGTTGTGTGCCAATGATGACGGATTTTTATTGTTTTGTCTTTTGAGGACTTTTAAGTGTTAAGCGTTTTTTAATGTTGCCAACAATCGAATTAATTATACATTACATTACATACACTGAATATAACATTTGGTTTCAAATATAAAGAAACTATTTAATATATACCCTATTTTGTCCCATGTTGGATTGGGGCTTGAAAAGAATGTGCCCAGCATGTAGTAAAAGGTGACTAATGGTATATCGGGTTTTGAGTACGTGATAGTGTAGGCAACGAGCTAGTCACTTGTCACTACTTTTTTACCATTTTATCATCTAACCCAGCCTAGTTTTATTTTTGGCTAATGTGGTTAAAAGGGCTTGCTGCCCCTTTGACTCTGCTACTCTTCGGGGATTACGTGCGTGAAGTTATGTTTGTATGTTTAATATATGGTGAAAAAAAAAAATATATTATAGTTTAAGATTAGATTTTAAAAGTTTCTTCTTAATAGCATTATAAACAATACCTTAAAGGCTTGGGCTTGTCCCGTGCTTGTCATGCTTGTGAGTATTATTATTTGTAATTATGCCAAGAGACATAAAACTTACTTACTTACTTACTACGCTGGCTCAGCGACCCGAAGTGGGTCTTGGCCTCCGACATTAAAGAACGCCATTCCGGTCTGTTACCTGCCAAATTTGCCCAGTTGGGCACTTGGAGCTCCTTCAGGTCTTTTACCACTTCGTCAATCCAGCGATATCTGGGGCGCCCAACTGGCCGTCGCCCAGACGGTCGCCCCAGGTATGCCCTTTTCAAAGAGACATAATAATAAATAATAATTCTCATGGATCTAAGCACAATATTATAGCGGATTTGGACCATTATTTGTAATAATAATAGCACTGACGAGACTGAACGCAGTCATAATGCACATGGTATTTCGTTTAAGCTCGTTAGTGTTATCTCTGAGCTATATCTTCCCATCAACAATATTAACGTATATATTGTCTATTTGTTACAGGTAAGCATCGGAACCGAGCAAAAATCCATCGCATAAAATGCTATTTTGAATAATTACATTCTCGTCCGTTGGGTACGTAAAAATGGGGACAAAATCAAACAAGCCGAAAATTCGATCAAATAAATTAAAAATTTAACACCACTCCTCTTGAAACCGAATTCGATTTCCGTCCTCTTCGCCCCCACTCGAAAATGAATGCAGCGGTGCGAGAGAGAAAGAGACGGGTGCCTATTTGGTGACAGAAAAACGGCCTAATACACTGAGAGCTGGGGACATAAATTTATCGTTATTGGGTAAAATTATTATAATTACGCAAAAATAGAAAGTAATTTAAATATACTAAAGCATCTTCATAAATTTATTAAAGCCTAGTCAAATAACTAAATTTAAGTGTTTATTGTATGAACAACATATTTTAATAAGGCCTTAAAAACCAACAACTCCTAGATTGTAAAAGTGTACACATGACAACAAATGTGAGGTAAGCAGTAAATTTATTTATGCTTCTTTTAACTTAAAGTGAACTATTCCATACAATTTATTACCACTAACAAACGCAAAAGTAATTAAGTGAACTGAAGCCACAACTCCATTTTTCACTAGCAAGCCCAATCCTCGCGTAGCTTTACGAAAAAACGACGTGAAAATTATGTTGCCAGCCCCCACTCTATAAGCCACACTCGCTCATACCGAGCAACAGGTTACTCCAAGAAATATTTTTATCCCCGTAACGTATCACACCGCCGAGTCTTCAAGTGTTGTAATTTGTGACCGCACTCTCATATCGATTAAACCCGGACCTCAGTCGATATTTCAAATATTCGTCGTATCATCGTTATTTATGTCTCGTGTTAGAACCCGATGTAAGGATTTTATTGGACGGTGCCTTTCCGGTTTTAATTGAATCGTTAAGTTTGATTAGATGATTTGTGGGTTTGGCGACTGGGTGGGGGATTGGTCTGATGAATGTGGCCGTAACTTAGATAAAAATGCAATTATCATACTTTTATAAATTGTACAAAATTTAAATTTTCCAAAGATTTAATAGCACAGTGTAACTTACACAAATTACCCTTAATTGAGAAATAATTCAATTCACGAAAGAGCACGGAATATCCAAATCTTTGAAATATTAATTCAATTATTTTTTGAGTAAATATTATTTACTTGTATAATACTAATCATCTTTTCAAGAACTGGCTAAGCACTTGGACTTGATTCACTAATTAATGTTAAAGTGTTAGATGGTGGAATTATTTGTCTTCTTTTGCCTATAGTTCTGCCCACATGATATTCGGTCTGTTACACATAGTCTCTTGTGTGTCCTAGGCTTTATATAAATATTGCAGAGATAAAAAGATCTAATCTAAGATTTTCGCCTAATTTCATCACCATCGTTGCAGTCAAGACGTAACTTACAAGCAGACAGTTTCCTTCACATTCATAATATAATAAATAAATAATAATAATAAATATCAGACTACATCACATACATTGATCTGACTCCGAGCTAAGTAGCTTATGCACTTGTGTTACGGATATCGGATTCAACAGTGGTATTACAAATATATACTTAAATATTTGATATAAACACCCAGATACAGAACAAACACAAGTATTCATCATACGAATGTTTGTCCTTGGTGGGAATCGAACCCACAACTTTTGGCGCCTGGGGCAGGGTTACTACCGAATGCGCCATCGAGCCAGTCAGAAATATATTAATAAGGATGATATCAATATCTACACTAAACCTGTTAGTGTTAGATGATTGCTTTATGGTTCCCAAACTCGTCAGTTTCATCCCCCACGTCCTCCCGGTTTAATTGTTGATCTATGACAATTTCGGAGACGGTTTAAATTTAATTTCCCTCCAAATTAGCCGTTTGGACGGTAGCTACCGCCCAACGGTTTGACTTCCGCTTTCCGCATTGAAGTTGAAGATAAATATCCCCGGCAAATTTGCGAAGAATGTCGTGTTTGTCTGTACAAGAAGTATTTTAATTAGTTCAAGTTCTGTTTGTAATAGTAGAACATTTGAGTTTCGCGTTACAACGGTGATGGGAATTAAGAGAGACGGCGTAGTGTTCCTCTTGTGCTTTATTAAATAAATTAATCTTTATAGTTAACAGTGGAAGCGAAGTAAATTTAAAAAAAAAAAAAACTGTTACGCGATTTTTTTTAAATGACTAATAAATGATAAATACTAGAAATATGATCGTAGCTTGTCTTATTGTATTCTGCATGTAATTGCGTCTAAGGCACCTTTTCTATATATCTGGTTATATTTGTCGTTAACATTATTAGTATTAGCAATTTTTTTGTTTGTCTCTTATTAAAACACTTTTTAAACCACACAATCAAAGTAATATATCCCCTCAAGTCATTGTGATATGGTTTATTATTGAATGGCGTTGTTGACATGATATGAAATTGTTTCACTATGATAAAAATTTGGACTCGATTTGACTAAACTATATTTCACATGGACTGAGCTAAGTAGCCGTAAATAAAAGTTAATTTAACAACCTAACTTAATCTGGACCACGGTCACAGCAAATCTCAAACTGACCGACATAATGCCACAAAGTCAAATCTAACTATCGAATCTCAATCACGTCACTACGAATCTCGCGCCACACATCGCGTGAATACTGCTAGTCATTCTATTATTTATTATATTCGACGAAGAAAACAAGCCGGCTGAACACGTGTGCCGTGATTGTGCTCGTCACGCAGTTATATTGGCGAGAAGCCGTGCTTGCGAGGTTAGGCTGCACCGAATTTGAGATGGATAATATCGGATTTTTCGATAGATTCGGTCATGTGTATACATACAGTAGAAATACTTGTAGAAGCGGAATAAACGTCGTACTATTTGTGGTTTTATTTTGAAAAGAAAATACCAATTTTTTAACTTTGTAAGCGTATACTTAATTGATTGAAATCTAAGAACACTTTGTTCACTCTTAGAAAATGAATAGATACATAGAAAGTATCTCACAATAAAATTCTAAAAGCAAATTATTTACGGCAGATATACCTATATTGACAACCTAAGTAAAACTATTTGGGCTGGTCACTGTTTTTTTAATAAGCTACTTCTCTATGCCAGATTATTGTATACAAATAAATGACAATATATATGGCTTCAGAATTAAAATAATCTGTTTTCTCACGATAATTGCTTAACCTTAAACCGTAAATACTACTAATTTCATGGCGCTAAAAAGCGCTACAGACATACTACGAACGCACTACGACCGTGCTACGACCGACTACGAATGCTCTACGACACCGCTACGAATTCTTATTTGTTACTTGTTGTTTAAGGTTTAAGAACCTTTTTGGTATGCTGGTCATATTGTCCATAAACATGTATCTATTAAAATTTATTAGAAGAAAATAAACCGCAAAAAATTAAGAAGAAAAAACTGTTTTTGTAATTCTTATTGTTTAGTTGCTACAATTTAACTTTGTTTAGTTAAAGTTTATTTTGTAGTCCACTCGTTTCCATTTATCAAAAAATAACATGCCGGGATATTTATATAGTTTTAATACGCACAAGTTACGGTTGCACATTTCGTTAATCACGTCATTACGCGGTTCTATCACGCGAGAACCACTTATTATCAAAAATAGGAATGCAATCAAAAGACGATTCGAACCGAACCTCCAGCGCAGCTAACCGGAACGTATGGGCGCAGAAAAACAACATCGTTTTCTCGGACTGTTAAAAAAGGATCAGGAGAATCAAATAAAGGGAAAGTTTTAGTGACGTGACTAATGAGGGGGCGTTATTTTGATGGACGCCAGAGGAAAAAACTCGGAAGATTTACTTTAACCGACGTGGCCCACTCCGGGGATTGCGGGCGATGGAGGTTTCGTGTGTTCATTGAGGTATATATCTAGGATTCCCTTGATGTAATTGTCTTAAGATTTCAGGTTAGGTCGAAATAAAAAAAAAATGCGTAGTTAAAATCCCAATATACCTCCGAAATCAACCAAGTTTTTAAAATTACAATATTTTGTAATTTTAAAAATCTGGTAAAACTCTTTAGTTCCAAAAAAAACATTTTAAAGTTAAAAACTTTCTAAACATTCAATAATCTGGAGCTGGAAGAAGGACAGTTATAAAAAACTTCACTACAGTTCAACTTACTATTCTTAACGGTGTTGATAGCTCAATGGTAAGTACATGTGCCTTATACCGAGTCATGCGGCTTCATATATGGCTATGTATCTCCGTTATTTTTTTAAATCTTTATACGTATTTATACCACTAACTTGGATGTTGGTAGAGGAAATCTTTCACATATTTGAATATGTGAAAGATATCCTTTGTTAATAAATAATGGTATAGACATAACAGTACAGGAGGCTAAACAGTTTCTTCATCAATTCTATAAACACTCCATCAGACCTCGATCACGACACCAGTTCATATTCTACAGACTCAAAACGAACTCCGAGTCAAACAAAGCCGGGATCAGATTAAAATTGAAACGGAAGCCGGGTGCAAACATCGAAACACCATTAAGTCACCCGACTCCGTGCCAACTTTTAATTTCACCGAAGTAATAGTCTTAAATCGGTAAAAAAAAATCTTGAACTTAAAATGCTTGTTGGGTAGAACTCTGTACTTGAAATTTAATCTTACTGATGATGCAGAGAATGTGTTACTGTTTCTGATAAAATAATAGATGAATATGTTGTACATTAAGAGAAATTCACTTTAACAGACCAATTACATAACATCACGCCCATAATCCCCGAAGGGGTAGGCAGGGCCAAGGGGCAGCAGGCCCCTTCAACCACATTCAGCCAAAAATAAAACTGGGCTGGGTTAGACGGAAAATTGTGAAAAGTAGATGAATGAGCACACCATGAACAGACCAAAGTTGCTATGTTCAAATTTTTATACAATTATGCACTAGCATATTCCATAATAATAAAGTTTAATAACTGATTTTAAGAAATTATGATCTTCATAAGGATTACAGTCCATCCATAACAGCAGTACAACAATGAAAATAAAACGTATACAAAACTATAACCAACTCATATTTTTAATCCTTCTAAATGATATTGGGATATTGTAGCCAAAATCCTGCCTATACGGAATAAGACGCGATTCTGCGAATGAATGATTTGAAAATTCCGTAAAATAAATGTAATGAAACTGTTCAATAAACATGAACTTTTCAATTTCATTAAAAATATACGCAATGGATACCATCGCAGCGTATTAAAACCTTTGAACATCGCAAAAACGGTAATTAATATTCGATAAATAAGTTAAATTTTTCGCTCGCGTGCATACTTCAGCGGGGAAATTATTGGGAATGCGTGGATATTTGAAATTCCACGTTAATTCGCGAGTGCATGTTGCAAAAATTGTAAATTTCATGGATAATTGAATAACCCTTTGTGCTGAGATATTTATTAAAACTGATAGCAAAATTATCGGATAACTTTTGTGTCTATGTTTAAACAAATGTTCAATGGTATCCAGTTTTTGAATTACATAAATATTTGTTCCGTCATTTCATATATCACATCCAACTTCTATTTCATGAATATGTTTTCTGTTGAATAGAGTTATGAACCTCTCATTGTGTCAATTATGGTCTACTTTTAATGTATATTGACATTTTTATGAAACTTCTGGCAGCACCCGACGGCTTCACCCGCGTCGTTCCCGTGTCCATGAGAGTACAGAGATAAAATATATCCTATGTTATTTGCTGATAAAGTAACTTTCCATTGGTGAAAAAGCTTTTCAAATCGATCCAGTAGCTTCGGAGCCTATTCAGTACAAACAAACCATATTTTTTTCCTCTATAGAATATTAGTATGAAAACTTTAATAACTAAACCTGGTTAATTTGTTTATGGCTTGTTTACATAAAATAATAATAACGATTAAGATTGCAATTAAAATAGCTATAAAAATCCAATTTTCGCAAAAAAAAACAGTACCAAACTATTCATTTTATACTACCATCAGTCATGATGATCATGGTAGTATAGAATTAATGTTGTTGATATATATTGTTGCAAGGGGTGAGTTTTTCTGTATAATTTCACGATAGTTAACATTAACCTTTTTGGTAATTAGAATGTCCTAAACAATCTATCTACCTTTGCTAATATCAGAATAGTCGTCGATATTTTAAATTTGAACGCTGTAAAAATTTTAGGTCCGCCTAGACAATTTAAATGAAAACATTTTTTTCTTTCAATCACAAAATCCACTCGGCTCACTAGATGAATAAACCCTCTTCCATATCGCTCCATTGAAACCAATTGCTGCAATCGTTATTAGTCTACAAATTGCCGCTGCAATATTCATTATTTACCGACAGCAGTGGCAAAAATAAACAATTTATCTGCGGCACTGCAAAAAAAACGGGCGCCGAAAAATTTGCGCGCTTCAAAATTTCCGTCGGCAAACGAATTATTCGTCGAAAAACCGAAACTTCATTGGCAACATAGATTGCGTTGCGGTGCCCGATCACATTAGCGCAGCGAAGAACATTTCCGAACGGAACCGCCGCTAACCGGTTTAGACCGGCCGGAACCGGTTGGACGTTAAGACCTCCGTAGCTGGAGTACTAATAAATTTTGCAGTTCGCACTCAAACGGTGCTTGTTTTGATAAGATTAAACTGGGTATTCTGTAAATTGTGTAAATAGCCAAAAGGCAGTTATAGTGACCGTTATCTATACTAGTACTAGTATTATAAAGAGGAAATATTTGATTGTTTGTTTGCATTGAATAGGCTCCGAAAGTACTGGACCGATTGGAATAATTCTTTCACCGATGGAAAGCTACTTTATCAGCAAGTATTATGGGCTATATTTTATGCCCGTATTCCCACAAAAACCGTGAGGCGCTGCTAGTGTTGATATAAAATTGAGAGTTAAAGTTTCCCTCTATTTCGTTAATAAATCTTACTACATAGTTTCGTCAATTATAAGGTTATTATCTTCACTAGAGAGTCAGTCATGTAGTCAGGATAATACAAAGTTACATTATTAAATCCTCGTCACATTGGGTTTATTGTAAGTAATATTTTTTTACAAAATCTGTCTGTCTATTAAACTGAACTTTAAATTAAAAAGCTCCCATCGGAAAATAAAAGTCTAAAAGAACCCATTGACAATTTTTTTAAAGATTCGCGGGATTACAGAATATTTTAAGCTATAAAGCCATTACATGACATTTTATAATAAACTAGCATCGATGATACATAACATAAGCTATATGATTTTAAAGTTTCGTTTAATTCCATTTAGTAGTTTTTGCGTGAAAGAGTAACAAACATCCAAACATATTTTTCGCAATTATAATATTAGCAGGATCTGCCGAATCTATGGGAAAGGCTCTGTTGTGGGCTTTATAGTGAAATATGCATAAGTATTGTATTATAAAATAACTTAAAGTAACGACTTACTGCTTCTAGCCGGTCTTAACCGGTCCTCAGCCCGGCGCGAACACAGTTTGTTGTAACGGCCCCGCTGTGGGCTTAATCGTGTTCCGCGGTTCCCGAATGTTGTGTCTGGACGGAACGTGAGGTGCAAAATTAGTTAAAGGCTGCCGACCCGATGCACTGCGCCCGATTTCGGGAAGTGCATGCGCCAAAATAATTTAGACAGTTAGGTTACGAGATTGTTTTGGGAGAGCTGTATTGAATACTTGGAGCAACCCTATTAGGTGGTATTCGTACGTAACTTGCGCATACATCTTTGTTGGTGGTAAACTAAGTTTCCTTGAATGGGTATTTTGTTTGTGAATATATTGGGCAGGGTTGTGAGTAACATGGTGATGATTACATTATGAAGGTGAACTGTATGCTTCCGACTAATACCTATATGTTTATGGAAAATTTCTACATAATAATAACTAATAAATATCCCACAACATCACATTTATTGATCTGACTCCGAGCTAAGTAGCTTATGCACTTGTTTTACGGATATCAGATTCAACAGTGGTATTACAAATATATACTTAAATATTAGATATTAATCACCCAGGCACAGAACAAACAAACACAAGTATTCATCACACGAATGTTTGTCCTAGGCAGGGATCGAACCCACAACTCTTGGCGCATAGAGCAGGGTCACTACCAAATGCCCCATCGAGCCAGTTAACCCATGTATATGTCGCAGGCAATCTGTATGATTCCGCCGTTTACACACGGTGTCGTCAGTTTAAAAACGCTCGCAGTCATGTATTATGCCGAAGGCTAGAACTCGATCAATTGTTATAATTTCGTTGGTTGTTCGTCTTCGGTTCTGGCTGTAGGGTTGCAGTTGTTTCTAACACTCCTCCTCGCTTCGCTCGTCGCCGTACCTATTATTTTAACCTAACTTACCTAAACTAAATATTTGCGGCATACTATATAATGAATATATATGTTGCCTTCGGCATAATACATAACTGCGAGCGTTTTTAAACTGACGACGCTGTATGTAAACGGCGGAATCATACAAATTGCCTGCGACATATACTTGTACCCATTTCTATATACCTGGCAATTTGTATACAAAATTTGAACATAAGCAACCGCTAATGTTCAAATTTGTCATACAGTAAGTTCAAGACAAAAAATTGACATTGTAGCATTACAAGTTAGGATTTCATTTAATTTCATTTGAGGTTTCAAATCATATTTTAACAAAAGTTTGCCTAAAGTTCTTATTCAAAATAAGCCAAATAACTACTAGTTCCTTAATTTTGTTGTTTAAAGGATTGCAAAGTAAAAAAATCCTTTATTGAAAAGGACTAATTCACATGCAATGACATCAAAAATACAATTGATTACTTTTTAAGGTTAAAATAAAATAGAAAGAACTGTATCTCAACAAATGTAGATAACAGTATCAACAACTTAAGAAATAACATTAAACAAAATCAATAAAGCGTCATAATAAAATTATAATACAAAGGCAAACTCTCACAAACGTCGGGAGAAATTCGACAATCTCAAACCGAAGTTACCGCCACGGTTAAATTTGTAACTACCTACAGATAAAGTGGAATTGCCTTCGCATCCATTACACGCCATCAGTGCCTGCTGTTCAGTCTTAACTTGTACATTCTAATGTCAAAAGTTGCTCTAAATACACCACTTTCAGACTCGCTCGCTCATCATTCAAGACCCCTATCCCAGAGGACATAAGACTCATAATAACTCCTGTTACCGACAAGAAAATAGAGTGGAGTCACTGTTTCACTTCGAATTCGATTCGTGAACTTTGAGGACTTGCAACAGTGCAATTTTAGAGGACCAAGTTCCAACAGTAAAGCCTAATGTGGAAGGTAATATGGTGATTTCGAGTACAATAGGAACTTTTGAACGGGCAATGAATCGTAATGTTTCTTTAAACCGTTTCACCGATGGAGGTGAGAAGGCATAATCTTTGTTTCAGGGCTTTCTTTTCACGCGAAAGCATTTATGTGCAAACTTGAGTCTTTTGTTAACTGGAGATTCAATGTAATAGTATATTGCTTGTAGCTTTAGCAGCGAATGTTTAAAACGGATACCAGTTGCAATAGAGACTTTTATCAATTTGTTTTAGCGTTGTTGAAGAAGAGTGCTTCTGTAATAAGGTAGCATAGCTGCCAAGCTGTTTTTAGTTATCTAGTTATTTCTTGAGCGTCAAAGAATTTACCTTTTTTGCTACTGGAAGAGAATTCTTAGCATCGGCATCTTATCGGCGTCACCTTTACTTTGATAGTCTGTGAAAAAATCATTTACACCATTTTTAATTTTAGCTTTAATTTTCTGCTATGAGATAAAACCTTTGAGACAAGGGATAATGAACTAATCTGAAGAAACCATGACGATGTTCATTTCACAGCCTGGATCCTGAAGTTGACGGATTTCCCTCTGAAACTCTGTCCAACGAGACAGTGTGCAAAAGTCAAAGCCAAAATACTCTATCTATATAAGTTTTATTGAAACACTTATTAATCTCAAAAATATCTCATCTCTCAACAAAAAAGGTATCTAAGTGCTCGAAGGTGTGAAGATAAATTTCTAGTCACTAACGACCAATTAAAAGGCAACAGCGTATAAAGTCTGCGTGCGCGCCGGACTGACGAAGCCGATCTAGTTAGCGCACATCAGGCGGAACAATTGCATCTTCGGACGCGGGCGATACGAGCGAGTTTATCGTGCGCTTGCGAACAGTGGCGGCCACTAAAACTGTGCACTTTTAAATAAAGGGCTGAAGGAACGGCATCGTGTCCGTGGAAATATGTTCCGGACCATTTTGGATTCGCCGACACATTGGCTTCTTGTCCTAGAACGAATTGATATACCTGATATTATGACTCAGTCAATTTAGCGTTTTGATCTTAAATTTAGCAAGTCTATTTACCACTTTTTAGTGACTGCTATTTGATCTTCATAGCTTTAGAGCTGTAACAATCAAACAATAGTTGTTAGGACGGGGAAACCAGATAAGTTGGATCATAGTTATTTAACCTTAACTATTTTAATGCGCAGGTTTCACAATGAGGTTTTCCTTTCTGCTCAGTAAAAATAGATTATAAATCCATATCACGATTAGTTTTTGAGAAATCTTAATATGATCTTCAGGATTTTAATTAACATCCGATGAATATATACATGCATGCTGTAACCAACGCTACCGCCGTTAACTACCTATCTGGTTTATAAAAAAAAATTCAAAAATGTTTTCTATAACGTATGTTATGTGAGAACTTTGGGAAGTTCTCGTTCTCGAAGACGTGGGCGTCATAGTTCAAAAGTACGAACCAGCTACTACGAAGGCCAAATTTGTTAGCACACGCGCCGGCCGGAACAATTGCATCTTGAGGATGCAAGCGGTACGGGCAGAGTTTATTGTGCACTATGGGAATGTACACTGTTGGCCACTGCACATAAGTTATTTATATATTTATTTGGCTCTTTTTCTATTTTTGGTACATTTTATGGAGGAATATTTAGAAAAATCCAGCCTGCTTATTAGTGTATATATATTTTTTTTCTAAATGGGCTTATGTAGTAACGTAAGATCAACAATGCACTACCTACTTTATAAATTTTCCGTAACAAACTTATGGTCACGTTCAAAATATTCACAAAGCTTAAATTCTTAAGCTAAGGTTATCTTATTTATTAAACTATTACTTTTTTATTATTAAGCTACTTTCTTTGCTCGCAACTGCACAATGTTTGATTTTGCTGAAATTTTGGAGGCGTCGGCTACAGTGGAGTGAGGGCGGTAATTGGCGTTGATGTATGTATGAGATCGGCGATGAGGGGTTAAACCTTACCTACACCCCCGCTCTGTGAAATATAGTCGACGTTTTAAACCGGTCAGTTGGTAGACGCTGTTATAATCTACTAGCTATTACCTGCGGTTTCTGTCACGTGCGATTTGATATATTATATTACAAAGATATTCCAGGAAAATGTTAATTTAACAAAATAAAAAAGCACGTTAAAGTGTCTTAAGATTCAGACTTTTGACGTATCAAATATTGAAGTCGGATAAGTGGTTAAGGCATAAAAATGTAAGACAGGCAGATAGCTTATGCTTTTAAAGATAAGTAGAGTTATATTTAGCGTATTGTTTTGTGAATTGTTTTAAATACAGCTGACTTTAATGTATTTTATTAAAAAGCAAAAGATATAATATATTTCGCTTTTGCTTTTCAAGCGAAACTGGGCCGGATCGCTAGTAGTTTTTAAAGTAAGCTGTATTTAAAACAATACGCTAACTATTACCCTACTTATCTTTAAAAGCATAAGCGAAATTTATTAAATAATTTACCAAACGCAGTGATATATATATTTTTTTATCTTTATCCTTTTACAACCATCGTGGCTAACATAGAAAATATCTTTACAAACAATTAAGCAAAACTTAAGAACGTTACCTTAAGCAACACGCACCACTTAACTCGACCTCAAGGATCCCTCGACTGGAGGAAGGAGCGAGTTCCCTGTAAATTAAAATCACCTGCCCATAACTGCAGAGATGAGGAATGGGCCGTAACTCCATTAAATCTTGCGGTCGTTTCATTGCCACTGTAAAAGGTTTTGCATAAAACGTATACTTGAACAGGGGCGGACTTGGGGTGAAGTCTTAGAAGTAGACATCTGAGTGTGTGCGGGAAATTGATGGTTTTTAGGTTATGGGCTCGTGTTCTTAGTTATTACTATGTTGTACAATATATTGATGAGATATTTTTGTCTACTTAAGAAACAAATCTGATGATAGATATGTACTTTATAGTTGTAGGTATTTTATATAATTATTTTTTCACGGATAATACTAGGACTTTCAATGACAAAAATCACTAGACTATAAATAAAATCTGTAAATCTGTGGGTTTTATCATTATGTGAGGTAATATAGAATAGATCATTAATTTTATTAAGAAATATTCGCAAATATAAACATGCAGTACCTTGAAATCCTCCATGTTTATGCTAAGTATTTAACCGAATAAAAATAATCATTGTAGTACTTGCTTTTTCCATTCCAGTTAACTATTTTCAAGAAATTATAGCTTTATCATGTTTTTTTTTTAATTTAAGTTTGTTAATAGTTACAAATAACACAGTACCTAAATAAAAATGTGTGTACAATACATCGACCCCAGGAACTGGGCCCGCGCCCCCACGGTAGGCACCTCGCAGAATCAATTCCGCAACGAGTTATTGCTCGTAATTGTGAGTATTCGAGGGGCGTAAAGTTTGTCGAACGGCACCGAGATTGCTTCATAAACGCCGAAGCCTCGTTTGAGGCCGAACTGTTCATTTGAACAGTTTCTTTGGATCACGTTTTAACCTTTGAGCGCCGAGTCCAAGTCGAAAGTTTGCGAAGGGACAACTTGAAGGTAGCTGCGAGGTTTTCAATTGCTTCCCGTGTAAATATTTTAGGTGATATATTTTTGGGTTTAGTTAGTTACAATATTTATTGTCTTCAAGCAATTAATGTTTCAAAAGTCAGCCTTGACCTTTTATAGTTAGAGAAAACTTGACCGACTAATAAATTATAGTACGATCTGTTGTTGATCTCTAGAAAATTCTACCAATTGAAAGGGCAATGTCAGTTCAAAGTCTATTATTTAATTGACGGTGTTGCTGTACTGTATTGTTAATGCAATTGACAATATATAAAGATTTTTAGCAACGCGACAAGGAAGATGTATTATATGTAGTTGCTAACTATTCCCATGTTGGTCTAGAATTTAATAAGAATTAAAGTAAGATTTTTTTGGAACAATACAAAGTTACAATAAACGCAAGAAGTCGATAATCGTTGCATTAGTCAGAGACTATGTTGCAGATATTAACTGTATTCTTGATGAAGAATGTGCTAACTGTGTTCCTTGTCTAGCATGTCGTAAAAGGCGACTAATAGTGTATCTAACTTATCGATAGATAGATGAAGTAGTGCCAGCTTGCTATGATACCTAGATAGAGGCACTAGGCACCACCAATGGTATCCTGCACCGACCTCAAAAAGGTCACGCTCCGTACATAAATTAGGATCTCTAAACTTGCACCATCGAATAAGGTCGCAGTTGAATCCACTCCGGTAGGATTACCATAATTGATATTAATGTACTGGGAAAGGTTTAATTAAACCGGACAAAGAAGGCGCTCCAACTCGTAAATTGTGCTGAACACTATTTGGGCTCTCGAAATGCTTTTATTTCGTGAACGTTGGTGGTGCTAATTTCCTTATATTGGGTTCGGGGGATTAATTCTGAGGGAGTGCTCGAGGTGTTCTTTATTGAATGACATGGATCTGGAGCTACGGAGACTATGTTTTTAGGCAATGTATGTTGTTCACAAAGAAAATTTTGTTTATTTTTGACATGTTTTGTAACCTGGTCATATAATATCTTGGAGGTTACACTGACATTGCTATTTCAACGTCCAATGCAGTGTGTAGGTGTACAGTCTTTAGATAAAATTATATATGAACTTCTAGATTTGGTGAATCTGACAATTGTGTTCCTTATCTAGCATGTCGTACAAGGTGACTAAAGGTATATCGAGATTTGGGTGTGTGATTGTGTAGGCGACAAGCTAGCCACTTTTGACTACATTTTCACAGTTTTCCATCAAACACTGCCCAGTTTAATTTCTTGGCTGATTGTGGTTAAGGGGTCTAGCTACCATTTTGACTCAGCCAGCCTACCCCTTCGGGGATTTCAGCCGTGATATGTATGTAACTTCAAACTGCCATTGCTTTAATGATTAAATCTTTACAGTTGCTATGACACACATTTTACCTAAAATACAGTGAAGACAATCGCATTCATAGCGGCACTATGTCACTTAACTTGCTTGTTGATACAAAATCCCTCATCTATGATGAAGCTGAGACTCACAGCCAAGTTTGAAAGTCATTTGAATATTATTAATAATACCTGTAGGAGCCATTCCAATGACAGAAGGTGTATACGTATAAATTTGATGAATCTTACACTTTCTCTAGTTAATTCACAAACTTAAGGCGTGTCTTCTAAACTTCATTGCAATCGGTTAAGTAATTAAGTAAAAGACGGTACAGATAGACACTGACCTACTTTCACGTTTATAATTATCAGGATAATGTTTCCCTGCTATTCTGTCTGCATGGTCTTCTAGTCTGTTACTATGACCCTCGACTATCCTATTTTCGTTCTTAGTTTCTAAACTTTTATTATTTTGAAATTGGAAATTGCGAAAGTGTGAATTGTGATTTTTGACATGATGAATTCATCATGTCAAAAATTAGCAAGTAAAGAAAACTCATATTAATACGCATACAAAACTTTTTGCAATTCCATTTGCGAATTCCCGCCTGTATCAGACGCGAATGTCGCGACAAAGTACATTACTTAGTGTCTGCTTATCTTTTTGCGTCCTAACATAACCCAACTGCATTGCTTTATTAACCTTAAAATGTTTACACCCGAAATTATTTTACAGCCAGGTGTGTTTTAAAAAAATAATAGCGGACTCGCCCCGGAGTTTCGAGTGTAAAAAAGTCGTCTGAGTAAAGCTGGCGGGCTCGGATGTTGGCTAATAAAGGCTGGATCTGACTGCGTCGCGTCAAAGAGCACAGTTTTATTATTATGATGCTAATGCCTCCGGTATTACTCGTATAGCGGTTAGGTGCGTTACGGCGAAGGTGGTTTGGTTCTGTGGTTGTCATTTTCGAAATTTGAAATTAGATCAATTCACAATTAGCGTTGGTGTTTTCAATTGTTTTTATTTTGTTTTGTTAATATTGTTTACTTTTTCTTCTAATAAAAATCTTAGAACTTGGGAATTCATTCCTTTTTTTTGTTTTATATTTTGTATTTTTTTTTATCTATACTAAATTTATAAAGAGGAAAGATTTGTATTGTTGTATTTTTGTGTATGTGTATGTTTGTAATAAATAAACTCAAAAACTACTGTGCCGATTTCAAAAATTATTTTACTATTGGAAAGTTTCATTATCCGGAAGTAACATAGGCTATATTTTATCCCCATATTCCTACAGGAACGGGAACTATGCGGGTGAAACCGGGGGGCGCTGCTAGTTAATAATAGTAAAATAAACCTTTTTCCGCGCAGTAGCAGTGGCTAATATAAAATATATACATATTTTTAAAGCAATAAGTTTGAACTGATAGAGTAGTAACGTAATGAATGCATCCAAAAAACTAACATATACGTTAGTTTTCTAAATATTAAGTAACATCTTATAGGCTATACTAATAGGTAACACAAGACTAGCATAATAAACTTAACTTGGGTAACTTTTAATTGTATACGCCACCTAAGCTTAAACACTATCTTCTCATGTATGAACTTCAAAAGTTTGGATATTATTGTACACCTTCATAAAAATGTCCATAAGATACAATGCTACCTTCATCTTCCTAGCGTTATGTCCCGTGTTTAGACGGGGTCCGCTTAGACCATAATCCAGGATTTAGCGAGTCTGGTAATTACATTGAAGCGACTGCCGATCTGACCTTCGTAACCCTAAGATAGGGGAACCAGACAATTTTTGGATCATGGTTACAAATCCAAAGTTGTTTGAATTTGCAGGTTTCATCACGATGTTTTCCCTCACCGTCGAGCTAGTGGTATAAATACGTACATAGATTTAAAAAATCCAGAGGTACATGCCCAGGTTTGAACCCGCACTTCTCGGTTAAGAGGCGCCTGTCCTTGCCATTGAGCTACCACCGCTCTCTGATACAATGCTACCTTATGCTATGCTATTTCATTGTCTCGATTTCGGCTATATATAACTTCGTATTCGTAAGTACCGCGAGTACTACGGAACCCTCGAATATATTTCGCCCTCCCCGCTATAGGGTTATTGTTTTCCCGTGTTCTGAAATATTGTCGGCGTAAAAAACGTCAAGTTCTAATTTCGTTTGTTGATGTCATTTTTCTTGTCTGCCGCTGGGTTGCATTTGCGAGATCATTTCTTATGAGCACCATATTGAGATCGTACGGTCTTGTTTTCTTCTTTTATAAGAACGGGAGTGTATGGGGCGTGTTGACTTAGATCTATGCTTATATGAGAAAGTGGTTTGGAAGTCTAGTAAAAGACAAAACCTAAGCTTAAGCTAAACTGTTATTTTGTTGTTCCTTCTTCTAATTTATTGTTAAACAATTTTATAAAATATATTTTTATACCATATATATTTCTAGATTTTAAGTAATTTTTAACTATTAATATTGAAAAAAAAGATAAGTTAACTTTGATCGCGTTAATGTTTCCTTTTTTTCTATATAATGGAATCACTATTTTTCTATATAAAAGATACTCTTTATTCTTTTATGTTCCCCTGAAAATGTGCAACAAACAAATTAACACACTCTCTTTTATATAAGATATTAATCAGAATACTAGCATATTTGTCTGAACCAAAATTAACAAGTGTCTGTATTACTCCTGTTGTATAATTGCTATTCCTTTAATCATAGTCTCAATAAAAGTTCACTCTTAATTTTTCACAAAATTCAAAATCTTTCCAAACCACCCGTATTTACCACTACCCGAATCGTCTCAAACCCAATCTTTTACCACGAAACTCAATTTACTAACAGCCATCAAAACTTCGTCTCGCGAATCTGTTGACATTTATCTCATCTTTGTACTCTCTCGCCTCCATTACAGCTTGCATTAAACTAACTATATTTGACCCCTCATTAAGTCTGCTTACGTCATAAGACACGTTTCTCTACTTAAGACGATGATAACGAATATGACCATACAAAGAACGCCGCAAAAAGTTCGTTAGCCCATAAGGAAAATTCTCATATATCCGGCAGACTATGTGCTCAGCATAAATATAATGTTCCTCGGTACAAGTGTCGTAAGTTAATTAATAAGTTTTAAATGGTAACCGTACCTTGTTAGGAGTCGTTAATATTTGCGGTCCCTTCAAACTTCTCTTGTAGTTCGTGACTGAGCGGGGTGTGTCTCACACCGTGTATTATTCACATAATATAATAATGATAATGATAATTATTATGTTTCTTACCCTGCTGCTTATCTGGGTCAGACTTTTCTAGAACCGTCGGCGAAATATATTTATACAAAAATACTGGCAAGTGAATCTTGGTGCAATATAAATGAGCCATTGTTATATGTGGTTCGTTTGATTATAGAAAACCTCATTAAAACTTCTTGTTATGAGCGAGATATTTTTGTCATGTAAGTCTCAAAA
Source organism: Glyphodes perspectalis (assembly GCA_951394215.1). Classification (NCBI taxonomy): domain Eukaryota; kingdom Metazoa; phylum Arthropoda; class Insecta; order Lepidoptera; family Crambidae; genus Glyphodes; species Glyphodes perspectalis. The sequence goes on along the minus strand of OX596208.1, from coordinate 15,634,706 downwards.
AGTTTATCATAATTTGACTAACAGTCAAATTATGTGCCAAATGTTTTTTTTTTTTGTAACGAAAATAAAATTTTACTTTATTCTGTATGACATTAGCAACTGCAGACTCCATATAAACGTATTAAAAATAGTTCTACTAAACTCATTTGTAACATACTTTAATTGACTAAAAACCATTCCGAATCAAAAACCATAGTTTAAACAATTTCATAATTCGCAGTTCACCAAACTACATTATTATTTCAATTTCTGAAAAAATATTCCCGTAAAAGTAGTAAGCTGACGAGAAAGCTTTTATCCCGGGACAAACACAATTTCAGCCGGGAACTCAAACATAAAGTGTCCAACTTTGATTTTACAATGCAGGTACAAGGGACGGTCGCAAAAAGCATATTATAGGGAATTGTTTGAGTAAAAATGTGAATTTTAAACGATATTTCAGTTAAAAGTGTATTTTATGTTCTAGTTAATTTTGTCTTTAAACAGTAGGTTTTGACATTTAATTAATCTGTTCTAACTAATAATCATGAGAAAAGTGAGATTTTTCTTTATTACAGTTTCACATCTATGTTCTAAATAGAAAACAATTTTTTTCACTTTTTAATTTGGCGGGCATAGTGCAAAAGTCAATGAGCTTCTTAAAACGTTAGACGAAGGGTTACATTTTAAATTATGAAAAAGACAAACTAGTCTCTAGTTCAGTAGAACTAGTGACTATTTTGTCGCCTATACAACTGAACAACCTTAAACACCGTTGGTTGCCTTTTACAATGTTGGCAGTCTTTTACAAGCCAGGTCGCATAGTAGTAGTTGGTATATTATTTTTACATTGACTTTATCTACATTTATTCATCTATCTATATATCATCGTTACTTCATGGGGTGCATCAACTGGGGAATATAAGGTTAATGACATTTATTTCTCATAAGAACATTACAAGTTCACTTAAAATTAGATACAGTATAAATCTTAATAACTTAGTACAAATACCTCTAATGTAGCTGTTTTTTTTTTTTACAATTTTATTTCAAAGTATGCAAAATATAATTTTTAAAATATAGTTTTCTCTTAAATACAAGTACAGTATCATATTCTTTTATATATTATTATCTACATATATATTTATCATTGTGACGTTATCAGGGACATCAAAGTGTTCGCCATTCAGATTGATAGCTAAAACGCGCACAGAGCCAGTCCGCATTCCGCAGTTTACCCATAACTGGATCGCGTTCGTCACGTCGACGACAATCAAATGTTTCCGTCGCGTGCGGCGTGCGATGCGATTGACTGGGTTCTGTTTTAGATTTGAGATCGACCGGAGCAAAATTTTGCTCTGCAGCGAAATGGGACGTGGCGTTTTTGGCTAATTTGTACCTACATATGATGTGTGTTAAGACGGTGGGATGTTTTTATGTTAAGAATGTTTGAGCTTATTTCTCACGCAAAATTTTTGAGTATCAAATTTTATGACTATTTAATAACAAAGTGGGAGTGAAAACACTAAAAGTAATTAATGTTTGTTTTTTTATTTTAAGACATGACCATAATGAGTATAATGGGTTGTGTATATTTATTTAATTAGCATTTAAGATAAATACTTATTATCGATCTTTTATGATTAATGTTTAAAGAATAGCTAAGCTTAGAAAGTTACTTTATGTAATTTAACTTTTTTTAAGCATTTGATTTTAGAACAGTCTTTATAGCAGAAAAATTACAACCCACTTCGTTTTATTACATACATATATTCAGCAAACATATTGCTGCAAATTATAAATGACACACACTTTATCATAAAACTTATAAAACATTTGCATAAAACCAGCTAAATAAAACGGAGACTTAACATCTGCAACCGCCTTCGCCAACGAACAAAGCGCAAACTTTTCTTTTTTCCAAGTAAGGCAAAGGAAACACACATTAAGAGCTCGGTGTGACGCGCTCCCGTGTACCAATATAATTGGAGTAATGTTGCACTGGGGAGCTCACAACAAAACGATAGCACTTTTGTTGGCCGCGGAGGTGCGTACGGTACTTTATTGTTCTGCGCGGACTTGCGGGGATTATGTACGGTGCGCGCGGAATATTCGATGGTCGCGGATGTGTTCAGTTTAGGCTGGGTTTTATCTATAATTTTGCGCGTAGAGCACGTTTTGAGGTTAATGATTTCTCGGTACTGTAGCTTTATAGGACTTACTAATAGTATTCGATACTTTAATTTGAATATGATTCGTTTTGTATCTGTGCTTTCATTGGATTGACTTTGTTTCCTATATAATCGGATAGGTATGTAAAATGTGCTTACAATTTCTCGATACACTTAAGTATTTATGTAAATACCTTTGTTAAACTTTTTCACTCGTAATATTACGGAACTTTGATAACATATATCTCAAGAAAATAAGACTTTTCTATTAATATTCATAAATTGTGTGAATTATCATAACTATTCTACATTTCATACATACGCACGCATTAGTAAATTTGTATGGAAAACCTCAAACCGTAACTTGACCGTAATTGCTGCTAGCATTCATAAAAATCAAATTACTATAATTACGCAAGAAACAGAACACAAAAGTTCGAACCACACATCCACGTCCATTCCACAAAACATAAAAAAACCCTTTAAATATTAACCACCCAAACGGCAACTTATACCCGAAGAACTGTAATTAACAAGTTCCCCAGAAACACAATCACCGATCGAAAAAAATTAAAACAAGTTGACAAACTTAAGTCCTAATTAAGTTTGTTGCTCAATGTTGCGAACAATGACGCGAGTTGCCAAGTCCCGTCTCTGTCGTCTAGTTTGTTAGTTTTTAATAAAAACTTCACTGAATAAGACTTGTTTTAGCCGATACAGTGAGATCTTTATTCGTATGTATTTAGTATTCCGCCGACACTTTCCGCTTTTGGCTTTTTCGATTGTTTCACGTACATTGTCAGGAAAAATTGAATCAGTCAAGCGTATATGAAGTTCAATACTTTTAATACTTGTTTCGAAGGAAAATATGTATCTTGTTAATTCCGTTTTGGTCTGGAATATAAAAATAAATAACAACTGTTCCTTGTCTAATGTATATTGAGTTTGGCGATGGAGGTGCCTACGAGCTAGTCACTAAGTTTTTATACCAACTCAGATAACTTTTTTTTGCTTAACGTAGTAAAAGGACCTCATCAATCCGTAGACTACCCCATTTGACTGGCTCGATGGCGCATTCAGTAGTGACCCTGCCCCATGCGCCAAGAGTTGTGGGTTCGATCCCCACCCAGGACAAATATTGGTATGATGAATACTTGTGTTTGTTCTGTGTCTAGGTGTTAATATCCAATATTTAAGTATATATTTGTAATACCACTGTTGATTCTGATATCTGTAACACAAGTGCTTAAGCTACTTACCTCGGAGTCAGATCAATGTATGTGATGTTGTGGGATATTTATTATTATTTATTATTATTGGCGATTACAAACGTGATATGTACTACCTATGTATCTATTGTTCAATATTTATGATTATTTCCATAAGAACACCCTAACACAAATCAACACATGATCGAATTGATCGTGTGTTAACAAAAGGTGATGTTAGGAGCGGTAATAACAGTAGAACGTGCATGAAACGAGTTATGAAAGTTAAAAACATAAGTGAGGTGTGTAAGGACCGTGCCCTACATTATGCGCGCTCGGTTATTTTGCCTACCTAACTAGGGAAATGGCATGGAAATATTAGTACTAGTAGTACCACCTGAACACACCACAATTCTATAAAAATTTAATATTAAACACGATTCATACAAAGTCTGCTTGACTCAGCAATAGATGGTTATCATACCGACAACACATATGTTTGGTTATTCCATCCACGGCATGTCAAAGTTATTTGAAAACCATACTTGTAACTAAAACTATATTAGAACCTGCAACTGTAACTGTAACAAATTCAAAACAAAGGCTCCTATTTCAACTTCGCAACTCCGAAACCGTTTTAAAAGCGGTTGCGTTGCGTTGCCGACGGCGACCGTTGCGTTCGTCGTCAGACTCGAGTCGAGACTTCATTTCCTCCGAGTGATGGATGACGGTGTATCTTCAATGAGATTTATAATGGCGTGTCACATTTCAACGGCGTGTGTGCTAGATTGATGCAAAATCCGTGAGGGTACTTTGTAAGCGATGTTAGAACTGTGGTGTGTGTTCGCTGTCGCTCCATTTAATACCACCTATGTTTTATTTTTATTAATATAGAACAATAAACGGATATTTCTCATGATCTGGTATTAAAATATATATATATATATATATACGGGTCGAATTGATGACCTTCTCCGTTTTTTTCGTTGGTTAATAATGTACCAACCACGTTCCTCGTCTAACATGTCGTAAAAGGCGACTAATGATAGACTAAAATAGAATTAGAAAAAAGTAACAACTATGTTTGTTTATATGAATGTGCAGATTACGATACGATTACGATACGTACATGCAATCAAAGTCTTCCTCATGAGAAATTATCCATATAATAATAATAATAAATTCTCTAGACTGAAAACCAATTCCCTAGTTCCAAACTAAGCTCATGCTTGTACTATGGATACTAGGAGAACGAATAGACATACTTAAATACGTTTATAAACATCCATGACTCTAGTACAAATGTCCATGTTCATCACACGAAACATTTGTCACTAGCGGGATTCGAACTCGCGACTCTTGGTTTTGTGGCCAGGGTCTCGACTACTCGACCAACGGGCCAGTACCTGTCTCTTCTCAGAGATTAGTTACTTTATAAGTGCTTTTCATTTTAACTACAAGTCCCTCAAATTTTCGCTATGATTACTGGTCTTTCAACTGTTGGCAGTTGAAAGACCACTAATCATGTAATCATGTCACCAACTTGTTTGGACAAGCACTAATACCAATCGAAATTACAACGTGATATTATTACCATGAGACCCGAGTTGGAAACCTTCACAGGTGATCCGTAACAAACGGAATCGCACTCGCAAATCACAGGTTAACAACATACAGGGTTAAACACAGTTGCAATGACAATTGCACTCGCATCCAATCAATTTGCGCGCATGACAACCGCGTAATGAGCGCCTGCCTGCAAATCACCACAAAGGACCAACTTATAAACCCCCGCTCCCCCCCATAGTATTGCTATATCGAAGACTAATTGTCGTTTGACAATTCAACGGCTGTTCCCGACTTCAAACGGGTTGCGTTTGCCGGATTAGGGTTCAGATAATGCTGTTAATTATTTGCGAAACTAGCTTTCGCCCGCGGGTACAGTCGTATTAGGTCTATTTAGTGAGACGTCATTATGTGGTCTGCTGGAATTTCGGTAGTTGTCGAGTAAAAATTTTGAGTTGTCCATTCCTAGGGCTCCAACTTTTGGTTTGTCAATTTTATTTTATTTGTTTAATTGTGAGAACTGTGTGACTGGTTTGAAGGCGCATTTGGTAGTGACCCTGCCCTATGCGCCAAGAGTTGTGGGTACGATCCCCACCCAGGACAAACATTTGTGTGATGAATACTTGTGTTTGTTCTGTGTCTGGGTGTTAATATCTGAAATTTAAGTATATATTTGTAATACTACTGTTGTATCTGATATCGGTAACACAAGTGCTTAAGCTACTTAGCTCGGAGTCAGATCAATGAATGTGATGTTGTAGGATGTGGTCTATAAATTTTCTAATAAAAAATTCAGTACTATCACTCACATAATCCTAACTCCATTTGATCAAACGAACATGTCGTGTTTAAAAGCAATTTCATCAATTAAAATGCTTTTTCAAAGTAGTTGCTTGTTTCCAAATTCTAGAGGGATTTGTTGTCAATTAGTGTTATTAAACTTTGCGAAATAAGGACCGCTCTGGCATAACAAAAGGTTGAGTGCATTGTAATCAGCTAAATAGGTTTCGACATCGATAATGGTGTTTATTTTATGGTGCGGTACATATTTATGAGCTACGACCATTTTTTTTTTTATGAAACATACCGTAAAGGATATTGACATACACAAACAATTTCCCAATATTATTCTGATTTAAGATGTTAATTAACTTCTTTGATATTACATGACTTTCATCGTTTGACGTTAGTCAATTGATCATAACATTATTGTTTGTTGCATGTCAATAAACAAATCGTAAAAATGCTTTTAAAATTTCCCAAAAAAAAATATTTTTAAGAGTAGTTATAATGCGTTATTTAATACTTCTTTTATAATGTATATATTAAAAAAAATATCAATAAAATTGCTCTGTATTGTAAACAGCTTTCACCAAATAAAAAACGAAACAACAATATTTGTAAAGACGATTGGAATGAAAACTAGTTTTAAAGTGATTTTTTTTTCATACACTATTGTGTAAGCTTGATATTAATTAGTATTTATTATTATTTTATTAATTACACATTTTTATATTGATTAAATATTTGAAATTAAAAATAAAGAATGTTAATGGTTGTTCAACGTTTCCGTGAGTGCATTTTTATCATTCGGCCATTTTGACTGAGCGTTGTCATTCGGTTGCGAACTTCATTGCTAGAAGGAGCAAAATAATAAAGTGCAGTGGTTGTGTAAGAAAATATCTAGGAATAAAAATACTGGTTTGTTGTAGTTGTTGAGTATTATTTTCTGCTCACTCCTGATTTGTTCTATTAATTGTAACAATAACATACATTGATCAATTTGATAATGCAAACGCTTCGACGCAAAAGGTATTCGAATTAAATTCCCAAAGTGGAATTAGTCAACTTAAACGCATACCAATGTATATGACGTATGTATCTCATGCAGGTAGGCTAATTCATTGAGTAATTGCTTTAATACCTAGTTGAGTGATATGCGAGGGTATTCGCCCTCTAGCGCCCTTGCCGTGAAGGGCTTATTGAGCACTCTGGGAGGGAAGTGTATAGTAATCCCCACCTGAGTATGTGTGTTGATTCTTTTTAAGGACGTGAGGGCTGAAAACAATATGCACTTGTGTGAAGGTATGTTTTGTAACGGTTTATTTAATTAGGTAAATGAAGAAGATTTTCAGATTGAAGAATACATGTCGAAACTTTAGTTCATTGCTATACTTCTATTACTTTACTTTTTCCTTGATTAAATTAGGTTTCACGTTTTAATATAATGTTCTGACCTGCCTAGTGTAGGTTTAGTAGACCTGCCTATTGTTTTAGTGTAGACTACAATAGTTAAGTAAACAGATGAATACAACTGTTTACCTAACTATTTATTGAATATCATTTATATATGTACATTTAGTACATTAGTCCCATGTTGGTATGGGTATCCCATGTTGGTCTGGGACTTGGCCCATGTTGATCTGGGACAAAAAAAAAACAAATATGTGCCAACTGTGGTTCTTGTCTAGCATGTCGTAAAAGGCGACTTATGGTTTACGGGCTTTTGGGTATGTGACTGAGTAGGCGACGAGCTAGCCACTTGTCTCTCCTTTTTTCACAGCTTTCAATCCAACCCAGCCCACTGTCCCATGTTGGTCTGAAACTTAAAAAGAATATGCCAACTATGGTTCTTGCCTAGCATGTCGTAAAAGGCGACTAATGGTATATTGGGTTTTGGGTGTGTGATTGTGTAGGCGACAGGTTAGCCGCTTGTCACTGCTTTTTCACAATTTTCCATCTAACCCAGCCCGGCTTTATTTTTGGCTGAATGTGGTTGAAAGGGCATGCTGCCCCTTTGAATCTGTCTACCCCTTCGGGGATTAAGGGCGTGATGTTATGTATGTATGTATGTACATTTATAAATACTAAGGAAGTAAGTTGTGATGTCTTGCTTAGCAAAAAATATCACACAAGTAATCATAATAAATCCCCCACATATTTAAGTTCACTTCAAATCACATAGTTGAAAAAATATCATCTTCCTAACATTAGGGTTCATATAGTCAGGGTCCGCTTTGACCATAATGATTAAGCACTCTGGTTACATATTCAACTTATTAATATAACATTAAACCTACTCATATGTATCAAATGTTGATCTCCCAAGTGCAACACAAAATAACTTAGAACCTGTGTGTACAGAATAAAATTCTACCTACAGCGGCGGTTCTAAAGACGATTTCCTGCAAATCCCAGCGTCGCCCGATCTAGTTCCTGCTTGAGATTGGATAGATCTGTATTTGAAGTAACAGACTGAAGTGGGACGCTATATTTATTCGGAAATAATGCCGGTTGTTATTTAAAACGACATCGTTTATCTTGTTGCAAGAGTTTGCATATTACATTTGCAACGATAGATAATATTAGATTAATACAAATTCTTCATTGCTGATCTCGAACTTATGGTAGCAATAACAACTTAAACTCCAACTAACTGGCCCGTTGGTCGAGTGGTCAAAGACCCTGGCCACAACCGACACCCGGGTGGGTATGGGTCGAGCACAAATGTCCATGTTCTTCGCACGAAACAATTGCCTCTAGCGGGATTTAAATCCGCAAACCTTGGTGTCGTAAACCAGGTACTCTGACAATTCAAACAATGGGTCGGTCAATCATTTTACAAGTCGAGAATTTACGTCATAATTTTTTCTAGACTTTTAAAACTAAATGTTGTTACTTTGGTATACACGTTCCATAATAAAAAGCCATAACATTAAGGCTATTGACAGCCGCATAATTGACAGGCCCAAGCGAGGAGTGACGCAAGGAGCGGTGCCATTACTTATGCATCAAGCTAGCTGTAAGTGATCCCTGAGGGCTGCTTAAGTTCATTTCGCTGCTGGACCCTTAAATATAATCATTCCAGTGTTTAGCTTCAGAAATAATATTTATAGTTGACTTAAACGTCGCTTGGTGAATTAGAACGGTGTTTTGGATTTTATTTGTTAAAAACTGGATGCCCTATCTCTAATTCGTCAGAGTTAAAGGCTCTGTAAGTCCAATTTATTGAAATAAAAAATTATACGGATGTATGTAAGGATATTATGACTCATCAAAATGAAATAGGAACTGAAGCTGCAATATGGACGACCACAGCCACTTTTTCGTTTTGTAATTTGAACAATATTACTCCCAAACTCGGGTAATTTATTTTTATATACGGAGACACATTTTATATTCTGGATTAATGGTTTTGTATAAACTTCTTTAAATACCTGACCACGTATATGCAAAATATGTATAATTTTATGAACCTTCTTAATATGCATTTAAATTACAAAAATTTTTCATGTAAAGTTTTAGTTTTGTTTCTAGGTCAATAATACATATACAGATTTATTTAATAGTTGTTTTTATATAAAACTCATGCAATTACTATCGTACCTACGTCCTACGTATATATCCTTTCTACGTATCTGTGTAACGCGAAAAAAAACTCTTTGTAATTTTACATATTTATTAAAACCAAAGTAAACTAGCTAGTCACAATAGTGATATTTTACTGAAGGGAAATAGCCCTTAAAAGGCGGCACGCGAGCATTACTTATGCAGCAACCTGCCCGCGCTCTAAGCGGTCCCTCAGGCCCATCGCATGATTTCGCTTCGCCACTCCAACGCTAAATATCATCGTAGTTGTTCTTAGGGCCTCGTAAGCTTAAGTGAGTGTTTATGATTCATGTGATATTATTGTCTGTTGCTATTTGAAACACAACTATAATTCTTACTTCTTATTAGTATAGTGAACAACTTCAAAGTTAACTATGGGTGCTTGTTATACCTACACGTGAAAGCTTGTCAGCTCTTATTTGCGTTACCATGAGATCCCATTTTGGCTTAAATCTGAGGTCTATGCAGATGATTTATGATGATGACATTAAAAAATACATACATAGTCCCATGTTGGTCTGGTACTTGGCCCATGTTGATCTGGGACAAAAAAAAAAGAATGTGCCAACTGTGGTTCTTGCCTGGCATATCGTAAAAGGCGACTAATGGTTTACGGCCTTTTGGGTATGTTTCTAAGTAGGCGACGAGCTAGCCACTTGTCACTCCTTTTTCACAGCTTTCCATCATACCCAGCTCACTGTCCCGTGTTGGTATGGGATTTAAAAAGAATATGCCAACTGTGGTTCTTGCCTAGCATGTCGTAAAAGGCGACTAATGGTATATCGGGTTTTGGGTGTGTGATTGTGTAGGCGACAGGTTAGCCGCTTGTCACTGCTGTTTCACAATTTTCCATCTAACCCAGCCCGGCTCTATTTTTGGCTGAATATGATTGAGGCTCAGCAGGCCCCTTTAACCACAAATAAAAAAATATATATTGAAAATAATCCTTTATACTTAAATAAAGTTTATACATACATAACATAGTTTATTATTTTGGAATGCATTCCTATTATATTAGTTACTGCATGAAAATAGCCTTTAAAAGGCGGCACGCGAGCATTACTTATGCAGCAACCTGCCCGCGCTCTAAGCGGTCCCTCAGGCCCCTCGCATGATTTCGCTTCGCCACTCCGCGCCATAAAACTCGGTACCACGGACAAGTTTTGACAATCAATCTGATACGTGAGCGATGTCGTAATTAGGCTTAAGTGGGCAGAAGTTTCAAGTTAAGGGTACTTGTGTCCCATTGATTAAAAAGTTCATTTGTATTGATATCCTATTAATTAGTAGAGTATTGATAGAACATTTCAGTTTTTCAAATTAAATTGGCATGGCTCTTTGGTTTGAAATTTAGTAAGTATATTTTTCCGATTTTATCTTTTTAGGAAATTGAAACCTACACGAGATGTTTTTTTTTCAATGGTGATCCCCTTTTTCTTATTCTCCGAGTCCAAGGCAATAAACTCCTTTAGACAAATATAGCTAAAAACAAGACTGAATTGGCTTAAATTAAGAATTTGGAGAATCAACATTTACAAAATTACAAACTCGATACACCTTTACTCGCATTTACGACATGCTAGGCAAAGAACATATAGTATGTTTCTGTCTCATATGTCTGTATTATTAATTGGTCAATAAATGTTTTCTATTTCTATTTCTACACTGAAATCCCAACATAGGGTATAATTTTTCTTACAACTCCAAGATTTCAACAGTCGCGGTCATAATAATCCAATATTTCAAGCATTAAGCCGCTGAAAGTATCCCGGCTTTAGAACAATCGCGTAATCGCATCGCGCTCGCCGTAGCTGATGCAATTAAGACGCAATCAGCTGCGCTGTGACGGCTGGTGCAGCTGGGTTGCGTAAGGGTTAAGTTTGAGACTAGTAGTCGTCGGTGGCTTGGTCTGAATAAGTGTATATATAGCCTAAAGCATTCCTCGTTGAATGAGCTAAGTAATGCTATCATTTTTAATTTTATCAAAATAATTGTTACTGAATTTTCGCGTTAATGCAAACATATAACGAACTAAATACATAATTATTAAACATATAATTGCTGACAAGCTGATGCAATTAAGAAATTAACACATAATCAGCTGCTGCTACAGCTATGTAGTGGATTCGAACCCGCGACCCTTGGTTTCGTAGCCAGGGTCTCTGACTACTCGACCAACGGGCCAGTCCATAATATACCTACTCCCTTCAAACCCTTTTAATTCTCCCGCCAAACCACCTGAGCACTTTTAAAAGTAAGACAGCTAAAGCTGTAGCCCTTATTCGCTCGTCACTATTCTATTTTTCTGTCGCCGCTCGCCGCTCGCCGCGAGTAATTCAAAACATTAATTTTCCTAATGGAGTAAGGCTTCCCTAAGCCCGACAGAGGACGAATGTGCGGGTTGCCACCGTTTGCGACTTGGTTTCGATCGCACCTTTTAAAATGAACGTTTCGAAAGAAAATGTTAAAGTAAAGCAAATAAATTCTGTGTTTGTTTAGATGATTTATATTTATTACTCGTTTTTTAATGGTGGTTTAATGGACGCGCACTTTAATGTGGGATTGGTGATTCCCAGACACGTTAGGGTTTTTGAAACATAAGTACGTGATAGGATTAGCTACCACCACCATGAGGGAAAACATAATGAGAGAACCCAACCACGTAAATGTTAATTTGTCCTTATGGCATTCAAACTTTTCATTATCACTTTCGGCGCAGTATTTTTTTGGCGTATCAATTTTCATTGCAATAAGCATTGTCATAGATGATCCTTGAATGCAGTACATGCACTCCATTTTATTTCAACGTCACTCTATCTTACGGACCTCTAAGAATTCCAAAACAATTTATTCCCCGTCAAACCAGCGTCTAAAGCGGGAAAACACCAAACAGCTACCGAAGTCACGAGGTGTCTCCGTGCGTAAACACCGACTGTTGCGCTTCTCACCCCCCGAGGGGGGTCCCACCCCGCCCCTCTCTTAATTAATTAAAATGCAAACCGCCGACTATAGTGAGTTTAATTCAGCTCTCACGATTGCCTCTTTTGATTTACGTAACGGTCGGCGATGGTTCGCGACGAGATGCGTAAAGACAGCAGGTTGTTTTAAGTGTTTTGATAGGTGAATATTTTTGCTCTAATAGCACTAAGTATATGGGTCATGCATGTTTAGTTTAGTGATTTATAATTTTTGTTTAGCTGTGGTATATCAATGGGTAGGATACCCGCCTCATAGACGAGAGGTGAGGGTTCGAATCCGGTCACCCACCGCTGGATTTTTCAAATCTCTGTACGTATTATTGTAAAGACTAAATAGGGAAATTAATGTCTTTCAACGATACTAATTAAAATAATATAAGACATTAAGAATGTTATAAATAAAACAAAAACTGTTTGAAAATATTTATGCATCATTGATAAACCAAATAAAAAAGTTAAAAAGTGATTTACATAATTCTTATACCTATAAAGTAGATTTATGTGACTTAAAAGTTAAAATTCATAGCAACAATGAACAAACCATACATATAATTCACTCCCAAGGAGCAACGTAAAAAACAGCGTTTTAACAACAAAGGGGGCGAATCTTTGAACCCGACAGAACTCTAAACGCTCAGAAATCAGAGCATAATGATCCACGTAGTACATTTGCATTAGAAATGCGCCATTCCTTACTGCGACTGGGAGGTAAAAAACTGCGGAGTATTCGCGGTAGGAGGGTCCCGTAGAGTTAAGAAACGATGTTTGATTTTAAACTTTCGCGTTGCATTGCTTGAGCTTGACGTTTCGGCCGTGTTGCAACGACTATGGTCACAAGCGTTGTCATCATCGCCAGTCTACTTGTGACCACGGTCGTTGCAACACGGTCGAAACGTCAAGCTGTAAGTACTCATGTACTATAATGCATATCGCTTACAATCAAATTTATTTGTAAGCTTACGGAAGTACTTTCAAATTCTGTATGGATTTTTGATATCTAAGTAGCTGTTTGTGAAGAAGAAATATTATTTTGTTTCGCATTTATCTAATTTGATCGATTGTCTAAGCTGTCGATTCCAATTTAACTAGATAACTAATAAGTCTTCAAGGTATTAAAAAGCAGAATCTAGACTCGCTAAATCCTGTATCTAGGTCAAACGTCTTACATTCCATTCGAAGTCATGGCTTTTGGTTGGTTTAGAAAACGGCACGTAATGCTAGAAAGACGAAGTGCATGACTATTTTATGTATACCTAATTGGTCATATACCAATTAGGTATATGACCGTAATAAACAGAAGCTTGATCGCTCAAAAATGACCCGACATTCCATTTCGCAGTTCCACGGAACCCTAGAGGCACCACCTTGAGCGCAAATTGTATCTTTGGAGGCGCTCGTCGGCGGGTTTGTCAAAAGAATGAGTCTTTTGCCTCGTAACAAGCACGTTCTCCAGCTAGAAGTGACTTTTGCAGCCGTGGGGAGCCGAGATCTGAGACCGTTGTTTCTTTTGCGAATCGCCAACGCTACGTACGTTCATATTGTCACGGCTTGCTAAAGATGAGTGGTGGGCGAATGCAAAGCTTTAGGAATTCTGTGTGGTTTGACATTTGTTTGTTGTGAAGAAGTAGTTGGGATTTTCATTTTTTTTTACAAGAGCAACTAAATTGTTACTGCTTACGATTATGTAATAGACATGTGCTTATAGCTATTAATAAATCTTGATCTAGGTCTTTCTGCGGTAAAATATTGTATTCTATCGACATTTCATCATTCTTTTATCAAAGAAAAAAAAAAATATTTGTAAGTCTGTTAAATCTACCAAAAAATATTATTTCGCTGGTAGCTTAACAAGTTTCTGAAATTGTCCTCTCTGTTACTTCCCTTTAATCCGTTTGAAAGAAATATAATTAATCGTCCATGTAGATTTCAGAATAAACTAAAGAGGCATAATATCACATGGAAATAAAAATGAGGATGAAGAATTCTATAGATGCGCTAAATAATAATTTAAATGCCCTTAGTGATAATTTCATTTTATCACAAACATTTAATATTTAATATAATAAATCACAAATTCTAGCGCATCGAAGGCAATGTAAAAAATACCAAAAATTGCAACATCGATTAATTTCTTTGAGGTTGCTATCATATTAGGACCATCATATAATATTATCATCTACTAAGCTATCTTATCCTCCTTCACTCCTTAGCTTCCTGAAAGTAAGAACTCAAAATCGGGATCCCTCATCGCGATGCAGCCCGTATCCCCGGGACAATGTGTGAACGTTATTCGAATTTCGTCCGGCAATATCTCGCTGCGAAACTATTGGTTTGTTACAAGCCAATAAAGGAATTGCAACTGAGTTTATGCCCTCTCGTTACACTGACGGGAAATATTGTTCGGATGTCTTTGAACGGACTTCTGATCGACTTTTTGATTTTGTGCTGTGATATTTTCGGACGGGAGCTTCGGTGCTTCGTTTTTATTTGAAGAGTTCGGGTTTTTGTTTTTAAGATTTTTGGTCAGTGCTGCTAGTGGCAGCCCCTATCGATATCGTTGATGCTATAGTTCGGATTGAGAAAGATTCAATTCCCGCACAGAAATAAATTTGTTGTTGATAAAACAGGTATTTGTTCAGATTTGGGTGTTTGTGAGATCTTTGTTAATTTTTATTTCCATAATATTATATGCTTAAGCTTCTTACTTCAGAGTCAAATATTTGTAATTAATATTAAATATACTATATACAATAGGAAGTTATCAATGCACTTATTATTTAATGGCAGATGCAACATTGATTAATCCGAGATGTTTGAGCAATATTGAAATATTTAAATTTCTTAGCACTTTCAAAGATATGTAATAAGAAATGGTATTTGTTATGTTGCATGATTTAATGTTAAATATACAATCGTAACAATGTTTTGTTTAAAAATAATAAATATAAGATAATTATAGCTCAAAATCATATATATATATATTACTGACGGATCTTATTATGAGCAAAATTAAATCATCAACAAAAGTTAGTTGAATTTGTTAAAGTTCGCAAGTAGGTACGAACAAACAACTTAACAAACTTGGGTCAACTTTTAAATTGTTTGACTAGTCATTCGTCAACTTAGCATTCGCCGACTTATCAATTCTACTTTTGAATTGGTTAACTTGTTCATTATTCAACTACTGCTTAGTACAACTAGAAAATTCTACGCAGACAAACTCTATTAAGGATTTCAATGGAACTAAGCCATTACCTAGAAATATTATTGTTTTGAAAGTAAAGCAGTAATTAAGAAGTTGAGTAGACCATAGTGGCGCCACGAATACGAATTGTGCCGATTTAGATGTTTGTTACGGAAATATTTTAATTAGAAATAGCAAAACTAGTAATTAGTCGCTTGAATAAATAATGACTAAAGAAACTACGGGCGAGGAACTTACTCTCATGTTTTTCTCACTTCGTCTCTTTCACGACCAGATTGGTCGTGTATTAAAAGAAGGTGATGTTAGGAGTCATAAAAACCGTAGAGCTTGAATGAAAAGGATTATGAATGTTGAAGAGGCGAATGAGGTGTGTAAGGATCACGATCCAATCACGCCATATGGCACGCCATATGGCGTTCGGTTCTCTCTGCCTACCCCGCTAGGGAACTGGCGTGAAGTTTAGTTAGTTAGTCTCTTTCACGGTTCTTCGTCTAACCACACTTTTTTGGCTAAAGAGGATTTTTCCAGGGATAAGTATAGGCGTAGTAGTGTTAAATAATAATATATATCAGACTACATCATACAATACACTTTGTAAAAGTCGAAAAATCTTTCACGCACTACAGTCCATATGCCTATTTCTTATTGTTTTTTTTTTCAATTATAGCTACTGACAGAACCGCGAAGGATGAGGTACACAAAGATAATTGTGAAATAAAGCTTGTCTGTTGTCGAGAGCTCCGGATTGTCAGCCATTTTGCTTCCCGACGCTCCGTGAGCTGGAGCGGAAGCCGAGCACGGATGTACTTTAATGTTGTGTGTTAGTTTTAATTGTAACGTAGAACTAGACTGGGAAGTGACCTAGTGTCGCAACATTGACGTGGCGATTGTGATGTTGTAATAAAAATTTGTGGTCAAAGTAATTTTTATATTTAGGTTTTTTTTATCGGCCATAATGCTAATTTAAATCGTATATAGTTTTATATTAAGATGACCTTAGTTCGCTTATCAATACATAAAAATTCTTAAATTTAATAATCTAATTTTAACCAATCATATTGCATAAAGAGTTTAAAATGAATGTCTAGCTGAATAATCTTTAAAAAAAAAATATTCTGTACTTAGACTTCTTTTTGATTAATCTAATATGAAGTAGGTACAAGTCTAGATTCATGTCAGTGAAGAAGGACTACCACAAACTCCTCAGTTCACCACCGCATCCTAACATGGAAAGCGAAGATTTGTAACGGCAAATGCGTTTAATAGATAAAAAGGCAACCTTTATTCTCTGGTATATATTATTCAGACCGACGCGAGTGCGCCCAGAGAACGTTGACTAATGAATTTTGCGAAGGTGCCCCGGACTCAGATCCCCCCCCCCCCCCATGGTTTGCGTGTAACCTTTTACTGTATTAATACTTGTGAGGAAGCGTCCCTGTGACTAATTGCAATAAAAATGGCTTTTTGTACTTGTCGTAATGTTTTTTTGGAATGTTTAATCGTCGGCACTGAGTTGGACTTGTTAGTTATTCATCTTCCTAGCGTTATGTTCCGTGCTTAGACGGGGTCCGCTTCGACCATGATCCAGGATTTTGCGAGTCTGGTAATTACATTAAAGTGACTGCCGATTCCACTTTCGTAACCATAAGATAGGGGAACCAGACAATTTTTGGATCATGGTTACAAATCCAAAGTTGTTTGAATTTGCAGGTTTCATCACGATGTTTTCGATCTTCACCGTCGGGCTAGTGGTATAAATACGTACATAGATTTGAAAAATCCAGACATACGTGCCCGGGTTTGAACACGCACTCCTTGGTTAAGAGGCGCGTGTCCTTACCATTAAGCTACCACCGTCTCAACTTGTCAGTTACTGAGTGTCGTAAATAATGCTTAGGCTGGGAATAAACCTCATAGCTTCATATTATTGTTTGTTTCAATTTTCATTTATTTTAAGTATGAATTCTAAGTAGCAATATATTAACTTACCCAAGGGGAAAAGTAGTGGTGTTTTGCAAGAACCGACTCACAGTTTTTTGTTTAAAAGAGATATGTGAGGCACTTCCTTACCGGAAACTTCCACCGCTCTTTCAATTAGAACGAAATATGTGCTGACATAAAAGGGTTGATAACTACAGTACTGTAAATAAATATCAGACTTCATCACATACATTGATCTGTCTCCGAGGAAAGAAGCTTAAGCAATTGTGTTACGGATATCAGAATCAACAGTGGTATTACAAATATATACTTAAATATTCAATATTAACACCCAAACACAGAACAATAACTAGTATTCTTCATACGAATGTTTGTCCTGGGTGGGAATCGAACCCACAACTCGTGGCGCATGGGGCAGGTTCCCTACCGAATGAGCCATCGAGTCAGTCGTAAAGAATACACTACATCTAATGTTTCTTCTTATTCAAGCATGCACTCCCTGCAAACGGAGAAAACCTGATTATCATTAACAGGCGGATAAAACATATAGCTCTCAAATTTCCACCTCTCTCGCGTTCCTTCCAAGAAAAGAGCCTCTCTTAGTATTCATTTATCACAGAGAGGTACCTCAACTAATATTCTTGCAGAATGTTCGCGAAACATGTTTGTAAAGTGGTTTGTTTTAGTGCTGAAAATGTTGGAGGTGCATCGTGTAAATTGGTGTTATGTGGCGAACGAGGTAGTGTCGGCAGAAATGTGACTCTTAGATAGATGTTCGTAAATAGTTTATTCAGACATTGTATATGTAAATTGTTATTGTAGATTATATGTAGATTTATCATATGTAGGTTAGATGAAAAATTGTGAAAAGTGGCCGGCACGTCGCCTACACAGTCCCATACCCAAATACCCCATATACCATTAGTCGCCTTTTACGACATGCGAGGCAAAACTGCAGTTGGCACATTATTTTTATGTCCCAGACTAACATGGCACTAATTGTACAACATAAATTACTATTAGTCTCGTTTAGTGTTACGTCTAACATATTAAATACTTATGTACTAAGTGTCCACAAGTACTCAGTATACAACAGTACACTATATAAAGTATGTCACATTCTACCCAGTAGCGTACCTAGTGGACCAAGGGCCCTAGGGCAAGAAAGAAACTGAAGCCCCTCTGTTCAGGTTACATCAGTATACAAGGACATCAATAATCAAAGCTCAATCATCCAATCAAACCAGGTTATGGGGGCCCCCTGACCTTGGGGGCCCCGGGGTACTACCACGCCTTGCCCCTAGGTAGCTACGCCACTAATTCTACCTCAAAGTTATGTCTAATACATAAATCAGTTTTAGTCACAATGTTATGTGTTAATACGAGTATATAAGTTTTACAAAGATTTTGACAAGCTCGATGGCACATTCGTTAGTAACCCTGCTCAATGAGAGTTGTGGGTTCGATCCCCACAATTCTTGGCGCAGACCCTGTGTCTGGGCGTTAATATTTAATATATAAGTATATATTTGTAATTCCACTGTTGTTTCTGATATCCGTAACACAAGTGCTTAAGCTACTTACCACGGAGTCAGATCAATGTATGTGATGTCGTCGGATATTTATTTATGTATTATTTTCACTCCTGTCCTCTGCAGACCGTACACGTAGGTATTGGCACACTCCTGCATGTAATAAGGGAGTGCAAAGCTTTCGGCTGATTACGCATTGTTTTGTTTCGACGGTCCCGATACAGCCGTTGTTCGTATCGACGCAACATCAGTATGCAAAGGGTTCTTCCACCGTGTATACCTAAAGTGCAACGGGAGATTTTTTGATACAATTTTCTTTCTTGAATTCAAACGGAATTGACTAGTTTCAAATTGCAGTCTGTTTTTAAATAGAGTGGGTTGAAAGGTAAACTATCTATACTAATATTATAAAGCTGAAGAGTTTGTTTGTTTGAACGCGCTAATCTCAGGAAGTACTGGTCTGATTTGAAAAAAGCTTTCAGTGTTAGATAGCCCATTTATCGAGGAAGGCTACATAACATCTATAAACGCGGGTGATCCCGTGGGTATAGCTTGTCAGATAATAAAATAAATATCTATTTACTATTTGATATATGCAGCTCCGTTTCTCTAAGTTAGCATACAAAAGAAAAATATCCTCCCATACCATTCCATCTTCAAATAAATTTTATTGCTTATTATATTCTTTTTTTAGTACTTACGAATAATAAATTGACTGAAAACCATCAACCTGGCCGTGTGGTACTTTGCCACCACCTTTTAGCTACGTATCATATAATAAATAATTTAGTATAAACTTACAAAACACATTTAAAAAAACTGGTTTCTGAAAAAGTCTTTTAAAGTGAGTGTTATAAGGTTCAAATGGAACTTGTAAGCATTTGACACAAATCATCCAGACCCAAACTTTGGTGCCAACATTCACCAACGAGTCCATATAATTAAGATGGCGGATATCCGGCAGCCGTCCCCTCAAATAGTTGTCCTTTAACCGCGCCGGCGATATTGCCGATCAAAAAAGGGTCGCGACGCTCCAGTGTAATAAAAGCAGTGAGGTAACTTGGTTTGCACTTTGTTCTTGGATTTTGTACTACTAGAGCAACCGACACCTTGGCTGAGATTAGAGGCCTCTTTATAATCGACTAGCAGCGCCCCGCGGTTTCACCCGCATTGTTTTCGTTTCTGTATGAATATGGGAATAAAATATAGCCTATGTTACTTCCGGATAATGTAGCTTTTCAATGCTAAAATAATTTTTGAAATCGGTACAGTAGTTTTTGAGTTTATTCATTACAAACATACACACACACACAAAAATACAAATCGTTCCTCTTTATAATATTAGTATAGATTATAATCGACTAAAGGCTATTTATTATTAACCATTTTGGAATAAATAAACGCCTACGTTACCCAGAAATAATGTAGTATTCTAATGGTAAAAGAATTTTTAAAATCGGTCCATTATGTAATTGTTACATGCATACATCTTTAACTTTTATTTATACTAGTGATTAGTCTATCGCTACATACACTCTTCCAGCTGAAATACTTTGACTATGCATGATAAATTATCCGCCGTATCTCAAAAGTGTGATGAAAGTGAAAACAGAAGGACTAATAAAATCGGTTTTAGGTTGTAGTTAAAATATCTTTGTCAATATATTTTAGTATCAATATCACACTTATTCCTTATCAAACAGACGTTGATTAACTTAACAGCTAAAATTTTAAACTAATAAAAATTTCAATGTTATAATCTAGACTTCTCGGACGTCACCTCACCTCACTTTTAATCCAAAATATAAATAGAAATATCTATATTCATGTAGGAAGGAAGCTCTTATTATCGAAAGCCAAGATTCACGTTGGGACGCTGCGCCATTTTAGTTAGTTAGTTAGTTATTCGCTACAAAAGCACTCATAAAAAGTCATATTACAAATAGGTTATTTTACCGCCAAGTTCGGAACTTTGATTTTACCGAGAAGAACCAGCAAGAAACTTCCACCAAAAATCTTTACCCTACTTCTAACGCTACCAACCCAAAGAGGTCGGTCCATAATGTATATGCCTATCATCATCCTCGCAATCTCTAAAATAATAAGCAGAGTTAATGAAACAACCATATTCTTCAGCTACTTCTAACCGATAATAAAAGGCTTAGTGACAAGTGGCTCGTTGCTTCCCCTCCACCTATATTCCATCACACACGTCCAAATCTACTTCACTGCCCCCCTGTTCGCTACGTCGAGGCCACTTACGCATCGTTTAATTGACACAAGCATTTAACCCTATGAAAGTCGAAACAGGCAAATTGGATTTGCTGTGCCAGCGCCCTTTGACCGCTTTCAAAGTCACAATTCGACATTAGCGTATCCGGACTGTAACTAACTTGATTACTTGCCAATTTCATAGGCTCGAATCTTTCGCCTTTTGCGCCGGTTTTTGTAGGCCCCGTCGGTAAGTGTAGCGCCGGCTGGGAGGATTGGTGTGACTTTAGCTTTTAACTTTGTAGGTGACTTTTGTAGATGGACTTCGACAGTTTTGATGGTTCTTGGCATTTACAGAGGACTGTTTTTGGACTAGCAGTGTTTCGGAATCATGTTGTAACTTGAAGGAAATATAAACGTTAAAAAAATAAAATAAAAAAAATTAAAATAAAATTTAACTTTTTCTACTTTTTATTTTTTGATGTTTCTATTAAACATACATACATAACATCACGTCCATAATCCCCGAAGGGGTAGGCAGAGTCAAAGGGGCAGCAGGCCCCTTTAACCACATCCAGCCAAAAACGAAACTGGGTTGGGTTAGATGGAAAATTGTGAATAAGACTAAGACTTTCAGAAATCTCTTTAAAAATTTATAAGTGGTAAGTATGGAAATTTCGGCGATTAGCCCTAGTATTTATAGTACTATTTAACTTATATGTAAGAATATAGTATGGAAATTTCAGCGATTCGCCATAGTATTTATAGTACTATTAAACGTATATGTAAGAATATAGATGACCAAATTTACCAAAAATAGCACCTCATTATCTATGTCTCGCTAAATCCCAAGAAAAACCTTGTAAACATCAAACATCAGTTTCACTAGCCGTGTCCAGACAAGGTTGAACGCAGTCATCCAAATATAATCCACCCTAATTACTGAAAGACTGTTCTCATGTCAAAGTTTGCTAATAAAGTGGATGGTTGAGCTCCGTGCAGGCCGTAAGTAAGCCTGAGGGCACACTAGCGGATACAAGTGAAGGAGAGGTATCCACGAGGAACAGGCGAAGGGCAAGCGCGAGCGTTGGACAAAAGTAGCTGAAATAGATCGTTTTGGAGCTAATGCTTTATGAAAATAAATTTTACTTGGACTTTAAATTGCGTGGAGTATTTAGGTACACTGAAATTGTATAAACTATTTTTAGATACACCCACTTTGAATGATACTACAATCGAATACGAACTGAGCGACTATTAAAGCGAGCCTTGGAAATAAGAGGCATTCATTAGTTTTGAACATAGAAATATAAAAGCGGAGACCTTTTATGTACAACATACTTTATATTCTTTTTATTTTATAATGTTTTCTTTTATGCATGTATGTACCTACCTAATAATGTTCTTTTTCTTTCTAAAATTTATTGCATAAAGAAAACATAAAATATTAACATTTTTTTTGTATGAAAATATTGACCATAAATAAATAACACAAAACAAAGACACCGCTGTGTATAATGCAGATAGCAAAGCTTATAATATGCTACTTACAAAAATAATGAGATTCCAAATTTCTCAATAAAATCTTCATCATCTACTCAAAAACTACAATTACCATCTTAACCTAATCTTGCACTCAACAAAACATTCAAACACAAGTATCATTACCAATTTCAAATCTACGTCAAAATCCAGCACGTTTTGATTCAATAGCCGTCCGAAATCGCCTAGTTCAAGACTGCCTCGGGTCTCGTGAGCACCCAGCTTAGGCGCAGAGATCGAAGGAGAAGTTCAGAAATTGATCCGGGGCGAACTCCGGTACGCTCAAGTCCGGGCTCAGAGGCCCGTGTTTATTTTTAAGTGGGCAAATAACTTGTTTGATGGCGCTTTATGTTTATTAATGTCTAAGACAAACTAGTTAAAGTCAAACTTAACTTTGAAATCTAAATCAACCTGTATCCAATCGCAGATAATAAACGATAGAGCCAAAGAGCCCACTTATTACTAAACATTTTACCCGCAAAATCAAAAACCGAAACTTAAAACTTATAATTATGTACTTCAAAAAAGAAACTTTATAACTATAGATATTTCAAGATTAAAATCATGAAATCGGTCCAGAATAAGAGATATTTCGTTTTATTTCAATTTTAGATTTACAACGTTATGTAAATACACGCGTGCAGCATCTTCCTATGTATGTTTGAATGCTGCCTAGACCATAATCCCAGAATTGGTGAGTTTAGGTAATAAACTGAAGCTACTTACAATACCCTGACCTACTAGTCAGTGGGAAGTAGGAAAACATGAATAATGGTTACACAGCCAAAGTTATGTGCATATTTTTTATTTTGTATTTCTTTACAATAATAATAGTAGTGTTTATTTCGTAAAATATAGTGCGATTGTCTCATGTTGGTCTGGAACTTAAAAAGAATGTGCCAACTGTCTTTCTTGCCTAGCATGTCGTAAAAGGCGACTTATGATATATCGGGTTTTGGGTGAGTGATTGTGTACTACTTGTTCACAATTTTCCATCTAACCCAGCCCAGTTAAACTTTTGGCTGAATGTGGTTAAAGGGGCCTGCTGCTTTTCGACTCTGCCTACCCCTTCGGAGATTATGGGCGCGATGTTATGTTATGTAGTGTCAGGATGTTATTATAAAATCAATAGAAAAACCATTACGCGTGTACATAATAAGCTTTTGTGCTATTTAGCAGAAATGTACATTTAATGGAGATTACAGAATTAAGAGGATTAGGACAAAAGCATCATTTTCTAGTTTCAAATTCAATGTGTTGTTATTTCACGTTTGATTTGATAATTAGTCGAAGCTTATGGTAAATGAGCGGTGGTAGCTCAATGGTAAGGACACGCGCCTCTTAAACGAGGAGTGCGGGTTCAAACCCAGACATGTACCTCTAGATTTTTCAAATCTATGTACATATTTATATCACTAGCTCGACGGTGAGGGAAAACATCGTGATGAAACCTGCAAATTCAAACAACTTTAGATTTGTAACCATGATCCAAAAATTGTCTGGTTCCCCGATCTTAGGGTTACGAAGGTCAGATCGGCAGTCGTTTCAATGTAATTACTAGACTCGCTAAATCCTGGATCATGGTCTAAGCGGACCCCGTCTAAGCACGGGACATAACGCTAGGAAAATGATGAATGATGGTGAATGGGTCAACAGCACATAGATATTACATGGATGGATGGAACTAATAATGGCTGGCTAAAATGTTGACTGGCTCAATGGCGCATTTGGTAGTGACCTTGCCTCATGTGCCAAGAGTTGTGGGTTCGATCCCTACCCAGGACAAACAGTCGTGTGATGAATGCTTGTGTTTGTTCTGTGTCTGGGTGTTAATTAATATCCAATATTTAAGTAAGTATATATTTGTAGTAGCACTGTTGACTCTAATATCCGCAATTAAGCTACTTACCTCGGAGTCAGATCGGTGTATGTGATGTAGTCTGATATTTATTTATTTAATGGTGATATTAAGCTATACCCACCAGGTCACTAGGCCGTATAATATGATATAAAAAAAATCTTTTATCTGTCAAAGATCTAAGGCACGTGTCTACTATTTATGCTTCTGAAAGCACAAAGTGGTCCAACGCATTTAATAATAAATCTCTTTAAGCGCACAACTCGCTTAGCCGCCGTAGGCATAAGAGCACAGTTCAAGAAACACCAGTGAGGTAGTTTGTAGGATCACATACATACTATCGCATAAGTCCGATAAGCAGCACACTGTTATAATCAACTATAATGTCCTCCTAACCGATATCGATCACAGCGGCCAATCTCAATGAGAATTAACTATGCGCAGGAGATATTATAGTGCACAAGTGTGTGCGCAAACTCAGGTCCTCTATTCCGTCACTCTCATAGTCCGGTGAGACGGTAATTTGACATGACCGGAGAGAGGTCAGGCGCAAGACCAACGCCTTAACGTGCTTTCCGAGGCACAGTAGTGATTAAACTGCCAACTTTCTGACTTTGGACTGTTACTGAGTAATTTCGATCTTGAAATACCCGGTCAATTTTGGCCCGACCAGGGATTTGAACCCGGGACCTCTTGCGCCTTAGGCGGCGCATGCTACCATTAGACCAACGAGGCAGTCATTTATACAAGCATGATGAATAGCCGCCACCACTCTAAATATTTGCCTTAGTACACCTCAAATCCTAAGGTTATGAGGATTTAAATACGAATAAGTGACTAAATAAGTACGTAATTTTACCATTAGACGAGAGAACTTAAACATTTAAAGGACTATGGATGTATATATAATATATGTAACTATGATCCAATTTAAAAAAACACTGCTTCATATCTCAAGTTAGCATAAGTTGTAGACAGAACCTGCTGCTATTCATTTCACTGTGGTCATGTGCAGCGTGTTCTCACCCACTTAAGGCAATGGAGTCCCATTCTCTATTAATGCAAGGCTTCCTATGGACTTCTACGAGAAACAAAGGCACACAACTTCTGCCTCGTAAAAATGTCCGCGTTCCTTCGCCTTTCATAAAGTTTGCTCGGAATTCGTAGTAATTACAGTCATTGTGTCGTTTGTGAGACGTGGTTCTCATAATTTTATATAAAAAGTAAGACTGGGTGACTTGGTAAATGTTTTCTTTTCTTTGCTAAATACGGGCTACTTTACTTTCCTTAATATTTTAACCTACAGGTTTAAAGTTCAATTCTGTTTATTAAAGTAAATATATGACTTAAACTTAAGGAAAATCTTTTAAAAGTATCTAGTAGAATGTTTATAAAATCATTTAAATTCGTCTCTCTTAACAAATTTATAGGTAGGGAATTAATGTATAAGTCTGAAGAAATTTATTTATTTACTAGCAGCGCCCCGTGGTTTCACCCGCGTGATTCCCGTTCTCGTGCGAATTCGGGGATAAAATATAGCCTATGTTACTCGCTGATAAAGTAGCTGTCCATTGGTGAAAGAATTTTTCAAATCGGTTTAGTAGTTTCGGAGCCTATTCAATACAAACAAACAATCAAACATTAACATTTTTCCTCTTTTTAATATTAGTAGGTACAGACAAGAGACGCTGTAGTTATTCCTTACGTAGCAAACACAGCGTTATACACCTTGCAAGCATCAATAATACGCAAATTCTAAGTTCCTATGAAGCGAATTCTAAAGCCCTTTCAACGCTCTTTGATTAAAATAGCACAATACACATCAAACAACCCTTTATAACAAGTCTCAATAGCAGTAATACATCGCAATACGCTCTCTGCTGCACAACACAACAGTTTAAACATCCCAGTATCTCAGTAACGAGCCATTCGACTTGCAAGCGGCAGCGGACGCTTTATTATTTGCTGGGACTCTAACGAGCAATTATAATTGTCTCTTTCCTTAATCGATAGCCGATGAGTGGTACGACTCGTCCTTTAGTAGTCATATTTTGTATTGTACGTACATAGATACATACATACAATAGGCAAGTAGGCAGTCAGTCCCATGTTGGTCGGGGACTTAAAAAGAATGTGCCGACTGTGTCTCTGGCTAGCATGTCGTAAAAGGCGACTAATGGTATAATATGGGGTTTTGGGAATGTGATTGTGTAGGTGACGAGCTAGCCACTTCTCACTACTTTTTAACAATTTTCCATCTAACCCAGCCCATTGTCCCATGTTGGTCTGGGACTTAAAAATAATATGCCAACTGTGGTTCTTTTCTAGCATTTCGTAAAAGGCGACAATGGTATATCGTGTTATGGGTATGTGATTGTGTAAGCGACGAGCTAGCCACTTGTCACTACTTTTTCACAATTTTCTATCTATTCCAGCCCAGTTTTGTTTTTTGGCTGAGTGTGATTAAAGGGGCCTGCTGTCTCTTTGACTCTGCCTACCCCTTCGGGGATTATGGGCGTGATGTTATGTTGAGTAACGTACCTATAAATCATTACCTTACCTTTAAGTTGCATGCTCACTATTTGTTAGTTATTATAAGTAATTTTTTAAGCTAAATATTGTTATATAAGTGATTTGTAAATTTATTGTGACAATGAATATTATTTAAACCAATATTAACACCCAGACACAGAACAAACACAATTATTCATCGCACAAATGTTTGTCCTGGGTAGGGATCGAACCCACAACTCTTGTGCGCATGGGGCAGGGTCACTGCTGAATGCGCATAGACATAGCCCCGCTTTGGAAGATATATCTCAAACGTACAACATAGTTATTAATCATGAGCATGTTCGACTTCTTTTACTTAAATAAATACAAGCAGCTTTCCACTACCTAACTTTTGTTTGAGCGCAACTCTGGCTAAACATCAGTTTCACTTTAATAAACCAATCGATCCGGAAGCGGGCTGCGCCAGCGACAGTTTATTATTTCCCGGGACAAACTAACGAGCAATTATTATTGTCTCGCCGATCCTTAATCGATAGGCGATGGGTAATTTGAAGGTACGAGGTGATTGTGAACATTGGAGTTTTAAGGACTTCGGGCTTGTTTCTACATTGAAGGTATTGCCATATGATCTTTGTAACTTGTCCAAGGCGGTATAAAACATTGGATTACGGTTACACAGCACAGGTAGTCTGCCTCCTTGCCTAGCTATAATATAAGTCCATATTAATCTTGAGTCCATATTAATTTGACTGGCTCGATGGCGCATTCGGTAGTGACCCTGCCTCATGCGCCAAGAGTTGTGGGTTTGATCCCCACTCAGGAAAAACATTCGTGTGATGAATACTTGTGTTTGTTCTGTGTCTGGGTGTTAATATCTAATATTTAAGTATATATTTGTAATACCACTGTTGATTCTGATATCCGTAACACAAGTGCTTAAGCTACTTACCTCGGTGTCAGAACAACGTATGTGATGTCGTCGGATATTTAATCTTGTTTTATAAAAGCCGTGTTTTGGGTTAGAATCAACAGCCCTCGTATTGAAACCTGTACCATTAAGCTACCATTGTTGGCTTAATTGAAATAATGCATGCCTAAAACATACATACATATCATCGTGCCTGTAATCCTCAAAGGGGTAGGCAGAGTCAAAGGGGCAGCTAGCCCCCTTAACCATAATCAGCCAGAAAATAAAAACTGGTTTGTGTTAGATGGAAAATTGTGAACAAGTAGTTACAAGTGGCTAGCTAGTCGCCTACAGAATCACACACCCAAAGCCCGATATATCATTAGTCGCCTTTTACGCCATGCTGGGCAACGAACACAGTTGGCACATAATTTTTAAGTCCCAGACCAACATGAGGCAAATGCCTAAATATAACGGATAAAGCTCAATTATAATGATAGGCATGTTTTTAAACATACTATATGAGAGTTAACTCATTAGCATGTGAAGTGTTTTAATTATAAGAGGTTACCAATCAACAGTTTTAATTTTCTAATTTCACTTCGTTTTATAATTGAAAAGTTAATCCTATCTTGAAACTATCTATACATCAAAGCCTTTATTTGGTATTATCGAGTTTGTCAATTCACACGTTTGAAACTCCAGGCCTTCCGGCGAAAGGTCAAAAATTAATCCAAGTACTACCTTTAATCAAATCCCTACAAATTTTAATTAAGCCAGGCCTCAGCGGTAATTATTCCCCGCGCGAGTTCGGCCCGACCACGATTTGCTCAGTCCTAAATAAATTGTGGTCGACGCCCATGGAGTTCGTGTTACATTGCACTGTTAATTCTATTTGTATGTGACCTTTGTGGGTCAAAAGCCGCTTTGTAGGTGACTTGCCAGAGAAAATTTGACAGTCAACCTGATAATGACGACGGTTGGTCGCAATGGCCCTGTCAAAACAACATGAAGTTAAACATACATGTTTAACTGTCTTATTCTGTTTTGCGAAGATACAAACTACTACTTATTTACAAATTTCACATTCATTAGAAACTTTTATTCGAAGTACTTAAATTGTAGATTGAAATATTTTTTCAGACTTCACTGTAAACTATTAAAATTAATATCTGTATTGGCAATTAAACATGGAAAGTTACTAATCATTAGGAATATGTAATCGACCAATAAATAATAACAGATTTATGTAAGTAAAAAATATTTATTTACCCTGCCCGGTACATGCCATCTAATACATGCTACATTTCCGTAAATCTGTCATGTATGAACTGACATTCGATAAAGAGCCCTTACGTTGTACACAAAGTAAGCAATCTAAAATAACAAAAGCAATCCCGTTTATTATAATAGTTAAATGAAATATGAGACTTCTAGTCTCATTTTTCAGTATATTATAATACTAGTTTCTCAAAGGCCTTTGATATTTTATTATGTCGGCAATCTGTTCCAATGGACTGTCTCAGCGAAATATTTTCTAAAACGACGCAGAGTTTTGCGCCTGACAGCACCATTACGCTTGGACGCCACGTAGCTTTATGCAGAAGACGTTTATGATTAAAAATAAGTACGTGATCTGTTAGTTTTGTGCCGCTAAACGTTGCAAAGGGCGAACGCGTCCTAATAATTTCCTTTTCGGGTCGTGGTCTAAGGTACCCGCGTGAGCGGTTTAGTGTTGATTTCATTTGATTTTTATAATAATATGTAAACAAATTATTATTTACTTACGATTTTCTTTTTATGTATTTGAGGTTACAATCGCTAAACCTCTGAGCCGACAAGAGTTTACTTATGGAATGTTGCATTTAAAGGTTTACAACGAAACATATCGACTAATGTAGTTATTGTTTAAAAATTCATATGATAGTTAATATACTATTTTTATTTGTATTCTATTAAAGCTCTATCCATGCTCCATAAGTAATCAGAAAAATTTCGTCACTTCCATGATTCATGATATTTTATAAAGCTAAAAAGTTATTTTTAAATCGCTAAGTAAGCCAACCTAAACTAAATCCTCCCTAAAAATAAATAAATAAATAAATTCTTCAGACTGACGCACCAATTCCCTAGTTCCAAACTAAACTTATAAGCTTGTGCTATGGATACTAGGTGAACGGATAGACATACTTAAATACGTTTTATAAACATCCATGACTCTAGTACAAATGTCCATGTTCATCACACGAAACATTTGCCCCTAGCGGGATTCGAACCCGCGACCCTTGGTTTCGTGGCTAGGGTCTCTGACCACTCGACCAACGGGCCTGTCAACTAACATAGTTTCAATTAATTTTGTAAGTTAATTAAATACCTTCTTATTTGAAAAAGGGAAAACTTTGTTTACCTCCGCTACACCTCATGCCCTACGCCCTAAGCGAACCCCGGGCTGGTGTTTTGACAGGAGACCCTAATCCGGGCCGCTCCGCGGGGCGTCACGCTGCCACTGACGTTTTTCAATTATAACCATTCACTATGTACCTAACACTTTTGCGAGAACTACCAAAGCGTTACTCGCAGATTAAATTGTCGTCTTGTTTTCGGTTGCGTGTAACTTTTATTAAGTTATTCCGATACGAAAATCCATTTTCTTTTGTTCGGCAGCAAGTTGGCTGTCACAATTCGATTACGCGCGGTCCTGTAGCGATTATGGCGGCCTGGGATTGTTCGGTTGTGATAGTATTAAGTCACGGTATGGAATATTCAAGTGGTTAGAGAAAGTAACTAGTTACAAGTATGTATTAGAGATTGCAAACCAGCGACATTATTTGCTAAATTCAGCAGCACTAAAATTGTGTTGGACCGAGCTGGATTTCTTGATTTAGCATCCAAATCTCTAATGGGGATTTAAATCAATTGAACCACATGTCGCTGGACAGCGTAGCTCAAATTGTGCTGAGCCCAGCCGGATTACTGGATCCAGGATTGCAATCATTTGCACATATGTATAGTTTTACAAACATTATACTACATAAATAAAAATAAATAAATACTATTACTATATCGTCAACAACTAGTGACTTAACTATGTAGGTAACTGTCTGGGAGTCGAAAAGAAAATGCCAACTGTGTTTCTTGTCTAGCATGTTGTAAAAGGCGGCTAATGTTGTATTAGGTTTGTGATTAGGCATTGATCTAGTCACTTGTCAATACTATTCACAATTTTTCACCTGATCCAACTAGATTTTTGGCTAAATGTGTCTAAGGCGCTCACTGTTGCTTGGAACTTGCCTACCCCTCCGAGGATTGCCTTTAAACTGGCTTCCTGACATAGTCGACATTTCCAGGATTCTAATAGGCATAACATTTAATATGGAATAGGATGGGTTTACACCGTTGATTAAGTATATTTTCTAAACTTTTCCTGACATCACCAACTTAACAGTTCACAACGACCGAAATGACTTTATTTGAAGAACTTACTTAAGAAAATTAATTAGTACGAGAGTCTAACTCCCAATTTTACGTAATTACTTCAAATGAGTGTATTAATATAATTTCTTGAGTCGCCCAGTTCCTCCAACGCGATTGGCCAGCAAAATATATAATGACAAAATGCACCCAATAGCAATGAACCGCTGCATAGCTGCATAGTTGGCAGGCGGCCACGGGGCCGGCCTAGCGCACGTAGGCTTGTTCTTGGCCTATTTTCCGGCTCGCTCTCCGTAGAAGCCTAGTGAAGTAGGCTTCTCATTGGTTGAGGCTGAATGTGCAACCTGTTGAAAAACGCAGTAGGCATTGGGGAACAAAGCCTTTGTTATGTTTTCTCTTTGGTAGGTATTCTTTTATATACAAAAACTTAGATAGAAACAAACCCTCCTTATAATTTCCTTGAATTTTATCATTCATCGTGAAACTTTGAAACACATTTTGAGGGCTAAAGAAAATGTCTATGAATTTCAAAGAATTAATATACCCATTTTACATCAAACTGATATAACATCGTTGATATTTGCCTCTAAAAGCCTTGTATTGGCCTTGGATTACATATATGTACATCGATTACACATTCTTCACCAACTAATTACACATATGATCCGAAAAACTCTTACTATAATAAAAATGCAAAAGTAAAGCAACAATAACAACAACATAGCATCACGCCCATAATCCCCGAAGGGGTAGGCGGAGTCAAAGGGACAGCAGACCTCCTTAACCACATTCAGTCAAAAATAAAACTGAGCTGGGTTAGATGGAAAATTGTGAAAAAGTAGTGACAAGTGGCTAGCTTGTCGCCTACACAATCACATACCCAAAACCCGATATACCATAAATCGCCTTTTACGACATGCTAGACAAGAAACAGAATTGGCCCATTCTTTTTAAGTCCCAGACCAACCCGGGACAAAAGTATCCAAAACTATGCAAAAGTATCCCTGTTTATAAATATATCTGTTCCCGAGGGACATACGATAGAGTATATATGACGGACAGAATTCCACCCGAATAGAGGCGCGAGCAAAAGCTTGTATTATATAAATAAATTCTCCATCACACACCAATTCCCTAGTTCCAAACTAAGCTAATGCTTATACTATGGATGAACTAGGTGAACAGATAGACATACTTAAATACGTCTATAAACATCCATGGCTCGAGTACAAATGTCCATATTCATCACACGAAACATTTGATCCTAGCGGGATTCTAACCCGCGACCCTTTGTTTCATGGCTAGGTTCACTGACCACTCGACCAACGGGCCTGTCATAGATGATAACTTAACAAAGTTTATAAGTATTTTCCATCGAGGATATTTGGGTATATATCCTTAATCTGGCAAACACAATTTAATCACTGGACATTCGTAATTGGCAATGTCCATCTCGGCTGATCGTCAATTTAAACTTAACTGAGGTTAACTGCGGACGCGATCGCTTCCCGAGGGAAGAGGGCGACAAGGGCTCGCTATTGTAATGGGATATTACATGTACCCTTTGATAGGGTAGGAGGTCCGATGTCGAATGTTCGGGTCAAGTTTTTGGTTTGTAATTTATACATTTTTATTTTGATACTCTACTACAGGCCCACACTAAAACATGGTTCAAAGTTAATTATGATTCATACACCTTTGTATGAATTTATTGAAAAGAGTAACTACCGAGTTTCTTGCCGGATTCTTCTCGGGAGATACAACATTCCGAACCGGTGGTAGAATCTTTAGCTTTGGCTTTACCTTTATTTGACGATTTATAAGTGTTTTCTTGAAACCCATATAATTATAGAATATTTTGACTTTGACTTTAAATTATTTTGGTTTGGACATCCGGATTCGGATGATATAAGTTTAAAAAACATACCTACTACCTCATCATCACTTAAAACAACAAGTATTTTTTTCTTAACAAGAATAATAATAATAGATTACTTGGAAATTTAGGTCCCAAGCAAATATAGATTTCGGAAACCCTCGAAAATTCTCTTTTTTGATAAAAGAATACACCAATAAAAAAATATAAAAGTAAAATTTCTCGTCCGGAATATACATAATCAATTTTGATTTTGATTGCAATTTAAATATATTTTTGTAAGTAATATAACATTTTTTTTCCTGCTTTGTATGCTGTTTTAATAAAATCTACACAAATTACAATTTCTATTATTAATTATACAAGACAATAGATTATATTATACATTATATACATCCATCCCTTTGTCTATGCCTACCCCTTCGGCGATTACGCGCGTGACGTTATGTATGTATGTATGTATGTATATCCTTCTACAAAATATCAGGACACTTTTATCCAAACATGTGGTCACCTCGATATCGTGCGTAACTAACTCATCGTGCCCACGAAAGCCTTCAGGGACGGCTTGAGCTTTTAAACAGCCGACGATTAACTAATTACCCCATGTTACAGGATACCTGCCCTCAGGTCCAACAACAACCTCTGAGTACCTCACTTTCATTAATAAGAATTAGTCATGTTGGCTCTTTTATGAGCGCTTAAGCGTTTACGAAAGTAATGAGGAATTTTATAACATTAAAAAAAGTTTTATAAGCATGATTCTGTTACAACGTTAATATAAATGATTCTTGGAAGAGTTTTCGAAATTTCCTCACAGTGTTGTTTTTTTCCAAATAGAAAAACGTTAGAAAAATATAACGTATATTTTAATAGGCAATAAAACTCTACAAGTATTCAGCAATCCACGCATATGATTGCCTGCTTATGAATACTTTATGAGAAACAGCTTCCTTAATACAGTACATTGTACATTATAATATTCATCAAATCAAAACCTACTGCTTCCGCTAATATTATTGTTTGCACAACATTGATCGGCTGACAAACGCACGGCCTAAGCCGACGCCTCCGGCCTTAATGACGTCACGTAGCACGGATTCCGACAACTCCCGACTAAGCTCCGCACATCCGCGCTTTCTTTCCCAGATGTGCGTTAAGCTTTGTCGACTGGCTGTAATCCGGCCCTGTTTGATGCTGCGTATTAAAAAGTTTGAGATGCGCTCTAAGCTACGATTATCGGCGTAAACATGATGTGCCGTCGCAACCTTTTAACGTATCTTGTGGCCTTGACTATCTATTTTTGAGTCCCTATTAGTGTTGCCGCTCGATAGGCCAAAATCGATTGTCTACAGATCGTTCAAGAAAATCGATACTATCGATAGTATCAATTCTATTGATAGCCTATACAATATTGAAGAGCAACACTATCCATGGTATCGATAGTTTATTGGTTGGCAGCGATCGAAACTATTGATACTATCGATAGTATTGTATTTAAAGAGACATCGATACTATCAATTGTCCTATCGATCGTATAGATCATTTTAGCGTTAAACTATCGATTGGAAAGCTATAGATTTTTCGGCATTTATTTTGTTTCAAGATGGTCTTTTTTTATTTCGCAATCAACTTTGAATATCAGAGCCTTGATATTTATCTGACATTGAAGTGAATTAAAGGCTAGTTTTACTATATATAAAAATAAAAAAAAACTGCTAATTTAAACTTGGTTTAAAAATATATATATAATAAGGCATTAGATACATATAATAATATCAGGGTGCAAAGCCTTTGTTGTATTTAAAGTTTTTTATTAATTGCAGAAAAACTACAGGGTATGATATGTCATATTTAGTGACTATTTTTTTAAGGTACAATGAAAGTTATTGATATGCTATTTCATATATTATGGCAACACGCCATATTGGCTTGGGTTACCTTGCACGATTTACCGCTAACCGATAATTGTAAGCAACAAAATACCAAAAGTATGGCGGCATAAACTTACCCCTGTCAACCGCTTCCATTAGGAGACTGCCAACTGGAGATGTGTAAACGTCAGGTGATGCTGCGAACTAAGTAATTAGATGGAAGACGATTTACTATAGTATTGCATTGATTGCAATGATTGCACGCTTAACATTTAACCCTGATCCTAAATGATATAATAAATATCCGACTACATCACCTACATTGACCTTAGAGTAAGTAGCTTAAGCACTTGTGTTACGGATATCAGAATCAACAGCGGTATTACATATATTTACTTAAATAAATATTGTAACACCCAGACTAAGAACAAACACAAGTATTCATTATACGGATGTTTGTCCTGGGTGGGGATTGAACAACTCTTGGCGCATGGGGCATGGTCACTACCAAATGCGCCATCGAGCCAGTCAATATAGTCAGGTTTAAAGAAGTTTACTTTTTTCGAGGGAGCGGTGTTAGCGCAATGGTAAGGACACGCGCCTCTTAACCGAAGAGTGCGGGTTCAAACCTGGGCACGTACCTCTGGATTTTTAAAGTCTACGTACATATTTATACCACTAGCTCGACGGTGAAGGAAAACATTGTGATGAAACCTGCAAATTCAAACAACTTTGGATTTGCAATCATGATCCAAAAATTGTCTGGTTCCCCTATATTAGGGTTACGAAGGTCAGATCGGCAGTCGCTTCAATATAATTACCAGACTCGCTAAATCCTGGATCATGGTCTAAGCGGACCTCGTCTAAGCACGGGACATAACGCTGGGAAGATGATGATAGTAGTAGTTTTTCCGAAAAAAATTAGAGATCCCACAGAATGTTCTACGCAGTCTCTATAATAGACAGATTAATAAATAAATAAATAAATTCTCCAGACTGACACACCAATTCTCTAGTTCCAAACTAAGCGTAAGCTTGTGCTATGGATACTAGGCGAACGGATAGAAATACTTAAATACGTTTTATAAACATCCATGACTCGAGTACAAATGTCCACGTTCATCACACGAAACATTTGCACCTAGCGGGATTCCAACCCGCGACCCTTGGTTTCATGGCCAGGGTCTCTTACCACTCGACCAGCGGGCCTGTCAATGATAATCATGTGGGCAGAGTCGCGGGGGAAGCTTACTACGTCAGATCTAGGTACAGACACAAACTAGTCCTTACACGTGTTTACATGAATCTTGCCTCGTATCCGCGCTCGTTACTCGCAAACGCGTTGTTAGCGCGATGGTATACGGCGCGCGCGCCTCTCGTTAGCCGAAACAATGCTATGACGTCACCGCGCGCGTAAACAATTAGATTTAGTTACCCAAACTCGGGTTTGAGCAGTTCGGCTGTCGTTTTCGTGGCTTTTTGAGAGGAAATACTGAACAGGAAATATATTTTTTGGGAAGAATGATAATATGAGATGTCCGATGCTGATCTGGAACTTAAAACGCATATGTCAAATCAGTTATTTGCCTAATATGCGACTACACTGAATCGAGTAGTAATCATATAATTTACTGAAGTATAAAACAATTTATAATTTAGCAGTTACAAAACTAAGCCGGTTAAAGAATACATTCCCTCTTCACGCTCACAAACTGACACCGAAATGTGTTTATTTCAAAATGCTATGCTTAATTCATATATCATTCTGGCTTCATCACAGTCGTATAAAAACAAAGTTATGCGAACTGTTGCCTCGAACAGTTTTGCCCCGAACCTCATTATGCCGGACGGAATGAAAACTAAAATATGATTTACTAAACTATGTGTCCCCGTTTGAGTACGGTGTTAAACAGTTTCCAGTGAGAAATGCAGTCGTCGGCGCAAATTAAGTATGTTTTAACGAACGGACCTGAGCGGAAACAGATTTACTTATTCTATGGAATATCTGCGTTAGTTTAATGTTTTTATTAAAACTTATTTATATATATTTGTAAATAAGTTAAGAGAACCTTTTGTATCAATCTGTGCAAAAGTGTGTGCGCAAACACAAGTGCACTCTCTATTCCTTCACTCCCATAGTCCGGTGAGATGGCAATTCGACTTGACCGGAGAGAGGTTAGGCTTAACGTACTCTCCGAGGCACGGAGGCAAAATAGAAATAACCAGGCATAAATTTTTGGCCGGCCCGGAATTTGAACATGGGACCCCTTGGTCCTTAGGCGGCCCATGCTACCACTAGACCAACGAAGCAGTCAATCATATATAATCACCTGTACAACTCACTGTATACATACATAAATAACATCACGTCCATAATACCCGAAGGGGTAGGCAGAGTCAAAGGGATAGCAGACCCCTTTAACCACATTCAGCCAAAAATAACCCTAGGCTGGGTTAGATGGAATATTGTGAAAAAGTAGTGACAAGTGGCTAGCTCGTCGCCTACACAATCACATACCCAAAGCCCCATATACCATTAGGCGCTTTTTACGACATGCTAGGCAAGAAACACAGTAGGCAAATTGTTTTTAACTCCCAGACCAACACGGGACTAATCTGCATCTCTGCTCTTTATTTTCAACCATAACCTATTATTTTTATTTATTTATTTATTATGGTTTATCAACAGTTATTACAAATATTACATGCTTAATTTATAACATATCGATATAACATCTACAACATTGCATAACTAATTACAGATAAACACAGCATGCTCTATACAAAGGTTGCACCTGTTAGTTTGTGCTTATTCTATACATAGAAATACAATACAAATGTGATATGAGAATAGAAGTACAAAAAAATTAAAAATTGGAAAAATCTACACTGCGTCCGGCGTTTAGCAATGTGGCATCACAGTCAATCTATTAGGTAGATGATATATGCTATATGTCCATGGTGTTTTATTGGCGTAAAATGCAGTAACAACCGTCACACCTCCGCGCAGCCCCACACACCTAGCATTACCGTAAACTCGAGATCTCCATCGGCGTCCGTTTGTCACAGGCGCGCCGGCAATCAATTAACGCGCCTCGCCCAGTCACACTATACGTTTGCTTTGGTCCCCCTCATTACTTACTGGACGTTCTCCTTGCGGCTTATTTATGCCCCAGTCTTATTGACATGGGTGTTAAAAATAGGTTTCTGGGCCGTCTGTGTGTACTGTGTCGCGTCGTTGGGGCTGTTTTGGCGAAAAAGGTTCGCGTTGGGATATTTTTTTGGTTGAATAGTAATCTCCTCCACGATGGGTTTAGTTCTGCCTTTATAGAATTAAGTTGAGCAATAATAATGTCCGAGAAACCAGTTTATTTTAAATTAAAGAAGAACATAATTTACAACATCACACTATGCTTTCCCAAGCATACTCGTAGAACCATTATCTTAAACATATTGGACAGATGAAAATCTTTTAATAAATCCATAACCTTCTTGTTTTTCGAAGTCCTTTAAAAACTACACGGACAGATTACACTAACATGTTTTACTAGCTAACAACAAACATGTCTGCTTGTTAGAGAAAGAAGATCGATGCACCGTATTTGTGGGAAGTTACTGCTTACAAAAAATGCAACTGCTTTCATTGTACCTTAAAATATTTTTTGACTAGCAGCGCCCTGCGGCTTCACCAGCGTAGTTCCCATTCCCGTAGGAATACGGGGATAAAATATAGCCCATGCTACTCGCTGATAAAGTAGCTTTCCATTGGTGAAAGAATTTTTCAAATCGGTCCAGTAGTTTCGGAGCCTATTC
Organism: Glyphodes perspectalis; assembly: GCA_951394215.1. Taxonomy (NCBI): domain Eukaryota; kingdom Metazoa; phylum Arthropoda; class Insecta; order Lepidoptera; family Crambidae; genus Glyphodes; species Glyphodes perspectalis. The sequence goes on along the minus strand of OX596208.1, from coordinate 15,595,710 downwards.
AATGCAATCAAACAAATAATAATATCCGATGACATCATATACATTGATCTGACTCCGAGGTAAGTAGCTTAAACACTTGTGTTACGGATATCAGAATCAACAGTGGTATTACAAATATATACTTAAATATTGGATATTAACACCCAGACACAGAACAAACACAAGTATTCATCATACGAATATTTGTCCTGGGTGGGGATCGAACCCGCAACTCTTGGCGCATGGGGCAGGGTCACTACCGAATGCGCCATCGAGCATTCAAACAAAAACAAACAATCAAATATTTCCTCTTTATAATATTAGTATAGATACAGCGCACACACAGCGACAACTTAACGTATACACCTTGCAGGCATCAAGAAGACGCAATTTCTAAGTTCCTATGATGTGAATTCTAAAGTATAATATTAGTAAACCCTCCAAAAAAGCGATGATCATTTCTAAAATTGAGATAACCAATGCCAGTAGCAAATCGTCCGACAACTTAACAAACAATCTTCCCGATCCTCAACACAATTGATCGTATCTCCCCAGCTCGAGTTAAGACGGTATCGTCTTAATAAATTCCCTCTTTCGCCAAACTTTCCGTAAAATTTAAAGCCCCGACTTCATACCTATCACCTTCGCAAACAAAAAACAGACGTTACTTCGGCCCACATTTTGTGGCGCGACTCACCGCTCCGGAACGCTATTATTAACACCCGTGTCAATGAGAATGGTGTAAATAAGCTAGATGAATAAAAAAATCGACTCCAATCGATATATAATTCTTCAAATGTCAGTCTAAAGTTCCATGTTGGTCTAAGATTTAAAATTAATTTATCAACTGTACTCTTATATTGCTTAGTAGTAAAGTGGCCTAACTCAGAATATGTTATAAATTTAAATAAATATTACGTGTCAAAACATTTTGGCTCATTTTCCATCAGCAGCATATTTTAAGTTAGGTTGGCAGGCAGGTTAGGTAGGCACTTTACTAATAAGCATGCGATATGTTGTTAAAGGACGTTGGTGAGTAAATTTATGACTATAGGAAATGAGCTAGCCTCAATTGTCACAATGGGTTATTTTACTCAAAAAATGTTTAGTCCGTAAGTTAGATTATCAATATACCTAGTGACGTCACGCGGTACTTTAACGAGCTATATCTTTATAATTTATATATAGTTTGCTGAACAAAAGAAAAAAATTGTAAGCAGGATTTTTTGTAATCTCAACAGTGTACTATAAAACAATTTTTTTAGTAAAAAAGCCTATTTTCCTAAATGTTTCACCTAACGTATCTCAATTCTTTTAACGTAAAGTAATTATATGGGATTGATATAAGGCCCTCTGTTGACGGTGTTGTGAGTTTGGGTTTCCAGCAACTAAATGAAAAGCAACAGCTTGAGAGCCCCTACTGTACACCGGTTTTGTTTGAGAAGGTGACTTTATCCCAAAACTGTCAGGTCATACCATAATCAAAGTGGCTTCCACCGTTACTCTACTTACAAAGTCTCTTTTTGTGATATTATCTATATATCCCGTAAGCTCTACCCCAAGCCGGCCCAGTGATGCCGAAACAGATGTAGCTTCAACGTAACTCTGCCTACACCACTTACAATTCGTTTTTTATGATACATATTACCCATAGCAACCGCATTATTTCACCCCGCATCGCATTGCACATGCATTTATTACGTTACATTACAGCGTTTTTAATTTGGGCGGCCGCGGGTAGCAATGAATATAAATTTTCAAGATTAAGACATTAATATTGCCGCTCCCAGCCCCGCCGAGCCAGGATTTAATGTATGAGCTTTGTGTGAGTTTTTGCGGAGTAGTTGAGTTATACTTATAATTTATATTTATTCGACATTAAGTTACATTATGAATTCTGCAGAAATGGAAGCAAAAAACATGTTTGGTAGTGACTGGCTCGACGGCTCATTCAGTAGTGACCCTGCTCTATGCGCCAAAGAGTTGTGAGTATGATTGTGTTTGTTCTGTATCTGGGTGTTAATATTGAATATCTAAGTATATATTTGTAATACCACTGTTGATTCTGATATTCTATTCTGAATGTATGTGATGTAGTCGGATATTTATTTGTTTTATTTGTTCAATTATAAATAAAAGCTGTTACTAAAATGTCTATGATGAGTTGTGCGAACAAAATGTTGATAATAACTTATATTTAAAAGTCAAGACCATCTCACTTCTCAAACTCAAACTCAAAATATCTTTATTTACGTAGGCCTAAAAAAAGCACTTGTAAAACGTCAAGTAATAGTTACAAAATAGAACAATTTGAATCTACCCCCGGTTTGGAATGTCGCATCTACCGAGAAGAAACCGGCAAGAAACTCGGTAGTTACTCTTTTCAATGCCAGATTGAATATATAAATTAAAATTTACAGATTATATTAATATTTATACCAAGTCATACAGTTAATGTTCGTCGAATATTCAGGCGAGTTTTATTAAGTACAAGTTTGTTGTAAGTTAAAGGCACGTGTAAAGAATTAGTAACTTCACTAAACATTGTATTTGTCGTTAACTTTCCACAGGACAATAAAATACAAGGGAAATTTTTGTTTTACTTGGAAGCTCAAATGTGGGGTGAGTTGATATCTGTAAGGTCAACCAAATGGTTGCCCTTACAGATATCATACCTTAGATATAAAGCCAACACGTTTTTTAGCAGTTTCTTTTTACGTAGACACTACCTTACAAGCAGCTGCTTGGATTGAAATTGTTTATATTATATAACGATTTATGCGTTTTTAAAATTTTAATTAAAATAGCGCAAACAGCTTGCAACAAAGGTCATAATAATTTTAGCTTTAAACTAAAACACCGATCATGTAAGGTTTTTTTTTTAAATACTCTCTCTTCTTTCTCTCTCTCTCTATTTCAGCATGTCTGCGTCCACTGCTGAACATATGCCTCTTGCATGGATCTCCACAAACTTCTCGATGCGGCGTCTCTGATCAAGGTCGGCCCTGCCGAAAAAAATACTTCTACATTAAAATTAAAATGATCCTCTAGCATCACCGACTTAAAAGGCTTCTAGTATTAAACCATCCCAAATGATGTTGCCTACCTTTTCTATTACCTAATCAGTTTCCAAAATTCTCCGAATATAAAAATCCACCTCATCAGAACTCGTCAAGAAGTTTGCGAGCAAAAAGGAAACCGTCTTGTAATTGTTACAAGTGAGGCACTAATTATTTCAGCAATCAGACCCACTTAGTTAAGCAACCCCGACAAAATTCGGTGCGTTCCACTCTTTGTGGCACCTAAAGTTTCAGCACAGTGCTACATTTACATGGGTCTTTATAAAGAATCTTATTTCTGTACCTATATTCAAACTAGTGGTGTTTTTAACGAGTACGTAACTGATTTGTTACATTGAATTTATGATACTACATAAAAAAAAATGTAAATGGATTCCTGCGTTAACTTATTGCTAATTTTAGGTATCACACAGACTTGTTAGGTGATACCTAAAAAGGCTATACTTATACCTATACCTAGCCTAGCATAAATCATCTAAATCTGGTAATTTCTTTCAATCATAATTTGTTTAGCCTCAGTTTTTTTTAGTTAATGATTACTTAATACTTACTAAGATTTCACCCAAAGCCAATAAAAGCACGAATATATTATATAAAATAAATTTTTTTCACAAAACGTAAAATTTTCTATAATTTCTTCTATTTTCAATCTTGAGAGCCATGAACTTAGCAGGTGTCCCAAGTCCGGGTGGCTAACTTTGCTTAGACAAAGGGAACACATTTTTTCCGGAAAAAACTCCAACAGTTTGGTGGAAAAAAAGTCTTAATAATCCGACTTCGAAATAACGGGCGCCTTTCAACTTTGAACAGTTTTTTTCTCTTACTTTGATGGGGAGCAAATTGTGTATTTAAAATTCGTTGAGAATTTTGCTTTCGCAGCAACTGATTTGCATTTAAGTTTGTAATTATTGGGAGTGAGTTGGAGCAGTGGTAGCTCAATGGTAAGGACACACGCCTCTTAACCGAGGAGTGCGGGTTCAAACCCGGGCACGTACCTCTGGATTTTTCAAATCTATGTACGTATTTGTACCACTAGCTCGACGGTGAAGGAAAACATCGTGATGAAACCTGCAAATTCAAACAACTTTGGATTTGTAACCATGATCCAAAAATTGTCTGGTTCCCCTATCTTAGGGTTACGAAGGTCAGACCGGCAGTCGCTTCAATGTAATAACCGGACTCGCTAAATCCTGGATCATGGTCTAAGCGGACCCCGTCTAAACACGGGACATAACGCTAGGAAGATGATGAATTATTGGGAGTGAGTTATGCAAGTTGCCTAATTGTGCCCTTTTGTTTTAGTTCCAAGAAACATCAAATCACTTGAACCGACGAACAAAACTTAATTTTTTTTATGTATGACCAGCCATAACTTTTTGCAAAGTAGTCCGATTTTTATAATGACTTGACTGGCTTGATGGCGCATTCAGTAGTGACCCTGCCCATGCGCCAAGAGTTGTGGGTTCGATTCCCACCCAGAAGAAACATTCGTATGATGAATACTTGTGTTTGTTCTGTGTCTGGGTGTTAATATCAAATACTTAAGTATATATTTGTAATACCACTGTTGTTTCTGATATTCGTAACACAAGTGCTTAAGCTACTTACCTCGGAGTCAGATCAATGTAGGTGATGTAGTCGGATATTTATTTATTTATACCATCAAGGTAGCAAACACGCGTACAGCTAGCCTGGCTAACGGTCAGCGTCACTTAAAGGTGCTTGCTACACAAAAGGTGTCACTTTCTCAAATGTTTGACAGCTGCAGGATTCACAGGCGCTTAAGAGACAAGAGCGCGACAAGCAAACGTATTTATATTTCTGTATGTCGGTTACCTCTGTCTATAATACAACCATGCATCTGAAGTATGTGTCAAAAAACGGTGAAGATACGTCGTATTATTATACTATACTAGCGGCGCCTCGCGGTTTCAACCGCGTAGTTCCCGTTCCCGTAGGAATACGGGGATAAAATATAGCCTATGTTATTCGCTGATATAGTAGCTTTCCATTGGTGAAAGAATTATTGCAAACAAACAATAAAATTTTTTCTTCTTTATAATATTAGTATAGATGGCAAATCCGAAAAATATGTGTCATTAATCAACTTCATCCGAAATTTGTATAATATATACTTTGAAAAATTGCAAAATCAAGCATACTCCGTCTAAGAATAACACTCAACTCTATATCTGCAATCTCATAAGGGCCGAGACCAAAGAGCAATAACTTCCTTGAACCACATTGAGTCAAAAATAAAATAGACTTGTATTTAATGGAAAATTGTGAAATTCTACCTTATGTGTATTTGATCAGTTACCTAATAAACAAAATGAAAAGTGAATATGTCAACATCGCCCTTAAAAGGCAAAATATTTGCGTTTAATATACCGCTTTCGTCATCAACCTGTCTGTTCCGCAACTTCCTATCCATTACTGCATTTATTGACAAAGGAATCTTACTTGCAAATAGAACGAGTAATGTTGCGACCAAAGATACAGATTTGGCGGCCTATTTTTCGCTTGCGTACAGTCGGCGTCAAATATACGTGAATTGGTTGATGGAATTAAAATAAAATTTAGTATAAGTAGCATGCATCATATAAAAGTACCATATACAAAGTTTATTATTGTTGCTCAAGATAAGTTATAGATAATTAATTAAGTAGGTAAATCGAAATGCAGTCGAAATCGAAATATGATCGGACTAAAATAACTTTTAACACGAGTTTAGAAGTACGTACATTGATTTATTCAAGTCTTGGGTACATACATACATATAAATTCATACAACAACATCCATTCTTTTTCTTGTCCTTTCCATAGAATTAATAAAAAGTCAGTATAAAATATGGGCAGTATAAATATATTTATTACCTGTCTATAAATTCATTTGTTAGCATCTTTATCGCGTTTGCTAACATTTATCTACCAATCCAAAACGCGCTCATCTGATCACTTTAATAACGACGTTATCCTCACTATACTAAAGTTGATAGTTCAGTAAATTTCGCCAGCAACAGTACCCGGCATAGAATTTTCCAAATACACCGGCGAGTCGCGCTGGGAACGGAACGGGTATTGTGTGCGAGACACGAATCGAGGGCTGTCGCGCGCACGCCGAGCGCTCGGCAAACACCGCCAGAGCGATCGACAGGGCTGCCGCGTGACGTCACATGACATGTTATAGATACCACGCCTGCAATCCTCGAAGGGATAGGCAGAGTCCGGCATGTTATACATAAACTAGTGATCGCCCACTGGTCGAAATTCGACCATTATTCGTTTTTTTTTTTTTATAGAGAGACATCATGCCTGCAATCGTCTAAGGGATAGGCAGAGTCCTAAGCATAAGTTCCTTTAACCTTATTCGGTCAAAAAAAGTTGTATGCTTTAGTGAAAAAAAGTGTAAAATATGAAAAACAAAACAAATAACGATACAATTGTGCTAACAATTAATTCACTAATTATGTACAAGTACACTCTAAAAACTCTACCGTATATCTACAATAACTAATTTTAAAACTGACATGTATTATAATTAAAGCACATTTCAATATATACAGTGATATAATGATAAATAAATATACATTACGGCAAAAACGACGAATAAATTTTTAAAAGGCCATATTTTTTAGCCTCTTTACCAAGGCATTAGAATACGTACCTACTCTCTATTAAAAAAAACACTTTTAAAACCTGCGAGTGGCAACCCTACGCCCCATATCCTACTGGATAATACACACACGTCTCGTCAAATGAAACTTGGAGTTTCATTCTAGTCGTTCGACATGTAAAATATTTTTTCGTCTCAATTTTTGTATTCGCAACTTTTCAGGGGAAAATTCGTAACTGCGTTTTGTGACGCGTGACTAATTGTTTGTATCGGAGACTATAACAATAATTATGAAGTAATAATGTTGATAGTATAATTAGCATTCTTTCTTATATTCTTTGTCTTTTCTGTCAATCCACATAGAGCCAACACTTCTAAGCATAAGAAAACAAAATATGTATTATAATTAATACACTATTTGACGTTCCAATTTCATGAGAAAGATGGAAGAGCATCCGTTTGTGAATACATACCGTATTTACAAGCCGATGCCGGGTTATATAGCTATACGCCTAGTATATTAATTAGATAGATATTGATCTTATTCTGACGATTTATAAGTGCTTTTTTTAGGCCTACGTAAATAAAGAAAATTTCATTTCATTTCATTTCATTTCAGTGTATTCTTTCTCTATAGCTTTTAAAAATGCATATAAAACTTAATAGTTTGTAAATTTTTAAAAGCTATGAAGATGCTGAAAAACGGTTTGCTAAATTGAATAAAAAAACAGTGAAATTTGCTCAACCAACCTAACTAATCTTCCGAATTCATAAACAGACACTTGACCAACATTCTAGTCCATTTCTGTATTTTAAAGCAATTTCGTAATTCCAATACGTAGGAGGGCTCATTGTGTACACAGGGGCCGAATATTTCGGCTTCGGCCCAACTTGGCGCAACTCGGCGCAAGTTTTATTGGGATACTTGTAAAATTTCCGCTTGTAACATTGAAAGTGCTTTCGGCTGATTAAACAAGATGAATTTATTGACTCGAACACGGAAAGTAGAGAAGTTTAGTTGGATTTTTCAATTATCTACACTTTATGGGCTCACCCTTTATTGGTGAGACTTGGTGGAGTCTTGTGAATGTCTTTGAGGGGCTGCCGCTTCGTTTTTAAGATCATTTGTATGTAAAATGTATGTTCTATTTATAAAAACACTTTTATAAATAGAACACATTTTACAAAAAAAAATTTTTTTTGTAAAATGTGTTTTTGAAAAATTGCTGGTAGTATTTTCGTATGAGGGTTAAATTAAAAAAAAAAAAATAGCTTGTGACCTACATATATTGAATGGTTATTCCCATCAATATCTGGAACTATTATTGTGAGCTCTATTTTCGGGAATCACGAATCAGGAATTCGTTGAAATATTTATAAATCGTTAAATGAATATTTTAAATAGGTCATGGATTCTCCGTTTATGACGTATACAGAACTCGTCATTAACGAATGTGTAACGGATATTAAAAACTTAATTAATCAGCGAATGTAGGTTTCCAAGTACGCATTTAAAACCTATATATTCGGAACATAGAGCTATAAATAAATTAAATTTGTATGTAATTTGCACATTGCACGCGATATAATGTGTTAAAAGACTATGATATGACCAAGGACTAGCAAAAAAAGAAGGACACCGCGCCACTAACTAGACATTGAAGCTCCTCAGGTGCTTCAACTTGACACGCAACTTACGTCACACATTGACAAAATAAGCGCTCCAAATGACAGATATCCGATATCTGGTATCCATAAGTATCTCACTTATACATGCATAAATGTGGCTTCACGCTATAGTATGACAGCATGGACTCCTTTTTTTTACTAGTCCGTGGATATGACAATATAAAAAGTAATTGTATCCATAAAAAACCATAAATAAAACCATAAATTTATATTTGGTAGAAAAAACTGGGTTTAATAACGTGTTTTTATTTGTTTCAGGTAAATCACCATTTTGCACTAATTCTGCCAGAAACGAATTTAACTACGATATTTAAGCCGGGCTGGTAACATGCTATTATTAATAAATATGTAGTAAATATAAAATAAATCTTCTTTTTAACTAGCCATAATCAATATACTACTTATCATAAAATGGAAAAAATACTGAAAATACCAATAATAAAACTTTTTAAAAATGGTCACATTACGTTCAAGCCTCTTTATAAGGATTTTTTGAGTATTGGGACAAAATACATGGCTAGTTCGTCGTCTACACAATCAAGTCATCTCTAAAGTTGGGTTAGACAGAAAATTGTGAAAAACAATTGTCCTTTATAATTGCAATAGTATCCAATTTGCTCCACCACTGCAAAACAACTACTCAATAAACTCGCATCCGTCCGGAGGGGTGCGCAAACATGGCCCTGTTGGGCCTAAGCCCTCCGCCGAGTTCGTGCCTGCTGGCCCAAGAGCGGGATTAGGCCGGCCTGCAGCGGAGAGAGCATGGCGGCGCACTGCAAAAATATGCTACGCAATGGGCGTTCAATATTGCGATGTAGGTTGTCGCAAATAGATATTTTATAGATAACGCCAGGCAAGGCTACAAGGCCAGTGTCTTGGCAAAATAGACTTATAATTAACCATTATCTAGATGTAAAACAAATGAATATCAAGGTTAAAGCTTGACTAATAATAACCAAAAAATAACCTAATTATTTCACATATACATACATACATACATTTCACCATCTAAGAAAGAGTCCAAGAAACTGGGAGCTTCTTACACCACACATTTAGCCAAAAATAGAGTAGCTTTTAATTAGAAGGATTTTTTAAAAATGTGGTCACAAATTAAGCTAATTCTTTGTTTACATCACAAACCATTGGGTTTGTGATTATGTAACATTTATGACATGATAGCCACGGTGATGATAATTTCATAATTGGGATTAAAATGCTTATTGAATAAAGTTAGCAACGGGTGTAATAAGTCGAAACGAAATGTGTGTGTAGGCAGTTGTTAAAAGTTATTTACATACATAACATGACGCCCTTAATCCCCGAAGGTGTAGGTAGAGTCAAAAGGGCGCCAGGCCCCCTTAACCACATTCAGCTAAAAAAACTAGGCTGGGTTAGATGGAAAATTGTAAAAAAGTCGTGACATGTGGCCAGCTTGACGTCTACACAATCACATACCTGAAACCTGATACACCAGTAGTCGTCTTCTACGACATTCTAGGCAAAAAACGCAGTTGGCACATTCTTTTTAAGTCCCCGACCAACATGGGAAAGTTATTTTATAGAGTTAATATATTTTCCCGGTTCAGAAAAAAACTTAAAGTGAAACTGTTTTAATAAGACTAATGCTGTTTATTATTAATACACAGTGTATGGATTACAACTTTAATGTAAATGTAATTATATAATAGGATCTCTCTAGAATATTATAAATTCACACACTGAACAACTGTTGAAAAGGTCATAATTATGAACGAATCTCTGTTAGATCTCAAAAAGAATGTGTTATTTAAAACCCTGTACAAAAGTATCGTAGTTAATTTCATCAGTCAAATAGAGAATTAATTTACATTCCATTAATCATATTCATAACTTCAGTAACTACATATATTTATACTTTATATATACTTTATTTCTATTTACCGTTTGTTTTTAAAAATAATCGAATAAAAATTTCAATCTCTAAAACGAAACGTGACTATTTAGTCGCAATCCATACAACAGAACTCGTCAATATAAACATACACGTCAAAAAACGTTACAGAATATTGGCAAAGTCACATACGAAACAGATCAAATAACAAATATGTGTACGCCACCAAAAACTGGAGCATCAAAAATGTTCGAACGCAAATAAACTATTGCTGAAAAACCTTCAAAGCACTGAAGTAATAACTTTTTAATCACGCGCCATACTGCAAAAAGTATTCGCACATAGCGATGAATGCGACGAATGAAAGAAACGAAATTCGATGCCATCAAAGCCGTTATATAATATCGATATTGTTTTCAATATTTTTACTTTAGCGTTAAATGGGGATGCGTGAATGATATATCAATAATATTTTTTTTTGTGAAATTATGTGAATTTACAACAAAATTAGTTCTTATTGATCATAAAAAAGAGACGATACATACTTATAATAGTTTTAATGTTCCTATATACATAAATAGTAGAATAATTATGTAGTAGCTGCTAGTTAGGTTTTATATATGTTGTATTAATAATGAATAAACAGAACTTTTGATATCCTGGACCTGATAATGGAGCTCGAAGGTGGCAGAGGATGTTTTTGAATTAAAAGAAAATGTTTTCAAACTACATAATAATTCCTAAAACTCTACAAGAAAACCCATACAAGATAGTTGTAAATTTTCAAAGTAGATTTCATTAAGGCTCATTTGTACAAAACAATGGAAAGGTTATTATTATAACAGAAGCGCTGCAGAAGTTCTGTAAAACGTAAAAGAAAGGAGAGCAATCTTGACGTGTGAAAGTGTTCGTCAAAACCATTAAGAAAATAGATGGCGTCACTGTATCTAAAAGGTAAAGAAATAACTATAAGTTGTTAGATTAGGACACATATTAACATGTTAGGTACGAGTTAATTTACATGTCATCCCTTAGGGCTAATAAAAATATATTAATATCTTAAACGCAGTGTCACGCATAAGCGCCATTGCCGTTACCTTTGGCAATTATTTTAACTGGACTTTTTTCCATATAGGCTCTTTATTACTTTGTGCTCATTTTCTGTAAACTCCATTCAAAGAGCATGTTTTGTCATAGACAACACAATACTTTATAAACTGTACTGGCATTAACATAATGCGCAAAACTAAACGTTATGAGTGCATTGTTCCCTCCCGCTTAAAACCTTTTTGTGACTCAATTTAATGTTTAAGCCGTATTCATACGTTGCGAAGTTAGACGCATTTATGCTAAATGGGTTGCGGTTTGTGAATTCTGAAATATTTTTAGGTTTAATGAAAGGTATTGAGTAAATGTCCGTATATATACGTAGCGCGAAGAGTAGTAGTAGTATAATAATCGCAAATAGTCACAATTCGATATTTTTTGGACCGTGTTGGTTGGGCTAGTAATCAGGTACTGTGACTATGAAAGCAAAGGCTTTTATCCCGCTAACAAACCTTTGTCTGATGAACACAGTCATTGTTAACTAAAGCACACTCGTGTTATGGGTATTTATAGGTCCATTAAAGTATATCTATCCTTTACCTAGGATTCATAGTATAAACTTACTTGTAGTAACTCTATGGATCAGTACTAAATACTATAAATTATAAATATTATAATTTGTACTATCTGGTATTCTCTATTATTTCTGTGTATAAGTCAAACATATAAAGTCACTTTGAAGCTCATATTAAGAATACTTTACTTACTAGTCTCAGTAGTAAAATATATTTAATTTTAAGCTAAGACTATAAACTCGAGTAAAAAGAGGCTTATATCCTAAATCTTACTTGGTGGTCACAAGCTTTATTATTCAACTAGCTCGATTTAAAAAACTCATATAAAAAATTATTGTCCTATCAAATGTCAGTACCTCGTATATTTTTCTTTATATTGCGTCCTTCGCATATGAAACCCATTGCACTTCGCTCTTATAGTTACCGCAACCAAAACCAAACAACCCAGCCGTATCACAAAGTCTCCCAATTCGTCTGTACCCAGTTATATTGTGACCACTTATACGTGCTAACTAGTGTTACCCAAAGCAAGACTCTTGCGGCGGTCTTGCATGCCGTTATCTTGCAGACTCAATCTTGTTCTTGATCAAATGTTGCTTGTCGCTTGGTCCTGTGTTAAGACCAAGCAACAAGCAACATTTAAGCAAGAACATGACTAAATCTGCAAGATGACGACGTGCAAGACCGCCGCAAGAGTCTTGCTTTGGGCAACACTAGTGCTGACTAGACATTGGGAGCACCCAGGTGGGCTGATATGACGCTCAAATGCAGAGTCAGCAATAGAGAATAAGAATTATGTTTAATTATTAGTTTTAGAAGGCAGTCTTGAATAGAATCTTCAATCACTCGCTTGTATCTTAAAACTAGAATAAATCGACATAATCTCGAAAATTTGCTTTTTAAAAACCCTTTTTCTGCGTTACTACCTACATACAGTCGTGTAATTACTTTGTGTATCAAAACACACGCGGTCTCGGACATCACAATACCCGGGGGAAATCGCATTTGCTCCTCCGGGAAGTCCTCTCTAAGCAACTTGTACACGGCGGGACGCGAGAAATGTTTGCGCAGGTACTGCAATCGCCTCGCAAAAAGAGAGGGCGGATGAAAGACAGAGAGAGCGGTATAACTTAATGATAAAGATGTGAACCACACATACGAGAAGTACTGGTTTATACTCAGGAATGTTCGTATGAATTTTTCAAATCTAGCGATTTGTACAATTTCCTCAGAAGTTACATTAAGTATTAAGGAAACGAAAGAACGTGAAATGTTGGGCACATTAAAATAGCTGTGAATGAGTACTAATATCCTTGGTTGCAAGATAATAGTTACTGAGGTCAGATCAGCAGTTGATTCAATGTAGTAACTAGACTCGCTAGATCATGGTCTAACTAAGCAGACTCCGACAAAGCATGGGGCATTATTATCATCATGGAAATTATTAGAAAATAAAGAAAGAAACAGTTATTGCATTTGGCCATCACACCACAGCAATCAAAACGAATACAAACAAAAAAAAAAGAAACACTACCGATTGAACCATCGAGCCAGTCAAAAATTTAAATTGATTCGACTTCAGTAGGAAAACTATACAAATCGGAACTAATCTTAATATAATTCGACAGGCCCATTGGTCGAGTGGTCAGAGACCCTGGTCACAAAATTAAGAGTCGCAGATTCGAATTCCGCTAGGGGCAAATCTTTCGTGTGATGAATATGGACATTTTTAATCGAGTCATGGATGTTTATAAAACGTATTTAAGTATGTCTATCCGTTCACCTAGTATCCATAGCACAAGCATAAGCTTAGTTTGGAACTAGGGAATTGGTGTGTCAGTCTGGAGAATTTATTATTATTATTATTCCTAAAAATCCGCTCATGGATCTTTAAAAACTTATATTTGATGCGCGTTTTAACCGCTACGCTATCGCCGCTAGCTATTTAAAGGAAACATTGATTGACAAAATCAATTTATATCTAAATAAAACTTGTTATACTATTTTTTGAATACAATCGCAATGAAGCCTATATTTATGCGGTTTCTAGGATAAAATAACATAAATATTTGTAAAAGCAACAATTTTATTTATTCTATCAAACTCTTTGTTTGATAGAATAAGTAGAGCCGTTTTATATATTTTTAGCGATGAATATAGAGCGTACCGTCTAAGTCTCTATTAAAAAAAACTATTGGATGAAAAATAAAAGGTGAATGTTGAGCCAATGTCGAAAGGTTATCCGGTCAATATTCAAAATACTGGGTTTCAAGCTTGTTTGTTTTTTACGTTGAAGTTGGAAAAACATGAGATGGGTTTCGAATTTTAAAAAGAGATATAGGTCATTCAGTTACGGTACTTTTTATTTCACAGTTTCATTTTCCAAATCAATGTTGGAAACTTTTGAGCCACGAATGACAGTATAATTTTATATACTTGGAACATAGACATATAAAGAAAATTTATTTAGGCAGCTAGTATTTATTAACAAAGATATTATGCTACCTTAAATATATTCAATATCTCCTTGAAATCAGCTCCAATGAATTTACATAAGAGACAACTCCAGGCGCAAATGCAATGTACGGAATACGTTTTGCTAATTAAGTAATATACGATTGACTCATAAAATCTATCCGACTACATATATATATCGAACTACATCACACACATTGATCTGACTCCGAGGTAAGTAGCTAAGCACTTGTGTTACGGATATCATAATCAACAGTGGTATTACAAATATATACTTTAATATTGGATATTAATTCCCAGACACAGAACAAACACAAGTATTCATCACACGAATGTCCTGAGTGGGGATCGAACCCTCAACTCTTGACGCATGAGGCACTACCGAATGCGCCAACGAGCCAGTCATGTCATAATACATTTTCCCATAATGAATTCTGTCAGTAATCACAGCACAGTTTCACTCACTAACCTGTGGTACAAAGTTTTAGCAAGTTCCAATAGCATTGGCCCATAATGTGTTCGATTACAGCCGGCGAGTGTAAGAGTCAGTGCGGCTATCGGCTCTGACGCGCGGCTGAATAAGTTATAAGACGACGCGGGGAAACTCCAGTGACTACACTTTAAGGTTACGTTTACTGAAAGAGCAGATACCTTCAACAGATTCTACTAACAATTAATGCCATCTAAAATTTTGTGAATTATAGATGTTTATTAATTAACTAATTAATGTTAAAAGCGAACATTTAAAGTGGATTAATGAACAAACAGATGTATGTTTATATTTGGCTTTAAAGTGTAAATTACATATAAAAAACACGTATGATAGCAACTTTATCTCGAAAATTAGACAAATTAAAATTTTCCTTAAATATTCATTTTGCAACATTATTTACGCAAGCAAATCCGTGAACGCTAACTCATACATTATATTACCTAATCTATATTATAAAGAGGAAAGATTTGATTATTTGTTTGTATTGAATAGGATCCGAAACTACTTTACCAATGTAAAACAATCTGTCACCAACGGAAAGCTACTTTATCAGCGAGTAGCATAGGCTATATTTTATCTACCAATTCCTACGGGAACGGGAACTACGCGGATGAAACCGCGGGGCGCTGCTTTTAGAAACAGATCTAAAATGCAACAATCATGTCCTAATTATTATACTAGTGGTCTTCCCTCAGATACATTAACTCGTAATACAGGTACAAAGTCTTAGCCAGCACCAATACCATAATGTGTTCGATTACAGCCGGCCAGTGTAAGAGTCAGAGCGGCTATCGGCTCTGACGCGCGGCTGAATAAGTTATAAGACGGGGCGGGCCCGCTACGGGGACTAGAGGTTACGTTTGCTGAAAGAGCCTTTTCGACTGATTGTTTTGATGTCTAGGACATCATGGTTACCACAACGTTATTAGTTATCCGGTTGTCTCAATTTATCGTCTATATTCTTAAGTGCTAAGGAATACATATCAACACTACTATTTTTGCTTATCTTATTTTATTTTTAAATTGTATGTCTTGATGATTTGAATCACATAATTTTTTAAGCTAAATGTAAACTACATCTTACCTCCGTCAGTTTGGATTTATGCGTAAAAAAGGAGTTAGAAGGAAAATTGTGAAATGTCACCTACACAATCACATAAAACCCGATATACCATTAGTGACCTTTTACGACATGCTAGGCAAGGAAAACAGTTGGCACATTTTTTAAGTCCCAGACCAACATGGGACAATTACTGTAATTTTTGAAAGCTTGTCATCACAATTGCAAATGCACTATTGGTGGCCTTATATGACATACTAGGCAAAAAAAAACAGTTGGTAAATTATTTTTAAAGTCCAACCAACGTGATAAATTTAACCATATAATCTACTTTCAAACTCAAACCAGTCCATTTTCATTCGCAGGAATTTTCAACTTGAACCAAAGGCTTAATTGGTTTCATTTTCAAGTGAGCAGGTCCGGCCTGGTGTGACATGGCCGGCTTGGACTCGCAAATGGCGATTATGTGCCGTGTTCGCCGGTAATAAGGGCCGAGGCTAAACCCAGTCCAGTGCCGAAATGTTTGGCGTACTAATGTACCTAAAGTGAGAAAGCTATTGAATGCCAATTCTTTTTTTTTAAAGCATTTTTATACATTTATTTTGATCATGGTCTAAGCGGACCCCGTCTATGTCTCTATAACGCTAAGAATTTTTTTTTTGTACATTTGAAATACATGCGATCATGTGGCAATTTAATTAGTTTAAAGGAAAATTTTAAAAAAAGTAATAACAAAAGGCTAGTTCGTCGCCAACACATTCACATACTAATACGCTAACATGCTAGGCAAACAACGCAGTAGGTACCTATAATTATTTAGATAGCCCAGAACAAAAAAATAGGAATGTTGACTGGCAAGTAACTTGAGATACTTTTTAAAGCTTTTATAAAGTATTTCAGACAGATTTTGTATGGGCTTGTCAACTTATGACGTCATTTGTTCGTATAGTAAACTGACTAAATATTAAGCAGTTTTTGTAAAATTTAAAATCGGAGACTCAATATAATTTAAAATTAATGAGGTTTTACAACATACTACGATACTTTCTTTTATAGAATTAATATTACAAAATCAAATATAAATGGTGTCAACATACCAACAAAAAAAACTCACATTAATTGGATAAAAGAACACCGTTCAAAAACATGAATTTGGAGAATGTTTTTTTAAATTTGTTTCATTTCATTTGAAAAAAGTTGTGTGAAAATACAACAAACGCAAAAAAAGCCTTGATTTTAAGAAATCAAATAAAAATTTAACCCTCTAATGAAATGTAGCAGAGTGCGTACGCATGAACACCCTAACCCTCACGCTTCAACCTCATACCAATCATTAGAACAGCTCCAGATACTAATTAAATTTGTCTTTACACTCATATCGGCGAATCAATTTGGGTTCACCGTCGTCGCTTAGCAACGCGAATTAAGACGTAACCGCGACGCGAGTTAGGGTTAACATCTGATGTTTACGTCTTGCTTAGGGAGTTTAATAAAAATGTGGTGTTAAATAAGTACCTACAACGACTTTTATTTCGATATTTAAGTAAAATCATTAGACCAAAAACAAAATTTTATAATTATTATAGCTTGTTTTGAGAGTAAAAAGCCAAGGCATTTACATTTTTTAGTCTATTTTTTTTGTTTTTATTATTAAAGTGAATCGGCTATAGGCCTTTTAAACGTATACTAGGCTATGACATGTCTCTGAAACTAGAATTATAGATTCTAAATCGAAATTATTTTCCTAAAAGAAAGAATGTCCGATGTTGGTTTGGGACTCAAAAAAGAAGGTTCCAACTGTGTTTCTTGCCTAGCATGTCGTAAAAGGCGACTAATGGTATATGGGGTTTTGGGTATGTGATTTTGTAGACGAGCTAGCCACTTGTCACTACTTTTTCACAATTTTCCATCTAACCCAGCCCATTGTCCCATGTTGGTCTGGGACTTAAAATTAATGTGCTGTGTTTTTTTGCCTAGCATGTCGTAAAGGGCGACTAATGGTATAGGGGCTTTTGGGTATGTGATTGTGTAGGCGAGCTAGCCACTTGTACTTACTTTTTTAAATTTTTCATATAACCCAGCCCAGTTTTGTTTTTGGCTGAATGTGGTTAAAGGGGCCTGCTGCACCTTTGACTCTGCCTACCCCTTCGGGGATTAGGGGCACAATGTTATGTTTCTTTGTAAAATAAAGGATGACTTATAACAAATATCAAGTTGAGTATCGAAATTCTTAAGCCGCCTTAAATACCTGAAAAGTTTAGTAAGCCTTTAAAGCTTAGTGCGTTTTCATAAAACACCATCTTGAATTTATTTGTAAAAATATCTTACGTAGGACATCTGATAAAGAAGAGTGTATACTTTCGTACCTTCAAAGACATAAGCGACTAGCTTTTATCTATATTGTTGAAAATGGCAACCATTCCCTTAGAACTTAACATTGGCGGGCTATACAAGACGTTACGTCATCAAACGTTCACTCGTTCCAAGTCGCTGATGTTATAACGACTCGTCACCGTCGGGCGATAGTTGTCACCCCCCCAGTAATGGCTCATGGGCGATATGTTCTTGTTTACATTAACAAACGGACAGCTGTTAGAATAATGTTCTTTATTTAAATGTTTTAGGGCTGATTTTTCAACAATCAGTTAAAAGAAAACAATCGAATAAATCACAATTCGGATGATTGTAAATGTCATTGCCTGTTTTTTATACCGTATGACATTGACAAATTGGTGACTTTATACTTTGTCAGTCGGTTAATTCATATCTGACCATTAAAAAACTCGGCTCTAAAATTTTATAAACAATTCCGGAACAAAAATGGAGTTCACATACGTAATGTTGGTTACATAACATTTTGTCTTGATTTAATAAGGTTACTGTACTTACAGTAATTCCTAAAGATTCTTTAAATCAATATTTTTCTAATATCTTCTTTTTTCTTTATGTAAATAGTTAATGTTTATCTTTAATGTTATGTATGTTTGTACGTATTAGTGTTGTAAAGTCAATAAAATATACAATATAAATATTACCTACATATACACCACCTTTACTTAAATGTGAAAGCAAAAGTGAGTCTTTTTGTCTGTTTGTTACGTCTAAACTAATTTACCAATTGCGAAAATCGGCACGCCTAAATGTAGAACCTTTAGAATAGTCATAAGCTGGTTTTTATTCCAAAACATTAGCAACTAAAATATCAAACTGATTATATTAAATATTGGCCACCCATCTACTTTCGCCTGCACTACAAGTCACTTAATCACATGCTCGTTACATTTACATGTCGACGTGTTATCGCGATAGCGTCACCGCCCACGCAAGTCGCTGTGACGTCCCGCCCGCACCAATTATGGCTCGTTGGCCATTCTTGTTTACAGCTATAAATCGACGTCAGCTGATTTGACGATTTTCTTTATTTTAATGGTTTGAATTCGTGTTCTAGAATTATAATAGGCGAGTGCTTTTTTTTGTAGTTTTCCTAGACAAATCCGTTCATATCACTATGTCCAGTATTGCCAGCATAATTAAACACGAGAAAGTTTTATTTGTACAATAGTGATATTATTTTCTAAACGCTCCGTTAAATATTTGTACAGTATACCGATTAAAAAACTTTTAAATTCACCCCATTAACAAATTTTCGGAAATATGAATTAAGCTTTTTGATAATGTACATGTAATTTCTTATGTTGTTTTAGATCAAATATGTTATATGTTTAAAGTAGATATTAAATATTATTTATTTTATATTAAATCTGTCCCTAATATCTATTATTTTGACTTTCTGAAAGCAAATATTCTTACAAAATACTGTTGTGACGCGCATCTCAAGGTATACTGTGAGAAGTATAAGATATCTATTATCGCTACACATCGATCGCCAGTAATAATTCACTCGCGACCACTCGATGACTGGAGCGATGCGTTTTTGTTTACAATTACAGGTCGCCGACAGCTGTTGGCAATTCGAGTAATGTTCTTTATTTGAATAATTAAAATGCGTGTGTTCGAAATTCGTGAGCGGCAGTTGTTTCTTTTTGTGTATTTCGTGGTCAATGATAGCTAACAAACTATTTTAACTCTAGCTGGCTGAAGGTGACGTCATTTGTCGCGGTTAAATAATAAAGACAATCTGTCTTATTACTCGAAGCAGTCAATTTATAAAATTGTAATTAACCATATGATATGAATTAGTTTGCTTATTCATAATGTTAATATCTTTATTTTGCAATCAAAAACATTCAGCTCAAAATGTTAAATCAAGCAAAATTTACCTCACTTATAAATTGCATCATCAACAATATTTCAACTCATTGTAAGTAGGTATTCGGTTTAATCTAATCCCATCGATCATGGCTAAACACAGCTACCCACACCTGCCCACGATTATATTATGATCCCCATCACCGGAGCATAGCGGGGCGAAATTAAAATGGATTTAATCTCATTAAGTCGGCTTATTTAGCCGTAGTAAACTCCGCGTTATCCGAGATCCACTGTTGACACAGTTTTTAATCAGAGAATGATCCTGTAATTAGATTTTGTAGTTACAGTTCCATTTTTGCTTGGATTTTGAGAAGTCCTTTGAAAAGATTCGTATGAAGGTGCTTTGTAAAGAGATCGATGTTAATTTATATTTACTGGTGATCGCTCACTAGTGGAAATTCGACCGTTATTAGCGACGGAGAATTCCTAAAAAATATAGTAGCTTTCTGCACTCGTTCTCCATATAAACTTTAAATGTGCCAAATCTCATATTCCTCCGTCCGCGTAATTCTTATAAAAAAAAGGAGAGTTTTTGCTTCACGTATTAATATATACTCGTAGATACTCTTTGTGATGAATGTAATCCACATTATAGACTTGACTAGCTTCTGCCTGTGGCTTTGCTTTCGTGGTACATCGATAAAACATAGCCTATATGTTATTCGGGTGTATGAGCTATATTATTCCAAAGTCTCATTAAAATCCATTCAGTAGTTTGTTTGTGAAAGAGTATCAAACATCCATACATACATACAAACTTTCGCATTTATAATATTAGTAGGATAGGTGATAGGTGGAGGGTGAAGGAGAGAATGCGTTGTATCAATATTAACCAAGTCTTAGAACATAAAAGCCATCATCATCATACCACCACGACCGTTATCCCCGAAGGGGTAGGTAGAATCCAAAGACCGATTACCTCTTTAAACCACATTCACACATGAATTGAGTATGGTTAGATGAAAAAATTGTGAAAAAGTGGCTAGTTGATCGCTAGAAACACCATAGGCACATTCAACTTAACTCAAGATGAGACAAGACAATTATTACCTCCATGTAAAATAATTACATGTAAATTAATCTCTGCCTACCCCGCTAGGGACGTGGTGTGAAGTTTAGTTAGTTTTTTTTTAATATAATTAAAAATTTTACCTTGTGTGAAGTTTATTCAATAACTTATCGCTCGGGCAACTAGTTTTTAAGAATCTGCTAGATCGATTAATCTCTCCCGAATCGATGAAATGAGATTTAAACATTAAAATTCCGTTATTTAGACTTAATCAATCTCTTAATCGCGTTCAAGTATTTAGCGAAAGAAGTCTTTATCTAATTTAGTATAAATTTTGCGTTGCGTTGCATAATTCTTACAAACAAAACTTAGGTATAAGAGTAGTACTCAAGTATTACAAGGTAAACGCGTAACGGTCCATTAGTATTAGTTCTGTATAATTTTATTTATTTATTTCTCTTTAAAAAGCTTTCTGGGAGTACTAAGTAACCAGTACTGGGAGCTTTTCCTAGAACATCTAGACCTAAACCAATTTCTCGTTCGTTACGTATCGATTCGAAGTTTCTGAGAACTCTCAGCTACCTATATGGATAAAAACGAAATGAAACGGGAGAAGTTAAAATAAATACTATAAGTAAATATTGTAACTTCTCGTGAAATATCTAGTAGTTCTTATTTGTTTTCAAATATAAGATTCCTAATCGAAAAAAAAGCTTAAGTAATCAGAACTCTTTTTGAAATTATATTGTGTAGGCGACGAGCTAGCTGTCTTCACGTTTTATTGTATTTTTTTTTTTTTAAATAAAAGTTGTCAAAGAACCTTATTACTCTCTGGTTACCATTTCTAAACTGAAGTCATGACAATACTTACTCGTTAATGCGTATATAAACTAATTACATAAAGCTGAAGAGTTTGTGTGTTTGCTTGAACGCGCTAATCTCAGGAACTACTGGTCCAATTAGATGTTTTTTGTGTCTAACACAAAAAAAATTGATAGGTCATTTACATTAACCGTAAACACAGGTGAAACCGCAGGCACAGCTAGTTATAAGATAAAGTTTGGCTACCAAATACAAACATATTTTTTTCAAAAATTACTTTAAACAAATGTACTATTAGTCTTTTTCAAAGTATGTAAGTACTTATCTTAACAGAACATAGTAATGCATGCGGTTCTCTCCAGCTCCTCACTTGTACCACAAACTGAGTGTTAATTGGATTAGAAGTGAGTTTCGTAGATCAAAAACCATATCACCCTTCGACGGAGAATTCCTAAAGTGGGATTAGCTGGTCCCGACTCACTTTGAACTTCGTATGTGCATCCTGTAATACAGTCACTTGATCGTGTGTTTTACGAATTGGTTGAGTAAATATATTAATTAATTGACCTATGCTTTGTCACTTCATCTTCCTAACGTTATGTCCCGTGCTTGGACGGAGTCCGTTTAGACCATGATCCTGGATTTAGCGAGTCGGTAATTACATTGAAGCGACTGCCGATGTGACCTTCGTAACCCTAAGATAGGGGAACCAGACAATTTTTGGATCATAATTACAAATCCAAAGTTGTTTGAATTGGCAGGTTTCATCACGATGTTTCTCTCATCGCCGAGCTAGTGGTATAAATATGTACATAGATTAGAAACATCTAGAGGTACGTGCTCGGGTATGAACACGCACCCCTCGGTTATAAGGCGCGTGTCCTTACCATTAAGCTACCACCGCTCTTAATCACTTACTTCTTTGTAATAATAAACTACTTTATTGTGGTAGATGCTTGCGGTTCCGCTCAAATGAAAGTAGATAAGTCATTTTATATTATACATTAAAATTAAATAAATAAATATCCCGCAACATCACATTCATTGATCTGACTCTGAGCTCCGTAGCTTAAGCACTTGTGTTACGAATATCAGATTCAACAGTGATATTACAAATATAATATACTTAAATATTGAATATTAACACCCAGACGCAGAACAAACACAATTCATCACACGAACGTTTTTCCTGGGTGTTGATCGAAACCACAACTCTTGGCGCATAGAGCAGGGACACTACCAAATGCGCCATCGAGCCAGTCAGCTTAATTAACCCATATACCACAATTTTAAGGCAGTGGTTGTGTCGATAGATTTTGCGGAGTAGCAGGTTTCACGTAGCTTCAACTAAAATTATTCAGAAACTTCACAAAAAATACTTTTTCCAAAGCTTAAAATATATCAATCACTTAACAAAGTCAAATATTTCTACCACCAATCACTACCCGTGATTGTATGTTCCAAATTACAATGGATTTAAAACAAGTTGCATACGTAATAAATCACTTGACAAAAAAATTTTTTTTTATCATAAACACAAAAGTATACCAAATAACTAATCAGCTAATCAACCTTTGTAAGAAAAATATTTTCCCAAATTTTCTAAAATCCTTTAAATAAGTACCTCAGAATAATGAATTAAATAATTAGGTAAGAGGTTTCGCAAAAACTAAAATTAACCTTGTACACGCATCTATTTTTGCAACACAAGTTTAATTGCAACAATATACGCCAAACAAACTAAATAAAAACGGAACCCTTTCCAACTCGATCAAGAATCGCAAAACTCGAATCGGGCCATCTAAGTTGTCAGTCGTAGGTACGAATCGTTAAGCGCAAAAACATATCTACCGATCATGGGAGCTTGTTAAAACTTGTTCCTAGACTGGATAGAAAAAAGTTTTAACGGCCCAAGCTATACGCAAACATGATCAAAGGAGACATTCCGTCCGAATGCTTATTATAAAGAAATTGGCGCGATCCGACTGAGAAAGTGTGGGCAATTACTGGGGGCTGTTGGGAACTGATGGCACGGCCTCTAGCTTCATCTGGGGTGAGGGGGGCGTTGGAAAGTTATGCTTGAAAGTCGTGAATTCGTTTGCCTAATCTTGTTTATTATTGACGATAAAAATGTATTCTGAAAAATTATAGGGATTAGGTGATATAGTCAGTAGGTACGGATGAGTGAGCTGTTTATTTTTAGGAAAGGTGATATGAAAAGATTTAACAATCAGGCTTGATTTAACTTTAACTTTAACTATGCTTAGTATTGGTATGGTATAGTTTAAGAAGATCTTCACTTAAAAACCGGCTCATAATAAACCAGATCTAACTAGTTAACAAATAAATTTGACTAAGTACATAACATAGAGAGAACATATTCCTTAATAAAAAAATGGCAAATATCATCCTAAATTTAACTCTAAATAAACTGCCAACCTGGTCATATTAAATAGATACAAAAAATGGTATCTATAGTCGATGGTTCCAAAAGAGTTTCGGAACCAATATTCGCAATTCGAAATTCGATTCCCGGTCTTCCGTTTACCCTACTACCATAATAAATTTGACATCTAATACGTTGACCTGATTGATTGTCTATGGGTCCGAAACGGAGGGTGTCCGTTTATGGCGAATTCGTAATAATTTATGTGGTTGCGTCGATCCGTGGTCAGAAAAATATGATACCTTAATCATAGCACCTCAATTAATTTATCACTTTGTTATTGGTAGCACAAGGAAATAAACATTGTTAAATAAAAACAATATTCTGATGTAGATATAATAAAAATCTACATCAACAATATTTGTTTTTGTAATGGTTCCGGAGGACACTTTAAAATTGTCAGCAAAATAAACAATATGTAAATCTATCGCAGGGTTCGAAAGGTTGATTCCATCAAGAAAAGCGATAAATAAACTGCGCTCTTTTTTATTATAATTACGATTACAGTCTTATATTTTTTTCATTTCATATTGTCATATCACAAGACATTGAGAAGGTGACCTGCCTTACATAAAAAAAATGGTTTGATTACGTTATTTAAATGTTCCGATGGTCAAACGACAGTCATTTAAATGTAGGTAATAATAAAATTGTAATCGCAAAATGTTGTATATTTTACAACAGTGCTTGTAACGCTAGGCAGATAATGTATCTTAAATCTCCTTAAGGTATATACAAATACAAGATTACCTAAGCTCCTTTACTTCAGACCAAAAATCTAATATGGCCAGATGGAGTATTGTGAAAAAATACAGTCACGTACTTATATGAGATAATTTTTTTAACCTAAAATATTACAAAGATTTGCGTCGTTCAATCATTTAGCAAGTGATCACATAGAATTCATAATATATTTGGAACGCACTAAATGCTAAATGCTTAAATTTTTTATTTCTTTTATTTTTTATATAAATTAAAACTAGACATAACTAACTAACTAGTAAAAAACAAAATCGTTCCAAAATCTAACAAGAATACAAAAATAAATCGAAACAACATACATAATATCACGTCCATAATCCAGGGTAGGTTAGGGGTGTGGTTAAAGGGGCATCAAGCCCCTTTAACCACATTCAGCCAAAACTAATACTGGGCTGAGTTTGAAGGAGAATTGTGAAGAAGTAGGAATAATTGGCTAGCTCATCGCCTACACAAAACAAAAGCTTGATTTTATAAAGAACTACATCTCCTTACACCTACCCCCATTGATAGAGTCTAACGCGTTTATAAATTCTAATAAAGCACCCCATAAAAAGATGGGAGCGAAAAAATGATACACATTACTCAGACGCGCTTAATACCGACTCGCGCGAAATAATAAAGATGAAGAAACGGTGATTTTTACGGGAAAGAGGGGCGTTTTCGTTAGTTCAGTTTAAAATAAAGCTATAAACACATACATACGGCTGCAATGCCTGAAGCAGTAGACGACTCATCCAATTTTACCTTATTAATACTATATAGTTAGAAACTGCCTCTCTCTCTCTCTTATCTATGTGTGAGAATTTGAAATTAATACTCAATAAAAAAAAAACTGATGTTAGGGGTCATAAAAACCGTAGAGCTTGTATGAAAAGGATTATGAATGTTAAAGAGGCGAGTGAGGTGTGTAAGAATAGTGCCATATGGCGTTCGGTTCTCTCTGCCTACCCCGCTAGGGAAGTGGCGTGAAGTATAGTTAGTTAGTTAAAAAAAAAAAACCTAATAAAATATACTTAAAATTTTTCACCTACACGAAAGTTAAAATGAAACAAACCAACCTTTCCCACAGGAAAATTGTTAGAATATCTCAACCTAATTCTCTGAAACCTTTAAAACCCCGAAATACAGGGTGTTTTATTTCGCATTACCCCGGACCGACATTAGACGCGATTTAATGTACCCAAATTGCAATAAACCGTACACAATACTGTGCCTAAATATCCCGTAATGTCCCGCATCAGGATTCAGTCCGCAAGTGGCCGCGTGTGGCGACCACGTGACGGGAATCCGGGAATCCCGGGCTGCACTCGGACCGTGGTTATAGTTTATTCAAATGTTAATGCTGAGCTGACGGGACGTCTGGTGTCATATTTTATGGACACCCTGTGCCAGCTGTGTGTGTGAACTGTTTTTTTGTTGATTTGCGGGGTATAGTCGACGGTAATGTTTCGTTAATAAAGTCTCAAATAAGTCACAAAATAATCAACTGCCTAGCATTACGTGTAAAATGATTCGGTTATATTTTTTTAATGGAAAATATGTATGCACCTTGTTACGTAGATAACCTACCATTTTTATCTTCTTATCTTTTTATATTATTTAATTAATACATTTATAGAAACGCAAGTCTTACAAAGTTGATTTAACTTGGTAATTTCATTTTACTATTTTCATTTTTTATAGAACTATACCATAATTTAATCATAAAAAGCCATATCAACGAATCAGTATTCCAATACGTATTTTATTTCAAACTATTTTAGTATATAATAATGGTCTAGAAAAACAAAGCATTTAATCCCAAACGAGAATTACCTACATCCAATTGAAATACTACCAAAGGTAAATCAAATAACTTACTATGCCCAGAAAAAAATATATGAACTGACAAACAAATGGTAAACAACTAGACTAGTACACTTATACGGTGACACACCGCCGAACATTCGCGCCCCTCATATAACATCGCCAACGACAACTTGACAACGTTCCAAAAATATTACGATTGTTTTCACCTACACCTAAGGTGAAAATGTACCTACATAACCCAACGCGCTTATGAATGAAATTCAGTTTTTTACTCTATTTTATTCCCGCAATAAACTTACTCTATAAATAACACGTGACGTGATAGATAAAAACAATTGCCGCGTAAGCCACGCCGTGACAATGTAAATACGGGAACAGATTACGGCCGCGGCCACGCCGCGCGCTCGCTGCCCGACAATGATTTATTTAAACTTCGTACGATCCTTTATCTGCCACCTTGCGTTATCTTATTGCGTGTTTCCTAAATAATTAATGCAATATAGGGCATCGATTGTGAGGTGACGGTGGCGCGCGGGGCGGGCACTGAGGCGCGGGGGTGCGCGCGACGCACGCACGCTATTGGCTGTCACGGCTGCGTGAGTGCGTACCTCCCCGCGTGCGTATGCCCACCCCGCTCGGCATCTCAGTCGCGCTCAGACCGCCGCACGGGTGACACGTACCGCGTCCCGCCCCGAGTGACGTACGAAACGATACGCGTTCACTTATCCAATTAACAAGTTTAATTTTAAAAACTGCGAATATTTTATCTGTCCATATGGTTCATCTGGTAGATATTTTGCGCTCAGCGAAAGTTGAATATCCGCCGCCTGTTATTGTAAGTAAACAATCAATTTACATATCAAAAAAGTAGTTACAAATTTGGTTTTGCGCAGTTCTGTTTTTATTTTTGTTCTGTTCTTTTATGAATTTTATTTTATTTTTTTTGCAGATTGAGGTACTGCGGGTTCTGAATGTTAACGAGACGAGTTTTAAAGTTTGAGGTTTTATTTGATAACAAATCTGTTGTTTGTGTTGGTCGCTTATCAACTGTTTACTTCTTACAAAACAGTTAATGTATCTTTCATTTGTTTGTTATTTTATTATTAAATCTTTTAACAAATTGTAATTTGCATTTGGTATTTTTTTTAGTAAATGGTAATTAGTCAATTTAAATTAATTTTGAATAAAGTTTATTTCATAGTTTTATTTTGGCTTATTTTTATTTTTATTCATCCCGTAAAAAATAATAATTAGGTTATTTAATACATTTAGGGATTAGGATTGTGAAGTACCATATACTGATAGATGATTTTATTTGAATTTATTATTTGACATAGCTTTATTGAAATCACCCGATTTATAAAGCTTAAAATATTTTCTTATTTTTTTAATATTAAATATAAAGTGTAGTGTTAAATTTTACTTATAAAACTTACTGAACTTAAGTTGTATGACTTCAGCATAAATGCGCAAGCAAGTTTTTTAGTTATCTTATCAGTTGATTTCACATTTATATTTACCGTGATTTTTTTTACATTTACATTTAATCTTATTAAAAAGTGTTCAATTGGTGTTTTAAAGTATTACTTACTTTTTTGATAAAACATGGTTTATAAAAGAAACTTATCTATGATATCATTTTAACACGCTTAAGCAATGTCAAATAAAATTAAAATAAATAAACACAATAGCCAAAACATTTCAGGCGTAAAAGAGACTTGAATCTTTCAACGAGAAAATACAACTAGTCGACCCTAATTATCCCTTCTCATCGTGACCTTACAGAAATTAATACTTTGAGACTTAATAAAAAACGTTTGCACATCTACTAAAGAGGGAAAGAGGAGGGTCTGTTTTACTGATGACTCACTATGACAGTCCGTTTAATTTGAAAAGTCCGCGAAACAAATTCCCGTCCACTTTGTTGGTTCTGCGTTCATTTTTTGTGTTCCTGTGCAGTCTTTGAACGTGCAACTTACAGCATTAATCATAAAATTTGCGTTTATAATTTCCTTGCGGTCGCGGGATAATATGATCACGCAGATGAAACGACAGGAATTTTGAGATGTGAGATTTACAAAAAGAAATAAAGAATGATGTTTCACGGTATGGACATTTCAAGGTCGTGACCTATATATCGATTTTTTATTCGTTCAAATGTTTTGTGGGTATGTTTGGATATAGTAGTGAAAAGAAATTATTTGTACCAATTAGGTACACTCGTAAGAGCTTACATTTATTTTTAAATTATGTATTAGTTTAAAAATATATATTTTCAAAGTTATTTATCATGTCTTGCAAGATGTAAATATATAAATATATGTGCAAGTATAAATATAATAGTTAACGTTCGAAATAAGACATATTTATATGTCCGAGCGGTGATTCACAGCGATAGCTTATTATGTTTATCATAATTTTGTTCTTCGATAAGCATAGGTATTGTACGTTAATTGTTTGGAAAAATCTCGTAATTTCCTAAATTATTATAATAAATATGTTCAAAGCGAAATATTAAATATTAAAATAATATACTTATATAAATATTATATATACAAATATTATTGATAATAGTGATGAAATCCAATATTCAGGATTCCTAAACGTTTCTTTCTAATTAGTCAACAATTATTATTTAAATAAATTAAACTATGCTTACTGAACATATGTTGCAAACACGACAGATTTTAATTACGTCATAACCAGCATTCTAATATATCAATTTGATTCAAACGAAATATCAGAAGGATAACAAACTTGACCCATCAGAACTTCAGGTGCCCATTCAAAAAGGTTGACAAAGGCCGCCAACTACAGAAACCCTAAACCAATATGCTCCCGTTGACACTACGTTATGGATTCCAAAATCACACCACCTCGTAAGGCGAGGCATAAAAAGTTTTATCATGTCCCGCGCAGCCCTCGGTGCAAGTATCCCTCTCGGCCCATTACCCCCTCGATTATGTCGGCAAGGTTCATTTTTTCCAACTTTTGGGTTAATGCGGCCGATGACAGGAACAACCGTTGGCACATACTGCGGGCTGTGATTATGGTTGCGTTACGGCAATTGGTTATGGAAAGAGGTTTGGTATGTCGGTTTCGCAGTTTAGAGTCGAGCGTTTTTATGTGTGTTGACATTTTTGTTTAGAACTAGCTCTTCCTCATAGCTATTATGCGCATGACTATAAAAGTTGAAGAGGCGAGTGAGGTGTGTAAGGATTGTGCTATATGGCGTTCGGTTCTCTCTGCCTTCCTCGCTAGGAAAGTGGCGTGAAGTTTAGTTAGTTAGTATTATGCGCATAATGTGATCTGTTAGAGAATCTTGAATCTTTCGTGCGTCTCGTTTGCCTATTACAATGCGCGTGATATGGTGTCCGTACAGAAATTCTTTCGTGCGTGACGTCAAATTAGATTTTTTTTCCACGATAAAAGAAGCCAAGCTCTTTGTTAGAGTTCTAAATGTTAGCATCGCTAAGATAACGACTTCTAAAGAGGTTTGGGTTTTATTCTTATTAATAGGCAGAAATAACGTTTACATTATTAGTGATAGTAAGAATGAGAAACGTCAACAGACTAATGAGTAAGGTTGGTGCACCATATCCTTGGGCGTCTGGTTTAAGTCCGTGCACGTATATAGCTCAGGACTGTCAAAAATCTAAGTGCGGATTTATAACACTAGCTTGGCAGTGAGGGAAAACAACGTGATGAAACTTGCAGATAGCTCTGAAAGTGGAACCGTGATCCAATTTGTTCTCCTTTGTAATATTAACACAAAATAAAAATAAAAATCTTTATTTCAACAACTTACAGAAATACTTTACAATGGTAGAAAAATTTAAAAATCTACCATTAATTGCTTGAACAGAAATTAAGAAAAACACAAAATCTTTCAAATAGCAATCAATGTAGACTACATTCACTAAAGTTATAAATCATTGGAATAATATTCAAGGTTATTTTTAGTATGTACAAAACCACTTACCTACATATTGTTTAAAGAAACCAATTTAAAAGATTTTAGAAAGAGATTAAAAAAGTTTTCTACTTTCCATCAGCTGAACAAATTTGTATATGCGCCAATATTAAAGATTGTTTTAAGTGTAAATAACTCAGAATATCTAGGGCCTTGCAAAACGATTTACTCAAAAACAGTGCTTGCTTGCTTAAACCACAAAATTATAATATTATGAAAAAAAAGTATCTAAAATACTTTTTAGGCAAGATAAATTTGAATCAAAATTAAAACTGAGATAAATTGGCTAGCCGCAAGCAATGAAAATGATCCCTGGATTATTATAAATTCGTCTATTAAAATATAAAAGTCAAAGAACTTATAGTGTCTGGACTAAGCAATTGTGTAAACTAAGACTTTGAATAACCAATTAAATTCTTCTTTATTGGACAGTCTCGGGACAAATAATAAGCGATTGCCTATAGGCACCTATCTATTGATCTCATGTCTGAATATCAGTGATACCTAATAAAAATTTGTGCATGAGCTGCTTATACTAGAATCATTTGTTTAAATATACATTTTTTATGATAGGAGATTAAATTTGTGTATAGACTAGGACCCAGCAGTCAGGACCGTCACAGAAAGACTAAGTAAAACACCGGCCTTCTAGTGAACTACTTTAATTGCACTGTACTTTCCACTTTTACTACATAATAGTCTAGACCAGTGCTTCTCAAACTTTTTATGCTATGGAACCCTTTTAGGAAGCGGAGTATTTGACGGGACTCTAGAACAGCGCGGGCGGCAATATATAATATATAATGTAATAATCGACTTTTAACGGATTTTCCCCCAGGAGTTATGATATTTATGATCAGTACCAATTTTCGTGGAACCCCCAGAAAGGCTTCACGGAACCCCAGGGTTCCGCGCAACACACGTTGAGTATAGCTGGTCTAGACCATTAGATACTACTACTACATTTTTAGTTCTCTAATTGGTTTCTAAGGTGTTGGGTATATATGTGCCCGGTAAAACGAAATGCCACCGTGTGGCAATGTACACCCAACGCCATCTGTTAGTTGAAAATAAGCACTACATATTTAGAAGTAGCTCGAACAATTTGATACTTAATAGTTTCACGTAATATAGCTTTGTCTCCCTGGATCCTATCATACAACTTATTTTAGGATATTTGATAAAATTACTTACTAAACAGGTAAACTATTGATTAAATAATAGACTTCTAGTCTATTATTTCTTTTATATGTAAAGTAATGATCAAGAAGCCGAGCCCTAAACTTCATAGCAATGTCTTTAAACCAGCTACAAAGTTTGTCTTTGATTTATTTTAGTTGCAAAAGCAACGTAGCTTCGACAATACCTAAAAATATTACCTAGGTACCTAGGTTCTTAGCGAAATCCTAACAAATGTGTAAGTCGGTTTTCGAGTTCGCATTATGACGAGTTTGGCGTCATTCCAAATGCTACCTTGGACATTTGAGGACGCGTCCGCGAATTTTCTCTCGATTTTAAAACTTTTATCTGGAAACTCCAAACATGTTTCATTGCGTCGTCCTTTCAATAATATCCACTTATTTCTGCTATACGATTTTGGGGCTTGCTAAACTAAAACTGCTTCAACGCATTTTTTTTTTACACTTTAACTGCTATTTGATATTTTCCTAGCAAAATCTAGCAGGATTTTAACGTTAAATTACCAAAGTATTTTTTATCTGGGTATATTAGTTTCCCATTATTCGTAAAATCATTGCTTTTCTGCTGAAAAAAAATATTGTTTGGCTGTAATATCTATATATTTATATTATAAATATGGACACAATGATAAAACACATATCAAAATCAAAAAGTATATGTTTAATTAGGTATAGATATAATTATCATACTGTTACACAGAGTGTTGAAAATATAAGTTAGAACAAAAGGTAATAAAACAAATTAGTTAGTCTATAAAAGAAAAAGTTCACAGAAAAAAAATGTGATTTATTCGCTAGCTAGCTAGCGAATAAATCGATAAATCGCCCATTTGAAAAAAGGATACTTATTTATACGAGATATTTAAAGGTACAATCTAATTTAAAAAAATAGAACACAATAGTAATACACATTTTTTTTTTTTATTTGCTGCGAATTGTTTTTATAATAGTAATATTTAAAAAGAACCGAATGCGTGGTCGTCAAAATCTAAAACTGCCGACCTTCGGCTCCAGCCAGTTATTTTATTAAATTACCTACCTACTTAATAAACTCTGTTTAACTTCAGGGATTGGATAACGGATTCCTAATTTATGATCGGTTTTACTTTCTAACAAAAGCTAATAATTTGTTTCTGAATTTTCTTGTTCGTACCATATCGGCTGAACTTTGGTAATTTAATATAATGTGTTAAATTAATATTATGTGTTTGACTTTTGAACTGGCGGATATCCAATTAGGGCGATTCTGACACGCTAGTTAGCGCACCCTAATTCTGGAAATTAACTTCTTGTACTCTTAGGAAAGAATTGAAATTGATAACTAAAACGAAATCTTGCTTACTCAAACACTTTAATTATGTGCTAAAACATTGGCGAAATACATGAAGACTTTGTTATCTTCTTATGAAAGGATCAAGGATAAGTACACCAAAATTCAATTCTAAAATAATCTGAAACTGCAGTATGAAAATCTCTTTATCATGTAACGCCGACCTTAAGACCAGACAACCATAAATCTCAAAATGCTTAGATTAGTTTACACAATTCCTAAAAACAGACAATACGAAGTCTAACAATGAACACTAGTAGCACAATTTTGACAAGCTCGATGGCGCATCCGGTAGTGACCCTGCCCCATGCGCCAAGAGTTGTGGGTTCGATCCCATCCAGGACAAACATTCGTGTGAAGAATACATGTGTTTGTTCTATGTCTGGGTATTAATATCCAATATTTAATTTAAGTATATATTTGTAATATTTTGTAATACCACTGTTGTTTCTGATATCCGTAACACAAGTGCTTAAGCTACTTACTTCGGAGTCAGATCAATGTATGTGATGTCGTTGAATATTTATTTAATTATTTAATGTAGCTGTAACAGGTCTAGCACTGACCAGTTTCAATTAAAACACAGTTTCAGACGGCTGAGACGATAATGATAAAGGACAAGACGAAAAGATTTCGTCTTGTTTTTAGATTTAATTAAGGATAAAAACAAAGATTTTGGGAATTAAGAGTAAAATTGATTTTGTCTACTTACCAGAGATCTTATAATATATATAAATTAAAATAAAAAAACATGTAAATTAAAATAAATTGCCATAATTTTCCTTACTCAGAAATGTTACACCCATATGTACTTATGTAGGTATTATAAATAGCTGCCATATTTATTAAAAATTTTACAGTTCCTAGGCTAAGCCAGATTTAAATAGCAATAAAGACAAAACTAATCGAAATACTAAGGAAAACCTCAAATTTAAATTAAACTCAAATTCAAAATATATTTATTTATATAGGCTTCAAAAAAGCACTTATAAATAATCAATATGTACAGAAAAGAAAATATTACCACCTAATATTGGGCTTGCCCCCCCTTTGGCTCAGCCTACCCCTTCAGGGATTACGGGCATGAAGTTATGTAGATACCTCAATAACAACCTACTAAAAACACCACTCAAATAATAACAGGACTAACGATTCTAGCAAAGCACCATTAAACATGATTGTTGACTCAATACTGCTACTGTAATCCATTAAGTATTATTTGTAATCGAAAAACTAACACCAACAACGTTCTGTTTAAACAACGACTCATTATTATAACAACCAATAATATTTAGCCATTATTTTACATCATTCAAACCGGTAGACCACCAAAATATCGTTGTAATACCGCCGAGTATTTATAAAGGTAATAAGTGTACCATTTTCTACTGCCACTGAAATGTTACGACCTTTGAAAATGGATGGCCCCACACAAAACGTCTGTCGATGTCCATTAAGACACATTCGGACACGACTTAATACATTTGGGCTTTGTTGACGCCCCGTTGCTAGGCAACGCGCATCACAATTACCCGATGACATTTGAGCGCTGACAGTGACCATGTGGACACAATTTGTCATCGATACATGACAGTTGATGCGCTATCCGGGCGGCCATCTTGAATTTGCAATTTGTTTATTTTTCCAACTTCAAACCAATAGGGTAGTTTAATAAAAAACGAGGTCAATCAATAGATTGATTATTATAAATTCATTTACAGAGCAATTAAATAGGTCTGTTAATTAATTTATAATTTACCGTACTTGGTGTAAGTATAAATAAGATTTTTCTCCTTTATTTTAATATGCAAAATAACTTTTTCACAATTTTCCATCTAACCCAGCCCGGCTTCATTTTTGGCTGAATGTGGTTGAAGGGGCTTGCTGCCCCTTCGACTCTGTCTACCCCTTCGGGGATTATGGGCGTGATGTTATGTAAGTATGTATGTATGTATGTAAAATAACTAAAAAAATATCGCCTATGATATTATTATTATTTTACCGATACAATTAATACATAATTTATCACTTGAGACCATGTTATTTGTCAGATACAGGATCATAATCAAACCGACTAAGCATAGTGCTAGGAATATAATGATAATGACGAGATTAATACTTTAAAATTCTTCACTTATTAGTATAGTGTAGTAATATTAATAATGTCCTCCTAACTGACATCGGTGGCGGCGGCCAATATCAACGAGGCTTAGAAATCTGCGCAGGAGATATTATAGTGCACAAGTGTTTGTGCAAACTCAGGTGCACTCTCTGTTCCTTCACCTTCATAGTCCGGTGAGACGGCAATGCGACATGACCGGAGAAAGGTTAGGCGTAGATCCAACGGCTTAACGTGCTTTCCGAGCCATGGGGTGATTGAACCACCTACTTCCTGACTCTGGCCTGTTAATGAGTAATTTCAATATTGAAATACCCAGCCACAATTTTTGGCCCGGGAATTGAACCCGGGACCTCTTGGCCTTAGGCGGCGCATGCTCCCACCAGACCAACGAGGCAGTCGAGTAGTACTATTATGTAACAGTCATACATACAAATCCAAATACTAAAGATCTTTTCCTTTAACTGAGTTGGGGTACTGACCCCAAATGAGTCTTTGCCTTCAGTAATAAATCCTGTTCCATTTCAGTCTATCTTGCACCACACCCAAACCTTTAAAATTACCAAAAAACACAACTAAAAATATAATATCATGTCGATATAGGTGAAAACAAAAGAATCGCTTCATTATAATTCCCGCAGATTGCTGATGCGCTGGAACCTTGTCTAATTAACAGCCACGTGACGTCACCCGCAATACTCGCTAGTCAGTTTTGCGAACGATTCTGAGTGTTCGATACGTCACGATTATGTCACCAATATGGCGGCCAGGCGCAGGGATTATAAAACTATTAGTTATTAGTTTGATAGTCACGACCTGATCACGTGACACGAAGAGTGACAGCACAAAAGTGTTCGTTAACTAAAACATTAGCGAGGAATAGTAATAAATTATTCGGCTAATCAGACAAACAGACATCTGATAATCGTGTCGCGTGCCGTGACGTTGCTAATATTGGTTTCCGTTGACGAAGTGTTGTGGGCGATGTATTTTTGCCCCAAATTAATTGAAAAATGAAAATGAAAATTATCTCTGCCTAGCCGCTAGGTAAGTGGTGTGAAGTTTAGTTAGTTAGTTAAACTGACACACCAATTCCCTAGTTCCAAACTAAACTTATGCTTGTACTATGCATACTAGATGAACGGATAGACATACTTAAATACCTACGTTTATAAACATCGATGACTCGAGTACAAAATTAAATGTCCATGTTCATCACGCGACCCTTGGTTGACCCTGGCTTCGTGGCCAGGGTCTCTGACCACTCAACCAACGGGCCTGTAGAATTAAATGTGTAGGTATGCATGTTTTCATAAATACTATAGTGCCCACAATCCCCGATAATTTTGGCAGAGTTCTAATAGTTGCAAGCTCATTTGACCACTTTAAATATATACTTAAATATTGGATATTAATACTCAGACACAGAGCAAACACAAGTATTCGTCATACGAATGTTTGGCCTCGGTGGGGATCGAACCCACAACTTTTGGCGCATGGGTCAGGGTCAGCACCGAATACACCATCGAGCTTGTCGATCGATTATTCGTTATTTGCATTGAAAACATTTTTAATTGTTCGGTAATTCTTTAGAACGGATTCAAACTAACTTTGTATCTGGCCCGTTGGTCGAGTGGTCAGAGACCCTGGCCACGAAACCAAGGGTCGCGGGTTCGAATCCCGCTAGGGGCAAATATTTCGTGTGATGAACATGGATATTTGTACTCGAGTCATGGATGTTTATAAACGTATTTAAGTATGTCTATCCGTTCACCTAGTATCCATAGCACAAGCTTATAAGCTTAGTTTGGGACTAGGGAATTGGTGTGCCAGTCTGAAGAATTTATTTATTTATTATTTATTTATTAATCTAAGTCACACGATATTCCCTTGAAAAACCTTACCCTCTTAACGTACCGAATTTCAGGTATAACCTAGGCCATAACAGTGTATTATTTTCACGATATTCATAGGTATTTCGCAAACCTAAGCACACGTGTACACCAAAGAAACTCCTCTACTTTAATTAAGCGAGTAACGAATAGCACTTTATACCTAAAGCGTAGAGGTGTGGAAGTTATGTTTGTCCCCGCCCACTGCAGCGCGCATATATTTTCGTCTCCCTCTTGCCCGTTTCAGCTAATTCCACCAATATTACCGCAGTTCAAACCCGAAACGATGCACTTTTATGTAACTCCGAATAACTACTTGGCAAGTTGGGGCTAACCCAGTTAGGTCTGGGTCGCAGAGGGCATCTTACGGCGCGGTATGATCGGATCTGTTTTGCATAATCGTGTTTAGTCGGCCGTAAAGTAAACACAATATGGGAGGCGGTGTTTTGTTCCTCATATTTTTTGTTTATAACCTCCATAGAGTCTACACTCTAAGTTACTGGTTACTGGTGATATTGTATTCGAAATACTCTAGAAAAAATAAATCGAGTATGACGTATACTTATTCGATAAACAAGCTATCACAATACGTTTAGTTGAATGCAAGATCAGATAAAATTGACCAATAAGCACTCGTCCTAATTAGAGTTTGACCCTTAAAGGGTTTGATCTCCATTAACACGTTAATAACTCCATGATCTTAAATAAAAGTTACATGCACATGCTTATAATTCAGAAAATGAGTTTATCGTAATATTTCCAAAGACCATGTGGAGCGACCAATTATGAAATACTTACTTAATAATACGCAGTTAAAGATGAAGGTATATAGTAGGTATTAATATGAACGAAGTTTAATAATGAACATGGAGAAAAGTTGTTATGCTTATTTCTGATTTCGTATGAATTCATTATACTTTTGAATCAAAAGTATATGAAACACAACTAAATTCGCAGTTTCAAATTCGATCCGGACCAAAACATGCACCAGTAATATCCCCGCCGTTTATTTTAGAATACATTTACGCGAAAATTAACAGTTATTAGGATTCCGGCGGAATTTGGCGAGGCGCGGACAAAGCGGATATTATGTAAATACGCATTGTTGACGCAAATTACTTCTGCAGCGTGCTGTCAATGGACTCGTCAGCTGGCTTTTATTTTAAATATTGTGTAGTTACCTTATCATCTATTTAATAGTAAAGTCGCAGAGTCAAAAGTTGTTAAATTTTAAAAATAATATTACGTGCTAAAACATTTTGGTTAATTTTACATAAGCATTGAGTTAGGTGACCTTACTTCTAAGCATGCGTTTTGATGGCGTTAGTAACTACTTAAATGTTAAAATCATGTTACGGCTGGTCTGGGACTCAAAAAGACGCTGGTGGTCTACTATCTATGTTTCTTGACTAGCATGTCGTGACCAGTGATTGCAATGCTGGCTGGATCGAGCAATCCAGCGAGTCTAGCTTAAGCTCGATCCAGCAAATAATATCGATTTGCAATCCCTAATAGTGACTAATAGTTTTAGATATTGGATTTGCAGTTATGTACCTATTAGTTTTTTTTAATTTCACTAAAATGAAATGAAATGAAATGAAATGAAATGAAATGATTTAAAAAAAAAAGAAATATCGCTTTGCAATCCCTAACAGTGACAAATAGTTTTAGATATTGGATTTGCAGTTATAAGTATTAGTTTTTTTACTTACACTAAATCACGTCTTGAATCTACCGGAAGAGTAGTTTTCACAGAATCCATGAAATAACGATAAAATAATAACCATGTATTTCGTTGATAGAACTTTAAACTCCCATTGAATCACACACTATTCTACTAATATTATAAATGCGAAAGTTTGTATGTATAAATGGATGGATGTTTGTAACTCTTTCACAAAAAAATTACTGTATAGATTTTAATGAAACATTAGAATAATATAGCTCATACACCCGGATAACATATAGGCTATATTTCGTTGATGTACCATGCAAGCGAAGCCGTGGGCATAAGCTAGTAATACATCATACCTGATGATACAGTGTTTTAAACTTTAAATGTTTCTTTTTCAGATGAACCGAGCAATACAGGTGAAACCGGCGGACAGCGAAAATAGAGGAGGTAATTATGAGATTCGTACTAATAATATATAATTATTACTATTTACATATATAATTATGTATATACACATATCATAATGATAATCACACTTACATACAGTACACTTTCAGGCAGGTCTTCCTAACTATGTATTCAGAGCTGATGCCATGTATTAGCGGCGTGTTAAGAGACAAGAGTTAGTTTATTTCTGAATTGAGAAAAGCTTCGTTGGGAACGTATCAATATGTGTTCTCGAAGACAATGTTTGTTCTTCAATACAATGTATATTTAAGTTAAGCTTTACTTTGAAGTTTAAGTGGAGTTTGAGAAGGTCCGAATAAAAAAAAATCTTTTTTCTTTTGGATTGTGGGTCGATCTTAACATTTTATAAGCTTTAAGAATGTTTTGTTATCCGTATACCTGTATATCATATCACATTTTTTGACTCACGTATTAGGTTATATCATATATATTCATTTATTTTTATATTATTAACAATTGTAATTAAAAATTATCTCAATTTATTGGTAAATTTGCCCAGAAATTCATAAACTACCTAATTAGCAACGTCAAATTGAGCTCTGCTCTGATTTTATGTCAGATTGAAATAATTTAGTCATTTAATTTTGATAGCAACTATTTGCATTTCCACGAGATATGTTCAAACAATTAACACGCAGATGGTAATTGAAACATTTGTTCTTAATCTATTGAGAAACTATCATGACGTCCCTAGGGCCACCCCTCAAATTACATCTATGAGCATCCTTGCTAAGACTTAAATACTAACTATTCTGAGGTATAGTACGGTGGGTATTACCTAGAAGTAGTTTAAGCTAGTAGCTACTTCTTTTTCTGACTGTATAAGTCTTGCAATAAAAGCAATACTTCAAAATACAACAAAAATATTTCAGATCAATTTATTTTACCGTTATTTAGCTATCACCGGCAATTATAATAATTACTGACGATATGACCAATGAAACATTTCCTTAAAATACTTTTAAGCGATTCAGAATTTTTAATTTTCATTACCAACTTTTCAACGCATTTTTATTGAGCCTCACAAAATACATTTTAAAAGAGCTGACGCTAATAATCCTATTAAACATCGCTTTATACTTGCCACAAATTGATCAATACCCGTTCTTCAAAGCAAACCTAGGTATCTTTAGTTATAAGTATATAACGTTATATGCTCTCTCTAAGCCGTGATTAAATTTTTAAAGGACATTTGTACGTATTCTTAAGGTTCGCCGTCTGCAAAATTCAAAAGCTGCAGAAAGATCCCTCAAACGATTTGTGGGACGAGATTAAATTCTAATTCTTGAAGCCCGATTTGATTTTTGAGAAGTAATGTTTAATTTACGTTGTAGTTTTTTTAGACCAATTCATAGACAGTTTTTAACAATACGAGTACTATACGATTTTCTCAAATGTACGTATTTTTAGGAAAATAAAAGTAAAATATATAAGAAGCAATTGCAGACTTCTATAGTCAATCTTTTACACCATAATAAAATCAGCTCAATGATATTAAATTTCACATTATCTTTCTTTCTTATAGTGAAGAGACAATTTTATACATACCTATTAACAATTGAATGTGAATTCTATTTCCAAATGTTATTACTTACTTAGTTACAGAACTTACGAACGAAAAACGAACAAATGCATACTAAATGCTAGCGGCAGTCCGCGACTTCGTCTGCGTCTTCGTTTGATAGCTTAAACTAAAGCATTTCTTTACAAACAAATTATCTAATGGGAGAAGGTTGCTAAGGTGTTTACAACACTCCCTTTTATAACTATGTATGGACAGCAAAATCGGTAACACAGATTTCCTTTGTATACTACTAAAGACGACAAAGAAGAATACGGCCAGTCTCGCGATAAATGGTCATCAGCTTGGTGCATGTCACTAAAGCATTCCCACAACTACCTTCTTAAAATAAAATAAAATAAATTTAACCATTTTCAAAAATACCACACCGTATTCCCTAAACTCAACCTTTTGATTGAAATGAACGCCGATCCGTCTGTTTGTCAGCGGTACATAATATAATTCGGATCGAAGTGACCGATAGGCCAGTTTATAATTCACAGACCATCGTCAAATATGACCCTAATCCCGGAGGAAATTACGGAAACTTAAACATGGAATAAGTTAGTGACGGGACGCTGTTATTAAAGTTGCCATCGATTATGCGCTGTGAGTGGGTTGATGGTGGGAAAATGTAAGAATTATCGATAGTAGCATTAATTTAAGTGAAAGAAATAAAGAAAAACATTTATTGACTTTACAGTTGACAAGTTCAATAAAAAGAGTGGATAAAAACAACATAATAAAGTGAATTAAAAGAAAAAAGATATAGTATGGTCCATTTCAGACAAGATGTATTCCGTAACACTTCAAGTTTTACGTTATGCATTGAAGTGAAATAATTCTTAGTGCAGTAATTGCAATTATTTGTACATTTTAATTTTACATATAAAACATAATGTTTAATGTTTTAATTTGTTCAGTTACTGTTTAATTTGTTTAGTTAGCTGCTATTATGAAACCATAAATAATTATACTAAAATTGATAAAAACGTTAAAAAATACAAATAATATACAACAAAATGTGAAATTTGAGCCATGATAATATACAAAAAACGATATAATACAAATTTGCGTCAGATAGAACAAATTATTCATATCTTTGGATTATAATTAGGGACCAATTAGAAAAATAGTACATATTTCTAAATCAAAAAAGGTTAAACTCGTTAATCTACAGAGTACAAGCATTATTCCCAAAATCAATCAGACATTAACACTCCAATATTCATAGAAGCCTCCACAAAGAAATCAACCGCTCTGACGACTTGACGCGACAAATCGCCTGTCACTCCGTAATAGGCTCGCGCTCAATCTCGCGGCACACGTCATCGGATACGCGATGTATTATTCATAAGCCATCGATATCGATGCTCGCATTCATTAATTAGTTACTGCACTATTTCTGACAGCTCACGTGCCTGTTTCGACTTCAGTTTATGATCGGTAGGTAGAAAAATTATAAGGAATCGTAGTAAACTATATTATAGGATATTATATTAGTATATATTATGTAATCCCATGTTGGTCTGGGATTTAAAAATATTTAATGTGCCAACTATGTTTCTTGCCTAGTATGTGGTAAAAGACTATTGGTATATATGGAGTTTTGGGTATGTGATTGTGTAGGCGACGAGCTAGCCACTTGTATCTACGTTTTCTAAATTTTTCATCTAACCCAGCCCAGTTTTATTTTGGCCTGTATGTGGTTAAAGGAGCCTGCTGCCCCTTTGACTCTGCCTACCCCTTCAGGGATCATGGGCGTGATGTTGTGCATGTGTGTAATATTACACACAATATTATATTACGATGATATATAATCATCATCATCGTAATATAATATTTGACGCTTTAAAGTTGCTTCTAAATTGCCTTATACATATATTATGTATGTATGTATTAGGAAATGTCATGTCTAACTTTGTGCATACGCTGACACTCGCTAGACATTATCAACACAAAATAAAACTCACTGTTGTCTATTATATATATAAAAATATCTAATGGAAAAGTGCGATTACAAATAAAAAAGGATATTTTAGTCAATTTCATCAGCTAATCGTTAAGTCACGATTATATATCGATGATCGAAGTCAATCGAATCTCAATTGGCACTTCAAACTCGATACGTTATCGCAATCTGTAATCAAAATCCTGCCCTCACTACAAAACAACTCTATCTGGTC
The DNA here is from genome assembly GCA_951394215.1 of Glyphodes perspectalis. Lineage (NCBI taxonomy): Eukaryota > Metazoa > Arthropoda > Insecta > Lepidoptera > Crambidae > Glyphodes > Glyphodes perspectalis. The sequence goes on along the minus strand of OX596208.1, from coordinate 15,552,303 downwards.
GGCATTTGATGAGTTTAGTTTACCATAGTTAATTTATTATTTGGGCATAATTTATCCGTGGCTCGAATTTCGGAACGAATTAGTGCGGCATTAGGGCGTCCTTGTAATTGACAATTCCAATTAATAATGCCTTGCGAATGATAAATGCTGCCGCCTGTTTATTATTGTTGTTTGATTGACTTTAATGCAATGGTTAATATTTTATAGTTGCCGACTTGTTAGCAAGGTCCGAGTGTACTGAATATTTTGAATTGTACATACAAACCATCACACCCGTAATCCCCGAAGGAGTCGAAAGAGCAATACGCTCTTTAGACCAAATTTAGCAAATTTATCAAAGACTAAAATTGAGTAGAGTTAGCTGTAAAATATTAACGATGAATATCTATTTGACTGAAAAAATATCTCCACAAATAATATAAATGTAAATAATAAATAAATATCGCACTACTGCAGATATATTGAGCTGACTCCAAGGTAAGTAGCTTAAGCACTTGTGTCACGGATATCAGAAACAACAGTGGTAATACAAATATATACTTACATATTTGATATTAACACCCAGACACAGATCAAACACAATTATTAATCACACGAATGTTTGTCCTGGGTGGGGATCGAACTCACAACTCTTGGCGCATAAGGTTAGACTACCAAATGCGCCACCGAGCTAGCCGAATATTTTGTTGGTTGTTATTCAATTTAAAAAAAATGGCTGTATGCTATTGCAGATCGGTTTGACTATGAGAAGTTTAAATTGACGTTAAGTATTTATACTTAACAATATTTAACATCGATTTCAACCCATTCCATTTTTGTTGCATGCGTTACATTGCAATCCCAAAATCTTAAAACTGATAAACATCATCTAAGGGAAATCCTAAAAATCCTTCTATATAAACCAAATGACGCCACGATGATGATGAAACCAAATCCAGAATAATAAGTTACAATTATCACTAGTAAAATTATAACATATGTTGTGAAAAGCGTTCCCAGTCGAGAGGCATTTCCCAAAAACTATTCCGCAGTTTACAGCCAAATAGCTCGCATACAACGCGCGCCGCATTAAATTACCGAACAACAGCTTATTGTTGAGTTTTGAGCCGATTCGGACCGCTGTGAGCCGGGTATGCAGCGATAGTGATGGCCGCTAACAGCTGGTACAGTAAGAGCTATGTTAAGGGATTTGCGTCGAAGTTACGTTATAAATACATATATTTTATGTATGTACATACCATCACGCTAGAAATCACCGAAGGGGTTTGCTTCGAAGTTATGTTCTATATATACATGTTAGAAATCACTAGATTTGCATAGTCTCAGCAATAATCTTCTTATACTACATAGCCAAATATAAAATTGAATTAAGTTAGTTCCAAAACTGTGAAAAATCAATCACAAGTGGCTAACTTGTCGCTTAAATAAAATCACAATTATTCAGGCATAATAAATAAATAAGTATTCTAGTAAAAAATCACATTCTCTAATATGAGAATTTATCTTCATCATCTTCCTAGCGTTATGTCCCGTGCTTAGACAGGGTCCGCTTAGACCATGATCTAGGATATAGCGAGTCTGGTAATTACATCGAAGCGACTGCCGATCTGACCTTCGTAACCCTAAGATAGGGGAACCAGACAATTTTTGGACCATGGTTACAAATCCAAAGTGGTTTGAATTTGCAGGTTTCATCACAATGTTTTCCCTTAGCGTCGAGCTAGTGGTATAAATACGTACATGATTTGACAAATCCAGAGGTACATGCCCGGGTTTGAACCCGCACTCCTCGGTTAAGAGGCGCGTGTGTTACCATTGAGCTACCACCGCTCATGAGAATTTATCTTAAAAAAGCAAATTTGCATTAAGACACTGAATATGTTAACATGCTAATACGCACTTTTGTTTGGGAAGGTGACAAGTCACTTACTTGTCTATACTCTTTACAATTGGGTATAATCATGTCTGTTTGTTTGCTTGAACGCGCTAATCTCAGGAACTACTGGTCCGATTACAAAAAATACTTCAGTGTTAAATAGCCAATTTATCGAGTAAGGCTATAAGCTTTATAACATTGACAAGCTCGATGGCGCATTCGGTAGTGACCGTGCCCCATGCGCCAAGAGTTGTGGGTTCGATCCCCGTGTTTGTTCTGTGTCTGGGTGTTAATATCAAATATTTAAGTATATATTTCTAATACCACTGTTATTTCTGATAACCGTATCACAAGTGCTTAAGCTACTTACTTCGGAGTCAGATCAATGTATGTGATGTCGTTGAATATTTGTTAAAAAAAAAAAACTTAACCATAAACGCGGGTAAAATCACGGGCACAACTAGTCAGATTATATAGGTCACCGGTATGGTACTGATTGACATATTTTTTTGGACTTCACGTATTTAATTTGCAATCCCAGAGCGTCACTATCCATTCTGAAAGAATTCGCTTGCGTGTCACACCCTTGCTATTAAAATGTGAGCCAACAATTAGTGATATTTGCCGAGGCAATTCGAGTGAGCCGTCGACAACGGGAGATAGCTATCGCGATTAGTGGTTTTATGAAATTGGATAGCGTCGTTAGTCGGTGTCCTTGTTTTGAGCTTAAAGACCATCAAGGAAAAATTATTTTATGCTACAAACGGACTCTGACCAGGAACGGGATTAAATCTGGGACAATGATTCTTTAAATCTATTGAGTCTAACATTCTTATTTATTTGTCAATGCTTAGGAATATTATGACTACAGGGAAATAAATCTACCATTTATTTGTTCAATCTTAACGCGTAAACTACTTAACCGATTGCAATGAAATTTGTTGTGCTTAAAGTTTTAACCCTGAAAAAGACAATGGGCTACTTTTTGTCCCGTGAAATTTTACAGATCTCAAAGTACATACCATAGAGTTTTGCATATTTTTGCCCACGTGTTATAGAAATAACACGTGGGCAGAAATATGCAAAACCTAAAAATTTTATAGTTCAGTATTGTGCCATCCATTCTCTTTATTTATTTTTTAAACATACCATAATTTTCACATTCGTCCTCCCATAGTCTTTTTCACAAGGTTAAGCGTCATTAAATTCGCCATGGTGCACGGTTTTATCCCCAAAACACGCTGTACAAAGCCCCCTTACATATTTCCAAGGAGTTGAACGAAATGCGGCCCGGGTCAGAACGTTGGTCCAGCGAACGATTTGCATATTATTTCGTTTGCGAAGATTAATTTTACTGCATTCGTTGCTTGTATTGCTGGCCTTGTAACGGTTTGGAAATTAATTTGTATCTCTCGTGAGGGCATATCGTTCTACCCGTGTTGGGGATTCATTCTTCAATATGGACATGGTTGCTGTTAAGTTATGGAAATATTTTTTTAATCTTTATTGTATTTCCGCGTTAAGATTGCCAGATTGTGTTATATGTTTTGACGTATATAATATAAATTGTTATAAAATGAATAAAATAATAGTATATTCGAAGATTTTTTTGTATAAAAGTATTTTTCACAATTTTCCATATAACCCAGCCCAGTTTTATTTTTGGCTGAATTTGGTTAAATAGCCTTGCTGCTTCTTTGACTTTGTCTACTCTTTCGGGGGCGTGATTTTATGTATGTATATAATAGTATATACCTTTAAAACATCCACAAACTGTGAACACCGTTTTATATTATTATATTATAGCACCTTCGACAACTTTAGAAACCCTAGGTTCATGATTAAATCAATAGTTATTTGTATGTGCAGGTTATCTCAAATGTTTTCCAAAGCCGTTAGGTTATGCTATATTTCATTATGCTATCTTCGGACATGAGGCTTCTACCTTTAAACTTCTACGGATTACTCTATAAAACATATTCTACCTTTTAAAAATTCATTAAAACATCCGCAAGAGACGTCCACCCATCCAGATTCCAACCGAATCAGGTGTTGCTGAATCCAATCGATATCAAAGGTTTCCCCTTCACCTACTTCTACGGCAAATCTATTTGCAGTCCATGGCCCCTTTTTAATTACATTGGGAATTCGAGCCATTAAGGAGACGACCTGGTAACAGCCTTGTGAATAAATAAACGCGAGCTCTTTGCTCTCATAACGCAGTAATTTCATTGGAGCAGTGTTTAATTGAGGTAGTTGATAGGTTTGTGTAGTTGATTGTGTATTCTTATTAGAGGACGAGTTGGTGTCTGCTAATTGGCTTTAAGTAATTTATATAGTTGTAGACGTTAACATAGCGAATTTTCGCCGTGGTTATCGCTTTTGTGCGGTCAAGAGCTTCCAATTTGATGGAATGGTGATTTTTATGGATTAATAAATAAATAAATATCCCACAACATCACCTTCATTGATCTGACTCAGAGCTAAGTAGCGTAAGCACTTGTGTTACGGATATCAGATTCAATAGTGGTATTACAAATATACACTTAAATATTAGATATTTACACCCAGACACAGAACACAAGTATTCATCAAACGAATGTTTGTCCTGGGTGGGGATCGAACCCACAACTCTTGGCGCATAGGGCAGGGTCACTACCGAATGCGCCATCGAGCCAGTCGGATCAGATGAGAGTAATGATAGCTTATTCACACAGCTCGTGAGAAACATCGCAGGTCTTGTATTCGGAATGTGTCGGTTAAAAACGTACTTTTGGAATTTTGAAACTTAAAAAAGGACTAATTTGCAATTGTGAGCATGGAACATATGTAAATGTACCTATAGCTTAACTGTAAAGAAAGCATTGTGTAACCGTGGTCCAATTTTGTGATGATCTGGTTTCTCTTAAGAAGAAGAACAGAAGGTTGCTTCGACGTAACAAGTACAAGCAAACTTGTTAAATCTAGGATCACGCTTAAGGCAACCCTTGATGATGACTAGGCATGGGATTAACAATAGTAAAAAGGCTAGATTAAGTAAAAAAAAAACCCGGCAAAGTGCGAGTCTCGTCTCGCGAGGACTCGCACACGAATAGTTCCGTACCATGATCTACAAAACGGCAAAAAAAATATGTCTGTTGTATGGGAGCTCCCTTAAATATTAATTTTATTCTGTTTTTTAGTATTTTTTGTTGTAGCGGCAACATAAATGCATCATCTGTGAAAATTTTCAACTGTCTAACTATCACGTTTCATGAGATACAGCCTGTTGACATACGGACGGACAGCGGAGTCTTAGTAATAGGGCCCCGTTTTACCCTTTATGTTTTAAACCCTATAAAAGCATGAACATAGGTAATTTCAGTTTTGATTGCTCTGAATATTTGTGCACTGACGGAAGTACAAATAATGTCATCTATACAAAATCAATTTCACCATACCTAGAAATAAATGTAGTACACCTTTATGCGCGAACAAGACAGCTATATGATATTTCAAGCGGATTGGGAATGGAATTGGTGCGGTTCAGTTCGGAAGTTGGCGTGACCGGTCGAACGTAGAAACGGGGGAATGCACACTTGGGAGATTAAACGCCGATACATTGCACTCAGAAACTGTGTAAAAGATATAAAGACTTAGGACCTGGGAAAGTGGATCTCTAACTACCCAAAAAATAATATTGTGACTTATTAATATAATAATATCTAGAAAAAAAAAACTCACTTAAATACCATCAGGCCGGCTATCTCCAAAAGAATAAACATGAAAGAAGCAATAAAATATTTGAATACTTTATCCGTTGTTAAAAAGAAAATTTTGTTAGCTTGTATGAAAAGTTTTGATAAACATTGTCACTTCAAGTTAGCCCGGTCAAATTAGACATTCAAGCTAAGCTACATTAATTCCCAACAAGCTGAAAATTGGCATGAATGTTGGGAACACTATAACAAACAATTTGTCAAAATTCCCCATCGATCCGACGTGTGGAAAAAAAATATTCAAGGTTAAATGTTGTAAAAATCGTTTTTTTGCATTTTTTAGCTAAATGGTTAGTTTGATCATAAAAATAGGTGAGACAAAAATTATACATCATGAAATTATCTATAAAATTTGTTTTTACACTTTTTCCCTAAGAGTCATCATTTCGGAGATATAGCGATGCAAAAAGTTGAAAAAGTTAACGCGCTAGTTTATAACGCTTTCATGTCTCAACTCCAAAAAAAGTATTCTTCCCGCAGTAACATTATAAAATAACTTTAAACTATTGACCGTTTCAACAACCCGCTGGGCTTATTAAAGTTTCACAAATTACGAACAGCGCTAAAATGTCTCTAACATTATCAAGCAGGCAACAAACTCTTTTACGTCCATCATTAAATCACACTAACACCCAGTGCTGAGCTGACGTCACCGTCCATTATTCAAAGCACCAGCACGCCTGTTTACCAGACATTTATTAACTCAAGTTAAACCATGTTTTTATCACTTCCACTTTTTGCTTATAAAAGTCGCGACGGAGAGTCATTGCGGACACGTGACCTGACTGTCTCTCAGGAATGCTTATTAAATAGTTTTAGTACTAACTGGGTAATAAAATAATATTTTTCCAGTTAGCTGAACAGTTCGGACGGCTATGAGAGTTAAAGCGCTTTATTGGGCGGGTGCAACGTGGTAATTTCGTGTTGGTTTGATAAAGAGGAAAGATTTAATTGTCTGTTTGGATCGAATAGGCTCCGAAGTTACTGAATCGATTTGAATAATTCTTTAACCAATAGAAAGCTACTTTATCAGTGAGTAATATAGGCTATTTTATCCCTGTATATCCATGGGACCAGGACTACGCGGGTAAAACCGCGGGGCGCTGCTAGTAAATAATATTTTGGAATTAGTTTGTATGATAACAAAGGTTGATGATGTTAGGAGCCATAAAAACCGTAGAGCTTGTATGAAAAGTATCATGAATGTTGAAGAAGCAAGGATCGTGCCAAAATAGCGTTCAGTTCACTCTGCCCGCTAAGGAAGTGGCGTGAAGTTTAGATAGTTAGTTAGTTAGATGAAACATAAGTAGAATAATTTTATTAATAATAGATCACTTTAAGACAATATGTGTCTGCTTGTGCATGTACATACTTCATTAATTTTATTTAAAAAGAAATTAAATCTATCTATCCCTTACCTACCCTTACCATGGTACAAGCATATGCTCGTAAGCTTATTTGGATAAGATATAAAATTGGAATGTCAATAAATAATAATAATAATAAATTCTCCGAACTGACACACCAATTCCCTAGTTCCAAACTAAGCTATAAGCTTGTCCTATGAATACTAGATGAACGGATAGACATACTTAAATACGTCTATAAACATCCATGACTCGAGTAAAAATGTCCATGTTCATCAGACAAAACATTTCGTGGCCAGGGTCTGACCACTCGACCAACGGGCCTGTTGTACGAATAATCAACTTATCATACAATTTATTTCAGTGATTATCATATACATACGTGTACCAATATTTACTCTAATAAAATATTACAAAATAACCAATCTAGGTTAACATTAACACATTATATGCGCGCATATGAAAATGCCCGCGTTTCAACCGCCCTTAATAATCCCGGCATTTTTCCTCCCCATTGTGCGCTCAGAACCCTGTCGCAAACTAGGCGTGCTTATTAAATAGCTGCAAGCAATTAGCATCTGGTTCACGTAGTCACCTCCCTCCCCCCCATTATTACCCTGCTAAATAGTTATTTAAATTCAGGGAAGGCCGATCTTAATGACAATAGTTCCCGGATTGGGGACAAGTGATTTTGAATTTTCTTCCCCGGTACTCTTTTAAGGTTCGAGCGAGTTGAATGTCCCGGGATAATGTTTCACTCCAGTTGAGGGTTTAGGGAATTGTGGAAGTCTAGTTAAAGTTCTGGAATTTGCTTGCTCGAGTTGGGAGTTTTTATGCGGGATTTTTAGAAAGTCTGACTGTTTTTTGGTACAGTGGTGTAGAAATTGGTTTCTTAATTATAAGTGTAAGATGGTGGTTAACTAAATGGGTTGCCATAAAATTATTTTGACAGACCCGTTAGTCGAGTGGTCAGAGACCCTGGCCACGAAACTAAGGGTCGCGGATGCGAATCCCGCTTGGGGCAAATGTTTCTTGTGATGAATATAGACATTTGTACTCGAGTCGTGGATGTTTATAAACGTATTTAAGTATGTCTATCCGTTCACTTAGTATCGATAGCACAAGCTTATAAGCTTAGTTTGGAACTAGGGAAATTGGTCTAGATAATTTATTTATTTAGTTTTTTTTGCTCATCACTAAGTTCAGACGGCAGTAACTTAAATGTCCTGACCAGTATTATAAGCCAACCAATATTCTAAGCGCCTTTTACGTAATATTAAATTAATTTATGTTTATTAATGAACTTTTAACCTAATTATTTTTTTATTATTATTGAATTGTATGTATGTACTAATAATAATACTATCGTATACTATTGTATATTGCCGGCAAGATAGATATTCCCATCCTGAAATATCGGATGGTAATGTTAATACTAAATGTTTAACAAAATTATGACACAATTATGAACATAAATTATAACTTTTATAATTCTATGGACACATTTTTGTCTGAAATAAAGATGAATTATTATTATACAGATTTAAAATTTTAAACTTATATTTTTTTTGGTTAAACATATCGCACCCTCAGTATTAAAGGGGCTTAATTCAAAATTTTGCGAAACTGAGTTACGATCATAGAGAGGCTTAAAAAGCTATGCTCTATCCGATAAAAATTAAAATATAGGTCTATTTATGTTAAAACGAGCAAAAACATATTTAGGTCTCTTTCGCACCGGCACTTCTCACCTCTCCGGTTTAGTATCAAAGAGATGCAATCAGTGATGAGCCAAAGGTGGTTAGGATAGGACATGTCTAGTTCAGTGGCGTACGGGCTCAAAACCGAATGAGCCTTTCTATTGTCCAGGAAAGTCGGTAAGTACAGTAATAATTTTTGATTTAGGAAAGGCTCTTTTAAAAATGGGCCTGTAATATGCCAAACAGAGTTAATATTAGTGGAACTTATTAGTAATAGTGCCTTTTTCATAATGAATACTATGCAAACTAAGTAGTAGTAAACAAAATTAGGCCTCTTTTCGACTCAAAAATCTGATTTGTATAAATTGTAAACCGAAATGTGTTTTGTTCATTCTATTAAGACATGCAGTTCACAGTTATTATTTTGATTTGAGTCTTTTTAATACCTTACGATAATATTGTTTACCGGTCTCATTATGAAATGGGACTTTATTTTACTGAAAGATAAAGTATTAATTTTTATTTGTACCCCAATCGTTTCAGATTAGTTTAGAAAAATAAAAAGAAGGGCCGATAAAATATTAGAGCAGGTAGTCAGAATTGGAAAAAATAAGGTAACTAAATAATTTTTTTGATGGTATTTTTGTAAAACTATTCTTGTTGAGTACGGTACCCACTCACATTACTTTATAATAATGTGACCTTCTGACACTTTCAGCTAGACATGCAAATATCCAATGATATCAATAATGAGGGTACGAGTCTATCTATGTGCCTTGAACCTGCACCGTCCTGCAAAATGGTTGGTTCTTTATTACATAAAAATAATGAATAGAATTACCTACACTTATTAACAAAAGACAGTTGATAGGATCGTAATGTAATGTTTAAACATTACATTACGATCCTATCAATAATATTACGTACTAGCGTACGTAGTATAATATTATTTTGATACAAACTTCTAGCTACCTACTCATGCATGACTTATGAAACCAGCAGACGTGATCCTCTAAATTACAGCTTAGAAACTGAATCTTTCAGTCCATCAAGTCCTTCAGTGAACGAAGACACACCACAAAAAAACAACTATTATAAGAATTACCTACGCGAGTTTCGTAACGGAAGAAATAACACTAGTAAGGTATGTAGGTATGTACCTAATTGTAATTAGTGATATATAATATATCAACAACGGGCCCATTTCTCAAATAAAATTCGATAAAAGACATCTCAATGCCATAGCATTGAGATCAGGTAGCTAACCTGTCAAAACATTGATACACGCTCCAGACAGCAAGTGAATGGTTTACTAGCAGACCTGTTTATACGTCATGTAGGTTACAGTCCCTTATCTTGGCCCCATATCAGCTCACAAATAAGAAGGTTTCTAATAACTAGCCTTTGCCGTTTTTGTTAACAGCCAGAAACAATGTCTATTCCTAGAAAAATTCTCAAATTTAATCTATACTTATAATAAATCTGTAGAGAGGTCAATTCTGTACATGAAATATATTTTCAAAATAACTATCAGGGGGTGATTAGTGATCGATACTGATGCCAAAAATGCAATCAGTAAAATTTTTGTCTGTCTGTCTGTCTGTATGTTCCTTATAGAAACAAAAACTACTTGACGCATTTTAACGAAACTTGGTACAATTATTCTTCATACTCCTGGGCAGGTTATAGTATACTTTTTATCATGCTACAATCAATAGGAGCAGAGTAGTGAAGGGAAATGTTGGGAAAACGGGAGAAGTTGTTCCATTTTTTAAGCTTCCGTCGCGTGTGCAGCCTTAATGGTTAAAGTTACATAGAAATCATGTATGACGGAAATAGTCTTTATAATATTAACTATAAACGCGGGTGACACCGCTGGTACAGCTAGTTATGAATATTAAGAAAAACCTCAGAAAGAACATACAACTCCACCTGAAAATACTAATACACTACAACTTTTACCACATAATAATGAGGGAGTAAGTGTTACTTTAAGTACCGATTAATAAAATAATCTGTAGGTAATCTGTAACTGTACTAACTGAAATAAAATTAATAAATACTTGATAAATAATATTTTTATTATAATCTTGATAAAGTATACATACCTACTTAAAAATATTTTCTATTTCAGGAATCGCCTTTACATGATAACAACGACGTAATTTACTCAGATAGTAGTCCGAACAAGAAGTCCGAACCCGAATTTTTGATGAGCATTACATACTGACAAGGAGCATAGACGCCTTGTCAGTATGTAATGCTCATCAAAAATTCCCGGAAAAATGGAAAACCCATTAACAATCAAGAATTACCTCATGACTTTTTCTGGGATTTAAAAGATTTACAAGTGTAATGGGCATATAATTTTAATGAAACTGAGAACAAACAGGTGTTAATATGGAAGAACATCAAAGTCCTTAGGTTCATAAAACAAGATAATATGTTGAAATTTTACTTTAAAACATCTTACAGTCAAAGTGAGTTCACAGGAGTTGATATGAGAAACAAAAGAAAAAAGATGTCTGATGTTCAGAATATAATAATGACTAAAGCTTATTATACTTATCGAAGCGAAAGCATGACGACTTGCAATATCTTGTTAAAACAAATTTAATTCCTCACTATTATGCTTATTTTTACAAATCTTTACTAAATATTGTGACCTAATTAGTACCCATACCTAGCATACGTAGGTATATTATATTTTTGATAAATTTTTTTGAAATGTTATCTAGATAATTAAGTATATATTATTTTACTCTCAAAGAGTCTACAAAAATTCCTTTTCTAAGTTCAAAAAGTTTATTTAGTTGTAAGCTTACTATTTTTGTTGTTAAGATGCCATTTAACTATGTTCCTCGTCAATTTTAAAGCATTTACTGAGTGATAACACTAGTAAAAATAATTATATTAATCTTTTAAGATACCAGAGTGATATTTACGTTGGCTGATAATAGATAGGCCTTATCTCGTTATTGATCTCACACATAATCAGCCGCCTTAAAATCTATCTACCATTTACATATATTGTCATTTATTTTTTAAGAGTTTATAATTTTTTGATTATTTTTTTAATAGAGCAATAGCTTTATTTTAATCACCTAAGTACAGATACCCATTTCTTCTATGGTTTTGGTGTTAAGGTTATAGATTCTATAATCACATTGATTGTGAAGATTATTGGTGACCGTCGATTAAAGTAATTACCCAGTAGGCACCTAACTTGTTTCTTCCACAAAGATATTGATTTTGATTAGTTTTAAGTGAAAGAAGTACTACTTTTTGTTTCCAAGTGATTAAATGTTAATTTTGTTTGACTTATTTAATGAAAAACTATTAAAAGCCCTATTATTAATAACATAACACCGTTTTATTCAAATCACCCTTACACATAAAAAGGCTTATTTTAAAAAGTGTCTTACAACTATGTTGTGAGTTTGGTATAATATAGAATCATTTAGAGATAGGGATAATTTTTTCTTTTAATATTTAGAATTAAATGGGCACAACTATTAAACTGCCTTTTTAAATTTAGATGTTTCAGAATGATACGGGCTCAAATTTTGCAAAGTTTTTTTAAAAATATTAATTAAATATTATTAAAAATAAAATGTATATTTTTTCAATATTTATCAAAAGAACTTAAACTACACTCAATTGTAAAAATGTAAAAAAGTGAGATATTAAACAAAGTAAGTAAAATAATTAATGTCAAAGTTGTAACTTCCAACTTTCCGATCTTCTTTTGCAATTTCCCAAAAAACAGATTTTTTGAGTTAAGTCCCTTTAATACTGAGGGTGCGATATTTAGCTACTGTAATGACAATATTAGCTATTTGCAACTCACAAAACATCACCCAATTTCTCTCAAAACTATACTCCATTGCACTGCTTGCTAATCAAACCTCTTCAAAGTAACATAAGATTAGAACTCCTTCAAACGAGGGCCTACTAACGCCTAATAACAATGTAATGAACCCGAACCTCCCAACAAAAGACCCGCTAATTAATTGGGAATATGCCTACAAGAGGCTGAGATGGAATTTAATTTTCCCTCTGAGGTTATTTTGCGAAACTTGAAAGTTGTCTGGTAAATTTACAGAACTAATAATATCATTTTATTAGTACCCGTTTAAGTTTGTTATTATCACACTGTAGTCTAGTCTGAGTATTCTAAGAAAAGCAGGATTCTTATTCTTGAAATATCGACACATATACCTATCTATTTGTAATCGATGAACTAATTATGAAAAGAGATTCTTGAAATATAATTCTAGACTCACTATTGAATTATAGCTTACAATAGTCACAATGTGATGCTTTCAAAATTTATACAATATAGATACGAAATTATAATTACATTTATATATATTTACCTTTTGCTTACTATCGTTATAATAATATATGCACAAATAAATGTGTTTTCTGATGACAATGCATATGAAGCACTACGTTTAATATTAGCTTAACTTATTAGGTCTTAAAAACACCAATATCATATCCATTTTACATAAAACAAAATATATACACTTACCCCGCTAGGGAAGTGGCGTGAAGTTTAGTTAGTTAGTTAGTATATACACTACATATGTAATATGATAACTAACCTGTTTTAAACACTGACTGCTCAAAATAATTAAGCTTAACAATATAGTTAATTATACTAAAAGCCTGTAATAAATAATAAAAATTAAATCATCATCTTCCTAGCGTTATGTCCCGTGTTTAGACGGGGCCCGCTTAGACCATGATCCATGATGTAGCGAGTCTGGTAATTACATCGAAGCGACTGCCGATCTGACCTTCGCAACCCTAAGATAGGGGGAACCAGACAATTTTTGGATCATGGTTACAAATCCAAAGTTATTTTGAATTTGCAGGTTTCATCACGATGTTTTCCCTCACCGTCGAGCAAGTGGTATAAATACGTACATAGATTCGAAAAATCCAGAGGTACGTGCCCGGGTTTGAACCCGCATTCCTCGGTCAAGAGGCGCGTGTCCTTACCATTGAGCTACCACCGCTCAATAATAAAAATTAAATCAGCTACCGCTAATTGTAAAATTGCATGTTGAAATCACAGGAGCGTAACACAGCCTTTTTGTAGCATCATCGCGGGTGTTATCTACCGCAGTGCAGATTTATGTTTTAATATGAAATTGTATTCATCCATCAGATTTTTATAGCCAGTTAATGAATTAAAACTAGCATTTACCTACGGTCTCCCGTTAAATTCGAATTATTACTGAGACGCTTAATTATAACCTTTCTTTCATGGAATTTATAAATTTTACCAGAAAAAAACTAACCTTGTACCTAGCCATTTAGTTTAGATTTTTGCCATAAATAATTCCATTACGGTCGGTGAACTGGTTTGGATGTAAAAGTAAAAATATTAAACGTTTACAGAATCATTTTGACCTCTACCAACTCAGCGTTCCTTTATCAATTTTAAATTTATAACAATTTTAAATTGTTTCTAATATTTCACACAGTCAAACATAGGGTTAAAAAGTTGTTGATATTTTAAAGCTTTAAATAAAAGTAAAACAAGCTTCTATAAAAAAAAATCAGTCGAATTGAGAACCTTCTCCCTTTTTTGAAGTCGGTTAAAAAGAACCAGTAAATATAATGAGATAAGATCACAGTTTTGATATTGATAACGTCATCACTAGACAATACGAAAACTTGAATCGTGATTCTTCTTTGCATTTAAAAGTTTTAATACTTGAAAAACAAACATCAAATAAACAAAATAGTATGTAGAGTAGACCACACGTGTAGAATCTTCATTGAAGCCCATTAAAAATGTATCAAGCAATCAATCAAATTACACTTTGATGTTATTTACGACCGATATCGTGCTGTGATCAATAACGTGGCTAAATGAATGGTTTTATTTGATTTTCACCCTAATTAATGAGCACACTCTTTGATTTCGCGTTTGTAGAAATGGTTTACATAAAGGTGTAGCCTTATATATAACTTTAGACAGCTGAATTGAATCCGAAAATCATCATAAGTTAGAGCATTCACAAAGATTCCCAACGCTATTCCGCTAAACGACATAATCTATAATATAAAAATTTTATTGCTAAGCCCAAATCTCGAGGACAGCTGAACCGATTCAACAATTTTTTTTTAGTTGTATTTGTTATTAGTAAAGGTTCATATGAAAGAAAAAAAAGGTGCACGGAAGAAAGAAATGGGTATTGAAAATCCGAGAACGGGGAGTTACGAAGTGCTCTAGGTCAGTTAGTATCTAATAAAAATTATTACTCTTCTAGACGATGAGTATTGCCAACATTGATATCGACATTTAGGTTACTAGTCGAAACAAACAAAGATACACAACGGTTGCATAATTCTATTTGTCTTGCAAAAATGAGATGCATTTTTTGCATTTGGTAAAAAAAACTTGACATTGCAAGCCGACACTTCAATTGGATTTACTAATATTCATTAAAAGTCAGTAATCTCTGTTTCATCATAACTAGCTCGTGTACTTTAGGCCTAAAACAAACTGACTTCACCATTATACATGTGTATACGTGAGTTTTAATATTTATTAATAATATTCCGTCCAATTATCCATCAGGAAACTAAATTTCAAAAAACGTATATAAAACAATGTTGCCTGCCTCCCTCCCATTTTCAATATGTTACATATAAGATTTACCACATAAATATATCAACGTACATGACCAAAAATTGTCCTATTTTTATAATTTTTTTTTTTTAAATCACCTGTAAAGATTTTAAAATCAGCATCATTTTAATAAACGGTTTCGTGTATGTGTGTGTGTGTGTGTGTGTATTTCTCGGTTTGCATGAATTGGGCACTGTTAATATTGGAGCAATTCTTCATGTACATTTACAGCGCAACGAAAAATCTCCTGATATTGCAAATCTTCATAGACAGAGAGATAAAAAGGTAATACTACAGAATTCTTCTTTACTTTTTACATACAAAACTAAATTTAATGCCAATTGTTCCAATTATTTAGACGTGGAAACTTAAGTATAGCATTTCAAACAAACAGATAGACATACGAAAATATTTCTAATTGATATTAAAATAAATTTTTGAGAATCACGATGCGACCGCATGCCTGTCTTTTTCTCAAACTTCAATATCTGTTTTTTCCTACCTTTATTATTAAAGGAATATCTTATTTGTTCTCAACCCCATAACTAGTAAGCCCCGCTAGGCCCCATCATAAAAAGCAAACGCATTTGTATCGATAAATAATTCCATACGCCGTAACTTCCGTATTAATATTTGACAATGGTAAAGCCGCGTGAATAAATAATAAAACCCCGTATGTTACGGGATAACAAATGATATTATAATGACAAGTGTTTGTCTCTGTTCGCGTGTTGCCGGTCGTTACGATGTGAATGAGGACTTGGTTCTCCCGCCACTTTTGAGTAGTTTTATTGGCTTTATATTCCTTCATTATTGTTAGAGTTATTGCCGGGAAGTATGTCTTGTTTTGTAAACGGAGGGTTTTGGAGGACGTGGGACTAATGATACAATTATAATGTACGTCTGAGTAAAAAATGTTGTGTAAGTAATTTAAATAGATATTTTACATTTAACGTAACTCAGTTTTTGCGCGCGGCCTCTCTTATGAGAAATTCGGTCTGTTATAGACTCTATCCTGTGCCCTGAGATTGATAGATTTTTTAGATTTTTTTTTCTATTTTCTTTTTGAGGGATAAAATTTATGGCTTGCTAAATTTCATTGCAATAGTTTAAGTAATTTCGGCTTAAAGACGTAAATGTGTACATTTATATGAACGCAACTAAATAATTAGAATTTAAACATACATTGGTTGTCCACGAGTGCTTTAAACAGGTTCCAATTTAAACTATCAATCTGTTCGAACCCCATTTGTTTATACCCGCTGATGTCAGTATCGTGTCGAGGCATCAGCGGCCATGTCGACTGTCGCCCGCTGATGAATCGCAGCCAACGAACGAACGGCTTCCGTGTTGTTTACCGGCGCGGCCCATCGATGTTTTGCGATTAGATCGCAGCCGATGCGCGGTGTGATAGGATTTATTTTTAGTAGCTTTTGAGATAATTACATTTACTTTATTTACTATACTATACATACATCATATATTACATTTAATATATAAAATTAAAATAAATACTTACTAATGAATAAGACATACAATTATACATTGTTACATATGATTGTTGTCGATTTCGTAAACAACTAATGCAAACGGCCGCTACCCAGTTTTATTAATATGTATAGTTCCATAAAATTTCACATGAATACTTGTTCATTACAATTATTGACATAATATATGAAGTTATAAGGAAAGTAAGACATTATATATTATTTAAGGGGAAAACAATGGCGTCTACATACTTTCTTGCTCAAAAAATTTAAAACTTCCAACCCAACTCAAACATTGCACTTTAAAACTTCTTACTATAATGCTGCCATTTTTTCAAATCAAAAACTATGACGAGAGGCACTCCCAGGGGCGGGCTCGGAATGCATCGGAGAACAAACAATACATTCGGCGAACTTTTATATTTCAAGTTCGGCCCCACTCCGGTTATTTTCCGATAGCCACCCCGAAGTTTCCCACAGGGCCGTCAACGGTCGGTGTCACTTTTCCTCCGCGAGTTACTTTAAAATATTTACGACTCGAAGTTCGGAGGAAAAATTCGAGTCCTGCGAATTTATAGTTCGCAGATAGAGGAAGTTGGGCATTACCGAGTGGCGTCCTCTCCGGGGCTATTTGTGTTTTATGAAGTACTGTTGTTCGAGTTTTCGGGTTGATTTGTAATCGATACGTTCGGTTTGATTAATCGTTCCGCTTGGGCTT
Organism: Glyphodes perspectalis; assembly: GCA_951394215.1. Classification (NCBI taxonomy): domain Eukaryota; kingdom Metazoa; phylum Arthropoda; class Insecta; order Lepidoptera; family Crambidae; genus Glyphodes; species Glyphodes perspectalis. The sequence goes on along the minus strand of OX596208.1, from coordinate 15,534,745 downwards.
GTTTTGTTTTTGGGGATGGGCAGTGGCTGGCCGGTGCATACGGGAATACGATCTGCTAATAGGGGCTTGCAGATGTTAAGCGGGTGAAACAGTAATATCTGCCACAGATTTATTTACGTACATACATACATAACATCACGCCCATTATCCCCGAAGGGGTAGGCAGAGTCAAAGGGGCAGCAAGCCCCTTCAACCACATTCAGCCAAAAATAGAGCCAGGCTGGGTTAGATGGAAAATTGTGAAAAAGCAGTGACAAGCGGCTAACCCGTCGCCTACACAATCACACACCCAAAACCCGATATACCATTAGTCGCCTTTTAAGACATGCTAGGCAAGAACCACAGTTGGCACATTCTTTTTAAGTCCCAGACCAACATGGGACAGTGGGCTGGGTTGGATGGAAAGCTGTGAAAAAGGAGTGACAAGTGGCTAGCTCGTCGCCTACTTAGACACATACCCAAAAGCCCGTAAACCGTTAGTCGCCTTTTACGACATGCTAGGCAAGAACCACAGTTGGCACATTCTTTTTTTTTTGTCCCAGATCAACATGGGCCAAGTCCCAGACCAACATGGGACGATTTATTTATTTACGTATAGACTGTTAATGTTTTTTTATAATATGTCTCATTATATCTATATTGATACTCTGTTTTTTTGGGTATTACTGGGACACATGTTTGTAAATTCTAAGATGTTGTTTATTATTTTTCATTTTTATTTATAAGGACAACCAACAGGATAAACAATAAAACAACATACCTAATCAAACAGTAATAAAAAAATACATTAACTTATAGCTAAGTGCCACCTTAATTAGACATTGCCACGGCATGCTAACAAGTTTTCCATATAGAAATTAAATATGTTTGTATAGTAAAAACATCAACTACTAGATATTCTGATTATTTCATTAGGTTTCCTTAAGTATTTACAAAAATAATAATTTTTATTATAAAAACCCACACTTTATCTCTGAATGGTTTGGAGCAAAATTGCAAAGTTGCATTTAAATTATATTTGTCCGACCTATACAATCTCCGTACACCCGTAAAAGAATACACCGTACATCAAACCGCATTTTTGACATGATATTCCCCTACTCTCAGAAAATTAATAACTTGACCCGCATACCCTCACTCTAAGCACGAAGGTTGGACGAATCGCCCAAACCGTGGTCCCTAAAAAATGTCCCTAAAGCGCAGAGATCCCATATTCCGCATATTATATCCCAATTATGATTTTATTTGGAGGGCCGGCCTGAGCCACTCGTGGGTAAATAGCTTAGTAAGGGGATGGTTTGGTTCCCATTTGTAATTTAATTTGGTAGGCTCTTAATGCCGTTTAGTTGGGTTGCTTGCAAGCCTGAAAGTTTTGAGCAAGCACCGCGTCTTTAATTTATAGATGTTTGCCTCACCAGGTAATTTTTTTTTTTCAATAAATGTCGATTATTTTATTCATGTGGCCACTAAATCTATTTCTACTTATTTAACTGTTAGCTGTTTTTAAACCTTAGCGATGTAAAAAAAAAAATAACAAATATTTTCTTGCGAATTTCTAGGAAATTGAGGTAAAAACTTGTAAATAAATATTTTTATTGATCTCTACGTTTCTTTTTAACCGACTTCAAAAAAAAGGAGGAGGTTCTCAATTCGACTGATTTTTTTTTTATGTTATTTTTAATAGTTGGTGAATTCCTATCCAAGCGCTGAACAATCAGTGCAATATGCGATTATACATTATCTGTTACCAAAAAATAATACAATTATACCAAGGTTGTTTTACCGACTTTTGACTCAAAAAAATTAAACAAAACATTTGCGTTTTTATTGCGTCAATAGAAATAAAGATTAATGAGCGGCTGGAAATGAAACTAAAGCAAGACAACTTTAAAAAAACAACCAAGAAAAGGCCAATGTTGAGGAACGCACAAAAACTACTCCCTAGTAAGCACCATGCCGTGAGTCGCACAAATAACTCAAACATTAGCGCCTTCAGAAAATTGTTACAGACACCTATTACTGCTAAACCTTATCCATACGTAATACAGGCTAAAATGCAACAAAAAACGCGATTCTAAGTAGCATGTATTCCGTGAGACGTTCCCATCATGAGATTCCCACTTATAATTTATTAACAGGTCATAAGTGCTAAAATGCGTTCATTTATAAGTCCGGTACACTCGTACGGCTAATTTTTGTCCAATTTTCAACCTTATTTGCGATGCTGTAAGAACTCAGTTTCTCTTGTGAACATGTTGGCGGGTGTATAAATAATTCACAGTATCTGGGTGCCTCGCTGTTTCCTCTCGAGTAAGGGAATTCGATTGAGAGTCACCTTTTATTTTTGTTCGAGCAGAAAATAAAAATAATTGGGCTGATCTCGTTGAGAGCGTGGCCGAATGGTCTTGTAGTTTGAGCGTTTAATTAAGGGTTGTGTGGGTGTCGGTAAATTTCATTAATAGCAATTATAGATTTGACTTAATAGATAAAATCTGATTAAATTGAAATACTGATAAGTTAAATTAAATAAATAAAATAATAATTCTCCGGACTAACACACCAATTCCCTAGTTTCAAACTAAGAGATAAGCTTGACCTATGGATACTAGGTAAACGGATAGACATACTTAAATACGTTTATAAACATCCATGACTCGAGTAAAAATGTCCATGTTCATCACACGAAACATTAGCTTCTACCAGGATTCGAATCCGCGACTCTCGGTTTTGTGGCTAGGGCCTCTGACCACTCGACCAACGGGCCTGTCCAAGTTATACATCAGTTTCTGTTTTTACGTAGACTATCATTGGTCTTGGTCAACTTATTACTTCACACTTTTCACGCCTCCTTTACGGTACAACCCTATAAATGATAAAGACTGCCAAGTTGTAAACAGACGTATATTTGTAAAGAGACTGTTAGAAAAACAATCGGTACTTTATTTGACAAGCTCGATGGCGCATTCGGTAGTGACCCTGCCTCATGCGCCAAGAGTTGTGGGTTCGACCCCCACCCAGGACAAATATTCGTATGATGAATACTTGTGATTGTTCTGTATCAGGGTGTTAATATCCAATATTTAAGTATATATTTGTAATACCACTGTTGTTTCTGATGTCCGTGACACAAGTGCTTAAGCTACTTACCTCGGAGTCAGATCAATGTATGTGATGTAGTCTGATATTAAAATAGAATTTGAATTCCAAACTTGAATACAAAAATAATAAAAGGTATAAAGAGTATTAATATAAAAGTCATAAGGCCAGGGTCGGCAACAAACTCCTTACATGTTTCCTTTAATAAACATTAAAAATTTACTAATTCCTGGATGTTTATAAGTCCATCCGATTTTTAGTTACCATACTACAATCACATAATACTAAATCGGGGGGTATAGAACCGATGTTCTAGTGAGAACAATTCAATCCAATTCAGTGTGGACAATATGTTTTTATGGTCTATGTGGAAACCAATCTTTATCCGTTCAGTCTATCGATAACAACAGCTACCCTTAAAAGAAGAAGCCCACGGTATATAAGAAAGACATTCCCATACTTTATAATCTCAGAGCGAGTTACGTCCAAATTGAATTATTTATCAAACGAGCTGATATTAAATGGTTTATAGACGATAAAGTGAGGAATTATTATTCCCATGTTAATGGCACCGATAAATCCTGGGTATTACAGTTTTGGAAGGCACAATGTTGCTCGAACGTGTAATCTAGGAGATGACTCTTATGCATATGAGATAGTAAAATTTCTAAGAAGGACTTTGCACTAAAATAAGCTTTTATCTTTCTTTAGAGACTAAAACAGAGCTCTTTACCTTTCGTCGCTGAGCATAAATGCAAGAGTTTATAATAAAATGTCGATTGGTCGATTTTGAGACAATAGTTCAAACAGTCCGACTGAGACGACAGTTGACATTAACCATTCTTTTTATAAAAAGAAAATGCCATAGATTTATATTTCTAAAATCAAATCCCGTAGTAATACTAACTAAACTTCACGCCACTTCCCTAGCGGGGAAGGCAGAGAGAACCGAACGCCATATGGCACGATCCTTACACACCTCACTCGCCTCTTCAACATTCATAATCCTTTTCATACAAGCTCTACGGTTTTTATGACTCCCAACATCACCTTTTGTTAATACACGACCAATCTGGTCGTGGTAGGTGAGCCTGGGCCTTCCGCGACTCCTACATCCTTACACTTTCGCATTTTATATCTGTTTAGTCAATAGTTAGTTTGTGTTTAGTAATACTAGTAATAGCTGCTGTTATCCTAGTAATAGATGATGCCATATAAGGCGATACTGGTGTATGGGGTATTTGATTTATGATATAAAAAGTCTAGTCCATCCCATCTAGTCCAACTCAATGTAATTTTTGCGTTTGCGCTTAATTGGACACTTCGTCGCCCTTTAAAGATGTAGACTGTTATAATTTGTATGTTTGTTAACAAACATGTGCTCAGATTCGAACCGTATACCTCGCTTGTAACCCCGTTACTCAATGAGCCACCAGCGCCGCGATGCTTGTAGGCACTTAAACGTCGAAACAGTTTGATAAAGGTCATCGCTGATCATTTATTATTTGAGTGCGGCGCTGCCGTCCACATAAATTTCTTATCGATCATCCGGTGAATTAATGATGGAAGTTCCGAAGGAAAGCACACGTTGCTACTTTTGAATGCTCCGTGAAATTTTTCCTTTCGGTTAATAATGCATCTGTCTGTCTGTAGGCAGGGATTGTGTGATGCTGGCTGGTTTTAAAATTGTTGCCGTTTTTTTTCATGCAATTCAAAACAGTGGTAATGTTAAAAACTGCGTGTCATGCAAGCCAGATCTATACTTTTATATTGACATGTCATGGCAGTAATTCTGATTTGATATCATTTACGTTTTAGGCTCAGTTTATTTTGGGTAAAGGAGATTAAAGAAGCTTACTAATTTTTAAGACTCCCCGAGCTTCTTAACTTTGCCTCTACCATTTCATCTTTCCTAGAGTCTGACGAACCTTTCAGGAATTACATTCGTGATGATATGTACTTAAGTAAATTTTATTTACATGGTGTTTCGTTTGTGACCCTTTTTATACTATTCTTTAATTTAGATTAGATCATCGTCCTTCCATTCTTCGACGGAACAATATCAATTCTAGTAGAAAGTTACTGTGACCGAACAATTGTCGAACAATCAAACTGAAACATGAACGAAACAAAACGATGTTAATGCGCGCTGCAATACGATCGTGCATTTCCGAAGCGCAAACACGAACAGCGCTGGCTCTTATTAAATTTTACGAAGATTAACGTTAACGGCACAGTTAATGAGGGGATTAAAACGTGACAGCCGCCGGCGAACCGAACCGGGAACTGATATTATCTGATATTACACGCACTCATTCATTACCGACGGTCTATGTGTGGGCACGTGCAAAAACACGAACGTGTTTTGAACGGTCTGTCAATACTACGAATAGGTAGTATGACGATATTCGGGTGATATATGTAATTGGATTGAGTTTTTTTGATTGCTGTAAATCTGAAAAGGACTGTTTACATTTCATTATTCATATTTAACGGGAGTCCCGGACTTGTGGTTCGCCTTAAGAAATTCAATACTATCTGTATTACGTATTTGTTAATAGGTATCTACGTTGTCAATAGTTTTGACGGCCATGATTTCTATAAAACAGTTAAAAAAACGAATATGTCGTCGATAGAAAGTAATTATACAATTATATCTGTTACGTCTCACTGGGAAATCGCATTTTCAAAAGTTAAGTACACATCACTTTTAAACATTAACACCATTTCAGGATTTCTTAGGCTGAATGATTATGTGGCTAGAAGTCCCTTCCTTTGTAGAGCGGTGGTAGTTCAATGGTAAGGACACGCGCCTCTTAACCGAGGAGTGCGGGTTCAAACCCGGGCACGTACCTCTGGATTTTTCGAATCTATGTACGTATTTATACCACTAGCTCGACGGTGAGGGAAAACATCGTGATGAAACCTGCACATTAAAATAACTTTGGATTTGTAACCATGATCCAATAATTGTCTGGTTCCCCTATCTTTGGGTTACGAAGGTCAGATCGGCAGTCGCTTCAATGTAATTACCAGACTTGTTACATCCTGGATCGTGGTATAAGCGGACCCCGTCTAAGCACGGGACATAACGCTACGAAGATGATGATGAAGTCCCTTCCTTTGTAATAAATCAAATTTTCCATCAAATGTATTGTATACTTAAATATCCCGCGGCCTAATTTTATCATATAGAATAAAAAAATATACTAAAAGAGTATAAAGTGAAATATCAAGTATCAGCTCCTAATTTTATGTTCACTTAACTTTTTACGAGCTAGTTTTTGAACATGGAAGTGTACTTAAACTTTTTTATTACCATTATCTTTCAACGTGCCGCCTTCTTCACTTACTATGTCTTAACTGACTTCAAAAATGGCGGAGGTCCTCAACTCGTCGAAATAATTATAAGTATGTTTTCAATTACTTGAAGACATTTTAACTGGTTAGTTACAGTTGATTGCACAAGAAAATACTTATAAACAATCACTATTCATTACAGCTACCTTATAAACTTTCAGAAGCCATGTTCCACAATCCACTGATGATAAATGGAACAGGAACAAGACCAATGAGGCAGCGGAACATTGGAACACGAGCGAGTGAGGGCCGGTGTCACGACGAACGTTTGCAACTATCCAGACTAACAATCGGGTACGCGGACCTACGTCACCTGGATAAGTCTAAAACGTCTATGATGGTTTTAAAGTCAATTTATAAAAAAAAAGACTTCAATATGTATACATCTTATCAGATTCAATACAGAATTCCATAATTAAAAATAAAAATAAAAATATTCAAATATTTATTAGCAATAAATATGCGAAAGCAATACTGTCACGATTCCACGGTTTCAACTTTTTCTCGATGTAACCTGTAATGTCAAATGATGTCATGAATATGACATCCTTTGACATTAAAGTCAAATGATGTTGAAATGTCAAATGATGTCATGAATATGACATCCTTTGACATTAAAGGTTACTTTGACTTTTTACTTTGACAAAAATTCATAGATTATGAGAAACAAGCCATAGAGTCCCTGAAATAGACCAATTTTACGTGGACTCCCGATCAAAGCTAGATTATAGTAAATTTTTAACAGCAGAAAATATAACCCTCATAATTTAAAAGCAAACACTTAAGAAAGTATAAATTTCATATGCCTCCATAATGCAACGTAATCACTAACTTTTCTTGGTATCATTTTAAATTACTTCCCATAGATATTCCCATATATACTTTCCATAGAACACCTGTCTTTAAATCAATAACACACACAAATCAAGGCTTTACATGTTAAACAGTAATGGGCCGGTACTCTCTGGTTTTGTAGCAAAATGTCTTATCTAGCAAACATTTTAACCGGCAAGAACCCTTGTTATGGCCACGTAAATTAATCAACTGGGACAAGGGACCAGGACGCCCCCAACACTCTTTAGCGATGGATTATGAACACCGCAATATATAAATGTGTGTACAAACGCATCTGTGGGTGCGTTTCGGGAAAACAATACGAATATATTTTCTCATGTTGACAATTCAATTAACGTTATTTATTGAGTGAGACGCTTATGAGTTGACTTTTGCAGTGTGGTAAACGGATGTTTATAGATGTCACAACGCTAGTGTTAGCTCACAGCTTTATTCGTGTAAAATTTGGTTTGTTACAACGATTTTTTGCGCGTTCCAGTGAATAATTTTTCGGGGATAAAAATTCTACTAAGATTCAAACTCTTGGCACATAAAATTTCATCAAATCTGCTGAACAGTTAAAGGGTAAAAAAACGTGATAGATAGATAGAGTTACACTCGTATTTAATTTACAATACAAAGGAGTAAGGAAATAAATAGGTATGTTCGTTATATTTTTGTCCCATTTTCGAAATACACAGTCCTTCGAGCATCGTGTCCTGCCTCTAGGCGTCCCGGGTGCCTGCGTTGGGCCCGTAAATTAATCAGCCGGGACAAGCATGGTAGAACAGGAACTCTCCTTAACGACGCGACGGCTTAATGAAAATTGCCAAACAATAAAAGCAATCTTAGTAATCTTCACTTTTGAGGGACGTGACTGTGTTAACATTGATGACTTCTAAAACGAGTTCCATGGACAAAAATAAGAAGCTAGCCAAGACAATATCTTTACCAAACTCATAAAGAGTCATTAAGTGACTAAGTCGAGAAAACGCAACCTAAAAATAAACTGCTTTGCCTATTTGTAATTATGTAGTTAGGTCATATTGTTAGTAATATTCGACTGGCTCGGTGGCGCATTCGGTAGTGACCCTGCCCCATGCGCCAAGAGTTGTGGGTTCGATTCCCACCCAGGACAAATATTCGTATAATGAATATTTGTTTTTGTTCTGTGTCTGGGTGTTAATATCCAATATTTAAGTATATATTTGGAATATACCACTGTTGATTTTGATATCCGTAACACAAGTGCTTAAGCTACTTACCTCGGAGTCAGATCTATGTATGTGATGTAGTCGGATATTTATTTATTTATTTAATATACAGAGTAGGGTGAGCAACGTCACCTAGTTACAATAGGGGACAACACTATCCCCTATTGCAATCAGTCAAAAAACTATCATTCTATTTAGTCCGTCAGTTAGATTATACAAAAATACAAGACAAATATTTTTTTTGCTTTATCAAGATAAAAATCACAAAGATAAAGAGCATCAAAGTTTTGGAGTGGGGGTTTGCGACGTCACTTGTAAGTAATTTTACCTACGTGTGACGTCACGCGCAATAAGAATCTTCGCTTCGCTGTATCTTCGCCAGTGTTTGTTTGACAAATAAATGAAAAAATACGTGTTAAATATTTTTTTATAATCTAACTGACGGACTTAATAGATTTTTTGAGACCGCTCCCTTATTGTGTACATTTAAATTTTTTCTACATAATGGTAAAGCCTACGATCGAGTTGTGTCCTTCACAATTCTTTACCAAATATTATTTCGTAGTAAACAGTTCTCCTAGCGAGACACGTAACCTGCCTCTAGGTGTTTCGGGTGCCTTCGTTGGGCACGTAAATGAATCAGCTGGGACGGGCACGGGACGCGGCCCTCTTCTTAACGACGGCTTAATGAAAATTGCGGAACAATAGGAGCTGGTGGTTAATCGCCGCTTTAAGGGCCGGGAGTAATCTCCATTTTTGAAGGACGTGACTGCGTTAGCATTGATGACCAAAATGAGTTGGCATAAACAATGAAGCAAGTTTTGAGTTAAGCGAATGAATCTAACTCACTAACTTAGGCGAGAGTAACTGTGTCTCTCTTTTGAGGCTTTTAAACCTAATCAGCTGTAAAAAAATAAAGTTCTGAAAAAGACATGGGATACATTTTATCCCATAAAAACAGATTACCGAAGGACAAATAATTCAAATTCAAATTCATCCTCAATAGATTTGACGGATTTGTTTCAAGACGTCTATTTGTCAAAGGTTATTCAGTTTGTCCTTAACGGATTGGATAAAATATACTGTTTTTGCCAAATTAGTATTCTATAAGTTATGTCGACATCATTAATTCAAAAACATCAAATTTTCAATACACATTTCAAGCAAATATGACCTTAGGGGTAGCCCTACCTTAAAGGTTATATTTGCCTTAAAGGTTATATTTGCTTGCTCTAAAGATAAGTTACACAAACAATTTGCTGCCAATAAACTGAGACACTCCCATTACACCAAACAATAACATAGCCTCATATAATTAGGGTGTCTTCAATTAGAGATTATGAATAGATATCGTATTTCGCGTTATTAGACTCAGGGCAGCGATACAACTGTTCAATTACCCGCTAAGCCATTATTAGATCAATTATACGGCCAAATTACAACATAATACATCATTTAATTAGCAATGATTGATTGTTATATTGTTACGTGTCGAGTTTCCGTACATATATATATATATATATATATATATATATATATATGGCTATTGATTGGCACTCATTACACTGATATGCGGAAGTCTTAACCTCTAAATGTTATATAGATGAAGTATGTAATAATGTTGACCTATATTTTGTGACGGAATCTATACAGAAATAGATATATTTTACATAAGACGGCGTCTATAGGTTGAAATGTGCTCGGGCAATGTAATTTTGAGCCATATAGTGTATTATAAAGGTAAAAGGTAAAGTTAGATAATGTTGCCATTAAGTGTTTGACATTTATTTGGTCTAATGTTGATCTGGGACTTAAAATAAATGTGCCAAATTTGTTTCTTCCCTAGCATGTCATAAATGGCGGCTGGTGGTAAATCAGGTTTTGGGTATGCGATTGTGTAGGCGACAAGCTAGCCACTTGTCACTACTTTTTCACAATTTTCCATCTAACCCTGTTTTACTTTTGGCTAAAAGTGGTTAAGGGGCTTTCTGACCCTGCCTACTCCTTCGGGGATTATGGGCGTGATGTTTTGTATTATTTGGCAATAATGCAATTGAGTTAATATGGTGACAATCAATGTGTAAGAAGTGGTCAATATTGATGACCAAAAACCCTATTTTAAATTTAATTCACAGAGAAAAAATTTATAATCTATAATTTCTAATTCATAACTTTAATTCATATTTATTATTGTATTTTACCCAACTTGCGTAAATCGTTATTATACCGAAATAATGCGTTTATTTTTCTATTTACGTATATTCATTCTTTACGATAAGTAGCATCGAATATTGATGAATATATAGTAGGTATTTATTGTAACTAGTAATTATAGATGAAAATGTCACCATAATAACATTTCAATTAATATATGATAGTATCTAATAATTGATACGTTATTGTTGTGACATTTTAACCAACTTCAAATGAAATATATTTCTTAGTTAGATTTTAGATTTTAATAGCGGTTGTTTTTTACCATGTGGGCCGATTTAGATGATTCTTATTTTATTTGAAAGGGGCCTTATATACTGGTTTCATACACATTGGACCAAATACTGGTGGATTTTTTGGAAAATCATCAAAGTCGGTTGTGCAGAAATTTTCGAAAATTCTGCATCCAGACTGTAAATGTACCATAATCTAATTTCTTGGTTTCCTTGTCCACAGATTACGAAGGTCAGATAACAATCGCCTCCAAGTAATCTATAAACATATTTATTATTTTTATAAGACATTGTAGGTAATTATAATTTAATTTTAATATGGATGGATTCCCAAAAAGGTGACATCACAACTAATTAAAATGCATGTATGTAAGTGCTAAGAGGAAATCAACAAAGTAGTGAGAAGCAGATATCATTGCGAAAGAAATAAGGAGTGGCATATTTTGAAGCAATGGTTGTCGTCGATACCTGGTCAAATTTTTAATGAATATAAAAAAAAACACTTTGGATAAGCTACCAACATTTTAAATTAAGACGTGTTTCAAGGAATTTGTACACACCACTTTGGATAATATCTTCAAAGTGTTGAGACGAAAGTGACGTATGACGTCACCCCAGCACCAAGACGCAAACTTTCTCATAGTCCTAATAAATCAATTTCCTGTAAAATCTGGGAATATATCATATGCGAAAACGAAACTATGGTTGACTCGATCACGTAAATTAAAAAGGATTAGGAGCAGTTATAATACCAAAAGGAATATTTAGGTACGCATTTTTTATTCACTACTCATCTCAATTTTATGAATCACAATTTTTTTTTTTTATTAAAAATCTTCACCTTAAGAAAATATTCATAACAGACTGAGTACAAAAAAAATGGTAACCTGAACTTTTTTGATTTCTTGAATTTTATCTTGAAGCCATTTCCAACTATCAGAATTGTATGTTGATCAGTAAAGTTGACCAGCCTCCAAACATGGCATCTGACTCCAACTCAAAGACTAACCTGAACTTCCCAAGAAAAATATCGTTCAAATGCGCAACTTCTTATAATTAGCTCGCCCCTTTCACTCGAATTCACTTCCAAATTGCTTGTAGGTAGCTTTAGACTGTTGAAGCGAACATTTCAATGTTCAGTTGATTCCATTAATTAGCGTCGCTGTATTCGCGCCATCGCGCTACAGTGAATAGCCAATTACATTGATAATATAATTGGAGGTCTCACAGGTGTCTTAGGGGACAAAGTGGGGGGTGAGGGGGGAGTCGTGTGGGGACGTTGAGTCATGCAATTTAGTGCAGAAACTGTTGTGCGTTGAAGTGGATGGCGTTGTATCAATGGAATATATTATGATAAATATTTTAGACATTTAACGCATTGTCGGAAATTATATAATTTGGTACATACATAAATGATATCACACCGATAATCCCCAAAGGGATAGGCAGAGTCAAAGAGGTAGCAGGCTCCTTTAACAGCCGGAAACAAAAAAATGTAAAAAAGTGGTGACAAGTGGCTATCCTGTTGCCCACAGAATCACATACCCAAAACCCGATACACCATTAGTCGTATTTTACGACATGCTAGACAAGAATCACAGATGGCACATTCTTTTAAGTCCCAGACCAAAATGGGGCAATAGGCTGGGTTAGATGGAAAATGTGAAAGTAGTGACAAGTGGCTAGCTCGTCGCCTACACAATCACATACCCAAAATCCATATAATTTGGTACTGGTCGTATAAGGGTTATTTATAAACTGTCATTGTCTTTGCCACTTTTGGAAGCCGTTCATTGCACCCATATGTCTACTAAGATAATCTACAATAATCGCATATTAGAATTAGTTCCTGGAAGAAATTACCCCTAAGTAAATAACTATGGACTGGCTACATTGCCTTCACTGCCTCCTATATTAACTACTGTGTATCCGTCCAAGCCAATCGGAGCGGTGGTAGCTTAATGGTAAGGACACGCGCCTCTTAAGTTAAGAGTCTTAACCGAGGAGTGCGGGTTCAAACCCGGCACGTACCTCTGGATTTTTTAAATCTTTGTACGTATTTATACCACTAGCTCGGCGGTGAGGGAAAACATCGTGATGAAACCTGCAAATTCAAACAACTTTGGATTTGTAACCATGATCCAAAATTTGTCTGGTTCCCCTATCTTAGGGTTACGAAGGTCAGATCAGCAGTCGCTTCAATGTAATTACCAGACTCGCTAAATCCTGGATCATGGTCTAAGTGGACCCCGTCTAAACACGGGACATAACGCTAGGAAGATGATGATGATCCGTCCAATCTCCCCATAAAAGCATTAACCTTCTTAATTTTTGCGACGTTACCCAAAAATCTCGTTTAATACATAGACCAGACTTACAATATAAGAGTCGTATATAACCTTCTATATCGGGGCTATTGTCTCCGCCGTCCGCTTATCCCTCGGAAGCCTCAGTTCACGGCTCTGAACCTATTCAGTCTTGTCAGAGGCGGTGTCGCTCAGTTATTACCGAGTAACGATATGTAGACGTGTGGACACAGATATTTGGTGAGCAAGAGAGAAAGAGAGACGAAGAGAGATCATTTCAAGAAAGAGGTCCCAGTAAGACCACGATTTTATAAAACTATGATGCGAGAAATGGTCGTAGTAAATGGCATTCGAAGAAGCACCTTTTTGAATACATTGTAGGCAATAGTTAGTAATAATATTTAAAAAAATAATAAAGGTACATTATACACTGGCTGTATTCGTAAAAAATTGTAACGGTCAGTTAAAAATACAGAGAAAATACCACTTTTGGGGCAGTGAAGCAAAATTTAATGATGTGTAACAATTTCAAATTTGACGATATGTAATTGTTTATAATTAAAGAAAACATCTGTACAAATTAAAAAACACATTAAATTTCGTTGCCCATTTTAATTGTTCGTGTTTTAAATTGATAAAATGCAAATAATGAATCCAATTTATAATGAGCTTTGTTATGCAAGCTTGAGGCAAATTTTAATAACTGTTGCATACTGTTAATCGTTGGTAAAGTAATTTCCCATAAACACATTTCCCATTGCGAACAGCACTGTTTTAAAGACTTTTGCAAAGCCAATAAATGCCGTTAATACAAAACTTTAATATAATCACTATATTTTCTCGTTGGGTGTTCAATATTTATAAATTCCGACTTTAAATTACTGTTATTGTTAGTAGTCTGCCTCATTGGTCTAGTGGTAGCATGGGCCACCTAGGGACCAAGAGGTCCCGGGTTCAAACCCCCGGGACCTCTTGGTCAAGCCAAACATTTGTGGCTGGATATTTCAATATTGAAATTACCCAGTAACAACGCGGAGCCAGTAAGTTGGCGGTTTAATTACCCCCGTACCTTCGGAAAGCACCTTAAGCCGTTGGCCCTGCGCCTGACCTCTCACCGGTCATGTCAAATTGCCGTCTCTCCGGACTATGAGAGTGAAGGACACCTGTGTTGCACATACTTGTGCACTGTAATATCTCCTGCGCAGTTAGCTAATCCTCGTTGAGATTGGCCGCCGTCACCGATATCGGTTAGGAGGACATTATTATTGTTAGTTGATAGGTAAACCGTATATCCCATTAGTATAATCATACCCATTTAGTATAATCACACTTTTCGTTTTTAGAAAAACGAAATAAACAAACAAATAAGCATTAAAAATCCTCAATCTTAATATTTTTAATTAATCCGGACCAAATCCGAAATTTCACATTTTCCCCAGCTCTCCTTAATCTGAAACCCAAAAATGTAATTACGACCAAACACGTTCAAAAGTGTACACAATTTTGTCCTACTCTTAAAAACTATCATGCAGCCAGCGTGTTTTGAAATTGCAGATCCATTTGCGAGCATACAGCTATATTTACGGACCTTTCTGTATTAAGCACGTAGCGAAATGAGGTTTGTTGCAACAGAACTGGAAATTGCCATTGACAAGCAGACGTACAGACACTGCCTATACGCGCCTCGGCGGGGCTTAATGAATGGAGTGAATTAATGCAGCGGGTTGACATTGTCAGTTAGACGCGAGGTATGGCACTAGTCCTGTGTAGGCATCTACTTTATTCGTTATAGTATAAGTTTTGTAAGCTTTTAAGCTGGAAAAAAGTTAAAGATAGATATCCATGAGCGATGCAAGTTATATAGAAAAAGATACGCTCTTAAATTCTCTTAATGTGTTTAAAAAGCCATTATCATGCAAATCCTTACTATATATCTTTTGCTTCATCCTTATTTCTTAATCTTATCGCGCTTTCTTACTTATTGTGTTTAGCTACCTGGAAAAACTCATATAATAATATGATATCGTTCATTAAGCAGCACAAAGGATTAAGACACGCACTTAAATACTTCCTTTACTGTTATTAACCTATATCGATTTATACAAATTCTCACCGATTCTTCCGAAATCTACCGCCTCGAAAATATTGACTTCTGAGTAAACTTATTTTTTCATTTTTATTGCTGACCCCGGGCTGCGGTACACGGACGCAACCGAGACAACGCCATGCTGATGATGATGATGACTGGACTTATTTATGCATTCTTAATCTTTACTATTTTGTTCGTAAAATTCTTTACTATCGCGTGTATCAACGGTTCCATTGTTAGTACTTTTAAGCATTATTTTCATGGCGATTCGTCACTTCTTTCACCTATTCCGTTCGACTATCTAAACACACCTTCCTCAATTCCAGACTAGATCTCACTATTCAATAAACAAATTACGTACATCTATAAACAGAAACGCGTTTCGTGTTTAGCACTCGAATATAGCGTCGTAATATTCCATATATTACACGTTTTAATTGAATGAATGGCGGTGAATTAATTTGGGCGCTCACCTCGCGTCGGTTGTCATCGCCAGGTTAGACGGGTGCCGTTCGCACTGTACCTATCGACAAACTGAATTTCAAACGTATTTTGAATTTTGTGATTCGCCGACGTTAGACAGACAGCTCGGCGAATCGAAATGAGTGACCGAAGCTCTGTGTGAGCTGTAACTGTATATCCGCTGTCAGTATTCGGGGAAGGCAAACAGCATTTTTGGAATCATTTTCTGTCTGTGAATAGCCGGGAAATGAGTTTTGAACGACGGTCTCATAGACTTATGAAATGATGCCGCGCTGCCGTAATGAGGATTACATGAATTTCAAACGTGATAACATGTGGTATGTGGGTTTTTCTTCTATACGATATTGTAGACACAAACGTTAATCCCGGACTGACTTTCACTGATTTTACAAATTTTAGACACTATTACAAAAAAAGCATATTTAAAAAGCAGGCATTTCACAAAGCCTTGATAGTTATAAGACATAGCGGATTATATCTATCGAGATTCTCAATCTCCAAATATTCCAAGAACAACATCCTTTTACTCATGAACGAGCACTAGACGTCTTAATAAACGTAGCGAGAAAACGCCGAAAAAAAATACGAGAACAAAACTCCCCCAAACCACAGACTACTTAAAACGCTAAAACAGCTTTCTATTCATTAACATAACACTCCTATTCAACCTTTTTGAATAGTGTCGCAACGGAGACGTCATAAGACACCTTTTTGCTCCGCTAAAGCGATTCGGGCTCTCATCAAACGCTTATCAGATTAGTGGCCCGAAATTGTGGTAAATAACTGGGAGGGTGGGAGGAGGGGGCGCCGCACAATGACATTAGAAACCGGTATTTTCCGGTTCGGCGACGTTCGGTTACACGCGGTAATTTGACACAAATAAGGACAGATGATTTGTGGATTCTTTTTGTGAATCTCGTTCGAATTGATGGGTGCGGGATGGTGTGATGATGTATTGGCGTTTTTTTGCTCGGGTTTTGTGGTTTACGGACGGAATGGGATCATGGGTTCGTCTTAATACGTTTGTCACGTTATTTTCTTCTTAGTTTTCTCATTATTTCCTCATTGTGTAATAAATTGAGAATTGAGAGTTAGTGACAACATTTTAATATTTTCTGTTATTCTTCAGAGTGAGTTTAAACTAAGTCATTAGTTTGATACAAGTGTCCCGTTAAATTATAATGAGAACGAGCCAAATACTCGATAGCATTATGGCGCGATGCGCGGTTACGTCCAATGCTCATAATTCCGTCCACTCCGGTGCGGTTTCAGCCGGTTAATTTGCTAAAACGCTAATGGTGAATAAATAAATTGATCGATACGTCAAATGTTAACTTAATCATTACCATTTTTATAATGCTAGTTAATATCATGAATGATTATGAGTCTTTTTTTTTCTTGCGTTGCGTAAAAAATATAACACTTGACCAGATATATTTGTTAACTGCTATCGTTTAAATATACATTTCTAAAATTGGTATTGACAATTAAGTAAGATTAATTAGTTCCCAACTTGAGAAATTTGCCTCTCA
This sequence comes from Glyphodes perspectalis, assembly GCA_951394215.1. Lineage (NCBI taxonomy): Eukaryota > Metazoa > Arthropoda > Insecta > Lepidoptera > Crambidae > Glyphodes > Glyphodes perspectalis. The sequence goes on along the minus strand of OX596208.1, from coordinate 15,517,384 downwards.
CTATCCACACATATGACATTCTCAGTAAAAGATTCTCAATTCAGAAATTACGTGTGTCCCGTTAAATTATAATGAGAACGAGCCAAATACTCATCAACGTTACGGAGCGACGCTCGGTTACGTCCAATGCTCATTATTGCGTCCACTCCGATCCGGTTACAGCCGTTCGGCAAACGCAATTAATCGGCTGAAACGCCGCATGTTATTAGCGAATTATTTATTTAAATTAGTTTCTAACTTTCTATTTGTGTCGCAAGCTCGCCTTTGGTGACAGAACTTCTGTTTTCGCGTGCTAGACGCGTCAAAATATACTTTAAGTTTGACTTTTCTTTGACTTTGTTATCGTTTTAGTAAATTGAATAAGTATATTTTTATATATTTATACATAGTTTTAGTAATGTTTTAAATCAGCCACGTCTCATATCTAACTGCGGTTTAAATCATATTTTGTCCTAATCGGAATTTTCATTCAAAATAATCGAAGGTTACACATTTGTACACATTTTTTTTGGTATGAAATCAAAACTTCTTATTTAAAGGCATACTTACTTAAATACTCATATAAATTAATGAAACCGTTTTGAGAATATTATAAATTAATTGTGTAATTATCCGCGAACACTCATAAAAAAAAAAGCGAAACATGTATACAATCGAGCCTCCTCCTTTTTTGAAGTCGCTTGAAAATAGCATTCAACTGTGTTTTTTACTGTGTATTTTATTTTATATGTATACGTGCTAAGCTTTACAACTTTCTGTGGTCAAACCCCACCTCAACATCAGCCATCGCACAGATAAGCAACTTCCAAACAGAGCCCATCCAGACGCACATGCGAGTAAATGATGGGCTCGCTTTATCCCGTTTTAATCGCCGCAATAAAAACTTGCGTTAGCCATTATGGAAATAAGCGCAGAGTTAGACTGTGACAGATTTGTTGGTGAGTGTTTCACTTGACGAGTTTGACTATTAATTTTGTTGGTGTATGTGTTTAAATTAGTCAAAAAGAGTGATTCGGGAAAAATAGCCAATCTTGTAATTGTAATAACACGACTTCAATACGAATTCAAAATATAATGGGGCTGTTGACGCCACTAATAAATTGACTTTACATTTTATAACATCATCTTCTATAATTATACTCAACTGACTTAATAAATAATTAAAAATTATGAACGAAGAAATATTTTGAACATTTTACTTCGACTTTTGTTCCCAGGTTAGTCTGGGACTTAAAAAAAGTGCCAACTGAGTTCCTTACCTAGCACGTCTTAAAATGCGACTAATGATTATATCGGGTTTTAGGTGTGATTGTGTACGCGGCGAGCTATCCACTTGGCACTTTTTAACCATTTTCCATCTCAACCAGGCTATTTTTTTGGTTGAATGTTTGAGGGGTTAGCTGCCCCTTTTAACTTAGCCCACCCCGTCGGGGATTGTTTATCATGATGATAATATATATTATACATGTTGGTTTACATCTCGTATTTACAATCGGCAACATCCTTTGGCCCATATGTTTCTTTCTATCGCCTCCAACACTGATTCATAGACAAACTGCTTCCAACAACCATGATCAGTTATCATCGGGCACCGCGGAACATAAATAAAACATCACGCCAAAGTTATGTCGAAAAGTAGCGCGTTATCAGAGTCCGATCAATCATACAACATGTTGTTGCAGGATAAAGGTCCCAACGCAAATTTATGGGGGTGCCGGCCATTATTGATAGGTTTCATGCAACATTAGCCCGCCCGATGCTGTATTTTTGCCAGTTCGGATGCTTGGGGATTAATAAATTGACGATTTAGCATTCAAATTTGTACGGTACCAGAAAATGGAGTCGAAGGCTGTTGAATTTTTCATTATTTATTTGTGACATTGTCAAATTTCTAGATTTGAAATTTGATACAAGCCAATGCACCTGTCTGTTAATATGATTATTTTATTTAAAGTTGCAATGTGAACATAAAAATGTTATCGACTGTAGTTAGTAAGTTTTTTTTTTACGATATGGCTGAACAAGTTCCAAACTAATCTTAATCTTTAATGTTTGAAACATCTTTGAAAAACTATCCAATATTTGTGCATAATATTATTAAATTTCAAGACAAAAGATAAGATAATGAAAGCGCAGGTAAACATTCTGACAATTTCTTCCCCGCTCTTTGAGACGGCAAAAGCATCAAAAACCGTGCAGCCTTGTTTGACGTCCGACGTTGAAACTTGTTAACTTCCTGCAACTTTCTCTGCAGATAATGTTTTAGCTCCTCAACTTACGGTTAGTTATGGCGGAAAATAACGCACCTATCGGTTTAGATGGTGAATACTCTAGCTAAATGTTAATGGGTGGTCGTTGCGAAACAGTGTGGTGACCAGCTGACCTAGAGGTGGAGTGGAATACTGTAAATCCAATTCCAAATTGGACTGTCCTGCTTTAGTGTGATGACAGGTTGAGATTAGGTATTTCTTTTGGTTACGCATTTCGCAAAAAGCTTGGTTTAATATAAGTCTAAATAGTAACCGATCAATTTGCAAAGTTATCAACTGAAATGCAAATTTATATTGTTTTATATTCCACAATATTTCATAATGTCAATACTAGGCTTAAATCTTTTCTCTGCTCATATTTTCCATCACCGTCTTATGACCGTACCTTCATACCTCTTAGACAAGAGAACCGGATGAATTATTTTATTGATTTCTACTTATCCATGTTCAATGCAAGTCATCTTGCGATGTTCTATAGTATACGCATCGTTTTTTTTTCTACTCAATGCTCGGATTTGAACCAAAACTTTGCGCTTTGCGTCCACCCTCCGCCGTAAAAGTACAAAATCAAAACAGACTAGTCCCAACACTACGCTTCAGCAATTGTCACACAGAATAGTCGTCCAGTGAAATGTTCCCGCATTAAAATTTATTCTGCCGGCCGGAGCGGAGTCAACACTCCGGGAGTTATGGGCTACAGTCGAATCGGATCAAAGAATCGAATCTATAAAGCTGGACTGTTTTACTGGCTAGATTAGCGAGTGGATTTGGATATTGGCTAGCTCGGTACGTGTGTCGATTTTAATTGAACAGTACCTGATCAAATTGTGCCACTGGCTATCGAGCCAATTTGGTCCAGGCACATCGGTGCCTTGACGCTTATAATGGACTAGCTTCTGCCCGCTTCGCTCGCGTGGTACATCGATGAAACATAGCCTATATGTTATTCGGGTGTATGAAGTATATAAATCTAAAGTGTCATTAAAATCCATTCAGTAGTTTTTTTGTGAAAGTGTAATAAACATCCAAACTTTCGCATTTATAATATTAGTAGGATAGTTTAACATATGCTAGTATGATGATATTGACGATTATTATAATTAATATCCAGACTTCATTTCTTTACAGTCAATCTAAAGAAAAGAAGAGCGATTTAAAACATTGTCTCTATACTTGCAAATATAAATATACCATGCCTAAGAACGAGACGTAACCGGCTAGATTCGGAACTTTATCCACCCAATATTAAAATTGGTATCAATCAATACAGATTTAATACCGAGTCTAAGATCCCTGCACAAGATAAGACGATCGAAAAGAAGGAGACAGTTTTTTCAAAACAGTTTTTCTTTTTTAATCCAGAAATGCTTTCAGCTACAACTTTCAAACCACGTGATCACACACCTACACTAGACTCGCCACTTCGCCCGCCCAATATTAGAATTGGTGCCCATTAAATACAGATTTATGTCCGGGCCGGATATCTCCCGCGCGACTCGGCTAATGACCGTCTAAATTGAGATAATTTCACAGCGGAGTTGCTAATAAGGCTGGAAGGTCAGTGCATGGCCAGATTAGAAATTAAATTGCTTGAATTATGTACCTCGTAAATATTAATAAGCGGCAGCTTTGGAAGCTGCTAGTAGAATGGCACGATTATGGTAATGGCTATTCTTTGAAGTTAGCGGTGGTAAGTGGTAGGTGGATTTATTTTTTTGTTATTTGAACTGTGTAGAGGCATTGGTAAATAAATTTGTTCGGCCTTAAAACATTTTGGATTTTTTGTAACAATGGTTATAATAGAGTTTTCTTGTGAAGCTCTCTTTACGTTAAAAAGCTTCTTGGTGTAACATCTTTACTTCTACGTAGGACAATGTCCTAACCGGTATCGGTCACGGCGGCCAATTTCAACTAGGATTAGCCATCTGCGCAGGAGATGTTGCACTTTCTATTCTTTCACTCGCATCGTCCGGTGAGACGGCATTTCGACCTGACCGGAGAGAAGTCATGCGCAGGACCAATGGCTTAACGTGCTTTCTGAAGTACGAGGGTGATTAAACCGCCAACTTACTGACTCCGGGCTGTTACTGAGTAATTTAAATATTGAAATACCCAGCCACAAATTTTTGGTCCGACCCGGGATTTGATCCCGGGATCTCTTGGTCCTTAGGTGGCGCATGATACCACTAGACCAACGAGGCAGTCATCAAGTAGGTATACTATAGACGTGAAAGTATGGTTACACGGTAATTTGCTATTCTGTCACATAAAACAAAATTAAATCGTTTAGTCGACATTTCACTGATTCTACTTTTGACATTATAGTTTAGTATTTTGGTACACATGTAAGTATGCAAATCAATCTAACTTACTTGTGATGATGTTTTCGATGAAGTTCCGAATGCATTCCTGAGATTTTCAATTTTTTATGGGATAAAAATAATCCATGTCCTGTTTTCAGTTAAGGCTCACGCCTTATTATTATAATAATTTAACGTAACACTTACTGACAGACGTTACATTCGCATTGAAAACATTAATAATGATCTCAATCTCGCTTGTACATTTTACTGTCGTAATAAAACCGAGTTTAAATAGCACGAAACGCATCATCGCTTTACTCAATAATAACTTCATTTGAATAAAACTATAAAGATATCTCGCTTTGCAAACCAATAAAAATAAACGAGTTTGTATCCTCTAAACAAGGTACACTATTCGCTATGGAATTGCCAACATTGATATGTCTGAATTGCAATAATAATCCAAAGTTACATCTCAATTTTCCAACAGTGATTATTATCTAACTAATACCTATTATAAACACGGAGGTTTGTATAGATGGATGTGTGGATGTTTGTTATTGTTTCACGCTGAAAGTACTGCATGGATTTTAATGAGATACATTAGAATTACGCATAAAGATATGTTTCATTGATGTGCCACGCGAGCAACGCCGCAGGCAGAAGCTAACTGAAAATAAATCAACGTAGCTTACTCACGGTATAAAACTCCATTGACGAGGGACAAATAAAGTTGTTTGTTATATTTTTGAGTCAAGGTCGCAAACTTGTTTGTCACGGAACGTTCATTCATAAACGTAAAGCGTTCGTGAAGGAATCCGTTATATTGCCTTTTTAGTGTTTCGGAGTTATTGCAAGTGAAAACTCCTTGCTGGGAACTAATTTGGAACGCTGACAAGCCGCTGTGTTCGGGATTGGTCCGCTCGCTTCAGGCCTGTGGTTTGCTGAGGCGAAACGCCTTCTGATTGGTTAATAACTGAAATAATATACCGTTTACTGGCTTATGTGCTGAAGTGAAACTGGAAGGTCGTATTTTTTCGAGACAGTGAATTATAATCATTCTGTTGGAAAACTTGACAAAAAAGTATATTGATTTGCCATCCAGCTAGTATAACAATACATTATATAAGTAAAGGCTACTTTTACTACTAGAAATAATACTGACGGGACTAAGCGCGATATTAATTATGTAGTACATGAGTACTTACAGCGTGACGTTTCGGCAGTGTTGCAACGACCGTGGTCACAAGCGGACTTATTTAACAATACCCGCGGACTGCGAGTCAGCTTGTGACCACGGCCGAAACGCCAAGCTGTAAGTACTTATGTACTACATAATGAGTATCGTACTTAGTCCCTTCGGAATTATTTCTAGTAGTAATAATGCAACGTGAAAGTTTAAAATCATATACTTTTACTATTGTATTATAATGCTGTGAAAAGGACAAGCGCTTGAATCCCATGAATACAATAACGACAGCCTTAAACAGATCACGAATGTCTGTTGAGAGAAACTATTTATATAGTAACATATAAAAAGTGCAGTTTTTATTTAACGGCTGTTTAGGTAATAAAGTTTTATTTGTGTAGTAAAATAATAAATACCAGTGAAAAGTCTAACCTAACCCATAATCCCATATTGGTCTAGGACTTAAAAAGAATGTGCCAACAGTGTTCCTTTCCTAGCATGTCGTAAAAGGTGACTAAATGTATAACAGGTTTTAGGTATGTGATTGTGTAGGCGACAAGCTAGCCACTTGTCACTACTTTTTCACAATTTTCCATCTAACCCAGCCCAGTTTTATTTTTGACTAATTGTGGTTAAAGGGGCCTGCTGCCCCTTTGACTCTGCCTACCCCTTCGGGGATTATGGGCGTGATGTTATGTATGTAAGCAAATAAGTTTTTGACCTGTGTCTGCTAAGCTAAGATGTGGAGCGGTGTATTAATCGTATATGTGTATAGCTTATTGATGCAGAAGGCAACACTTTCTCAATTATACCTGTCCAATATATTTTAATATATTCTACTAAATATATTAATATAGATTTTAGGTAGACCACATCGCATGTTAATGGTCACAAGTGCTCATGTAACGAATTGTGTCCACTAAACTAAGATGCGGAACAGTGAAGTAAGCGTACATGACTTTCAGTTATATAGATGACACTTCTCAAATAAGTATACCCATATATTTATCCACCTAATTGAAGTATGAAAAATTTTAGACATGTGACTACAACTATACTTAAACTTATAAGTTACTCCACCAACGCATATTGTAATCACATGTGCTTCTATAATGATCACTTGTGTCCTATGAACAAAGGTGCGGAGCAAAAAAGTAAGCATGAATCCGCTTTTATTATGAGTCTGCTAGTGACCACAGTCGTTGCAACACGGTTGAAACGTCAAGCTGTACATACTCATGTAACCTGTAAGTGTAATAGGTAATACATTCACAAAGAAATATACCAGTATGTGGTTCATACATATACTCACATGTGACTTTGATACTATTTAAACTGCTGTAGTTCCTGCATTTATTCCATAATGATTATTAAAATTATAAGTATATTTCTGTATTGACACATGATCACTTGTGTCTAACCTTAGATGTGGAGCGGTGGATTAAACATGTGTAGCTTGTTGTGGTAATAGGCAATACTTTCACACAAAAATATTATCATTTTTTATCCATTAAATGTGTAGAAATGGAATTAAGTTAGACAGTAACTTTAATACTAAAAATATAAGTGTATTTCTATATTGACACATGATCACTTGTGTCTAATCTAAGATAAGGGGCGGTAGAATAAGCAGGTTTTTGGTGTAATAGGCAATACTTTCTGAAACAAAGCCATCCATCAAATGTGTTGAAAAGCAAATTAAATTACTTTGTGACTTTAATAATGTTATTTCAGAAATTACTCCACCAATGACTACTGAAATAAGTGTGTTTGTATATTGACACATGATAAATGGTGTCTAACGTAATATGTGGAGGGGTGGAGTAAGTGTGTGTAGCTTGTTGGTGTAATAGGCAATACGCTCTCAAAGAAATTTGTTTGATTTTCTACCAAATACACTACCAATACAATTAAGTTATGTTACTTTAAATGCTAATACTGATAGCTCCTGAAATTACTCCACCAATGTCTTCTAAATAAGTGTGTTTGTATATTGACACATGATCATGATCACTTGTGTCTAATATAAGATGTGGAGCGGTGGAGTAAGCGTGTGTAGCTTGTTTTTGTGTTGCAGGGGGCGAGGGAAGGCGGCGCGCGTAGGCGTTCCCAGGTAGCGTTTGTTGTGCGTGCCCTAGGCTGTACTGTTGTCACTGTCGAATAGCGCGCGCAGTGAGAACGTTCCACGTCGAATCTACAGAATGCGCATATTGCTTTCTCTATCCTTTCCTTTTGTGTACTCTTCTTTCTCTTTCGCGCCTTCGAGTTGAACGCTAACACGCGCTGCGGTGATAAGCGTGACTGTGACGGCGCCGCTCGTGTTCATACAATTTCACCGTTGCGCTTCTTTGTGTGAACACGTGTGGTTACGTCACAGTGGTATAACAGTGCTTCCTTGAGCGTTTAATTGGAAGGCACCCTAAATGTTTTCTGTAATGAGTCTTCATTTCTATTTTGGTTTACTGTTTCATGTTTCTTAAGGCGCATTCGGTGGTATATATGTAGATTCGACATCGAACATGTGATAACTCACTATGCACTTAGTTATCGTCGTGCTGTAAAAAACATTTTGTTTTCGTATTCATTTCGATACGTAATTAGTGTGGATTTATGTTTTGTCATTAATTTTTAAACACACGTTGATTTCTGTAAAGAGCCCAATGCAACCAAAATTTGAGAGACCGTTCAAAATTGTCAATGTTACACGTATTGGGTACCGCGATTTTAAACTAAGCTCAAACAGAAGTCTCAGAGTTTATTTTTATAACAGATAAACTAATCGAAAGTTTGACCCCCGAGGTTTCCGTAGCTCACAGCCCCTAACTACCCCATCATGTGTAATCACCCCTTTGATTTATGTGAAAAGTTCTCTCTACGGAACCCTCTGAAATTATCACCATTGCAACATTAGTGTAATGTGCTAATTTTTTGTGTTGAACTGGGTTTGGATTTTGTTCGTTGTTCTTATTACCTAACTAAAAATGTGTGTATTATGTGTTTTATAGAGCTATCGTTGTTTGTCTCATCACTTCGCGGTGACAGTTGGGCGGAGTCGTGTCGAGGCGGTCCCACCGTCATAGATAGGGCGCTGTTGAAAAAATTATACGTTTTTTTGATATGCCTTAAATTAATGCCAATTAATAAAAAAAAATTACTTCCTAAAAGTTTTTACTACAAAAACGGGAATTAAAAACGGTTTTTTAGTAAATTGGCATTGATTTTAATGGTATTGTTGGAAAATCGCATTCGACATTCCCCATGCAATTTCATCACATTGACAACAGTAGCAACTTAGAGCGCGCGCACATAACGCTGCGCTTGCATATGCGCGCATACCCTGCCTTATAGCGGTGTCTATTGCACTTGACCGATTTTGCAATTTTTTTATAAAAAAATCTTCGACAAATTTTAATCAAAATATATTAAAACATCCTAACAAATTCTGCATTTGTTTCACGAAATTAAATTCTTAATTTAACACAAAAACGCAAAGCAAAATCGCTCAGTTGCCAAAAAGTTTAATCAATCAAGTCGAGCGATGACAGCTACAAATGTGTACTAGAAATTGTGACCAAAGTTTGCTCAGCATCGTATGCGCGTTTGCAATAAGTTTTCGTTTTTGTAAAAAGATAAATCTCGCGTTGTTAAAGAAAAATGACTTACATTAAAGTTTGGCAAACACAAAAAGCGTTTTTACGAAATTACCCCCGATGTTGGAGCAATATTGAGTTAAGAGTTCTCGGGCGGAGTGAATGTAATGTAAGTCATTACTCAAGTTGGTACCGCGGTGCCACGAGAGCGGCGTTGTGTACGCGCGCCTTGACCTCCCCGCGCTGCAGCGCCCTGTCAATTGAGGCAGTATTTCGCGGTCACCCGGTCTCCTGCGATAGCCACCGATTATAATGGCCTTCCTTCACGATACAGGTCTTTACAACAACGCGTCAAACCGGTTAACCCGTTTTTTTTTTATTCTTTTTTGGCGTTAAAAGTACAGACCTGTATCTGACGTCAAAATTAAAATTAAAACCTCTTGGGGACAATTGGCATATTTTCTATCTCGATTCCGCCGCTCCACGCACCGCCGGGCTTGATGTGGTGTGGCTATGTGTCCCGACCTGTTAGACCTGTGTGACAGCTCGTTGTTTTTCGCCACAGATCGCAAGCTGTTCGTGGGCATGCTCAGCAAACAACAGACGGAGGAGGATGTGCGCCAGCTATTCACGCCGTTCGGGACAATAGAAGAGTGCTCCATTCTGAGAGGACCCGACGGCGCGAGTAAAGGTGAGTGGACATTTTTTACCTGTTTGTGAAAACGAAAATTTACTAAGGGTGAACTGCTAGAGCCAAAAGTGGCTTAAAATTTGAAGCAGCAAAATTTTACAAATAAAAAGAATAAGATTAAACTACCGGCTATCGTAAATGATTAACAAAATTTACTTTAAAAACCTTTAACTATAATGAGGTAAGAATACAGTTTTTCGCTTCTAAAGAGTATTCATAAAAAAAAAACATGTTAAAACACTCCATAAATGTAACTTAAAAGTAACTTAAAGCATGTAACATATTTTTCCCCACGAACTTGACGTCGATGAACTTATTATACACTACTTATAAACACGTCCCTACGTCACGTCAACCCCTAAATAATATGACTTGCAATTTTTCCACATACACTTGAATGGCGTAATTGAATTAAATTCCCCTTAAGCGGGCATATTGATAAGGCAGTCAGGGGGCCGTAACAAATGCCGGTATACCCAATGAATTATTTACACTGCCGTTTTGACCTGTTCCGTATACCGACGCCAGTGCTGGGTCTGCGCGAATTTCGGACCCTTATTAAGGCCAACTGCATGGAAAATTACGTTTATGAAGTTACGTCGACGGTGTCATGCGGTCTGGTGGATACGTGATCTGTACGTTGGGTATGTCTACATTTTTTATAAAAAAAATTCGGCGAATAAAATAGATGAGATCCTAATTTTTTATGATCGGGTCAATGAATACCCTAAAAACCCAAATTCGAGACAAATATCTGTAACTTTGAAGACAATTAGTCTTCGGGTGAGATAAAACTAATACTTCCATTGTGTGACGGGGTATATTAATTAATTCGACTTCCCAAAAAAATCGAGAGCATATTTACATAGCTGTGGCGGCACAAGACTCGACTAACTTCTATAAACGAGTAACATATAATGTTGATTGCATGTTTGTCGTTATGGCATTCTTTACCACACTGATGAAATTATTCCCGACCTACGAACGAATATAACTAACTAAGACACTTAGTCACATCTCGAGCTTTTAACACCCAAGTAGTAAAATACAAGTTGGTACTTCCACATTAAGTTGCTATCAATCTACTTTTTGTGGGTAATTGAAGTTACATGTATTCCGACACAGTATCGCATTCCAGTAGCTTATCTCCCAGTCGCACCTACACAAGTCCATTAAATCTGTCCTCCCGACACCCTCGATTAATAAACCAGCGTCGAACCCACCTATACCAAATTGAAACAGTTCCCACCGCGTAATACGTCATCCGCGACAGCCGAGTGTTACGAAACTTTAATTTCATTTTGTGCTCGCTCAAAATTGTTGGATTTTAATTGAGTCACGCCCGTAAACTCGGTATAGCAGCGCGGTTTGTTAGTTACCTAAGCGCTGTCTTTATGTACACATTAAGCTTTTTACACCCGACGCGGCTCCTGTCATTATTGGACAATAAAGTTATTAACTACCGAGTACAGATGTACTGAATAGCGAAGCAAATTGTTAATTTGAGATAATTACAAGCGCGCCGCGGGCTGTAAAGCAGTTTTACGAACTCCCCTGACTATAACTGTTGCCGTTTTCGTTATAAATCGGAGTAAGGGGTTTTTGATATTTTAGAACGCGGTTAGGGCGAGAAATGTAAGTAGTCTAGGCGGTTAATGTGTTGCGTTGAGAACTTACGCTAAATCGATTTGGTGAAGCCTTTTAAGAATGGGTTGAAATTGAGTAGATATTACTCCAATCCAAGAATTCAACTAATCCAAGAATTAGTTAACAAATTCTTGGATTTTCATAAAAAAAATTTATAAATAACAAACCTAATATAAATGTTCGACTATTATATTTATCACCTCAAAGACTTTAGATAATTACAAGTCATTGCTAGTCGTAGTAAGATACTTTGACCAAAGCTAAAGAAAGATTTTGTAAAAAACAGTAGGTACTATTTTTAATGGCCCTTATGGCGCGGTTTCAGTACACCACTCTATAAAAGACAAAATTAAAAACAGACCACTAGAACTCATTCTCATAAAATTACCCAAAAATTACCTAACACAGTCATAACAGAGTCCATTCCCGTCCATAATTGACCGAGAAATTCACAATTCGTTTTAAAAATGACCCTTTTTAGCGCGTAACTCAAAAATTATCAAAAAGCACCTTTCCGTACCCCTAATTAGGGTGCTAATCACCCACCTATCTGGTGCTCGCTAGGCGGAAAATCCCGTTTTATCAGACGCAAAAAATCTTATGCCTTTTAGGGTAGGTCCACATCGAGGCTTAATTCAAACGGGTTTTGGTCTTTTGTTAATACGAGAAACTATATAATAAAATGTTTATAAAACTTCTGTATTCATGTAGTATTAAAAATATGTAATATCGATATATGTACTATTTTTGTGTTAACTGACGCGTGCATCTATATACCTACAACGAAATGACATAATGCTAAGATATAATATTGTTTTTGTAAATTAAAACAGGTATAATTAATGATATCATAGTAATTATTGATCATATAAATACTGGACGTGTTTGCTACCATATCAAAGAAAGCATTAATACATATTTTATACTGCAGCAACTCTAATAAATCTCCACTTTTTCATTCTAAATATCCATTTCAATGCAACGCAAAGGAACTGTAGATGTTTTAACGTGCATAACTGCTAAGCAGACTGAATCTCTTTCAGAGTGAACATTGCAAAAAGACTCCGTACAAACGCCGTTCCACCTTTTATGTGGGCAGCCGAGCCAAATCACTCGCCGTAACAAAATCCACTAACGGTCAATAAACGTCTTTTTAATTTGCAATTTGAACGTTATCTGGGGGACTCGCGTTAGATGGGGGCGTATTATGGAAGCGACAGACTTAAAAGGTGGTGATACTCGTATGTTGAAAGAATATTGGGAGAGAATCTGGGGTATTTTGTATTATCTGGTAGCATCTTCAAACATGGATGCGTCAATCAAAAACTGTAGCTTTAGGCTACACTCAATTTAAAAGTAAAGAAACTAAGGCTATAGCTAGTTTCTAGATGGGTGACCAAAATTTTAAGTCACAGTCTCCTCCGTAACCAATTCGAAACATAAGGTATCAAGGTGCATTTAACAAATTGATCTCGAGTGCATTAAAATTACTTTCATTTTATTAGTAAATCTAGTTTCATAACAGCTTCCGACACAAATAAAGCATGATCGTTGTTGAGCTTAATATTGCAGTTGAAGCATAATCTTGAACTATACTTTTTAAAATTGTTGAAAGTGTTCTTTTTGAGGACTCCCAATTGCATTGCCATATTAGAGACATAATCAACTAACTAACTAAACTTCACGCCACTTCCCTAGCGGGGTAAGCAGTGAAAACCGAACGCCATATGGCACGATCCTTACACACCTCACTTGCTTCTTCAACATTAATATTAAAGACATGAAGAGCTAAAAAATATAATAGAGAAATAAAACTTACATGATTATCATTGTCTAGTGCATACATGAAAGCAGGTCCAGCATTTATTTATTTATTGGTTTTTTGGGAAAAATACAATTAGATTTTACTTAAAAATATGTAAATATAAGTTAAACAGAAACCGGCAAAGTTTCCACAGTAAAATTATACACATCTGAGCATAATTAATCTTAGCTTACCAATTAAAATAAGCAAAACTAGAAGTAACAAAGAAAAAGTTATAATCATTGATAAATACGACGGCAATACTAATTTCATATTGCAGTTTTGTCCAACCATCAAAATATATAGGTATGGAGACAGAATTGTCAATATGGCGAAAACATACCAAGAGTGTTGCTATTTCCACTCCCACGCAACCGTACGATAAAGATATAACACCCCGAAAAATGGGGCACATAATTTTTAATAGTTGTCTAGCCCCGATTAACGGCTGAAAGGCTCTCAGCGCTGACGAAATGTGGAAAACGCAGCCAAGGCTGTCGTAAAAATATTACGGGTTAAGTAATTACGCAATAAAGAATACGCTTACAAAATATTATTTTGAGTGCTCGTGCGACTAGACTGATAGTGTGGCTGTTCTCGTCTGTGTTTTATTTGTGCTACTAGCTGACCCGGCGCACTTCGTAACGCCCCGTTTTCGGATTTTCTATAACCATTCTTTTTTATTTACCGCATAACTTTTTTATTTTTTTCTTTCAAAAGAACCTTCACTTGACTTTAACAAACACAACTAAAAAATAATTAGCGAAATCGGTTCACCTGTTCTCGAAATTTGCGCTTAGCAACACATTCAGCGATTCATTTTTATATTATAGATTATCTATATTCTTATGTATGAAAACAATTTACTTATTGCACTATTACTATTTATCGACTTTCTTACCAATCTTCAATCAATTCAATCAAGAAGTGGGTACTTTTTGAAATTCGTGTCGCTCATATTTTTTACTCCACAATATTCTCTATGACTTTATTTCTCATTCTAATAAAATGTAAATAATTGCCCCATTTACTATGTATCCTTGACAAATTACCAACGATTAACAAATGAATTTTCTCGCTAAATTGTGACAAATCGGTTTACAAATCCGCTATAAAGGAATATAACTTATGTCACTGCAAAATTAATATTTTTGAGGCAACTATGGGTCTATAAGTAACCAAATCGGCTCTTTTTTGTTTTTTTTAATAAATATATAAATTTTCAATCATGCAAATTGTCAAATTACTGAAATGACGTCACTATAGAAATCCCACATTGTTTTGACGCGCATGCTGCCAACATGTCAGACTGTCAGTTCTATCCTAGGACCCCGGGGTTCCTCGTTACGCGCGTAATAGGGGTGCCGGTCACGGCGCATATCCATCGTAAAAGCGTCGCACACCGCGCTTTACGGCCCACGTAATGACTGGCTCGTAAAATATCGCCAATTTAGTTCGCACTTAGCGCGCGAAGCGACTATCGCTGTTATCAGTGTGGACGTGCCGCGGGGAGGCGCATTTCATATGCAAGTTGTGTCTTGCGGCTGTTGTACTAGAGAGAATAGGCGGGTTTGTGTCTCTTTTTCAGAAATAAGAAGGACAAGAACGTTTGCTGGATCTCGATATTGTGGCCTAGGGTAACCTGCATCTAGAACTATGAGATATTAGCCTTATCTGAGTCGATACCGAGCGCGTAAAAGTATATACTTCCATATATAGATACAAAAGATCCCGTAATCCCTGAAGGGGTAGTCAAAGTCAAAAAGGCAAGCCCTTTTAATCATATTTAGCCAATAATAAAACTGGGCTGGGTTAGATGGAAAATTATGAAAAAGTAGTGAAAAGTGGCTAGCTCGTTGCCACTTGTCACTACTTTTTCATTATTTTCCATCTAACAAAACAATACATTGTGGAGACAAAATGTATATTAGCAAAATATACACATTGCTTCCCGTTTTTAGTGTATTTCCTATTATAAAACCACGGACTAGTAAAAAAAGAAGGACTCCGCGACACTAACAAGACATTAAAGCTCTTCAGGTGCTCCAACTTTACACGCAACTTGCGTCACACATTGACATAATAAGCGCTCCAAATGACAGATATCCGACATCTGGTATCCATAAGTATCTCATTCACACATGCATAAACGTGGCTTCGCGCTATAGTATGACAGCATGGAGTTCTTTTTTTACTAGTCCGTGTATAAAACGAACTCAATTAACTAACTATTAACTATAAATAAATCAGGTATCGATATATATCCATTAACTAAGATTATCCGTCAAATATTTTATATCTGCACCATAGACATAGTCAAAGTTATTGTTGACCTTTGACAAGTTACATTTCACGACTTTTTAGTTTATTTATAAATATTGATGACGTCATTAGAATACCAAGCGAAGGAAAAGTAATTGACAATATCCCGTCCTTAATGTCAAGTTATGAAATTTAATTTATCGTATTGTAATAATATCTACTTGGTACATCATTAACTAAACAGTGGTGGAATGAAGATATTTTGGGCGGCAATGACGCACGCCTCACGTGTGACGGATTTTGTTTCAAGCTCAGTCTGTACTTTATGGTTTTTCCAATCTACGTGCGTATATATGTCTCTAACTCTGCCGAGGAAGCAAAAAGATGTGAGGAGGAAATCTACATACATACTATGACGTCCTTAATCCCCGAAGGTGGGGAAGACTCTAAGGAGCAATATATCTTCAACCACACTTAGAAAACTATAGACTATAACTATACTTGGACTGGCTCGATGGCATGGTAGTGACCCTGCCCCATGCGCCAAGAGTAGCGGGTTTGATCCCCACCCTGGACAAACATTCGTATAATGAATACTTGTGTTTGTTCTGTGTCTGGGTGTTGATGTTCAATATTTAAGTATATATTTGTAATACTGCTGTTGATTCTGATATCACTAACACAAGTGCTTAAGCTACTTATCTCGGAGTTAGAGCAATGTATGTGATGTCGTCGGATATTTATTATTTATTTATTTATTATTTATAGACGTCTAACTAAGATCCGATTTGAGTGATGCCACTATAAAAGTTAACATAGCCGCTGTAATTTTAATATAATTCATCTTAGCATGTAGCATAAAATATGATTTCTATATTACGCGTAAATACAAAGGTCAGACGCCAAAATCACGGGCAGCATCTAGGTATTAAAACTAGACATTTCAATCGCCCTCCTATTGTGGAAACACAACGACAAAATCCAAATCCATCGATCTGAACATACTTATACGTTTTCAATAACCACACGCTGAACTCAAAGGTTTCACAGAGCACCTACACAGCAGCACAGACCTACGGTGCTAAGTATATACTATACATACATACGTACGAACAACCGTTGTATTTACCTTCGTACAATGGGATTACTTCAGCCGGGAGAGTGTCGGCCGAAATTCTGTTAGCAAAGCGAAAAGGTTTAAGGTATTACGAGATTATATTGTATTTCGGCTGTTAATAACACGGCTCGATCGTAGAACAAGTGGGATTACCGAACACTTTGATCATAAAAATTATAAAGCTTTGAAGGCAGTGTTGTTTGGTATGTTTCGTGAATGGCGTCGCCGTATGCCAAGTAAAAAATAGAAACGGACTATTTTGCTATGGAAACATAAAAAAACTGTTATTGTTTATTTGTTACAACCACAATAAAGCAATTGCGATCTGAACTTCAACTGTGGTATACAGAACTAAGATGAATCGGATAATAGGTATAATCCTAAAATCTGAAGTTTAGCGCTTTACGTCACTAGGACCTTAAAATTTTACTCACCTAGTGACGTCAGGCGATACTTAAACGCGCTGTATCTTTGTCATTTTTAGTTTGTTGAACAAAAGAAAAAATACGTAAGCATCATGTTTTAGTAATTTCAATAGTGGACTATAATTTTTTTTTTGACGAAAATAGCCTATTATTACATATTTATAATATTTTAACGTGTCAATTTCTTTTACCGCCGAACTAGTAGTATAAATACATACCTACTTTATTTTTTTTAACTAATCAATACAGTCCGGCTATACCAAAATCTCTTCTAATTCTTAGCTTAGCTTCGACAAATCTAAATTCGTTTAAAATCTTTAAAATAAAAGTAATTCTAACGAGATATTTATTATACCTTGTAGATTGTAGATTTGTTGTACATATTTGAATTCAGTCCCGTTAGTACAATTTCTATTGACAATGCATCGGATGACCTGAACCAACATCCACAAGTGTGAGCCGGGTATGTACTATCTACCCAATACCCAATCCAAACGTTCGCAATAACAAAAGCAGAACTATCCGCAGAATGTCTTTACAATCTTCCTTTGTGGCACAACAAATGGCCCTCTCTGCCGCACCTCGCGTCCTTTCTTAGTGGATGTAGTCCCGAGATGTAAATCAGCTGGCCGTGGACACCAATTTTTTATCGGCCCGCAGCGCCCTTCGTTTAGTACTGGGACAACGAGTGATGGACAGTGAGGCAGCTGTATTCGCAACTTGAAATATAATTAAACTAGCTTTGTTTGACGTAGATCGATTAAACATAGCCTATATATTATTCGGGTATATAAGCTATATTATTGTAAAGTTTCGTTAAAATCCATTGAGTAGTTTTTTCGTGAAAGAGTAACAAACATCTATATATCCTCACAAATTTTCGCTTTTACAATATTTTAGTAGGAAGTAGGATTTACATCCACATTCCACACTTATAAAAAGGAAAGATTTGCATTTATATACCAAAAACAACAAACCGATTTCAACGATAATTTCACCATAGGATGTTACATTATCCCTAAATAATATAGGCTATATTTATCCTAAAATGTTTAAAAAAATATCCATCCGTGCGTAGCCGAGACAGGCCGCTAGTTATAATCTTCTACAGCTTCATTAACATTTTACAGCTTTTCTCCAGCTTTAGCCATTAGCACATATATGTTTGTATTTTGGATATCAAGTAACGAAATTAAATACATTTATGGTATTCATCCATAACTGGAGTATTCTGTGTAACAGACCATGTTCGTTACACAAACAGAATTAAATCTGTTTTAATAAAACTTAGTTTATTACGACTGCGATCTCTCTAAAGTTATCAAATAAAAAATTTAATTTTAACTTATAAATATTGGTCCTATTTAAATCACGATACTGACATTCATTAGTATTCTACTCAATTAATTAACGTAACATCAGCAACATCACATTACTTATGCATCCCGTCGCACTGTTATATTCGTTCACTGTGGCGCAGCCGCCCCAGGCGACTCATCTAGCTCATATTTCGCGCGTAAAATATGAGCAGTCTAGAATATTCGTTGCGGGTGTAGGTAAAAAACCGACGCCCTTATAGACCGTCTGCGGTTTGTCCCGGCTCGCTTTTTGTCACGGACAATATGAAACTCTGGGAAATCTTAGCGGAGTGATTGACCTTTGGCCGCAAAAGAGTTAATACTTGTTGAAATCTCAAATTGAGTTTGTTTTAGTACGTATATTTGGAGATAAGAAGTGTAAGTGCCCTTTGGGCGCCAATTTGACTTTCTCGTTGTCGTTTTGGTCTTGATAGGTACCAAATAAAGTTGTGCTTCTATTGTCTAATAAAAAAATATGTTTGTGCCAATATTGTTAAGTCGTTTAAAGTTTAAATTGGATTGTTCGAGCTATTAGTCGACGTGTAGTGCACATCTTTCACCAACAGGCGTTGGGTGTAGATTGCCACGCGGTGGTATTTCGTTTTATCGAGTACATATACCTACCTAATGCCATAGAGTTCAAATTTGAGCTATAACACTTAAAAGTTCTAAAGAACAATAGTACATATAAAATAATATAGTAAAAGTTATATACGAGTAATTCAGTGCTATAAAGTAGTTCATTATAAGTTTGCTATTTTACTACGTTTTCCCGTGAGTCCCGTGACTACTACTAGGATCCTCCACCGTTACTACTATTTTTACTCCAAAATCCATATTTTGGAGTAAATTAGTACTAGTATTTTTTTTTCTGCAATTGTGAGCAAAGGAATACTACATCTGCGTTTAATTCGAACCACCAAAAAAGAAAAAAGAAACGTATAATTTTGATAAACTATTACAAATTACGATAAATGATAGTAGTCCATTAACATTGTGTTATGACAACTCAAGCTGAAGCTTGACATGCTCTATTACCTGTATTTTGTGTAGAACTAAAAAAATATACCAACGATATTATCGATAAAGCGAAAGATAAACGAAGAAAGATACATTTTTATTATCTGTTGTAACAGTGTATCTCAATTCGCTCCGTGCCGAGGCTATATTACGAGATCTCCATTCATCCGACGCTGAGTAATACCGCACAAATGAGTTATCTCATATATTGATGGTTCCGTATTGTATTGTTGCAACTTTGTCTTTTGGTTGCGTGATTTTTCTTTCTTTTTTTACAATTTTACTAATAACCTAAGTCGCTTGAAGATTTTCCATCATATTGTATTTTCGACAGGCCCGTTGGTCAGAGACCCTGGCTAAGGGTCGCAAGTCACGACGGTTCGAATCCTGCCAGGTGAAAATGTTTTGTTTGATGGACATGGACATTTGTACTCAAACATATTTAAGTATGTCTATCTATTCTAGTATCCATAGCACAAGCACAAGCTTAGTTTGGAACTGGGGAATTGGTGTATCAGTCTGGGGTTTTTTTTTTTCTGTTTAACAATTTTACTAGATACTAAACATATTGCGCTTGTAGATTTCCCATCACAAGGTATATTCTTTGCTTATTAAAGTCAAACGAAAACATTATGGTAGAATCAGGTAGTTCGCCATTTATCGCTGTAGCTTCTAATACAAGAAAAATCAGTCTTTGATAAAACGTGCTCTGAAAAGTGACACATTTCTCTCAAATTGTAACCTAAAGCTTTAAGCATCTAACAATCAAATTAATAACTTATTTATTGTATTTTAAAGTTTTGTTAGGAGCCATAATAACCGTAGAGCTTATAACTACATATGAAAAGGATCATATATGTCAAGGAGGCGAGTGAGGTGTGTACGGACAATGCCGTATGCCGTATTTCTTGTTGAATTGACGAGTTAAACTTAAATAATAATAATAAATACTAAATATCCGACGACATCACATACATTTATCTGACTCCGAGGTAAGTAGCTTAAACACTTGTGTTACAGATGTCAGAATCAACAGTGGTATTTATTACAAGTATACACTTAAATATTGGATATAACACCCAGACACAGAACAAACACAAGTATTCATCACACGAACGTTTGTCCTGGGTGGGGATTGAACCCACAACTCTTGGCGCATGGAGCAGGGTCACTATTGAATGCGCCATCGATCCAGTCAACGTAAAATATTTATAAGAGTTTGTTTCAAACCTATATAAAGAGTATTTTGACTTGACTTGACTTGACTTGACTTGCCGTTCGGTTCTCTCTGCCTACCCCGCCAAGGAAATGATGTGGCTGGTTTAGTTTAATGTTTACCATCTTAAATTATAAAATACGACAGCAATACCTGTAATGGACTTTGCCACAGTTCCCAACAAATTAAAACACCGCAGACATAAAAATAACTAATTAATAATATATACTAATTAATTAAGCGGTGGTAGCTCAATGGTAAGGACACGCGCCTCTTAACCGAGGAGTGCGGGTTCAAACCCGGGCATGTACTTCTAGATTTTTCAAATCTATGTACATATTTATACCACTAGCTCGACGGTGAGGGAAAACATCGTGATGAAACCGGCAAATTCAAACAATTTTGAATTTGTAACCATGATACAAAAATTTTCTGGTTACCCTATCTTTGGGTTACGAAGGTCAGATTGGCAGTCACTTCAATGTAATTACCAGACTTGCTAAATCCTGGATCATGGTCTCGGACCCCGTCTAAGCACGGGACATAACGCTAGGAAGATGATGAAACCTAAAAATAACTAATTAACTTAACGCCGATTCCCTAGCAGGGTAGGTAGAAAGATATACTGTAGGCTAAAAATAAACTTGTTTTTATCCATCCGATTGTATCCTTTCATCACGGAACCCAAAGATGGCTCGCCCGATACGCCGCAAATGGATTGCGCTGTGCCAATCCGATGTTGTTTCAGCCGAGTTCGAGCTGTAAATCAGTGTAATTGTGTAGCGTCGAGTTTTCTGGTCACCCATTTGTGTTAAAGCTGACGCCATTCGACTGTTGCAGGTGTTGGCTGAACAAAGCGCTACGACTTCGTACATACATAAACACATACAACCGAAAACAAAATTGTGTTATATTACATGGGAATTTGTGATAGTGTAATGGATATTACGTAGATGACTAACTAGTCGTAATCACAAACGTAACCCATTAGACGCCTTTTTTAATTTTAGACCAACATGGGTCAAGCGTTCCGATAACTAAGTAATATATAATAAATAAATTCTTCAGACTGACACACCAATTTCCTAGTCCCAAACTAAGCTTATGCTTGTGCTATGGATACTAGGTAAATGGATAGACATACTTAAATACGTTTATAAACATCCATGACTCGAGTACAAATATTCATGTTCATCACACGAAATATTTGCCTCTAGCGGGATTCGAACCCGCGACTCTTGGTTTCGTGGCCAGGGTCTCTGACCACTCGACCAACGGGCTAGTCAGAACTTTTTGTGTTTAAGGTATATACAGTAATTTTGGAGGAATATCATGAAAATCTCAATAATTCCTTTTATCTCGTCTCACTCGCTATCAGTTATCAGACAATCAGAAACCTGGTCGCATATATAGTGGTTATCTAAATGTGCAGCATAAGCATCATAAACACCCTTGTTGCACCTATTGTAAGACACATTACTTATCCACTCAGTAAAACCTTCTAAATAAATTATCGCCGTATTTTATTACCACAATAAAATGACGATTTCAAATAACATCCGACACTTTATCAACGTACACCTATCCGATAATTGACATTCAAACTACTCTAGAAAGTCAACTTTCGAAATCGCCAATCTGTCCCAAACATCTTAAACACTGTTTACCCTTCGAAAATAATGTTGTTTTCAATTAATACTGAGGAGGCTGTAGCGCTGGCTTACCTTTATATCAGTACAACACCGTGCAAGTTTCTACTGACTTAGGGAGTTTACAAATTCCCGACAGTTGCTAAGTCGACAATTTCACTGGGACATAATGAATTTACTGCGGAGACTAAAGAAACGAGCGAATTGTGTAAATTAATGCAAATTTAAAACTCGGCCTATAAGCTACGTAATTGACGCGTAATTTGGTGATGCGCGGAGTTCTTTTATGGCTGTTGCTAATTTGTCGAATATCGTCCGTGGTTTGATCGAGTTTCGTAATGTTTTGCTTGGAGCGAGTATAATTCTAAAATGGATACCACAAAACTGCCAAGAGAACAAAAATTTCATAAGTTGCATTTTTTTACAAAACCGAACGAATCTGGTGATTACATTGAAGTCTGACATTCGTTACTCTTAGATATGTTATTCGGACAAATTAGATAAATATCGAATTTTTTGAGTGCATTCAGTTCCCAGTTATGATACCTTCCCTAGTTGGTAGTATAAATACTAAACTAACTAATCACCTCTAGTATAAATACCGAGAAATAAAATATCCTTCAAATGACCGTATAGTTACCGTAATGATTGGTTGATTTATGAAAAGAAAGCATAAACATTGAGTGATCTTATAAAACACAAAAAATGTTTATAAAAAACACAAGTAAAAACTGCCTTAATAGCTATTTAAATGTCTAAACACTAAAAAGTATAAAATAAATTCTTTCGACTGCTTCGATGAAAGTATTAATCTTTAACACGTATTTAAATATTTACAATAATCAGTTAGTTTTGGAGTCGGTGCCAGCCCGCGTAATTATATCATCATTTCGGAATTTGCAATTATTTGTTTCTTGGTGAAGGGTGGTAAAATAGGTTTTGAATATACAAAATCAATAGTAAGTTAATATACTCATATTTTAACTAATTTGTTTCATATTGTTATAAGTAAGGTAATTTGTTATTAAGTGTCTACTTTTATTTTAGTTTGCCTGGCACCGACTCCAAAACTAACTGATTATTGTAAATATTTAAATACGTGTTAAAGATTAATACTTTCATCGAAGCAGTCGAAAGAATTTATTTTATACTTTTTAGTGTTTAGACATTTAAATAGCTATTAAGGCAGTTTTTACTTGTGTTTTTTATAAACATTTTTTGCGGGGTTTTTTGAAGTCGGTTTTTATTTTTGTTAAAATTTAACTTATTTGTGAAATTTATTAATAGGTATGTAGACCAAATCAAAACGAGCTGCTTTAATGAGACAGTGCCGGTCTTATGAGACTAAAGACGAAAAGGTATAACGAGCCTTTAATGTTTAAAGAATTACTAAAAACTACTAATCTTCAAAGAGTTATACCTTTCATCATCAGCTAAGCAACATAACATGATGAGTACGAGACGCAAATACTGGAATCGTTTTAGAAACAATAAATAAAACACTTAACATGTCGTTAAAATTTAAGAGTGGCCCTCGTTTTCATGGAATCCCATCACTAGACCAAGACTTGGTGAAATTGAGACTATCTCGAGAATAACACTCAATATGGCCCTATAATATTGAAAGAATTATCCACGAACTCCTAATCGTTAAGGAGTTACACCTTCAATCATCAGCTCAGCAACATGAGATTATGAATACCAGACGTAAATACTTGAACTGTTTTAGAAAATAACTAAAGTAGATTGTACGCGCCTATAATACTTGAGGGTTTCCCTCGATTTGCCTAAGATTCCTTCATCAGATCCAGATGTGGTACCAATAGGACCAACTCCAGGATATACCCTTTTAAATAAAAAAAAGAACTCTAAAAATCGTCTTACAATTCTCGAAGATATCAATATTTAAAGAATCATAAACTAATTCCTAATCGTTAAGGATTTGTACCTTCCATCATCAGCTCACCAACATAAGATGATAAGTACCATGCGTAAATACTTAAACAATCTTAGAAAATGTCTAAAACACATTGTACGTGCCTATATAGTTTGAGGGTTGCCCTCGATTTTCCTGGGATCCCTTCATCAGATCCTGACTTGGTGGCAATGGGACCAACTCGGGAGTAAACCCTTTCGATTAAAAAAAAAATTTTGGAAATCGGTTAACAATTCTCACAGATTTCGAGTAACATACATACAAAAAAAAAATAATAATAATTCAGTCGAATTGAGAACCTCCTCCTTTTTTTTTGAAGTCGGTTAAAAACAGTTTTAAGGTATGACAAGGTGTAATATGGTAACTACCCGATATAATAATAATTCTTTTTTTTGAAATACTCCTTGTATAAAATTCAAAATTCAATGTTCCGCGACATATTATACAACATTCGCAAATCCTCTTTGAAGTCGGAATAAAGTCAATTCCGCCAATACACAACCCTCAGCAGTTTTTCCCTCATATAATTACCATACTACCGCTGCGGCTTCCGCCTCTATCACCCCCTTAAAATATGGAGGGGCGAGATAAGGTAGTGGCAATAAATACCGGATCGCATCGTCACGGTTCGCGGTCGGCCGATGAGCTCTCAATCCAGCTCCGTTTCTATGTCTAGTTAGATATAGATGATCGAAGGTGCAATTTCGGAATGAAGATTTCTTGGTTAATTTGAGAGTCCAAGAATGAAGCAATTGAACCCGATTTATAATTTCTTTTCAGAAGTATCTATGATAGTTTATGTAACTTCACTGAAATCTTTTGAGAATAAAATAGTTCCGAAGAGGTATTTCCCGTGATTTTCCCTCTAAATTTTTTTTTCTAGTAAAACGTTCCTTTGTACAATAGCGATGGTAGCTCAATGGTATGGACACGCGCCTCTTAACCGAGGAGTGGGGGTTCGAACCCGGGCACGTACCTCTGGATTTTTTAAGTCTATGTACGTATTTATACCACTAGCTCGACGGTGAAGGAAAACATCGTAATGAAACCTGCAAATTCAAACAACTTTGGATTTGTAACCATGATCCAAAAATTGTCTGGTTCCCCTATCTTAGGGTTACGGCAGGTCAGATCGGCAGTCGCTTCAATGTAATTACCAGACTCGCTAAATCCTGGACCATGGTCTAAGCGGACCCCGTTTAAGCACGGGACATAACGCTAGGAAGATGATGATGATGAAAATGTTCCTTTGTCCTTTTCTGTATCTCTGAGAAAACTAATTTTATTTTATTTCTTTTATTTTTGGCTGAATGTGGTTAAAGGGCCCTCCTGTCCCTATAACTTTGCCTACCCCTTAGGGGATTTTTGGGTATAATGTTATGTTATGTATGTGTTATGGTTTATATCCGAAATTTAAACAACTATGGTGACAAAATATAAAGCACGAGTCTGCCAACTTGCCTATTACATTAATCTAGCACAAAACACACCGTAACATAAGCATCATATTATACAAACGACACGACACGACACATCATCATCACGTCACTTCTCGTTCCAGGGCTCCGAAACTACTGGACCGATTTGTAAAATTCTTTCACCAATGGAAAGCTTCTTTATCAGCAGGTAACGTAGGCTATGTTTTTTCCTGCATTCCTACGGGAACGGGTACTACTCGGGGTAAGCCGCGGGGTGCTGTTATACCTTATAAAAGCACAAACAATAAAACTTATCTTTAAAAATTTTGGTCGTCCATCTCGACCGGGTCAAGGGGTTGCTTGACCTCTCTATACAAGACGTGCTTACTTCCAAGCTCTTAAGGTTGGGGAAATTATCACATCATAAAAAACAGGTGGAAAAACGCATTTGTTACAACGGATCATATAAAACACTCGCTGATTGCCCAAAAAAATGCCATAAAGGGTTCTACTAAGGCTATACGGCTGTAGATATTGGGAGATTCTTTACTCTAATATTTTAGTCTAGCTAAGAAACCAATAGTCGAAATTTGAACCAAAATTCATAAATTAATAAATATAAATATATCAAAATCAGACTACATCACATACATTGATCTGACTCCAAGGTAAGTAGCTTAAGCACTTGTGTTACGGAGATCAGAAACAACAGTGGTATTACAAATATATACTTAAATATTGAATATTAACACCCAGACACAGAACAAACACAAGTATTCATCATACGAATATTTGTTCTGGGTGGGGATCGAACCCACAACTCTTGGCACATGAAGCAGGGTCACTACCGAATGCGCCATCGAGCTTGTCAAATTTTGTCTTATCTTTATATATTTTTATTTATTGATAGTCAATATCCATAATACATCCATAAAGCATAAAGCACAAGGTAATTAACAAAGTTTAAAAAGTATACTATCAAAAAATATCATCCGTAAAAATATTTAAAGACATCTGGACCCCTATCCAAAAGTATCCCATATTGACAGCCAACATCCATATTACATCCACGTAGCATACAACACGAGGCAACATAATCGAGAGGCCGTCCCTTTGTGAGGGAAAACGAACGTCGCCCGAGTGTTCCAGTGACATATTGGCGTCGCGCTCGGCTTCGCGCGCCCTCGAGTATCGATTCACCGCTCTCGATGGGATAAGGTGATCAGTGGTAATAGAATTATTTGTTTGTGCGGGATTGGAGATGAGTTGCTGATGTCTTTGGTTATGTATGTTTTATGGAGTTTGCGGAGGCGAAGCCTTTTTGTGACGCAAATGTTAGAGGATGAAATAATGACGCTTTTTTTGGTTAGTTAAAATGTAATATCTTCTGAGTATTAAAAGTTTGTCTTGTTTAACAAAAGTTAGTAAAGTTTATGAAATAATAAAAAAAAATCTTTACAAGTAATTCCTAAAACATTGAATAATAAAAAGTAAATAGAGTATCATATTCGGATCATTAATTTGATCCATACCATGAAACAGTACTAAAAACAGAATGTTTACTATTACATTTTCAACATACCTAGCGAATGCAAGAATAGTGTTATACTAAACAGATAACTTTCCGACATAGTAATCTGTTAACTGCAAAAATATCCGAAAATAGTTTTTCAATTTCGCACGGCGGGCGAACATTCAGGCCGCGATTTCGGCTCCGTCCTCAACTTTTACCCTTTAAATAAATATCCGTGTTCAAGCTGCACGTTTCCCTCGCATTCCCGTTGCGGTCACGTTATTACGCGCGGTTGATCTGCGGCGGGCGGGCGCGGCGCGAACGTCACGCGGCGTGACGCCGTGACGCGCGCGTGTTGCGGCGTGACAGCGCGGGAATTGCGTCCGCCGCAGCGACGTGAACCGTCTTTGTCCTGCACCTGGGCTCGGTCACTGTGTAAATAGCAATGTAGGCTAGCTATATTGAACAGCTTTATGTGTGGTTTCCTCATGTAATCACTATAGAATAGCTAGCCATTTTAATAGCAAAACTTGGGAATAGAATAACCCAGAAAGGGTCAAGGCGAAATAAAAACAGATAATAGTAGAAAACGTATTTGTATAAGTTAAGCTACAATAACTTAAAACCAAAATGGGTTAAATTCGCAATGGGTCCATTTATGATACCTATTATCTTCTATGCTTGACTTGAGATTCGGTCTTACTAAGTCTAATAGCTATAAAAAAATATAGTAACCAGATTTATTACGTCCTGGTTCATGGATCTAAGCGGCCCTTGTCTAAGTACGGTGCACAACACTAGGAACATGATTATGTACTTAGATATCAGAAACCAACTTCGTATTATTTAACATAATGTAAGTTATAATGCAGGTTAATAGTAATAATACAGGAAACCTACATTTTATACACTATTTTCATGCTTGAAATATGTGCAACGCAAGTGTGTAGTATTCCTAACCCGACGGTCCTATTTATCTCGTCGCTAATTTCGGCGGGACTATCCGTCACGCATCTTTCAGCTGCAAGTGCTGCGTAAACAGTCCGCGAGATAGCCGTGTGTGCTCGCGAGATTGAAATATTTGCATTTCAATTAATATGTCTGTTTGTTTGCCGTCGCGTGAAATATCGCCTCTTTGATTAACGACTTTTTAAAACGAAACGGGTTTTGTTGAAAAAGAAATATCGCTTAGATGACGTTGTCATTTTGACACCGGCAAGCAATGGGTGCCTGCGCGAGATATTTTTTGTCATGTTGGAGTGACCTGATGCCCATTTGATTAATGAGTGAAAAATGTGCATAATGTTTTGAGAAAAAAATTATGCTTTTTTTAGGCGATCAGGCATAGTAGTATAAATTTATATGATTTTTTTTTATATATATCACTCTGTAGCGCGTGTAGTAGTTTAATCTGTGAATTAGGTAGTTACTAGAAATGTATATATTTTCCATATTACTATAATATATTTGATAGTCCTTATTTAACTAATACGTATTAGAGGGTCTCCGAAAACTCAATATAAAAAAATGCTATCATAATGAAAAATACCTGCTTTTATTGATTCGAAGAACTGTTAATAACAGCTCACATTGCCAATTCCGTGTTCGGAATTTCCTTTGTACTCGCAACTGACTTTGAGCCCGACCTGATAAAATTGATAGAGGATATTAAATTCCTTCACTAATGTCTAGTAAGTGGTAATTTGTTGATGAAATCTTTGTGTTCGACAGGAATAAATAGATAAATTGTTTACAATAATATTTCGCTAATTCTCTATCAACAAATAAGTAGATGATCATGATATATCAAAATACACTTATAAAAAAATCTATGACTGAAGTGTTATTTGTACTCGACTAATGGATTTTTATTTTTTATGCTTACTGCATGAACATATTATTATTATATATATAATAATATTATTATAATTGCAATATATTCATAGCGGGACTTGACTTGCTGAACTTTGGTTATAACTGTTCTGACGAGTCAATATGCGCTATCAAGGGAGCTACTATTATTAATATTTAGATATTTTATTAGCCACTATTGTTTTGAGTGATAGTTTAGTCGAAGAGCTACTCTTCGCCTAAACTACAAGTAGTGACAAGTGGCTAGCCACTTATCACTACTGTTTTACAATTTTTTGTTTTAATTTTTAGCTGAAGGCCGTGGTTAAGGGAACTAGCTAGTTGCCTTTGCTACCTTTGACTCTGCCGACCCCTTAGGGAAACGTCGGCGTAATGATATGTGTGCATATATTGTCTGTTGTAGTACCACTGTATAATATATTTGACAAAATAATGAAACGGCTGAAGTATGAAGCGTGCCCACTACCGTGGCCGCCGCGCCGCACGCGCCGACCGCGCGCTAACTGCCTGTCACGCGCGTGACGGGCCGAACCGCGGTAATTACTGTTCTGACGAGTCAATACGCTATTGGTGAGGTTAGTTATAGCTACGGAAAAATGCACAACACTACTGCTATATAGTTAAATGTGTTTGGTTTGGGTTACTCAGAATTTACCAGCGATTTAGGGAAGATCTTCGCGTTCTTATGAGTTGAACTGTGTAACATGTTTTAGTCGGCAGAATAATAGGAACTACATTATGAACAAGACATGTGTAGTTCGTGGTAATTAAGTTTTAACAGATTGAGCTTTAAAAATAAATCTATAGAAAAAAGTATAAGATGTATCTATTTACTGACGTCAAATAAATTAATAGCATGTTAGTTCTCATTATTTTATTGTCATTAGTATTCCAAACCTAGTCATGGTTTGGAGTTTGAGTACCTACTTAAGACACTTATTCACCACGTAAATACAACGAGCCCACATCATTTTCCGTATTTATAGAGCGAGCCCGCAGTATAACGTCGTTACCAACACACATGTAAATATAACTCCCGTTTAATTCGTTATAACCACTACACATCCAAAACATTTATTTGCAGCGTCATTACCCAACGTCAGTTCCGAAGTCTCGAAGGCATCTCGCTTATTACGTGGGAGGTGCCTGTATAATCCACTGTTTCCACGGGGATCGCGTCATTACCGCGATATTGCCGCGGTAATGACAGATAATAAATCGCTCCAGTGTCTACCGAGGGACACAGAAGTGATTTACCCTGGAACGGAGCGCTGCTCCTGCTTAAATTATTGCAAGTGCCTGTTTACAAGTGGGGTTTATATTTAGACTTTAATGATTCGGGAAGTTGGGAATTGGGATAGAAGTTTAATCGTTACTGCTGGGGCACTTCGTTTTGAGATTTTCTTACACTGGCCGTTTCACTTACATAATTTTAGTCTTCAAACAGCTCTTTAGAGTGCGATTGAAAATGTATGTGACATGTGTTCGAAACTGTAGAAAAATACTCTAATAGCTTTTGTCGTAATATTGTCACTTAATCTATAGTTGTGAACATAATAATAATAATAAATAATAAACACTTTTGTTCAGAAATATTGTGTTAAAATTTATCAAAATATTATACTAAGTGAAACCTAAACCTTTATATCACTCACATCTAGATTACCTAAGCCCCTGTCTCCTCTCCGCTTAGCTCGCTTCATTCGCTCAAAGCGGTCATTGTTCATAGCCGGTTTTTCTATTAAGTGGCTAATTAAGACATTTATTACGAGGCTCTGCGGCGGGTGTCTATCGGTAACCTTTGCCTCCCAGCTGACTTTCTGGCCCATTTCCATTCTGTTATTACCTCAAAATCTGATTAGATTCAAATGGATGGAAGTAATGGTTGGGCCAAATGGATTGTACTTTTAAGCTAGACGGAGTTGATTTATTTTAAAACCTATACGCGGCAATGTGTATGTCTATGAGATGTTTTTTTTTGTTGGTTGTGTAATCTAATTAAACATTAAAGTATTGTATGTGTCTTAAAATGTATGCAGCTACATCTGGGCTTATTCAGATTAAATAATGTATTTTTTCATTATTTCTTCATGAAGCAATTACTAGATGTTTCATGCAATTTTTGAAATATAAACTTTCATATTACACCACGCTTTCCTAGCACAACATAATGAAAAAATTCAATCACTCCATTGTTCAATCCCGCTAGAAACGTGACGCAGACTATTATGAACCATATTACTCAATTCCGGCGCCTGTTCAAACAAACTCATTCATAATTTCAATGCACGACTACATATGTGTCCTGCTAGCTGGCATAATCGGATCTGTCCAGCTCTAAATTGTATGAAGCTTGACTCTGCTCGGATATTTACTGGCGCGCCTATACCCAGCCGTTCAATTTTCGTTGCCTACAATATAGGGCTTAATTAAATTTGTATTTCATAACAGAGACTCCCGGGCACAAAGCATGAAAAATTCTTTTTTTCCACATAGTTGAATGTTTCCCTCGCCGCGGGCTAAATCTTTCATGTAACAAAAGTGGAGTGGATAGCCATGAAAATATGCCACGGAAATGATATTGGGCTAAAGGGAATTTAATAATATATCTATAACGTCTTTGCGTAATAATATAATTGTTGGTATGGCATTTGAGTAGGAAAACATAGAAAATTGGATGGGGATAGTTTTTGTAAATCAACAAGTGTATTATGATTGATGATACGAGGGTTAGTCCATTGTGTCTGAGGGTCGTTGTTATCAAGCCATTTAGAAACCTCTTGTTGTTATTGGCTGCTTATTGCATTTACTAATAATTTCATAATGGGGGTTAATAAAAGACGAGCAAGAAAGAGACGATTTTATATTTAATAAAAAAAAATAATAGAAATATGCCACTATTTTTTAAAATATAATATAATATTCTTCTTTTTTGTTGACATGCAATTATTAATTGATCAGTAGGTAGTCAAGACATTCACAAAAAAAAATATTCCGTTTTTTGGATAGAAAAATATTTATATATTTACTAAAAGTAATAACATATTAGTGTTAATATATCATCCAAACAGTCACTTCCATCAAACAGTAAATGCGGACCTTTATGTACCAATAATAACAAATTATGATTTTTCTTTTATTTTTGAATACATACAAACTCCAATACGGTCTGCTGCAATTTATAATTGACCCTTATTATTTAATTGAACAAACTGAATGTAATAAACACCGACCCTTGTAATAGCAAACAAAAATGAATTCACAAAGGCACTCGTTCGATTATTAAGAAGGAAAGAAAACAATAAACACTCACCGTGAAATAATTCAAATTAGGATCGCTTCCTTAAGCACAGAACAACGCAATTGTTGCCTTAAGTCCCTTTCACGTGAAAGAATCGCCCGGAGTGGCGATTAAGGGCTGGTACACAATTTGTATTTTTAGTAATGTTTTAGTGATAATGTTTTACAATATTATAGTTTAAGAATACAAGAGCACATATATTACATAGATTATATACATCAGCTTAAACTACATATTTAGACTTTTTTTCATAATAAGTAAGACTTTCGCATACATACATATATAACATCACACCCATAATCCCCGAAGGGGTACGCAGAGTCAAAGGGGCAGCAGGCCTCTTTAACCAAATTCAGCCAAAAAATAAAACTGGACTGGTTAGATGGAAAAGTGGCTAGCTTGTCGCCTACACAATCACATACCCAAAACCCCATTTACCATTAGTCGCCTTATACGACATCCTAGGCAAGAAACACAGTTGGCACATTCTTTTAAAATCCCAGACCAACATTGGACGACTAAAACTTTTATTCTTAATTTTATATTGTATTAGTAGAATAACGCTACTACAATGTAGCAAAATACGTAGCACATGTGCTACAGTGCTACGAAACATTTTAGTTGATAAAATTCCCTAGTAAGACTGGCTTTTCGTAGTCAATTTTAAAATAAAATAGGTAGTGTGTAGGAACCGCGTCGTATGGCACTGGGTTATCTCTGCCTACCTCTCCAGGGAATTGACATAAAAATAGATTAAATTAGATTTATAAAATTATGAAACAACTATTATTTGACTAAAACAAATACATACGTTAAATATATAAATCACTAAACATATTTAATATTTATTACAGTACAAAACTGCCACGTACCTTGACAAGTAACTAAATGATAACATCATACACTCAATTGTACAACCACCCTTATCACGTCGTGAAGCGCCGCGGGATCGCCGCGTCACCGTGACGCGTCTCTCCGCAGCGACGCAGCGTCTATCACGCTGACGGCTTCAAAATGCCGAAGCATTGATGCCAGCGGACGATTGACAGTTATGATTTTATATTGAGCCTTTCTTAGTATTTATCTATTGTTGAAAATATTTGTAATGGTGTGTGACGTCAAAGCTAAACAAGTTATGGAGTCAGTAAATGATGTCGCGTTTCTTCAAAGAAAAACAAATATTTATGTATTGCAAAAGATATAATGAGTTTGCCATATGATTCAGATCAATTTACATATTATGTTGACTGGTTTTTATTTTATTCCTAAAAAAATATTATACTTTTCAAATAATAGTCATAATAAATAGTATTAATTCTTCAAACTAATCTCGACTACTGATTTGACCTAAAATCGAATTAAAACTTATCACGCTAACTTTTATATTAAAACAAACTAGCTGAGCCCGCGCTTTCAACCGCGGTTATGGTGAATGTTATATAGCCTATAACCTTCCTCGATAAATAAACTATATAATACAAAAATAATTGTTCCATTCGGACCAGTAATTTCTGAGATTAGCGCATTTAAGCAAACAAACAAACTCCTTAGCCTTATAATATTAGTACACGCATACATAATTGTGTAGCACGCCTATTTAATAGATCTTACAACGCCAACTAACATTTTCCCCAACTATTTTTCTCTTTCCCAGTATGATTACATTTTATTTCCATCAAATCTCCTCAGTTCCTGTTAATATTTGAAGAAACGCGAGCGAAATGACTTAAATGGCGGCTTTGGATTAAGCGTTCGAGGCGAGCGGCTCTCGGCGCGGAGGCACGAGGGCCACTGAGTACTGTCACCACGCTAGTGAGGGTGCGTGCGGGTTGTTTGCTTTTTGAAGTCGCTACTACGTGAACCTTCAAAAGACCTACTTTAGGACGTAAATACAGTAAATGGGTTATTCATTCTCGAAGGCTTAAATGCTAAGTGGGTTAATTAGTTTTGTCAGATTTTAATAACGTAAAAACTATTTCAAAACAGTACGTATTATAAAACAGTTATATTTAAGTATAATTATATTGATGAACATAGGAGCGGTGGTAGCTCATTAGTAAGGACACGCGCCTCTTAACCTAGGAGTGCGGGTTCAAACCCGGGCACGTATCTCTGGATTTTTCAAATCTATGTACGTATTCATACCACTAGCTCGACGGCGAGGGAAAACGTTCTGATGAAACCTGCAAATTCAAACAACTTTGGATTTGTAACCATGATCCAAAAATTGTCTGGTTCCCCTATCTTAGGGTTACGAAGGTCAGATCGGCAGTCGCTTCAATGTAATTACCAGACTCTCTAAATCCTGGATCATGGTCTAAGCGGACCCCGTCTAAGCACGGGACATAACGCTAGGAAGATGATGATATTGATAAAAATTGCATTACGTATATTTGAATAATATCTAATTTTCTTTACAATGTTCGTAAGTAGATTCGTACTAAAAAACCTTAAAAGAGATACCTCTCCTAATAGACTGGCAAATTAAAACCCAAATTATAATCAAATATTCGCAGCAATTTGTACTTAAAAAAACAACCTCACAACATGTTTGCCCTGCCAACCGCTCAAAAATCAAGTCATTATGAAACACGACATTCGCTCTATTTGTATTTTTCCGTGCGACAAACTCGCCAGGCTGTTTGTCAAGCGCGTGATTATAATAAACAGTTGTAACAAGCGACGTCGAGTCCTGTTTGGATAATCACCGCGCAAGTGGTGACAGGTGACTCTAGGTAGGTGCCAAATGACATTTGTGTTTACTCGTGACAGGTGACTGTAGGTGCCAAATGACGTTTGTGTTTACTCGACAAGCGCGGCGTGACGTGATACGAGGGGAACTATTTTTGCTGTGAGCATTTACATACTTGATAGGGAGATGTTGTTGGTTTGTGTCTGACGCTTTAAGTCTGCGTAGATATATCTGGCATTTGAAGTAAAAGATTTTGAATGTCATCTATACTAATATTATAAAGAGGAAAGATTTGATTGTTTGTTTGTATCAAATAGGCTCTGAAACTACTATACCGATTTGGATAATTCTTTCATCAATGGAAAGATATTTTATCAGCGAGTAACATAGTATATATTTTTTTTCGTATTTATACGAAAACGGGAACTACGCGGGTTAATAATATAATGGATTGATAAAGGACCTTTTTTTTTAATCGTATTTTTTTTAAACCTGATTATTCGTTCGTGTTGGCATACGCAAAAAGTGATAAAAGTAGCGTTGGTACAATTATTCTCTTCTCTTTTTGTTAAGTCTTTCATTTACTGTGTAAATGAAAGTGTCTTAATTAAAGCTAAAAAATAAATTACTTTTTTTACATTTATGAATAACAGCTATTAATTAATCTTAGTTCCAGTTAATATTATAAATTAATGTAAATAAAGGAAAGACAATAAAACCTGATCCCACTCACCCTAACATTGAGGTCCGCCCGCTCACCTCCATAAATTAGCCCAAATGACGTCATATTTACAAAGCAAAACCCGCCCATCGGGGCACAATATCGGCGAAACATAACAAAATACCGATTCGGCCGGGCTCTATTGAATAAAATAAAATAAAATAAACGGCGCAAGTCAGCCGTAGTGAAAATTAATTAAGTTTTCCATAGCCCGTCGAATAAAGAAAAATCGGACGAAAGGAAAATAAAATTGGACCAAAGTAGGAATTTTAATAAACTGGGGTCACGTAAACATTGATAGCGGGCCCGCCTGTCGTGTCGGGAGGAAAAAATAGTCGCACAGAATAGCATTTATTTGTTTTCATGCGCAAGTCTGAGGCCTTAGCTCCGTCGGAATGCAAGTTTATTAAAAGTTCGCTGTAATCTTTTATACGTGTTACTCTTTTGATGGGACGTATTAAATAAACACCATAATAGCTGTTTTTCTTGAAAACTCTTGATAGTGTTTGCATCAATTCTCACTTCAATCTTTGATATAAACTTTATGTAATGTATGAAAATTAATGAAATTCTTGTAAATATATAACTTTTAATAACTATGACATTTAGTTAGAAAAAAAACAACATTGCAATCTTATTTATATATCGCATTTACCAGTAGAAATTAATTACAGATCGACATATTGTATAAATTGTACTTCTGAAAGAGACGATGTCAGTTCAAATCAGTCGAATCATACCAAAAAAAAAACCCTTGAAAAATCAAGCCTTAAATATAGCAACAGTTGAGCTGTTTCTCGGCAAAAAAATTAAAACCAAGCTTTCCATTGCATCACTTTGAATTCTTTCAAAGATACCAACGACATAAAATTTCATAAAAAGTCGCGTAAATACTAAATGATTTGTAAAACAACCCCCATAACTTACCCCGGCGTCCACTTCACCGCGTCGCGTCATACATCATTAGCTAACGTTACCCGCGTTGCCTCTAATTTATACGCGCACGATTATCTCCACTCATCGCGACTGACGGCGCATTACCCATAGTCATCATATGCGTAAGTTAGCGCATCGTATGAGATGTATAACTCCTCTATCCTTTACGATACGAGTAGTATAGAATAACCTTCTCCGTTTGTTTTCGTTGGTTAAAAAATACATTTGATGCTTTTTAAAAGTTGATGTTATCATGTCATATACATGCTTTACCCTGTTTTAGATGTAGGTATATAGGGACTTATTAAATACTAGCTGTGCCAGCGGTGTCATCCGCGTTTATGGTTAATATTATATAGACTATTTCCGTCATAAATGATTTCTATGTAACTTTAACCATTAAGGCTGCACACGCGACGGAAGCTTAAAAAAATGGAGTAACTGCTCCCGTTTTCCCAACATTTCCCTTCACTACTCTGCTCCTATTGATTGTAGCGTGATGAAGCGTATACTATAACCTGCCCAGGAGTATGAAGAATAATTGTACCAAGTTTCGTTAAAATCCGTCGAGTAGTTTTTGTTTCTATAAGGAACATACAGACAGACAGACAGACAAAAATTGTACTGAATGCATTTTTGGCATCAGTATCGATCACTAATCACCCCCTGACAGTTATTTTGAAAATATATTTCATGTACAGAATTGACCTCTCTACAGATTTATTATAAGTATAGATAAGGTTATTTGTGTATTAATTAATTAATGAGTCGCTATTGCTATTACAATTATTTAGAAATACTAGACGTGTTGACATTGTTAAAAGTCATAAGATTTTTTTAGATACAATTCTTGTAGTGCCAATAAGCTATATACATATCTGAGTACCTTAAAGAAATCATATAGGATGGGATGAAATATACCCAAAATAAATTTTAGTTTCATAGCAAATATCGTCTCTGTGCAAATATTGGAGCAATTTTTAAGTAAACAATGTTCATTCTTATATTTTCGACCGTCATCCGACCAAATATCTTCGGTTGACAAAGCAGAGGCAGACCTCCGAGCTCTTTAATTTACCACTATACTGAGCACAAGTGCATCCCTGGAGACTGCCC
Source organism: Glyphodes perspectalis (assembly GCA_951394215.1). NCBI lineage: Eukaryota > Metazoa > Arthropoda > Insecta > Lepidoptera > Crambidae > Glyphodes > Glyphodes perspectalis. Next base: position 15,479,338 of record OX596208.1, on the reverse strand, counting down.
GGTGCGTTGACACGTAACCCGCGGTTCATTGAGCACGAGTGACGTCAGAGATCATTAGCAGGTGCTCGAGTCCACATCATTGCCATCATTAATGACTAATGTGGCCGTGGACCGTTTGTGATGCACCACCAGGCACCGTGCAACGTTTTGAAGCATTATGTTTCAAGAGCACATAATGTATTCGCTTCATGACTTTGTACAATATATGTTGCACAGTGTGGAAACTGTGGCCCGCCCCGGGCGTATGCCAAATTTTCCGCCCCTGGGAGGGGGGTTGCAACGGCGCTGTTCCTTTCCGCCTACCTTGTATAACCAGGAGCCTCCCATTTTATGTAATTTAATAAACGATGATTTCAAATAATATTTTGGCTTGTTCATTACATACGTTTTTACAACACTTAAAATGTTATTGTCATGACAATATACATTCAAAATTAAATATAAGTAAGTACTCATTCTGAATTGAAGCCTCTGCAGGATATTACGTAGGTACCTACTAAATTACGAACATTTATAAAAAAAAAATATAAACCTCTTCCAGAAAACCTTTTAGATATATAGCCCATATTTTTTATCCTTTAACGCCATCGCAAGATAATTAAATTACATTAAAATGTAAAGTGCATGACTTGCAATATTCACTTTGCCACGGCTAACTTACATTCTTGCTTGCAAATCTCTTATTCTATTATCATAATCTTTGAATAGCATATGCGGCAACCTCCCTTACATGACGGTTAAGGAAGACCGCGCAAAACTCAAACAACGTAACTAAGTTACGATGAGCGATGCGACTAACCAGACAATGCCCGGTGACAAACGAGTGGCGGTCGTAATTAATGACGACGCGGGCGCGGCGCTAATGATCTCTGACGGATAAATCGGACACCGCATGTGTCTATGTGCGGACTAGATCGCATTTGATGCATGGGGCTATCGCAACACGTAAATATTATGCGTATCGTCAGGACAATTTTACTCAATCATGCCTTCATAGTATCGTCTGAAGTTTAACACCTGCGGACTTTGCATTTATTTTAAAACTAACATAGAAGCCCGAAAGACATACAACTATAAGATTTTTTATAAAAATAAACTAGTCCTAAAATTATCTAATCAAACACAAAAAAAAAATTGCCATGACCTACATTCAGGCATAACAAACAATTCTAACTTACTGCAGTGATATTAAACCTTTTTTCATTCATAATATATTAAATTAAGATGATCAATACATTAAGTAAAGTAAACAAAGCATTATATAGATATAGCGTAAGAGCGAAACTTCAATATCGCTTACCCGACCCACCACGGGTCGCAGCCCCCAAAATCCAAGTCAACACCGCAACATTAACAAAATATTTCCAAATAGAAAAGTAATCACAAAACCCATTAACTTAATTTAAACAAACTCAAACTCGTACAATAACAATAACGGAAACTAGGCTAAAACAATAATAAATTTATTAGGAAGAGCCCTTATCTGAGAATACAACATAAATACAGTTGGCAAGATACGGCGGAACTTGGTCTAACACGTCAGGACACAAAGGCTAATTATCATATTGTTGTATAAAATCGCCGTTACAAGTCGGCGAAAGTCGATAAAGATTCTGTGGGGGGCGATGGGAAAAGAGGTTCAAGGCTTAGATGTTGTTATGTCGGTAAACAAAAATTCTAATTGTTTACCAACGTTTATGTATGATCATACTTAAAAATTAAATAAAAAAGACATACATATATTATAAGCTTATTGCCATAAACTATGTTAGCAAAAAATACCAAAATATTAAACTTTTCCTAGCTCATTAAAAATAACTATTTAACAAAGAAATAGTCGAATAACTTGAGAAAACATGAACTAATGCATTTTCGAGATTATTTTAACTTTCTAATCGGTTTTTATACTGCCGAATACCCTTAAAGTAGACGATTTGTAGTGCCAATTGTCTAATTGCTTTTATTATAATTATTAAAAAATAATAATAAAAAAATCTTCTTAGGTTTAAGTAGTCATAGATTAAGATTAACATGCTATATAAATCAACAAAACACAAAATTATATTAGAAGTGGAGATCAAACAAGTAAAACAGGTCACAAAACGACTTAATTATTGTCCCATAAAGCCCGGTACAAGTCAACGATCCTGAGGGGGTCGTTGTAAGAACAGCCCTATTTCCGAGGGCATTTACACGGTTAGATCAACCAGCCAACTTAATCATCTTCTCAATAGTATTCTTGCTAGTATTTTTCATACTAATATTATAAAGAGGAAAAATATGTTTGTTTGTTTGTTACAATTATATAAACTACTAGATAGATTTAAAAAACTTTTACCAATGGAAAGCTACTTTATCAGTGAGTAGCATAGGCTATATTTTATCCCCGTATTCCCACGGGAACTAGTATACCATAAAGGAGATGGGAATAAGATTGTCCTGATGGCAAGCAATCACCGTAGTGTAGGCTACAAGCCTATGGAACCTATAGAACCCATAGGTCCTTGCAACACAAGAGCACAATCTATTTGAACAAACACGTTGAGAATCTGGAGAAAGCTTTGTTGAAGTTCAAGAAGATAATAAATTGATTAAAGTATAATATTATATACTGTATTGGTTGTTACAAATAAAATAAAAAAAACTACTTTTATACATATAATTGTATATAATTATTTACAAGAAAAAAGTAAAGGATTACTACTTTTTCTAAATAACTTTCATAAGTCCAAAACAGTAGACTGTAAGCTACTTTTAAGTTTATTTTGATATCATAGTAGGTAATCATAATTTTAACTTTATTTGAATCAAGTTTAATAAATATCTTATTTACATAGTTGATTTAAGTCTCATCTACAATTTAATACTTCGATCGTATCTAACTAATTAAGTGATATAAATTTTACGACTATTTCGAACAGACCTTTCGCTAATATGTACTTAGCCTTTAAGTCTAAAGCCTCGATTAAATAAGACATAAATCAGCATCGTTACGAAGCAAATATTTACAAAACTGCTTACGAAATCGAACGGCTGTTAAAAATATACGACTTTCCATCGTGCATAGCTGGGGTCCAACAAAAATGAGAATAGTTGTCTAACATTCAATAGTTAACTGTAAGGAATATATAAAAACTAGGAATAATATATAGAATAACGTGAGCCAGAAATCTCTGATGAAATAACAATTAAGTTACATACAGTAATATTTAATACATATTCAGTGGTAGCTCAACGGTAACGACACGCGCCTCTTAACCGAGGAGTGCGGGTTCAAACATGGGCACGTACCTCTGGATTTTTCAAATCTATGTACGTATTTATACCACTAGCTCGACGGTGAGGGAAAACATAGTGATGAAATCTGCAAATTCAAATAACTTTGGATTTGTAACCATGATCCACAAATTTTCTGGTTCCCCTATCTTAGGGTTAAGAAGGTCAGATCGGCAGTCGCTTCAAAGTAATTATCAGACTCGCTACATCCTAGATCATGGTCTAAGCTGGCCCCGTCTAAGCACGGGACATTACGCTGGGAAGATAATAACAGTAATATTCAATACATATAAACAAAAAGACAGAGCATCAATGATGTTTCAACAATGTGTAGTATAAAAGAAAGAAAGAAAGAACATTTATTGGAAACACACACACACAAAAATCAGGGCACAGACAACAAACATCATCATCATCAACATCATCATCATCATCATCATCATCATCATCATCATCATCATCATCATAATAGACAATACATAAGTAAATGTTTGGCATCTATGACTTTTGGACGGCAATGATGAAGTCACGACGCTTATTCACTGCCGTGCTTTTAATATACCAATCAGAACGTAAATATCTGAAATACTTTGTTTAGTGTTGAATCTCGAACTAACTAACTCTATAAGGATTTAAAATACCCTCAGATAAAATAAGCATTCTTTTAACTCGCCATTTGAACTTCCCTCACTATAAAACGCATTCATCGTATGGTTTAAACCGTCCTTAATATTTCTCCGGGACAAAAAATCGCAAGTTGAGTCACGTAGCTCACTAATTTTCTCCAGGGCGCCTACTGAAATCATGCTCAGAATTCACTACATTATACGACAACGCAATTTTAGAGATGAGAAGTCTTTACATGATCATTAACAGATTAATTAAGGAATTCGCTCCGGGGTTGACGAGACGTTATCAACACTTTATTATTTGTAAAAAAAATATCTAGGCATGTTAATTTTTCGTAATATTTTTCTTAAAAATTAAAAAATCTAAAATGATATAAATGGAAAGTACTTGGAGGTTATGTTTTGGTACGTTTTTTTCATTCAACTATTACTATCTTATTTCCCTATTTAATGGATTAATATATTTTTTTTCCCCAAAAAAAGAAGCACACAGGTTCTTTCACTAAAAGTGGGCAAATGTAATAAAAATATACAGACATTCCTTTATGATCTTAAGTTCCATATATCGTGACAGGTAAAGTAATAGACAACCGTTATTTTAATATATCCAAAAACTACATAAATACCGCATGAATAATTTAATAACTATTCCATGTAAAATAATATGCACATTAGTTCGACTGCAAACAAACAGCTTGGACCGACCCCATGCCCCAACTATCCCGGCCATCAACAAACGCCATTATTTTTAACGACCGCGCTGTCACAGTGACCGCTAGTACTTGATGGCCATTCAAATTCGCAGCCGGTCAAACAAAATAAAAACAATGACGTCACATCCCATGAGTCACTAATTCTAACTGGTCTAGTCAAGCTTCATACTGAAATTGATTGACTCAAAATGTAGTATCCAGAAAGTTATAAAACTTTTCTCGGTAGAATCATAAATAAAGACATTTTGAATTTGAATTTGAATTTGCGAAATGATTCAGTATCGGTACTTTTTGTCCCAGAAACAACTGGTAGACTTACATTTACTCCGACAATGGATGTTAATAAATAATAGATAACGTTTTTTAATCATAATTTACGTCGCGTGCTCTACTTTGTGTATCAATAAGATCCCTATACAATTCCCAATAACAAACTTTGACCATTGTTTATGTATAAAATAATAACTAAAAAAAAAAAAAACATAAAGAGGCCACAAAACTTTTTCTGCAACAAATGGTTAAGTCTTTATAATGCACTAAAAAAATAAGAAAAAAAGACTACTTCAGATTGATGAGAAGAGTGTCTCTTTTAAAATTCGAACAAAAACAGCAACCCAGGCGCCATTACTTTTAATGGCAACACTGATATACGGAGACGGCCGCAGCCAGACGGACATGCAAATTCGCAGACGGCCCAAAAAACGTCCAAATAGACCAGAGACACTCGTGACGGTTTGCATAAACAAAACTGAGTTTAAAAATATGGTCCGATGGGCGCGTCGCGCATGACGGGGTGGCTGAGCGCGCGGAACGTTTTAATGTTGCTGGCAACACTGGCGTGTAGTGCGCGGCCGAGCCGTGAGGCTATAGAGCGGTGACCTGTAATGATATAGAATAGAATACCTATTATATTCTATCACTTGCGTATTAAGTATCTAATCTTAGTTAATTTTAAAGGTACGTTGTGTATTAAGAAAGAAAATAATTAAGTGTTGGACTTTTATTATGATTGCACTGGAGCCTTCATATTGATTGAAACTTTGAAGTTGACATTTTAACATACTGCTTCTACTAAACTTCACGCAACTTACCTAGCGGGGTAGGCAGAGATAACCGAACCGAATTTACTATTTATAGGTAATAATAAAATAATTTTTACTCTTTTGTGTTTAAAGAAATACAATATAGTCGCATTTGACAAACCATGAAAATGAAATTGAAAAGTTGGATCACTGTCACATTTTGCCTCATGGACGCGCATTCACGGATGGATGTCCCTCTATAGCGACGCCTAACTCCTTTCAAACGACACATGACTGCATGGCGCTATGATTGTCCACATGTATTTTTTATACTATTCATATATCATTTTTATTATATTGTAAAATGTGGTTTATATAATAAAACAACTTTTTTGATCAAGTACACACGGAATTACAAAAACGTGTGGGAATATTTTTATATTAATACTTAAGAAGTGTTTCGCTTCAATCATATATTATTAAATAAATAAACTTTATTATTATTTATTATTATTATTACAAACGAAAAAAACGAATGATCTGTTTCGAAATTTTGAATTTTGAAAAGCGAAGACAATACTGTTATACCGCCGTCTACAGTATATTGACACTATTGTATCTTGGTTCAGACCTTTGAGATGCGTATAATATGTTAAAAGATAACTCAATCTGTCGAAATTCAAATTCAAATTTCGAATTTTGAACTGTAAGATTTTTATAGAGCTATGAAAAGTTTTTCAAATTATTTGAAGCCAGTACGAAGATATGCTATTGTTTCCGTGGTTGAGGTAAGTCCTCAGAGCACCGTCTATAAGTCAAACTATAACCTAGTTCCTAAGAAGCGTCAAGTTATTCGGTCTACCGCGCCTTTTGTTTCCCTAGTTTTAGACTTTAGTTTCTAGTTAGAGCCTGCAAGCCGAGACACAGGCCTTTGTTTAGCAGAAGGACATAGACGGATTTAGCGAGATTAAATTAGGCTTGTCTTGTACAGAGGCGAACTGGACTGTACTGGACAGCATTGTTGCGAAACATCTAAGGGTTTTAGCTGACTATAAGATTTATTTCCTATTCACTTGGGCTCCGCATTTGAATCGCAAATGTGACCTCAACTTCTGTAAGTAATGTTCTGATGGGAAGCGGCTGTCCAGATTTGTTTGTCATTCAAACGTCTGTTCGTTCGTCAGCAGTTCTATTCGTCAAGAATTTTCGTTTTATTAGTATAATCGACAGGCAGTTGGTATGCCAGTTTATATCAATTTCTTCATATTAATATAAACACGAAAGTTTTTATGTAAAGTCTACAGAAGGGCACATAGATTGATATTGCCTATAGAAAATGCGCTCATGACGTTGTCGCCAAATTGTTGACTCTGCATCTGACTAACCAAACATAATGCTTAGCAGAAGAATAACAATGGACAATTCTTGAAGAAATCATGTAACAAAATTATTCCTCCAAAAAATATACTCTGTCCCAATTTCCGTACTTCCCCAAAAGCAGTCGAAACGCCATAACAAAGCATTTTGACCGTTCAAAGTTAATTCACCTTTTCAACTGACTGTACAAGAATCCGTCCCAATTTGTGTACCACAGAAGTCCTACATAATAATCGCACGACATTACTGTCACCGCTAATAAGAAGTAACTGCCTTTCCTTTATCGCGCGGACTTTAATTCTTACGGACGCCCCAAAATTTCGGCTAGGAAATTAAAAATACGCGACTCAGACCGGTGCGATGACAGGGGGCGATAATTACGCCGCCCCCACCCCGCGGTCAAAGATGGGCCCGGCAAAAAATGTTTAATATAATATGGTGTTGCCATGTTGAACGCTATCGGACTTGATAATCGCGCCCGAGCCTCTTTGAGTGTCTTAATGAAGTGTTTCACGGAAGGAGGGATTATTATATTTTTATTAAAGCAGCTTCCGCTGACGAGAAAATTGATATTGCCGCTTTTACGTGAGACTTAATTTTGCACGGCAAACAGTGGGCAAAGAAACACAATTAGGGCCAACAAAAACAATCGGGCCAGGCAATAAAACGAACTCAATCTTGCCCGCTCGTTACGGCTAAACGGCCTATGGCGATATCAGGAACATCCGTTCAGAAATTTCAATACGAGCCATTAACATAAAAAGGAAACAATAACCATTTAAAATTCGAAACGGTATTGCCCTTTTTTATTGGTGAAAAATCGCAACGGTGAACGGGCGTTCGAAATTTAAATGCGAGTTTCGTGGGGTCGCCGCGCCGGTAATTAGGCGCTAATGAGGGCGCGTGTACTAGTCTTGTCCCGTGGCCCGTTTCTCCGGCTTGTTATGACGTCACGTTTTTATTGCGCAGTAGGGTTAGCAGGAGGGCTTGATTAAAAACGTCACGTCTGCCGTACGTTTCCTCATTTTGTTTCGGGCTTCGTTAAGTAAGGTTTTGAGTATTATTACTGCGTCTGATATTGCTTTGGAACATGACGTTGAGGAAATAGAAATTTAATTTAATAATAAATATCTAATATGAGACATACAGTATTTCCAATTCATTGAACACTAAATAACGATAGCTGGGATTAGGTATTTGAAGGGGCAAGCAAAAGTGAATAAATAAATAAGATAACTAAACAACAGTCCTCCTAATTCGATTTGAAAATGAATCAATGACTTAAAAAATACTAGAGGCTAATAATTTAAGTTTGTGTGAAAAAAATCTATGTTTCTATTATTAATTTGTAAAGCAAAAATAATAGTGTCGTTTTCGGTCAAAAATTATGGACGAGAAAATCCTTAACAGACATCAATTTGAATAAGAGCTAACTAACTAACTAACTAAACTTCACGCCACTTCCCTTGCGGGGTAGGCAGAGAGAACCGAACGCCATATGGGGCGATCCTTACACACCTCACTCGTCTCAACAACATTCATGATCCTCTTCATACAAGCTCTAAGGTTTTTATGAATAAGAGCTGTGTCTTTAAAATCGACTGTCAGCCCTATTACACTGCTTATACATCGGTGCGTTCACGCGACTTGCGACTTGCGACTCGCGACTTTCGCCTTGCGACACGCGACAAAGACCACGCGTGCTCATTATCGCGCTATAACGTGGCGGTTTCGCGAACATTCCCAACGTTTTCGCTTTTGAAAATTAACCTAGTACTGCGTCTTACGAAACGAGGAAATTGTTTAGCGGAAATAAAGCTTTTTAAAGTACCGTAATTAGTACAACCGCAGTGTTTTGAAAGCGTTCTTTTAATTTGTAATTTTCGCATGTAAGTTGTCCGTTTAAAAAATTGCGAACTATTTTTTATACACTTGCTAGCGTTTTTTGATGATCGATCCGCGATTTAGCATACTTAAAGTATACCTAATATTAATAGTGTTAAGTTTTGAACCTTACAATGCATTTTATAGTACCATCAAACTAGTCAATGATGGTCGTAAAAAGTCGCCTTAGTTATTTCCTTTGTTTTTAGTATAATTCTATAAAAAAATATATCAGAATACATCAGATACATTAAATAATGCTAAAAAAAATCTCAACTCAACTCAACTGCCATCTACGTCACCATAATGATTTTCATGGTGTTTTTAAACAGATGTTAGTAAGGTTATTCTTACAAAAAAAGGTACATTTACTAGTAATTTCATAATCAAATCCACAATTGGCTCTCCCCATACAGATCGGCACCAATGAAGGTTCACTGTCTGTCTGTCTGTACCGCACACGACAATTTCACGTTAACCGCATTTTGACAATATACTCCGTCCTGGAGCGAGCAATATTTTAGATAAAAGCTTCTTCGATAGTAATAAGCCGAGCGGCAGACGCAGCAAGATGCTGGTATCTACCGTATATTACATATGAGTGAACATATAAGGCTAGGTAATGGAGTGTCATAGTAATTTTGTTAGGGGGCTTCTTTAAATTATGTTGTTCGATTGATACGTCCTCATGTGGCATGTTATTGTCCATATCGGTAATTATTTCATTTTCGAGTTGTATATAGGGCAATTATAGTTAGTAATACGCTTAAGTGCCAAATGTTAACTATCCAGAGATGTAAATGTTAATTATATATAGCTGTAAAAATTTGATTTTTAATGCTACAGTTGCGATACAGTTACGAATAAAATCGGCTAAAACGTCAAATGTGTCTTTACATATTAAATTTTTATTACTAGATATCAGAACATTAACCCTAAATTATCCTTGTCCCATACAGCACTCGGTCTATAATAATACACTACGCGGAACCTTTCAACGAAGGCGAGTAATGAAAGAAGCGACTCTTCGAATAACGATACATTTCTCATGAGGATTTTTGAGTAATTACACTCCCTATCTCAACCCTGTGATCGTTCATCCGTTCACCCGTTCACTCGTTCAGTCACCCGTCATTCCAATAGCCTTCTAAACGTCACGATGGCGCCCTTCCTGGTTCTTTGACAATCTTGCTAATACTGTTAGTTACTTTTAATTACTATTTACTGCGAGCGATATTAGCCCGGCAAATAAAATAGCTGTAATACGACGGTGCTGGTTTAAAGCTGACGAAGCGTTTTTTTAAATATATAATTAATACTCAATACTTTATTAATCTTAATTTGGTATAGATAAGAACATTATGGACCCTGTAAGAGCACTGCAATTTGAGTATCTAAGTACGCATTTACACGGCTATTACACAATAGTTCAATGAGCGTACAAAATATAACATGTACATTAATATAATTAAAGGATATACGTAATAAACATGACCTTTCTTTGTCACCTCTATGTTAGGCCTCCAGATTACAGTTCCTCGAATGTCGTACCAATCTAGAATCGTAGTAACGAATCCTCGATACGAACGAGACAAAACCCTAGTACGAAAAAGTTGCTATTTAAAGCAACTTTTTTCATCCATTTAGTTTGTTTGAATACTATTTATGATATAGACTTTGTTGCCTAATTTCAATTAATTCGACCTGTTATTTCGTTATTTTTTTTACCGTCACAGTATAGCGGCCTCTCGGACGTCAAAATGGCGGCCTCACTATTACCGCTCAATCATTCATCCCTTCACTCGTTCAACTATTCGGTCGTCCTATTTCGCGCCATCGCCGGTTTTTGTGAGAGAAACTTGGACCAATTAAGAGCCCGATAACAGTATTACAACTCTCCGGAGTTCCCGAGTAACCGTGATAAGTCCGAAACATTTTTAATTCTCATCCTTGTTTGTGTTTTGACGGAGCTGTAATTTCTTTTGCTTGTTACCCGAGTTATTTATTGCTAATTGGTTGATGAAGTGAAATGAATGTAATTTGGGTGGGTGCGTAATACGCTGACACAGTTGTCGTCGTGAAGTTGACCGGCTTTTAAGTTTTTAATTCGAAAGAGACTTGACTTTTGACGTTTATTTTGGTACTGTTATTTTCATTTATCTGTAGATCTAAAAAAATACAACATTAGATTGTTTCTAAAGAAAAATTATTTATTATAACAATTTAAGAATATCCGCTGAAATTCCATTAAGACATATGAGAGGCCCGTTGGTCGAGTAGACAAAGAGCCCGGGTACGAAACCGAGAGTCGTAGATTCGAATCCGCTAGGGGCAAATGTTTCGTGTGATGAACATAGACATTTGTACCCGAGTCACGGATTTAAGTATGTCTATCCGTTCACCTAGTACCTATCCATAGGACAAGCTTATAGCTTAGTTTGGAACAAGCGAATTGGTGTGTCAGTCTAGAGAATTAATTTATTAATTTACATTAAGTAAATATAAATTAATAGTGAACAACAATATGCTACTAATTAACTCAAATTTTACTGTTCTCTTAAAATCTGAAATGTTTTTGCTTATATAATATGTTTTTTGTTATAAGTATCGTAATATACTATTCAATGGTAAGTAATTATTTCGACATGATGAAGCGACGCTTAATTTTCTTTATCTGTTAAAAATAAATAAGTGCCACGATTCAAGTTAATAATTGAACAAGTTGTGATGTGACAGCCATCACAGGTACTTACTTAATGAAAAACATTGTCAAAGAAGCAGAGGCGAACGTCATCTGGCGCTGGATTCATTTGGAGGCAATTAAATTTTATAAATGGCGGATTTTACTTCAAAGACAGCGAGGAATGGTGGTAATAATAAATACACCTTTTACTTTATTTATTTTTAATAGGAACTTTTTCGAGGTTCGTTTATATTAGATATTACGTTTATCTGAAAGTAAATATATAATAAGTTTTCGCATATATATATTGATAATTATATTATAAAATAAAACTTAACATACGTAATAATGATCCAATTTATCTAGTTCCTTGGATTTTTATCCATAGATATTTGAATTTATATCTTTTCTCATGCTTTTGTCCCTCGCCGCCGAACAATAAATAAATGGAAACAAAAAAGTGTCTGAATTTGACCCAATGCAACAAAACGATTGTCCATATTGTTCTACCGCCAATCATAATCAAACACCGTCCATTTGAACGGCTACAAGATGTCAATGTCAAATCCAAACACCTACCCATTAAATTGGACACTAGATTTCTACGTTAAACGTCCGCCGCGGGGCCACAATAGTGATTACCGTACGTCTACATCATTAACGCGGGTTATTGTCGTGGCGCTGCGGTCTGGCGTCCTTTCATTCCCGTTTTAATGATCACTTAAACAAAAAGCCTTAAAACGAGCCGGATCGATCGAACTATTATTGGGGCGTAGGTTTTGTATGTCATTACCGTCGCTTTGTTCGGTAAGCAGACGGGACGACGGGATCTCGTCGGCCCCGTGAATGGCCCGTTATTGTGTGTATAGGAAAAACTATTTCCGCGGAAGTTGTTAACCGTTTTCGTTTTTGCCGCCGTTGTTGTTGTAATGGCGTTCTTTATTTGAATTGTTTGGATAATTGCTGGAGTGGGCTCGGGAATAATGAATTTGGATTTGGAATGTCATTTTTCATAGCTGTTGCGGGTTATAGTTTTTTTAATGGTTATAATGAACAATGTGATGTTAGGAGCGATAAAAACCGTAGAGCTTGTATGAAAACGATCATGAATATTGAAGAAGCGAGTAAGGTGTGTAAGGATCGTGCTATATGGCGTTCGGTTCTCTCTGCCTACCCCGCTAGGGAAGTGGCGTGAAACTAACTAACTAGTTAGTAATAATGAACAAATATTATGATTATTTTTTTTTATTTTGGACGAGTATGACAAATGATGGTTTAATTGCTTTATATTTATTATACAACCATATCTTTCAAGCCCTTTTCAATCATCAATTACACTCGGGAGATATGCAATACATTCTGCGCCGACTTTAGGTGACCTAAGAATAGGGCAAGAAACTGATGTCACTCAAGGATATTGTGTTCGTTCTATCTAGACACCATACATACATTCTAGATACGAATTGCCTTGTTCTGTATAACCTGTAGCTACAATAGTTAAGTTACGAATACAACATAATCTAGGTATACTATAAAGTTAGACTACCTTTTAGCTTACTCGCGCTACCTAAATTAAATGTCACTGCGCCACAATCGAACGTCGCATCGACTAGGTCAGGCTAGGCCAGTAATAAAAAATAATTCCAGTATACGTCCCGAAAATATTTTTAAAGTGATTACGGTGACGCGTGCAGGAATCCGACAAACCAATATGGCAGGGCCAATTAAAAGTGCGGTGCGGTGCAACCCGGTGCGGTGCGGTGCGACCAGTCCTTTGTCGCGTCCACTTCTAATCCATTAGCGATGACTTTAACACAATACCGATGCGATGAGCCACCCGAAATAGGACACAGTGGATACGACTACACGGTGTGCTAACTATTATTGTCAGCTAGATAAATAAATGTACATTTCTTAAGTAAACTAGATAAACATATCTTACTGTTGTTTACCGCATTGTCCTTAACTCTGCTTTGAACGACACACACGTGATTAAAATACTGTCTATCTGCGATCAAAATAGGGATGTTGACTGGCAAGTCAATTGAGATACTTGTCTTGGCTTGTCAACTTATGACGTCATTTGTTCGTATAGTCAACTGATTAAATATTAAGCAGTTTTTTCAAATTTTAAATCGTAGATTGAATATAATTCAGACTCAATAACGTTTTACAGCATACTACGTTATTTCTTTTACGGAATTGATATAACAAAATTAAAAATGATGTCAACATCCTTATTTTTAAAACTTAAATACGAATACAAAAAAAGTATGTATAACCCGTACCATAATAATGTATTGATTGATATATCATTAATAAAAATAGAATAAATAGTTCAGGCGTTACGGTGGTATGTGTATGGTATGGTGGTATTAAATATGGAAGCCCTGTGCCATATTGGGGAATGGAAAATTAATTTGATGGATTTAATTATATTGATGACACGGTCGGCCGCGCCTAATATCGGATGTCTGCCATCATGGACTATTGGTTATTGAACACAACTTCTATTATTACGGGCACTGTTTGCTGATGTGTTCCATACGACTACTTTTATTCCACAAACCATAATTTAAATTAAGTATTTATTGCATCATACGTCAGTACGTGCTCACTGGCAGTGTCGTATAATGCCGAATAGTTTCGCCGCGTGATATACTTAAAAAAAAACGCGTTATTATTGTTTTTTTAAGTTTTAAAAAGAGAACACGACGAATACAAATTCAACACTTATATCTATAAACCGGAGAGCTGATGACAAATTTAGGGAACATGTTTTAGTCTAGTTGAAATATGAAAAAAAAAAAAATTGTCAATGTGCGAGTCGAGAAACCCGAGTCTGGTTATTTTTATTTACAAACCACCATATCAACACCACATTATAGCACTTATAAATACAAACATATATTTGAAAGATAGTATAGATGACCGTATTAGAACCACACCTGGTATTGAGGCGTAGGTATCCGTAGTATTAAGCTACAGTGTTTAATAACGCTATAACAAGAAAGATAACTATAAAACAACAGTATACACTGTTTAATTAACTCGCTCATCTCGGAATTCCTCTTGGAGTAAACAAAAGAAGCACCGCCTCATTCCTCTCGGTGTCAAAGCGTCACAAGTTATTCGGCAACTATTTACAATAGAAACTATTTGTCGCGTCACTCCCCCTCCGCCTCCGTAATGAGGTGACGGTCGACGTGAACTGCTCACGTGTTTAGTCGGCTTGTTATTTTGTTACATTGTTATTACATACGTATTTTTGTTTTCGAATAGATATTCGTATGTCGATTTGGAACTTAAAATAATAAGTGTTCTTCCCTTGTATATCGTAGAACGCGACTAATGGTCTATTGGGTAGTATATGTATAACATTCCAGAGTGAATAGAATAAGTAATAATATTATTCTAGTTAGTGTTGCAGCTCGATAGGCCAATATCGATTGTCTATTGATAGTATCGATAGTATATCGACACTGAAATACTGTCGGTAAACTGCAATACTTTCCATAGTATCGATAGTATCGATGGTCATTGGTTGGCAGCGATTGAAACTATTGATACTATCGATAGTATTGCTGTTTACCGATAGTATTGCACTAATAGAGACATCGATACTATCGATACGATCGTATAGATGATTTGGCCGTTAAACGATCGATTTTTCGGCAACACTAATTCTAATCGATCTGGGTCACGGCGGCCCATCTCAATGAGGACTAGCCAACTACGCAGTAGATAGTACACAAGTATCTACGCACTCTCTTCCATTTCCATAGTCCGTTGATTTGGCTTGAACCGACATGACCGAAGAGAAATCAGACCAACGGCTTAACGTGCTTTCCGATGCACGTGGATATAAAACCGGAAACTTTCTAACTGGTTCCTGCTAATTAATTTCAATATTAATTATTTGATAAATCAGCAGTATTGTAGTTTTTTTCACCCAACCAAACATCGACTGCAAAGGACTTGCTTAGAATAGAATAGAATGTTTTTTATTGCCAGAAACTGTGCTTGACTTTTCTATTCAAACTTTGATATTCATACTCATTATTAATCTATCGTGCATCAATCATTGAACGAATACCACCCCGTTACTTTCTAATCCCAACTCTAAAAACTATTAACTTTATCCAAAACTCATTACCATCGATTGTGCACACGTCCGAAGGCGTGAAAGGAGTCTCGAACAAAGCAGTTTAATATAAACACGTGGCGGCATTACCTAAGCTTAGTTCCGTATCGGATTCCGTTTTGTACCTCATTACCGCGGGAGTGCCGCGGCGAACGCTTGTTTTGTAAACAGCGGGTAACACTTTGACTAGTGCTGTTTAATTGAATCATGGTAATGACTGTTTAAATTGGCACTGGAATGGTGGGGCAGCTTTTTCGATATGCTGAGCTCGTTAATAGAGGATGCTGATGATGAGTTGTAAATTAATGATGTATAGTAGAATTGAAGGGAAAATGTGGAAGCTTAATGATAAAAAAATTCAGTCGAATTGAGAACCTCCTTCTTTTTTTTTAAGTCGGTTAAAAACATCGAATAGTATTAGGAACTTATTTATGTCTTTCAAACATATTTATTCTCATATAATTCTAGAATAATCTAGAATATGTTGTTATGGAATTTAAAAATAAAGAAGTAGTTTCTAGAACTCTTGAACGGACTGCGTCTGCCTAACAATAACAGTGTATAGTACTGTTTTAGAAATACCTACCTATGTTTTTAAAACCAGTCTGCTCAGCTTATTTTAATTAACTTTAACCTTTTGAGATAATCGTACCATAACAATGTATTAAATTACAATTGTTTCCAAATCCTAGCAGTAATAATGCAGCATAGTAGTCTCCTTCCATTCAGTCCCTTCCGCTTAATATTGATTTTGGTTTCATACTATTTTTTACGCCGGATTCGCCGAAAAAAACAGCTCCCATCAAATGAACCATCCATCTTTATATTTCAAAAAACGCGATGAAATTCGCCAACTGTCACGTAATCCAAATAAACACCCCGGACGTCGAATTTTACATTTCATCACGGGCCCGCAGCAATGCATCTGGTAGGGTTGCCACAAGACACATTAATAATCTTCCTCTTTTTAATTACCTCAACACGATGGACACTATTTTTTCTCGGAGTAGGTCGAGATGTCCGAATCACTATATCAACGAAGAATGAAATAGTTTTGAGTCAGTTAAGAAACCTGAATTTATTATTTTACCAGCTCTGTTCAATTACAATGGCAACCTTCCATTTTAAAAAAAATACAAAAGTAAAACAGAAAGCAGATTTTTCGTACATTCGTAAACTTGATACTTTCGTAAGAGGTATATTTTCGGCATCAAACAACCAAGTTTCGGTAACTTTATCTTAAGATGTTAACTCTTAACGCTATTTTCGTTGATACTTCAGATTACAGTATCCATTCTATAAATATCACCTTAAACAATGTAATAATTATATCCTACTAAAAACATGTTAAGCAGAGGTTAGTCATAATTTTCTGAACATTTTAAACGGTTTGGCTGAAATATTTTAGGAATCAAGACTAAATTCTATTAATCTCAAACCGATTTATTACATCAGCATTTCATTAGCTCGGTTTTAAACCAAGTTGGTAGATACTCACGTTTTTTAATAAGACTGCGAACACAATATTTTTAATAAACAGAATACGAATTATATGAATACGAAAATTTGCTGCACTTAAAATTTTCACTCTCATAATAATCTCCAAAAATCAACTTACTCGAAAGTTTTTTTTTCGTCTTCCTGAAAATACAACGCAACAGAATCCACCTAAATAAATCCGAAAATCCTTTTCATCTGCACCAGCCCGTCAGCCCTAGCTGTCAGCGTCAAAATATTTTTTCTTCGAATCCCGAATGATGAATACGGATGACGCGTTGTAATTTGATATCGGCCGGTCGAAAATCGGAATTGGCAGTGTTTGTTGCCCACCGCGGAACTGGTGAGTTGGATTACGGGAGTTCCGCCTCCGAATACTAAATAGTGGCAGATTCATTCCGAAAACTATCTGAGCAAAAAACTAGCAACGATGTGACGCTAGTTGGCTAACTCTTTTATAGTCTCTCTCTCTTTCTTACCCAATTCACTTTTTTTATTTATTTATTACTACCACCCGTTCGGATGATTATTGGCTAATGGGGGAGCGGTGGTAGTTTAATGGTAAGGACACGCGCCTCTTAACCGAGGAGTACGGGTTCAAACCCGGGCACGTATCTCTGGATTTTTCAAATCTATATACGTATTTGTACCACTAGCTCGACGGTGAAGGAAAACATCGTGATGAAACCTGCAAATTCAAAAACAACTTTGGATTTGTAACCATGATCCAAAAATTGTCTAGTTCCCCTATCTTAGGGTTACGAAGGTCAGACCGGCAGTCGCTTCAATGTAATTACCAGTCTCGCTAAATCCTGGATCATGGTCTAAGCGGACCCCGTCTAAACACGGGACATAACGCTAGGAAGATGATGGTGATTAAGGGGCTTATCGCTCCTAGGACTCTGCCTACTCCGAGTTCCGCTCGAGAATTGAGGGCATGATATAATGTTCCTATGTTAAAAATAAACAAAAGGCAAATAATTCTGCCTACTGACCAACACTAATAAGAAGTAGTTTGAATTTATCACTAAGTTTTTTTGACTTGAAGTCTATATACTTACAAGATTCTTACGGTTCCATTAAATAAATAAATAAATTCTTCAGACTGACACACCAATTCCCTAGTTCCAAACTAAGCTTATGCTTGTAAATAAATAAATAAATAAATATCAGACTACATCACATACATTGATCTGACTCCGAGGTAAGTAGCTTAAAAGCACTTGTGTTACGGATATCAGAAACAACAGTGGTATTACAAATATATACTTAAATATTAGATATTAACACCCAGACACAGAATAAACACAAGTATTCATTATACGAATATTTGTCCTGGGTGGGGATCGAACCCACAACTCTTGACGCATGGGGCAGGGTCACTACCGAATGCGCCATCGAGCTTGTCAAAAAAATAGCTTATGCTATAGATACTAGGTGAACGGATAGACATACTTAAATACGTTTATAAACATCCATGACTCGAGTACAAATGTCCATGTTCATCACATGAAATGTTTCACGACCCTAGCGGGATTCAAACCCGCAACCCTTGGTTTTGTGGCCGGGCTCTCTGACCACTAGACCAACGGGCCAGTCAATATCAGGTCAAAAGTCATTATAAAGGTAATGTAAAAAAAAATGTGGCGGAAGTTTGTTGCATCAAAGCTAACAGCTTATCCACACAATACACAATGTTAGGAATAAGCAAAACAGTCTCTATAATTATCAAAATGCAATCAGCCGGTCTATTACTTTCAGAATTACGGACTACAAATTAATAGTTATTCTAAATACAAATTTGCAGCGCATCTCAAAATGTTTTCCCACAAAATCTCAAATTTATCACACACATAATTCCAGTATTTCCAATTGGAGGGAGCCTAAAACTCCCGAAAACCTTGGGCGCAGTAATCAGGGCGGTTCGGGCCCACGTACGGAGAACGCGGGCCAAAGTTTGATGTAAAAAGTTGTTTTTATTCGCGCGGCCGGAGTTGCTGTGGGGGCGTTCGGTCGGTTTTGTCGTGATTTCGTTTTAAATATCCGAATGAGCGCTTGTAAGACTGGAGTTAGCGTCCACTGTGGGAAAACTTAGTTTCATGCCATAAAATCAGTAGTATGTAACATCATGTAGTGATAACGGAGTCCCTTGAGAATCCAGAACAATATACTGACTTTCCAGGTGGGGCTTATGTGATTTAAGTGATCATCTTAGCGGCTCTATAATCACTTATTAATAATTGCTTACTTATAAGAGAGCGGTCGTAGCTCAATGGTAAGGACACGCGCCTCTTAAACTAGGAGTGCAGGTTCAAACCCGCACTCCTGGCACGTGCCTCTGGATTTTTCAAATCTATGTACGTATTTATACCACTAGCTCGACGGTGAAGGAAAACATCGTGATAAAACCTGCAAATGTAAACAACTTTCGATTTGTAACCATGATCAACCAACCAACGAAGGTCAGATCGGCAGTCGCTTCAATGTAATTACTAGACTCGCTAAATCTTGGATCATGGTCTAAGCGGACCCCGTCTAAACACGGGATATAACGCTAGAAAGATGATGAGATAAGCGACTAATATGAAAGATGATTGCATACAGCTAAAACGATGATATTAAGATATTCCAAGGGATACGATACGAATGGACAAGATTAAAAATAACTGAACAAAGACTCGGTACCTTCAGAATACTTGTTCTACTAGGTTCTAATGTACAGCCGAAACATTTCCGAAATATCAAACTCCAAGCGATCAAAGCGTGCGAAAGTTAACAAATACACAACAGCCGGCAGTGAGACCATGAACATACCTACTAAAGCAATAAGATACTCCCAACCCAACTCTCACCTACAATACCAAGTATTTATAACAGCCCATTCGTTAGAACAACAATATCACACATAAACAAAAGAGGGTTGTTCTCACCTCGCGTTGTTTATCACTGTAACAATATGAAGTTTTAACCGTATCTCACCATAAAAGTGCGATCCCTAATAGAATCTCCCGGTATTTAAGGCCCTCTGTAACCCACGACGGCGGGCGGCCGCGCCCGAAGAATACAAATGAGGGAATCTTAACCCTCAATCTGCTGAATGCTCGACACGATAAGACCCGAACATTGATTTTTGAAAATAAAATTTAAAGGTGTACGTGTTTTGAGCGGATGGTGTGAGGTCGTGTCGCGACGGACGGTGTGAATGGGGCGTGACTTGGTTTTTAATTGCATTTGCATTCGGGAAAGATTTGCTTTTTAATAAAATATCAAATAGAGACAATGTCGTCTAAAAGAATATGGCAATAGATTGATTATGAGACAGAAACTACTTCTTTTTTTTTAAATAGCACCAATAAACGTATTCTGTATGTTCGAAATTATCTAATATTTTTATGTTTCTTTTTTCAGGTAATAATCTTACTTTCAAAACCTTCACTCCAATCTCGTAAAGTAAGTAAAAAATATCATCATAAATTTATAAAAATCTTCATCAAAGACTTTATATTAAAAAGGAATTTCTCGCGATAAATTAGCCTAATTCCAGTACCCATCAAAACTAAGCAGCCGGTAACCTTATTCGGCGGATAATTAAAAACACACGTATAATTACAAAAATATACAGGCGTTGCGTTAACGAGGCTTAACCCTCCGAGTGACAGTCGCTCAGCGGTTCCTGCGCGTAGGCATCAAACGAGACAGGCTCGTCACTCAACATCTTTGCTGACTACATTCTGCCGCGGAAATTAACATGAGCAGCCCTCATTTTGCTAAAGTACATCTAACGGTTTCGTTAGCTTTCGGTGAAGTAACATGTTTCGCACATTTTTGATTCTTTGAACCAATGAGATTGAATAAGGAGTTCATTTTGTTGAAGATTCTTAATTTTGTGTGTAGGCTATACATTTTTGAAAACGAGTAACTTTTCTCTTAGACAATAACTTTCAAACTAAAGTTTAAGAGTTAATTTACGTCTTACATACAATAAAAATTTAAAAAAAAAAATATTAAATTTACACAAATTTTAATGTTTCACTATAATTTATTTATCGGCTATATACCATATGCATGCAAGTTAGCTCAGAAAGCATCATGACCTTTGAAAATACTTAAAATCTCACTTACTTAACACGTCTTAAATAGCAAAGAAAGGAAATTAATTTAACGGCCTATGTTTGTAAAATGAGTAGATTAACCCTCCTCATTTCGGCTGACAACTCGCTCAACAGTTGCCAGCTGTAACATAGGTATCAAACGGCGTAAGACTTGATGAAACAGTCTGAATTATACAAATCCTCTTTGCTTAGCGTTTTTATTATACCTTGAATATTAACGTATTATATTAGAGCGTTTATGAAAAGAGTAATGAATGTCAAAGTAGAGAGTGAGGTGTGAAAAGAACGTGGCATATGGCTAACGGTTGTTTCTGCTTACCCCTCTAGGGAGGCATAAAGTTAGTTTTTAATTAATTTATTTCAACAGAGCTTACACAGAGATTACTTATTTCTCGATACGGGAGCTAAGCGTTGGTTGCAGCAGGAGTGAGCAGACCCGACTGGGTAAATTACCACCTATCACAGAAGATCGATGCAAAGTGGCAGTATTTAACCGAATTCTATGTTGAGCTTAGTGAACCGAATGCTCAAGCAAGGTTGGCAACGCTTTTGTGATAGCTTGGTGTTACAAATGCCTATGGAGTACGGTGATACCATCAGATAAATCTTATGTTTATTTGATATCATAAATGATATAAAAAATAGAAAACCGTTGTAAATCAGAAAATAACATTATAGCTTCTATCTATCTAAGTACTGATTTACACGCTAGATATGTGAACCTAATAATATAAATTTAGCTTCCTTTTGGGAAAAATAAAATAACTACCACACGTCTTTATGCATAATAATACTGACTGATAAAATCTTGTATATAAGCAACAATTTTATTTTTGGCTGAATGTGGTTAAAGGGGCTTACTGTCCCTTTGATGTATGTATGAGCAACAGTATATAATTTTATGGTCTAAATCATTTCTGTACTTTGTTTCATGCAGATAAAAACAATTCACGCAAAAATATATAAACGTTTATTCATTAATTTATTCATAATAGCACAACAACAATTATTTTATATCATAACCCAAAAATAAGTCCACTAAATGTTTCAAAAAACGCTGACACTAAAAAAGCGCTAGAAACTGAAACTCCTAGCTGTTAGTTTAAAAGAGATTTCGCCACTTCTAAAATGGCGGCGGCTGACACATCCGCGACACATGTCAGCTAACTGGATCCGATCGCGATTCTATCGGAGGACTTAATAAAATGACGCTCTTGAGTTTAGAGGCGCGAGCTACAAGCGGTGGAGGGTTAACTTTTGAGATAACCTCAGTGAGTTTTTGAGTGTATTGTTGAGTATCGCTAAAATATTGTACGCGTTTCTATTGAGTTGTAATCATTAAATTACCTACCTATCATCACGCCTGCAATCAAGGGGTAGGCAGAATCAAAAGCCCCCTACACCACAATCAGCCAAAAAAACTCAAACTGCGCTGGGCTAGATGGAAAATCATTGACTAGCTCGTCGCCTTAAATATATAGATATAAAATTACACTCTTATATAAATTAAATACAATATTTGAAAACATTTTCTCTTTAGTCGCGATAAAAGTGAAATTCGTGATAAAAGATATGAATATTTAAATTAACAGCCTTTTTATGACTATATATTTAGATTCTTTTCGAGCGATTTATTTATCTCATTGAATATTCTTTAAGTGCAACATAAAATCATAATCATTGTCTGAATAAATGACAAGTTGCTGAATAATCTAAATTATTCTACAACTTTCCTCGCATTACATAATTCATTAAGCGCCCTGCCCGCTACCGCCTATCGCCAGCACCACTCCACAAGCGCGAGCGAGTTTCCACACTCGATCTCCTCAGATGTTTGTCGCCAAATACTCGGGCTTGTCTCGTTTGTTTTTTAACTTTATCGTGAATTCATTTGTGTTCGTTAACTTCCCGCGTGCTACTTTGTTTAGGGGTCGGCTCCCCACTTCTTGTCGGGTTTATTTTGAGCCTGGTTTTTGTACAACAGTCGTGTAAATAATAAATGAATTCAAAGGTTCTTTTGTAAAGCGAAAGAAAAGGAAGCCGGCTTAAATACAATATATTCGTTATTCACCTTAAAGCCCTACTAATATTATATAAATATTAAGTAAAGTAAGTATATTAGGTTATTTGCTACTTCATCACGGTTTAAAGATTAAAGGAAGTTATCTTATCAAATAAGAAACTTTTGATTTCATATACGTCCTGCCTATATTATTCCAGTTTTAATTATACTATGTATATTATTAAATTACGAACAGCTACACGCCACCTACCTTACATATTCACGCATCTATGTTACAAAAAGCGAATTGGATAAGGCACGAATTAGGTAGACCAAATTCAGTCTGAACCTACGATAGTAAAAGTTGATCTCTTTATACACGCTTACCGTATATCTCGCGAGAATTTCTTTTTATCCCCCAAAACAGTATCTAATATCATTACATTTAGGGAAAACTAGCAATGCATCTCTTTTTTCGCTCGCCGTATATAACTAAATCACCACACTGATCCCTCTATATTTCACCGCGAGCTACAGATGGTTACGGAGGTGAACCTCGTAGCACTGCGACTACAAATAGTCTACGGGCTAATGTAGCTAGCTACGATTGATGTAGCACTGCTTGTAACTCATTGCAGATTGAGTGCTACGAAAAGTTGCTATTTAATTATTTAGATTCTTTGTGTTTACTCGTTTGATAACATTCATATTTTTATTTCTGCTTTGATTATTATAGCTATCAAATGGGTTGTAAGGTGCTACGTGCTAACTATTCTATTTGTTTTGTATTGCTAATTTGATCAGACCTGATTATATCTTAGATGACGAAACTACTAAATCGAAACATATATTCAAACTGGATGAGTAATTAAGTTCAAAAGTACCTCAAAGCTATTGATCTAACTGTGAATGAAAATATCTAACGTTGGCTACTTGCCACTTTCCATGGTTTAGAAACTAAATACTGTAGACGTATTCCATACATTCTTAATGGAAAAGAACATTGACGTCATGAGGAACGCTTAAGCGAGGAAAAAAATAGTCTCATATACAGCATTCTGATATATATGAATACGTACATAGGTACTTCCATATGATCCATTGTTTGATAGCATCGCAAAACCACATTGAAATACCTGAAATGACTGTTATAAAATTTTATTAGAGATGCATTTCCATATATTAATTTCCAATCAAACCGAACGTATTGGTTGTTCAATGACAAATATTTAGCGCTTTGACGAGACAATTGAATTCCTAACAACAGACCAGCCAGTCCCGCAATTCATCCATATTGCATCCTATTCAGTAAAGAGCCCGTAATTTATCCTTATATCCAATTTATATTTGTTCAACAGACTGACAAACATGCTCTCTATAATTAGTTTAAATTGAGATGTTTGATTATAATTAATAATTTTGCACTCATTAGATCGGTATAGAAGATCGTCCAGGCATACGTAATACGTATTTAACGGGCTTTTGAAATGTAATATAGTTGTAATAAATAGAAGATAAATTACATTTAGATCGCTGTTGGGCTATACATTTGTTATGATATCTATCCTTAACGTATTAAAGGTATGTTTAGACTCATTTTAAAGTAAATAATCTCGTTTTAAATTACATTCAGTGTACAAACGTTTTAATGAAGTCGTTTGAGTTAGGTTGCAATACTTTTAAATCCATTGAAATGTGTTCACTGATGTATTTAATAAATTTACCTTGCAGGCATTATCGTTTTTGTAAATCTCTGATGACGCTGTCATGTATGACATCCCTATTTCTTTAACACCATAAGATATATTCAGTCCCATTGAAAACGTATGCAAAATACATTGAAAAAATCTATGCAAATCCTTTTACACTGCAGTTGTGAAGAAAAATTCTAGTCATAAGAACAAAAACACGTTAGTAGGTATAGCGGATTCGTAGACGGCAACTACTAAGGAAGTTGGCATTCTCCGCGATTAGAGCAAGTTCCGAGGGAACAGTTGTATGTTTAAACAAGTTTCGCTCACGCGATGACGGCTATAACATATTTCAAACAATTTCAAAGTGTAATGTGCGAAAAATAAGGTGCTCGTATCGCTTGCATCTGCGACGGACGGCGCGGGCGCTGGATGCGGCATTGAGATGTTACTTAGTTTAGATATCCCATTGAAGACAATTTTTAATACATTGAGCGTGTTCTTCCAAATGTTATTTAATAGGCTTTTTCTTTGAAACTTAATCTTAAAGTTAAAATTAAAAAAAAACCTATTTTTTTCCTTCAGCCTACAAATATGTAGAATAGGGTATTTTATTATAGCACTTTACACCTGAAGAATTTTGTTAAATAGTTTCAGCTTAATTTAAAAATACCGAATATCATATTTCAAAATTGAATTTGATAATATTATCTGTAATAAATACATTTCAAAAAACACCGTTTACAGCAAGTCTAGCAACAAGTTCAACTTATGTTCAAAATTTTCTCCTCAGTTAGACAGAATGTAAGTTTTATCTAACGATGAATGACGTCATTTCGGCGCCATAGTAGTCTATGCAAGCTGACACGTCAACTCGTAGTATTTAAGCGGGAAAATTTAGTTGTTTTAAAATGGCCTTTTAACTTTTATTAAACTATTTTGCTTATTTTTTTATGCTAATTTATATTGTGGAAGTTAAAAAAAAAATTAATATACCTTGACTTCTAACATTATCTTGGACTATAGTTTTTCGGTAACCGCAGTTGGTTAAAAATTAAAACCATCTAACCCAGCCCAGTTTAAATTGAAATCTGAAAGTGGTTCAAGATACTAGCTGCCCCTGATACAACGTTTGTTGATCAACCATTTTAGTTGAAATCTACATACACATTGTTCGGCCCACTGCCAATATCATAAATCTTTTTGCATTACTCATTCAGAAACAGAAAATACGCCACATCCAGTAGACGTACCTCCACCCACGCGCGCTCCGCCTTCGAGCGGCTCAGGCTGATCCGTTTTGCCCGGCGTGCCGGATACGGCCGGGACAAAAACCTTTAAATTTCGTATTTATATACAACAAGCTGCCATTACTATCTTATTTTTGAAACCATTTTGTATTACGCTGGCGGGAGGCATCGGAGTATATTTTAATATCGAACGAAACGAGTACGTACATTATGCTTTGGAATTAACTTTGTAAAGCGTTACATCTGATTTTAGTACTTCATTTACATATACTTGAACGATTGTAATGCAATGATATGAACACCCATCTAGATACGTATGTTGATTCAAACGCAGGCAAGAAAGAAAGAAAGAAACATTAATGACAACACATACACTGACAAGAATTAAACAGACATTATACAATAGACAAGACACTTTCGCTTCTTCAAATCTAAGGATGTATTTGAACCACCTTTGCATGGAAACACAAATTCAAATAACTACGTGTGATTTATAGCTAACGAAATTCAGTCTAACACGCTAAATCCGGGATCATAGTTCAACTAGATACTATTTAGGAACCACAAATAATGCTGAGAGGATTTACAGCAGGTTTTAAACATACACACGCATATTTCTTCTATGAAACACTGATCAAATAAGCAGCGCGCCGACTCAGCAGCGTGACTCACCCGATTATCCGACTACCGCAAAACTGGATTTATTACCGCACCTCATTTCTCAAAGTCGGTAAAAAATGTATAAGCTTACCAACGTAGGGTCGTCATATGCATATTTTTTAAGCTTACAGTAATAAGATGGGCCATTCGCGTGACATATCGCCCACGGAGCGCGCTTTACGAGGGATGTTGCGCCGTGATTAAGATTTTGGCGCTTCCTGCGTGATGACGACCATTTATTATTCATAAATCGAGACTATGGCTGTGATACGGCATGGTGTTAGGTATAGGGCGTCTAATGAAGGTAGCAAACTTAGGACATAGCTCTTAATTATTATTTCATACTATATTTTTCGCTACCTAAGGCGAGTAAGTGGAAATTGCACCTTTGCTGAATATAATTTTTATTTTTATACAAACACAACATATTATATGTATCGACAAGTAATGATACTTAAATCATGTAATTTCCTTGAGATCAAATATTTTTCTTTTAAATAATAATATATAAGGAAAATCAGGGAAAAGGAAGTCACCTTCAGTCGAAACATATTACGTGCTTATTAAAGTGTACTCGTAGTTTTGTCAAAATATATGTAGCATGGAAATCTCTAATCTCCTAAAGGCCGCTAAGCTAATATATACAGAATGTGTTTCTCATCTGAATATCAAAACTCTAAACAATACATTCCATCTCATTTACATCTCCACTAGTTTTATGACGTACTTAGCATCATTAACGAAACCTTTATACAGCCGACAAGCACCTCAAAAATGTACAACTACCCGCAAAAATTTAAACCCAACACCAAGGGTTCAATTGTACACATCTTTTTGCGCTGTCGTGTGAGTCGTTTATAAAATAGTTGGGCACATTATCCCACCGACGGTGTTAAATTTAGAGGGTCCACACTTTACGGTCGGAGCGTCCTGCGGTCGCGCCCCACTTAAATATATGCGTGAGGTTACATCTCCGACTTTCATAGACTTAATTTAGGCTTAGAGATCGGATCGGACCGGATTCGGATCGATAAAGAACGAGAGCGGTGTCAAGTACGGCTGGTGATAAGTTCGGTGGTAACTTTGCAGCGATTTTACGGAGTGAAGTTTAACTTTATTAATGAGAAGAATTTACTAAACTATATGTTAGTCCCATGTTGGTCTGGGACTTGGCCCATGTTGATCTGGTTGAAAAAGAATATGCCAACTGTGGTTCTTGTCTAGCATGTAGCAAAAGGCGACTAATGGTATATCGGGTTTTGGGTGTGTGATTATGTAGGCGACAGGTTAGCCGCTTTTTCACAATTTTCCATCTAACCCAGCGCTTTATTTTTGGCTGAACGTGGTTGAAGGGGCATGCTGCCCTTTTGACTCTGCCTACCCCTTCGGAGATTATGGGCGTGATGTTATGTTATGTTATATGTGTACAGACTCCAAAAGAGTGGTAATACATTTATTGGTCCAAGTCTAGGTACTTTAAAGGATATCTCTGGAAATTTTGATTGTTAGTGATTTTGACCCGGTTATCTGATCACAATCCATTAGAAGGCAAATCGACTTGTTTGTTGAGCGTAATGTAAAACGGATTATTATTAGAACATGTGTGTAGTACAGCTTAATCACCAATTTAGATTCCATTAGTCTGCAACCACATTGTTAACTATTTAATAAACTATAGAGTAAATATAGGCCAGTGTGAGAACTCTGCATGTGTATATATGTGGAAAAGAGGACCATAAAAAAATATGGATGTCATATCCACTTACTCATAAATACATACATACATAACATCACGCCCATAATCCCCGAAGGGGTAGGCAGGGTCAAGGGGGCAGCATGCCCCTTCAACCAAATTCAAAAATAAAGCCGGGATGGGTTAGATGGAAAATTGTGAAAAAACAGTGACAAGCGGCTAACCTTAACTTCTCGTCCACTTACTCGCTTAGACAAAAACAACATAGTGTGAATAAAACATCAAGAGCCGAAGCTCGAATAATCTCTTTCTTAATCTTACATCATCAAATAAAGTTAGGATGATGTAAGATCTAAGCAAGAATCCTTTAGATGCCCTAGTCCATGCCTAGAACATGCCATATCACCTTCTATGTATCAGTCATACTCACAACGAGTATAATATTTCGATTTATAGATATATGAATTTATTAACAAACGCATAGAACACGTTTAGTGGCTTTCCTTTTTACTCTTTTTCGACTCGCTTGACTGGCTCGATGGCGCATTTGGTAGGGTACTCTACGCGCCAAGAGTTGAGGGTTCGATCCCTACCCAGAACAAACATTCGTGAGATGAATACTTGTGTTTGTTCTGTGTCTGGGTGTTTACATCCAATATTTAAGTATATATTTGTAGTACCACTGTTGCTTCTGATATCCGCAATTAAGCTACTTACTTCGGAGTCCGATCAATGTATGTGATATAGTCGGATATTTAATAGGCACATATCTCAAAAGCAGAGATATGAATCAAATCCTCGTAAATCTTACTAGGTGAGAAATAATGACTAATTAACTTTCCAATCCGCAAAAGGAACAAATGCTCCGACTTCTCGCGAGTTGAACCAATTGCCAGCGTTATTCAAAGTTGAAGCTACTTGCGTTACCGAACTTTCTTAGCAGCCGTTCATCTTAACACGGGCTTGTTTACGAGCTAAGTCGAACTTTTACGACTGTTGTCATATAATATTTTGTTGTTTTGTGAATTGATTTTGTTCGTTACGTGATTTAATTCCGACATAGAGAGACATTACCATAAGAAGTATTTGCGCCGTGTGAGAGTCTCTGTAACAGCACATGCTTATGATCCAACAAATGGTGCTGGTCTGATCTTTCCGGAAAAACTAAATTTGAAAGTTTTGCAAATTACAACAAAACCTTCTTAGTCCAGTCGAGTCTACCAAGTTATTTTTAGTTTACGCGAAACCATTTACTCACTTATTTAACTCATTATGTAAGTATTCTGTGGAACTAATTAAAAAAAAATCTCAGTAAATGAGCAAACATTTGTTTTTCACTTTCCATAAAAAACTTGATCAGCTGATTGGCTATTTTTAAAAAAAAATTTTTCGTATTTTCTTAAATCTTTTTTTATTAAGGTTTGCCAACAGTTTTTTGTATTGAAGCATTTTATTGTATCATTAAACAAGTCTAAATTACTACTATATTGATTTACCATTCTGAAAAGTCTAGGAATGGCCTTTAAATTGGTTCCCTATAATAATAAGTTAAATAAGTTGATAATAAGTTTCTCATATACTAAAAATAGCCTTGTATAATTCCCCTAATGCACAAGCCGCATTCGCATTTAACGATCCCATCGTACACAAGTTAAAAAGCGAGTCAAAACACTCCCCTACAGCCCGATGAAGTCACACCATAACAGGAGTACACCCCATGGTAAATACCAATAAAAACCAACAGCGCTCTAGTCCCAGAATCCACCACTTAATCTCATACGTGCAACTAATTAACAGGGACAGGATACCTTGCCCCTTCTCTCCGTGACCTCCACGGGGCGTGCATAAAAACCCAGCAATGATACCCGCCGTAAACTGGCTACCTTCGTTATACGAGAGGCAATTTTGTTTTATAACTGCTAGAATGTCACGGTATAGTAAAAGTGGAGTTATACTTTATAAAACGCATTAGGCTAAATAGTAGGAATGGCAGGTTACGAGCGTATGTAAAGCATGACAACGGGGATAATAAAAGTGGGGGATGAATGTGTAATGGCAAGGCAATGAAATATGTATTATTTAAAAGGAATTGCTATAGTATTATTGTTCCATGTTCGTTTGGGACTTAAAAAGAATGTGCCAACTGTGGCTCTTGTTCTAGCATGCCGTAAAAGGCGACTAATGGTATATCGGGTTTTGGGTATGTGATTGTGTAGGCGAGACATTAGCCACTTGTTACTACTTTTTTACAGTTTTCCATCTAACCCAACCCAGTTTTATTTTTGGCTGAATACGATTATGGGTTGGTGGGATGGTGATGTTATGTATGTATGTCATATTAATATAGTCTTGTTGGTGCAAAGGTTCAGACTTTGCGTTGAAAGAAAAGAGTATGTGTCTATTAGTGTACCAGGGAAACAGTGGTTTGTGGTGCCGCCATCGAGAATTATGATTTTGACAATACAAGTGCTTAAGCTACTTACTACATAACATCACGCCCGTAATCCCCGAAGGGGTAGGCAGAGCCAGAGGGGCAACTTGTCTCCTTACCACGCCAAAATAAAAACTGGGCTGGGTATATGATGTGATGTATCAATACTTATTGACAAGACTGTGTATGTCTTTATGATAACTTTCACCCCTTGTCTTAACGTTTACAGCCCAGTTTGCTTATTGATTCTCCGCATTATTACATTGTACTAAACTGATATCTGACCCAGACAAATTGATGATTTAAATGTCTAGATTTTCTTACGATGTTTTCCTGATCTTTTATATAATAGCACTAACAACCTTTAGGATTGCCGGTATTCATATAAGGTACACTTAGTTCGTCCTAATTAAACTAACTACATAACTAAACTTCACGCCACTTCCCTAGCGGGGTAGGCAGAGAGAACCGAACGCCATATGGCACGATCCTTACACACCTCACTCGCCTCTTCAACATTCATGATCCTTTCCATACAAGCTCTACGGTTGTTATGACTCCTAACACCACCTTCTGTTAATACACGACCAATCTGGTTGTGGTAGGTGAGCCTGGGCCTTCCGCGGCTCCTACATCCTTCCACTTTCGCATTGTATATCTGTTTAGTCAATCTTTCGTCATTCATTATTTCTACATGTCCGAACCACCGGAGCATGCCTCTTCTTAGCTTGACTCCGACACTGTCTTTCAGACCGTTTGTCTAATTAAATTAATATAATATTATATACCATCAAGCATACCGCTTATTTCCTACCTTAGTAGTTATACATAATGATAATAATAAATTCTTCAGACTGACACACCAATTCTCTAATCCCAAACTAAGCTTATGCTTGTGCTATGGATACTAGGTGAACGGATAGACATACTTAAATACGTTTATAAACATCCATGACTCGAGTACAAATGTCCATGTTTATCACACGAAACATTTGCCCCTTGCGGGATTCGAACCCGCGACCCTTGGTTTCGTGGCCAGGGTCTCTAACCACTCGACCAACGGGCCAGTCAACAAAATAACTCTCTGCCACCACGCCTCGCAGTAGTAAACCTTGCTGCGTCCTCAAACAATTCAAGAAATAGGCGTTCCCATGGCGGCCCGTGACAGTAATTAGCGCATTTGTCATATCCGGCTCACCGCCGCGAATGAACGGAATGTTTTTGTCCGGCCAACTTAATGAATAGCCGGCGAGTTTGTCCAATATTTGCGGCCAGTGTTGGCCGACCCTAATAATTTAAGGAGTGTATTTTGTCGTCCAATTCGAACTGTTTGCCACCGACTGTTTGCCGGTTGTGTTACGATTATGATAGCCCGTAAATTTACTATCCAGCCGTTTGATGTAGAGTGGCATTTGTTGGTATGATGCGTTTTGGTTAAGCTCTTTTATGGGGCTTGCTTTTGGCCTTAACAGATATAATTGAATTAATTTATGAGTACATACATGTTAAAGAAATACTCGTACTGTGATACCATAGTAAATAACTTCGGTACTTGTTTTGCATAAAGCCCTGGATACTTTTTTGTAATGAAAAAACCTCTCACTGACAACAGGATCATAAAGCTTGAATTTCTATAAAACTGTGTTACTTTGAAAGACTCAATAAATATTTGAATTGGCTCTGGTACTGTCAGCCTTATTGGTTGAGCTCTATTGTAGTAAATATTTTGTTACGGCCATACATATTATTATTATGACTTCTAATTTATATGAGTTCGTTTTACAAATTGATGTTTAATTTTATGCCCTTTTTAATTCGACGCCCGACTGTCGTATAAAACATTAATTAATTCATTTAGCACATTGCAATGTCCTCAGAGCATGCACGGCAGACACGGCATTGCCGTCAAATAACTAACAGGTTAAATTAACAGTGAAAAGTGTTGTCAGTAAAGATAGAGTCAGTCGTTCACGCGATTTTCAAGATATACTTTATAGCAAAGAAAAAAAATACAGAAATTTTCAAACAGACAAATATAGTACAATTTGACGGTCTTATCGCTAGAAGCAATCTCTTCCAGTTCACCAACAAGTAGAAGAAAATAAATAGTAGAAACAGTAAGAAGAACTAACTATTTCACGCCACTTCCCTAGCGGGGTAGGCAGAGAGAACCGAACGCCTTATGGCACGATCCTTACACACCTCACTCGCCTCTTCAACATTCATGATTCTTTCCATACAAGCTCTACTGTTTTTATGACTCGTAACATCACCTTCTGTTAATACACGACCTATCTGGTCGTGGTAGGTGAGCCTGGGCCTTCCGCGGCTCCTACATCCTTCTACTTTCGCATTGTATGTCTGTTTAGTGAATCTTTCTTCATCCATTCTTACCATATGTCCGAACCACCGGAGCATGCCTCTACTTACCTTGATATATAGTAAGAAGAAAGTAATAATTATATATCAGATACATCATATACATTAGTATAATACTGAATGGAATTGCAATTCTAAAGTCAGTAGTTAAAGAACGAAGCTAGCTTAAACACCCAAACCCGATAAAAAAATATTCTAAACCCAGGGCCCGAAACATATTGCCTGATAAATGAAATGACTTGCTTTCTTGGTCTCTTAATTAAATTTGTGCAACCATACTTACATTCGACCTGAAATCTGAACAATTGCACTAACAAGGCCATCAAATTATTTATATTGTCCCCGTAGCATCAATTGCTTTGTAATAAATAAATAAATAAATAATAAATAAATCCTCCAGACTGACACACCAATTCCCTAGTCCCAAACTAAGCTTATGCTTGTGCTATGGATACTAGGTGAACGGATAGACATACTTAAATACGTTTATAAACATCCATGACTCGAGTACAAATGTCCTTGTTCATCAAACGAAACATTTGCCCCTAGCGGGATTCGAACCCGCGACCCTTGGTTTCGTGGCCAGGGTCTCTGACCACTCGACCAACGGGCCAGTCAAAATAGAACAATGATACCTTGCTTCGGATAATTAAATGTTCGTATTTCCTATTTTCGCTTTCACTCTAGGAAATGACATCCGTTTCCAGTGGGAGACACAATATGCCATAGATTTTTAAGTCAACACATGACAGAATGTATTCTGAGAACACTTAATTAATTTGTCCCATGTCGGTCTGGGACTTGGCCCATGTTGATCTGGGACAAAAAAAAAAGAATGTGCCAACTGTGGTTCTTGCCTAACATGGCCGTAAAAGGTGACTAATGGTTTACGGGCTTTTGGGTATGTGTCTTTTCACAGCTTTCCATCCAACTCAGCCCACTGTCACGTGTTGGTCTGGGACTTAAAAAGAATATGTCAACTGGATTCTTGCCTAGCATGTCGTAAAAGGCGACTAATGGTATATCGGGTTTTGGGTGTGTGATTGTGTGGGCGACAGGTTTGCCGCTTGTCACTGCTTTTTCACAATTTTCCATCTAGCCCAGCCCCGCTTTGTTTTTGGCTGAGTGTGGTTGAAGGGGACTGCTGCCCCTTTGACTCTGCGTACCCCTTCGGGGATTATAGCCGTGATGTTATGTATGTATGTATGTATGTACTTAATTAAGTTTGACCAGAACTTAGTCTCTTCATTATTCTGAACTAATAAAAAGTGTGACTTTACCGTCTCTTAACACGAGCTCATTTGCCAACCACTAAAAACAAATGAAGCTTTATACAGAACACGGACAACATATCATTAGCATATCCGACTTACAACCTTCAAACGTCCTAAGTGAATTGCCGAGTTTACGATCGGAAATGGCCCACTGTCCTTTGTTCCACTGTGGCACATCAAACGGCACTCGATGTTTAGTTTAATTAAGTTTTTACTGTTATTGAATGTGGCGTGTTCACGCAGTAATGGTGTTTCACCGTTTGTGAACGAACAGGGTTGACGATGAGAAAGTTGGCTTTAATGGGGAAATTGTATCGGGGTATTAACGTCGGAATAGGCTGGAGAAATGGGCGAGCAATGGCTGTGATTTTATTTTATGCTGTTATTGTTGTATGGAATGGTGATTATTTTAAACAATAATAGCGTAAAATTATATTAGAGCCTCCGTGATGCAATATCACAGAGGTGTATGTCAGGATCGTAGCAAATGGAAGTACGTGATCTCTGCCTACCCCCATGGGAAAAAGGCGTGACATTATTTATGTATACATACATACATTACAGTGTACGGCTTATTGGTTTTAGAAATTAATTAAGACATTAATACAGCAAAATGGTACCGTACTTATTTGTTTAAACATTAAGAGCATATTTTTATCGATAAATAAACTATTGATAAAAATTTTGAATAATACAAAATTTACCACATCAATATTTGTTTGTAAACATCTTTTCTAGAGTTTCTTTAATTTCACTGCAGAGTGTAAGCTTCCTCCGTCTTGCGTCTTACAACAGTTCTGTAAAACATAGATTTTACCAATTCAAATTACTAAAACATTATATTTAATGTATTAGGTAGAACTAGCAGCCCTAATTGGATAGAAGTAATTAAAAACGTAGTGTCGGTTTGCGTGTCGCGACCGCCGAGCAAACCCGTAGGTGCATCCATGATTAGTACCAGTTTATGACTGACCATTCACACAGTTCAGCAATTATACGACATCAACTTAAATAGTAATAACATATTTTTTGCAAAACAAATTAAGAATAAATTGCTTTCGTTATATTACTTCACCTTGTCTGGTGTTTGTGGGTAGGCATATACATATATAATAATATATATATATATATATATAGTTACTTAAAACTTAAAAATAGCGGAATACTTCTCATCTATTTCACAAATCTCTTTTAATCTGCTAAATACAAAGTTTAGCAGATTAAAATAAAAGCAGCAAGAACTCAAGATATAGTTAAAACTAGGTACTTAGATACCTAGTTTTAAACTAGTTATTTAGGTAAGTAACTTGTTTAAGTTAAAAATAGGTAATACTAACATGATGGCTAAATCATAACTTATACATTATACGTACATTTGGGATTTCCATCTGACTATCTGATATAGCAAACTGACAGATCACATTACAGTCCCAAGTCTTAATAATCCACAAATAAACACATCAAAAATGATCATTCAGCACTTCATTACACTATCAAACTTCGTCGTACGCAAGGGCAGAATCGCCCCAATAACACCAAACCAACATTCCCTCGTTTTAGTTAAGCAATATCATAGTCCGGGCCCGACGTAATTAACAGCGATGCAACTAAGAGAATATAAAAAGTAATTATAACTTCGTCATCGAAGGGACGCGGGATACCGGGCGGATTGTGCCCGGGGGAGCGGGAACACAAAACTGTACGCACTCATAGATACAGTACAGTTGTGCAAATATTTGGTATTTGTTTTAGGAATCCTAAACGCTGGGCGGATGAAAGATATCCTTCCGACAAAGATTTATTTATTTGTCATGGAAAAATCTAGGTTGCAACTATTCAAATGCTTCGTGAAAATGCCTACTAAAGGCGTAAATAGGGATTTTAGATTTATGTAAATATTTCATAATAAACTTTGAACGTTGGGCCGTATTTCAAAATAAACTTTTGACGTTGATAATTTAAACCACAACGTTGATAAAAAATACTTAAATATCGGTTTTTGAAAATAACTTAAATATCATCTTTTATTTAATTTGATTTTTCAAATGTAATCTCGCCAAAAGTTGTTAATTACACTTGCCACATAATTTTTAACCGACGAAAAACACGGAAGAGGTACCCAAGTTGACGCGTATATATTTTTTTTATGTATGATCACGCTTAACTCTTTATGTAAAAACTATTATACCTATTGATATTGACACAAAAATCTTCTATCTTCAAAATATGTAAATCTATAATAATAGGTATATCAATACTAAGAATTCGCATTAAGAATCGTGAAGATAACGTACTCAAGCGAATATTCAAACAAAAATTGTGAAAAGCGAAACACATCGCAAGTAAGTTGCCGTCTCGCCGCTCAGCACTTGACTTCAAACAAATTGCCTAAACTTAGACACTTCATCCTAATTAGTTTTCCAAATATTCGCGAAAAAAATACTTACCTGAAGTAAAACACATGTGAAAATAACGAGCGAAGTTTAAAGCTCTCAGGTTTTAGTGGAGTTTCAAGGGACTAATGTAGAAAGTTTGAAGAAAATCGACGGGAGACGTTTTTGAGAAAATCTATTCTTAATTAATTTTCCATTAGGGCAATTAGGTTCTTGTGGAAGTTTTACGGAATGAGACGGGGGTATTTACATATTTTATGGCGTCAATCTTTCATATTTTTTGTGGCGTGATTCATCCAAGTCCGGCTGGGCGGTCAAGTCTGTGTGCAACAGATGTTACAGTTACCCGAAAATGTAAAGTTATTTTCTAAAATGAAATATACAAACTTTCGTTATTGTAGAGAAACTATAAAGCCCAAGATCTTTTATTTTAACATAATAGTCGCATGTAATGCACTTGAAGTGGAATAAATTACAGTTTGTGGAAAGACCAAACAAACATGATAACGAATAATTTTGTTAATTTAACCACCATCAGCTGTCAACGATAATAACGTTAAAAGTTTCATTACGCGAAAGACCACATGATAACATCAAAGCCTGTGGTATTATACTGCTGTAATACTAACTAACTAACTAACTAACTAAACTTCACGCCACTTCCCTAGCGGGGTAGGCAGAGAGAACCGAACGCCATATGGCACGATCCTTACACACCTCACTCGCCTCTTCAACATTTAATCTTAAGCTGTAATACTAATTCTACTAATATTATAAATGCGAAAGTTTCTATGGATTGTTACTCTTTAACGCAAAAACTACTGAATGTATTTTAATGAAACCTTAAGATAATATAGCTCATACAACCGAATAACATATATATGATAATAAGCTATGTTTCATCGACGTACCACGCGAGTAAAGCCGCGGGCAGAAGCTAGTAAGATATTCTACATAGGCGACAAGTCTCACCACTAAATTTTATGTCAGACTAAAAGTGGTCAAAAGAGCTTGCTGTTCCTTGGACTCTGTCAAATTTTTCGTGAATGACAGGCCTTATTTTTATTTTTTATTTTTGACACGAGGAATTCGTTACGCCCCGTCACTCTACCCTGGGGACAGGGTGGTGTGTGGGACTCCCAGGGGCCTCTGGATCGGAGCCCCTCTCCGACCAAAGATGGTGACCAGCCAGGGTATACCCACTAAACCTCGCAGTACCCCTCTCTCAAGTGGAAGCGCCATGAGGACAATTCTGCTTGCAAAACACTTCCAGCGTGAATTACAGGTCGGATAATGTGCATTATATGACTGATAGGCGTCACCATACATATATATTTATTTATGCATGGTTTTCGTTCCTGTGGGAATACAAGGATCAAATATAGCCTATATTACTCGCTGATAAAGTAGCTTTCGATTTGTAAAAGAATTTTTCAAATCGGTCTAATAGTTTCAGATCCTATTTAATTTAAACAATCAAATGTTTTCTCTTTGTAATCTTAGTATAAATTAATGTATGTATCTATAACATAGTCATGTACAACCCAAGCAACACCAACAATCATCAACAACAATTGCTCGCGACGCGACACAAAGTCGCACGATTTTTTCGCTTGTCGTTTTTGCGCACCCGCCGACGCCCTGTTTATTGCTCGTAATTGCGTGTTTGTTTTCAAAACGGCCGCCCAATTTTTACCCGGACACATTTAGTCGTTAATTTTTCGTCGTCGCTTTATGCGATGTGTATATTGTATATTTTTCTATCATGATGTATTTGAGTTATTATGTAACTGGAATTTTGTTTTGTAAATTAATTGAAAATAACTTGATTTATATCGAGTATTAGGTATCACTTTTCTGCCTCGTTGGTCTAGTGGTAGCATGCGTCGCGTAAGGACCAAGAGGTCCTAGGTTCAAATCCCGGGTCGGAAAAAAAATTGTGGCTAGGTATTTCGATATTGAAATTACTCAGTAACAGCCCGGAGTTAGGAAGTTGGCGATTTAATCACCCCCATGCCTCGGAAAGCAAGTTAAGCCGTTGGTCCTGTGCCTGACCTCTCTCCGGTCATGTCGAATTGCTGTTTTACCGGACTACGAGAGTGAAGGAATAGAGAGTGCATCTATGTTTGCGCACACACTTGTGTATTTGAGATTGGCCGCCGTGACCGATGTGGGTTAGGAGGACATTATTATTAAGTGTAACTTTGTATATGTGATTGTGTTATCTTACTATTATGTGTGATTAAGTAAATATTCCTTACTTTCTATACACTAACTTAGGTTACTCGTTAACTCGTGTAAAGCAATCTAAGTTTATTTATCAGCTAACCTTAGTCATAAATAAAACAAGTTTCGGCTTTTTTTTTTCAAATACATTTTACAGTACTATCTAGATTATTCTAGCTAAGTGACTGGAGCTGAATGATAAGCAAATAGCCCCTTTAAGACCTCATTACTGCAAAGCAAAAACTCCCCAAACCTAGTCAATACTAAACACCGGTAGGTACCCAAATATGAATGAATATTACTTACCTAAAGAAGCCGTCGCCTCCGCTTTCGGGTAGACTTACCCGGCTGAACCCCAACTTAAGTTTGAGGATCAAATATCAATCTGTGAGTCCCCCTCTTTGATTGGGCAGAAGGGCGGGGCGACACCAAACGTTTGAGAACTAGTGCACGGATAAAAATGCTGAATGTACTTAGGAACTTAATTAAAGTGGTATTAGTGTTCCGTATAATGTCAACATCGTGTAGATACTTAATTAAGTTTTAATTAAAACTGATCAGGATGGTGGAAGTAGATAAAAATGTTAATCAATGTGTTGCTTAATTTATATAACGTGAAAGTGTTCATTAAATATTTATATTGCAATTCCATTTACATTTTACTTATATTTAAAACTCGATGGGCTCGCTGTTTCACCCGCGTTAATGGTTAATGTTATATAGCCTTCCTCGACAAATGTGATATGTATCACTGAAATTATTTTGTAAATAGACCAGTTAGTTCCTGAGATTAGCGCGTTCAAGCAAACAAACAAATTCTTCAGCTTTATAAAATTACGTATTAAATATACGCGCTTAAGTTTATATATGTACTTCTTTTGATGAATCAGAATCAATTAAAGCACGACAAATACCCAGACCCATGTTGAAAAACTATTTCAACTACTTTATAGAAACGAACCCGCTCTCCGTAAATCCAAACCGATATCTGAACAAACACCGTACCTATCAAAAAGCAAGTATATTGAAATTGAAATAGAAATACTCCCCCGATAAATCCGTTGCAGGTTCAAATCCTTAGTGTTATGACAGCCGGCCGGCGAACAGTATTTGGTTGTTTACAAAACTATGTAAATACGTAATATTTTCATTCACGAACGTTTACACTTATTAATTATCAAGTCAAGAAGCTTAAATTACACGCCAATAAGTATAAGTTACGTTTTAAACTATTTATTTCTAAAAATAAGTTTACGAGCTCGCGAGAACACAGCTGACGGCCAGAGTTGCTAGTCAAAAAAAAAAAGTATTAATGTCACAAACTTCGACAACACAAACCATTCACACAACCGTTCCATAAAGACATGCGTATTTAACCCCCACAAGAGCCCCCACTCAAACGCAAGACTCGTAAATCTTAACACGGCCCAACTACAGGCCCAGTGTGCCCTCGGCCCAACCAAGGTACAAACACCAGCTCAAAGGGGAAAATGTAGACAAAATTCTGGCCAACTTTATTGAAGTTGCGCGATCAATCTTACTTTCGCTTTTCACCGAATACATTTCATTTTTGCCGGAATTTGTTTGGCCGCAAACATTATTCGGTAGACGGCAAAATTAATGTGTCATATCATTTTGCGGCAAATAAAATGCGTGCACCACTTTTTTTAATGTACTATTGACGGGAAGTTGAAGTTGATGATGAATGATGTTACATCGCTCATTCGTCCGTTTTCGTGTTTTGCGTTG
Organism: Glyphodes perspectalis; assembly: GCA_951394215.1. Taxonomy (NCBI): domain Eukaryota; kingdom Metazoa; phylum Arthropoda; class Insecta; order Lepidoptera; family Crambidae; genus Glyphodes; species Glyphodes perspectalis. Next base: position 15,438,253 of record OX596208.1, on the reverse strand, counting down.
TAGAAGCTTTTTATTTTAAGGAAAACTGTGAAAATTAATACTTATTGCAGTACTGCGGAAACAAATGCAGCATTTTTTCTTTTAAGAATAACTGTCGTTGAATTTTTTACTAGCTGATTCGTCAGAGCAGTATGATTATAAAAAGAAAACTATTTGCTAATAAGAAAGAAACATTTTCACTGAAAGTAAATAAAAAAGAGACAAGTAGAGAACTAGAATAAACAGTTTTTGTTGGAATTTGTAAATACTAGTTCTCTAACTAAATAACTAGTTAGAGAACTATAACTAGTACTGTAAATGACTATAGTGTACTATCATCCGGCACATATGGGTCCGCTTAGGCTTTAGACCATGATTTAAATTTAAACATTGAAACGACTGCCGATCAAACCTTCGAAACCCTTAGGTAGACAACCAGACAATATTTGGATCATGTTTACACATCCATCTCATCGCCGAGCTAGTGGTATAAATACGTACATAGTTTAGAAAAAATCCAGAGGTACGTGCCCGGATTCGAACCCGCACCCGGTTAAAAGGCGCGTGTCCTTACCATTAAGCTACCACCGCTCCAAAATGACTTTAGTATTACCAGTATCGTATTTGTTTAAGACTTTAATAACAATATACATTTTTAGGCAACTTTAGCATGTACTAACTAACTAAATACTACAAAAAAAAATTATTATTTTGACTTGTTTTAGACCTATGGCGTCTGTAGTATCATTAACATCGATTCATATCCTGACTTTTTTTTATGGCTCGATGGCGCATTCGGTAGTGACCCTGCCCCATGGCTCAAAAGTTGTGGGTATGATCCCTACCCAGGACAAACTTTCGTATGATGACTACTTGTGTTTGCTTTGTGTTTGGGTGTTAATATCCAATATTTAAGTATATATTTGTAAAACCATTAATGATTCTAATTTCCGTAACACAAGTGCTTAAGCTACTTACCTCGGAGTCAGATCAATGTATTTAAAGTAGTCGGATATTTATTATTTATTATATCCCAGAAACCAATAAATATACATTTCAATGTAATCATTCACATCAGACCCGTTTCTTTTATATCAAACCTTCGACTGACACACTCTAAGGCGTCATCCATGACACGCAAACACACATTCATCACAATATAACGTCACAGCCCATATTACTTTCGCATTTTGTTTCCACCTGTTTATCAAAAAGCGTCATCCCACTCTCGACGGCACTTTTACCGTCTCCCGTCCACGTAAAATATTGAACAGGAGGTGTAGGAGTGCGCCCCTCCGCCGATGCAAATTGCCTCGCCCGGGTAGGAACCTCTTGGGAGCGGTGTGCATTCTATTATGTGACGAATGCTGTCGTATAACCGCTGTGGGGTTGTCCTGAATGGCGTTTTATGTCGGATCGCTTTTTGATACACTGCGTTGTGTTATTAGGTTAATGAAAATGTTGCGTTATTCATGTTTGACCTTTAGGTGTCTATAGGGTATAAGATCGTGTAGATATGAAATAATTATAGTGTTTACAATGTAGGATATTTTGGGAGAAATCAATAGTTAAATTTAGTGCTGGGGTCTAAGGCAGATTAGCAGGGTTTTCATCTTTCCCGTATTATGTTGTTTCATTTTGCACCATAGTCCGGGATTTAGTAATTTTAGTTATTATATTGAAACTATGCCGACCTTCCCTTAGACAGAGGATCCGAGCAAAGTATATGATGCTTACGCAGCCATAGTTATTTGAATGCGCAGGATACCTCACGAAGTTTTCCATCACCGTTGAGCAACTGATAAATCATTGATAATGTTTCGGTACATGACCGGGACCCCTTGCATGTAAGTCGTGTATTCTTACCACTGAGCTACCACCGCTCCAAATCGAAACCAAAATACACGAAAGCGAATACTCGATGAAAAACACCGGCCCTGAAAACGTAGTAACAATCAAAAATGATAACCAGTTACCCGTCGAGTTGCGGCTCGTCAAAGGGCCTCCGTCCGAACCTATTTACGTGCCGCGTAGGGCCCGTAATGCTGCCCGGCCCAATGCAGGGCTGTCCAAACTTCCCTTTGAAACCTACGACGCATAAAGATTCAGTTTTATTACTTTCAAGGTCGTTGAACGTAAAGCCATATCACACATTGATTTATTTGGAACCTTATGAAAGAAAGAAAAACAGTTTTCTTACTCAAAGGCTACTGAGTGCTACTGAGACTACATTACAGATTGATCTAGTTCCAATGTAGCACTTGTGTTTGGAAATTAGGATCAGTAAACATACCACAAATACATGGGCGGTAACAGATATGTTAGGTAACTACTATATTAACTCCTAACTGTTATCAATTATAAAGGATAAGATAGAATAACAAAATATATGCTTTAACTTATGAGAAGGGAATAGTGTTGCTGACAATAAACAAATTACTTTCTTACACGAAGCCATCTCAAAAACTGTATTGTATATGTATTGTGTATACGTATATAGCGGAATAGGCAGAAAGAACCGAACTAACTCTTTCTTTCTCAAAAATAATCCCACATGGACCAACCAGCCAGCTCAAAACAGTTCCGAATTCTGAGCCGGTGTCACCCCTACGAAATAGAAACAGCATTCCCAACCGTAGCGACCTTTTCTCGCTCGGCTGAAGGCCCAACAAGCCCGGGTTGGGACCGGGATTAAATATAGCCGCGATACAGGTGATCGTGCCCGTAATGAGATCACGGGACCACCCGAAACGGTGAGTCTGATCAATCTGTTGCGTCATTCACTTACGTAGATTTTATGGGATCGACTTTTATGAGACCTTGGGCCGGAACCTTTATGGCTAGCTGGAACGAATTAGCTGTTTTGATGTTGGTGTTGCTGAAGTGCTGTGAAGGTTGTTGCGGTATAGATCCGGAATGATAGCAAGAAATGAAATGAAAAGATCTTTATTTATATAGGCTTTACAAAAGCACTTATAAATCGTCAAAACAAAAGGATACGTCCCAGCACTGTGGTAACACCTTTACAGATATCGATAAACTGTATTTAAAGCGGATTTATTTTTGTATTTTTTAACCGACATCAAAAATGAGGTTGATAAACTTAGAATACCTAATGTATACGTTGATCTCTAAGCTTCTTTTATGTCGACTACATCTGCTCTAAAAAGGTATACATTTACACGACTTGACAACTATTCAAGCAAATTCTCTAACAAAATAAAGATTTTCTTCAAACAATTCGCCCTAAAACAATCTACTCGCCCGTGTTATCGGCAGATAAACGGCTCAAATTAAACTTGGGAGCTTCGTGTGCACTCAACAAACACTATAAAAGTTAAGACCACTCATAAAACACTTGAGCGATATCTAAGAAGTTGGTGCAGCCTCGACATTCTTCGCCCTTCAGCCGTCAGGGCGCCAGGTCGACGAATCTTCGGTGAGACTGGAAAATTGTCGCCTTTAAGGTGGTCTACACAGACAGCGAGACGGCGTGATAGCAGTTTAATTGCGCTGATAATGTATCTAGAGTTTATTATCTATATTAATACATGTATTAATATCTTTATCTCAAAGGATATTTCTGGAGAACCAACATTTTACGACTTGGGCGAAAGTTGATAGACATTTTTACGAGACGTTTGAGAAGTAGTAGCGTTGAAGATGTATATTTTGGAGGTTTCAAGTAATAGTAATACAGACAACTATGAAGAGAACTGTTTTTGTTACTTTCAGATTTGGGAGTGTTTACCGAAACCAATAATCTCCCAAAGCATACGAGACATAAGGTGCACACACAAAACATCTCAACTAAATTCTTTTGAATAATCAAACGTAACTAACTAACTAAACTTCACGCCACTTCCCTAGCGGGGTAGGCAGAGAGAACTGAACGACATTTGGCACGATCCTTACACACCTCACTTGCTTCTTCAACATTCATGATAATTTTCATACAAGCTGTACGGTATAATAAATATGATTTATATAACCAATATTGTGTGATATTAAAGCCTGGTTTCAGCATCGCTTGCTGTACATCCAGGTCTCACAAAGCTGCCTCGCCCTAAATTCTATTTCCATTCGATTTAATTTCGCCAAGAATGAAAAAAAGATATTTCGTTTAATGTAGGTACGTGTACCTACATGTGTGTAGGCAAAAAAATATGTAATACTGTTACAATTCATTTACCGCACCAAATAATATTCTAACTTGGTACTCAAACTGTTCTATAGATGTTTATGTATAATAATGTTGTCCTCCTAACCGATATCGGTCACGAGGGCTAATCTTAGGAGAATTAGCCAACTGCGCAGGAGATATTATAGTGCACAAATGTGTGCGCTAACATAGGTGCACTCTCTGTTCCTTCACTCTCATAGTCCGGTGAGATGGCAATTCGACATGACCAGAGAGAGGTCAGGCGCAGGACCAACGGCTTAACGTGCTTTCCGAGATATTTAGTTTACATATTGTAATGGAACAAGCGCCAATTGTAGATATTCTGTTTTTATTTTTTGAATTAAGAACCGAAAATTCTCCCCATTAGATTCCCAAAAGCATTCGTGGGTGTTTTCATTTTTTATCGTGGCCTCGTAGTAGATAAATATTTCCATACTTCAATCGAAATAATATTTCGTACTGCGGAACATGCATACAGTGCATACCGAAGCCAATTACAAAGTTAATTATCTAAATGAGTCGCGCCGGTGCATGAAACCGCAACCTTTTGCCGCGGGCGGTCACGTGACGGCGACTGTACCTATAGTACAGTCATACAAGAGATGTTATCTAGCACTTATGCCGATGCAACTGGGCTCATTGTTGGCCACGTATTTCCGAACACCAGGTGATCAGGGGTGGCCAAGTTTCAACCTGTGTGTTGTTCTACTATATTACCTCTTTATATTGTAAATCCTACCTACCTATTAGCTAGTTAGATTAAGTTACCTGTAATTAAAACTTTTTGTAATTATGATTGTTAGTTTTTAAAAGATTTGAATATAAGCTTACATTTCATTTTCAGTTTTTAAATAGATTTCCAACTGTTTGTATAAGTTACATATTGTATTTTTATAACATCACGCCCATAATCCCCGAAGTGGTAGGCCGAGTCAAGGCGGCAGCAAACCCCTTTAACCACATCATCATCATCCTAGCGTTATGTCCCGTGCTTAGACGGGGTCCGCTTAGACCATGATCCAGGATTTAGCGAGTCTGGTAATTACATTGAAGCGACTGCCGATCTTACCTTCGTAACCCTAAGATAGGGGAACCAGACAATTTTTGGATCATGGTTACAAATTCAAAGTTGTTTGAATTTGCAGGTTTCATCACGATGTTTTCCCTCACCGTCGAGCTAGTGGTATAAATATGTACATAGATTTTTTTTAAATCTAGAGGTACATGCCCGGGTTTGAACCCGCACTCCTCGGTTAAGAGGCGCGTGTCCTTACCATTGAGCTACCACCGCTCTAAAAAAAAAAACCCCTTTAACCACATGCAGCCAAAAATAAAACTGGGCTGGGTTAAATAAAAAAATTACACATTATTAAGTCAAGAACTAATTGATGATATGGACAAAGAATCTATAAGGTGTATATGAATCACAACATTAGTATTTTTTATGATATATCACATAATGAGCATATTATAGATCTACTTTCTTGTATTACATTACTGCTGAGAACTAAATATCGCCCTTAGTAAGTCCTTCGCGTTACGTTATGACGATGCCGTAAGGTCTGATGAGCTAAAGGAAATGATTCCCTTGGACAGCCCTGAGCCAGAATGATCGGCAGATTCCAGTAATGAGATCACGTATACCAGTAGGTCCTACGTCGGTCGGAGTGAACTCGCAGGAACGTCGGGGGAATCAAATCTCCCGATACTTTGATTAGATGAAAAATATTTCCATTGTTTGTTTGGCTTCCGTAATTGGATTTTGAAGTATGGCACGTTTTACCTTCGCCCCACGTTCCGCGGAATGTGATGTTATTTCCTAAGTCATTGGGTTGTCAGTTATTGGTGTATTTTAATTATGGGTTATACAAGTTGTTGGGTGCTTGAGGCAGGGAAAGGGAGATGAAACACGTGACACTCAGAAAATGTCCCTTAGTATTTTCGTCCAACGTGTACGCGGAAAACGTTACTTACATCAACACAAAATAGTTATTAAGGTTTGGCCTCAGCAGATCTCCTATGAACAGCAGTTACATATAGTTAACTGTTCGTTATAAAATCAGCCAAAGAAAAAAAAAATTATGATGGTGTGTGTAACATTGTTTTTTCTTTCTTCGTATGTATAAATGAGCTACCTTACCGTACATACTATCATATCGCATCATACTTTTTCAATCATTATAACATACGTACTTTCGTATCGCATCATTCGTTTGCAAACATGGTGACATAGTGAAGAAGAAACGACCTCGTCTCCTTTAAAGGTCAAAAAGGCTCTTATCAAATATCTACGCCAAAGTATTACTATGGCACAGATACTTAATGTGTCATCAGTTCGTCGCCTCACAATACAACACCTCGCAATTGACGAATGCGCAAGCCATTACGCTCTTGCAGTCGCGCCTGACACCCGACGCGTTTGTACCGCGCATTTGAATGGAATGACTTGGATAGAGTATTCTACTCTTAAGACTATTGTAAAATATTTGATTAAAAGAAGGGATCCGCTTAATTGAAGGGTCATTGAACAATCTGATGATGCATCACTAACAATCATCTCTAGTCGACCGCAGAATACAGTCTAAGTGATGCGTATGCATAAAATATATCACAAAAATGTATGCCAGTAACCTTTATAGACAGGCCCGTTGGTCAAGTGGTCCGAAATCTGGGCCACGAAACCTAGGGTCGCGGGTTCGAATCCCGTTAGGGACAAATGTTTCGTGTGATGAACATGGATATTTGTACTCAAATCATGGATGTTTATAAAACGTATTTAAGTATGTCTATCCGTTCACCTAGAATCCATAGCACAAGCTTATAAGCTTAATTTGGAACTAGGGAATTGGTGTGTCAGTCCGGAGAATTTATTATTATTATTTATTATTATAGCTACATATAATAAAATTTCAACATCTTGCATCTTTCTTTCTTTCATGTATAACTGATGACTGGCCCGTTGGTCGAGTGGTCAGAGACCCTGGCCACGAAACCAAGAGTCGCGGGTTCGAATCCCGCTAGGGGCAAATGTTTCGTGTGATGAAAATGGACATTTATGCTCGAGTCATAGATGTTTATAAACGTATTAAAGTATGTCTATCCGTTCACCTAGTAACCATAGTACAAGCATCAGCTTAGTTTGGAACTAGGGAATTGGTGTGTCAGTCTGAAAGATTTAACTACTCTATTTTCGCATTGTGCCATCCCAATCAAATCATTTTGACGTACTCTTAGACAAACCAGCTTGTCTCGTTTAGTTTGAAGGTCACGAAGCCATAGTCCTTGCCACATATCTGTATTCCCGCCATATCGTGGATTCCTGCGGCTTCTGTGTCATCAGTACGTCGCCTCAGTGAGCGGTGACCTTTTTGACACCGATGTGTATATTTTTTGGTCATGTTATTATTTGAGATAGGGTCCCATTTAATTGTTATGTTTGTTAGTTGAGTTTATTTTGATAATGTTTTTTTTATTTTTTATTTTATTGTGGTGTCAAATAAATACTTTTTTTTTCTTTCTTTCTTTTATTACGACTCCTCGCAATTAGCGAGTGCGCAAGCCAGTTCGCTGTTGCGTGCGGTCGCGCGCCTTGACACCCGACACGCGTTTGTACCGCATCTAAAAACACTAGCAGACATTTTTGGGGAATGCTCGGTTTTGATGGTACGTTTTAGGGTGTATTTTTATGAGTGATGTGATTAAAATTATAAGGTCAGAAAACATTGCCTTTGACATATTTTTGACTATATCTAGCTTCCAATGACAAAGCTTTTTTGCTTTACTTTTTAATTTGCCATTTTGTTTTTTTTTATTATAACCAGTTATAATAAAAAAAAAAACAGGTACATAGCTAATCACATTACTAACTCATAGCAAGCCTCCTGTCGTGTATTGGTCGTAATAGTCTTGCTAGTCTTTGCTTGAGACTTCGTCGGTTTGTATTAATTTTGAATAAAAAATGGACTCCTTTTATTTGCATTCCTTATTCGATATGATTCCTAATGTGATTTGAACTGTAGCAACACTATTAGCAAACTGTTGAAGACACTAAAAAATCAAGTACAATGCGGGCATGTAGCGTTTTACCACCTCACTGCGTCACACAAATGACGATACAGCTGATCCGGCGGCGGCGCAGACGCCTCTAGGCTGCTCATTACCGCGCTGCGGCCGCGTCACGCGCCTTTGACACCCGACACGGCGCCGGCGCCTTGTGACGTCACGCCTAAACGACTTTGCAAGTTTAACATAAACATTTTACATTTATTAAAGACTAGTCTTTACCCTCGGTATTGTCTATTTTGTAATATAATTTTTTTTAAAGGCCCGATTATGTTCCTATTTGTCCGATTCCTAAATATATGTCCCGCTTAACGAAAACCATAGCAATTTAAATTTCAACTGAGCCTTCTGAATGAGTGAACTATGTGCTTACATTTATAAGAAAAGTAGTATAATATTCAATGATCGTACGTTTCAAGAACATCAAAGAAATATTCGTATTATTCCTAAAGTCTAAAAAAACAGTCTTTGACAAACAACGACAGCGAAGCAAAAAAAAACTATGTTTGTACGAGATACTGAAATCTGTTTCAAACGAAAGCACAAACTGGGAACAAACTGGAAACACTTTACTCGAATGAAAGAAAATCAAAACACGCCTGTTCCCTTTATAAATTAAGTAGTCAAAGAAAATACTTATACCCAGTTCTCATATTGTTCCTCCCGCTTTGAGCTCGTATGACAGCAAATAAATTCTTTGTGAGCGCTCGCGGACGATTTTTTCACTTTCCGACGCACGGCTCTTTGCAGAGCTTGCTCTGTGGCGTAGTTGGATCCGCCGAATAAAACCCAGTGACCGAAAACTGGAGTTTTTACGCCACTATTAATTGCCTGGCTTCTTGCCTTCGCAGTATCTCGAGAGTCGGAAATACGGTATGTAAACAAATGTCATGTTTAATCTTGGGATAGCACTTAAGATAAATAACGTGAATTGGTATATCTTTAAATTTTACATGCGTTTCACACAAATGACTGTTAATTAAGTGAGGTCTTAGTAATCATTGTGAGGTTGGGTTTTCTTATTCTCAATTATGGAAATTCGGTAGCATGGTAATGTATAATTATTACTTGTGATCAGCATAGATTCAGAAAGCAACATACCTAGTTGAAATTTAAATTGAATTTATCGAATATTGAACTGACTGTTTCAGAACGATGGTTTATACTTTTTAATAAATGCTTGAACTCAAAAGCCGCAACGTTTATTATCTGGGTGGTGATCTGTGCAATCAAATAACGTTAATCTCCTGAATGCTATTGCCATGATTTCTTTCGGTGATTTAAATTCACAATTTAACTTTTTACTCATAATCATCTATTAAGACCATCCACGAGGATATAACAAAGCACCACAACCACAAAGTTGATACCACTACCCTACTTCCATGCCGGTGGTCACACGCGCAGTTTTTCATTTCGCGTGCGAACGCACTCCCTACGGCGCGTCAATAGTCGAATCGTAGTCCGTTGTTTTATTCCACGTCGCCCGAATAAAAATCAGTGACCGTAAAGTGAAGAGGCCGAGATATTGAGTGTGGCATCACCTCGTAAATTTCGCAATATACCCGCGAAGCACGACGCCTTCACAGTCGCTGATGTCACATTTTCAGTCCAACGGAGCGCGAAATAAGTACATTTTTGCTCACACGCCGTAATAAAAAAAATAATGACATGTTTTAAAAGTAAATCCGAGGCGTGCCATTGACAGATCGCGGAGTCAGCGGAGGCGCAAGTTGGGAAGGCGATTTTTGGGAAGTTAGGCTTCGCGTTTTGCTGGGTTCACGTTCACGTTCGTGGTTGAACACTGGAGCTTGTTCTTTAGAAACAAAACGTTTACTTTTACGTTTGCGTTCGCAAAAACAAAGAAACGCTTTGATCAATTACAGTTTACACGGAAAGCCTTAGCAATTTACTTTTTCTTCTCGCGCAAGAAGTATGCATGTTTATTATTATTTCTAGTTATTTTACCTCTTAGTTGGATTTACTTGAATCATCCGCCGCCTTTTTCTGCATAACCCCATCGGAGTAGTAATTCCTTTGTGGCCTTTATTTTCCTACTTAGAATCACATAAACACTTTTCTATATTATGTAATGCAAAAATATATAACATATTAAATCCTGCTTTTCTGTGATATATGGAGAAGGTCTAGTAGTTTATAAGTATATCATTAATATCAAGACTCATTTTTTACATTGAAATTAGTTAGTGCGTTTTTTTATCATACCTAATCAACCCAAGACCTCAACATGTTTCTTTGCGTACTAATAAATTTGCAGTTAATCCGTAAAATTTTACCGAGTACTAGATATGTACGTAGAAGGCAAAACCTCATTCGCCAACCAAACAAATCGCCTCTTCTTTAATATCAATCGCCAAGCTGTTCAGCAAAACCAACAATAAAGATTCCACAAAAAAGACACTAAAACTCGAACAGTGCCGGCAAACGAAACCCCAAAACTTCCTTTTCCAATCAAGTCCGACATTTCAACAGCAGTAAATCAATAACCGGCAACTCAAACACAACTTCTCAGGAAGTAGTAGAGTCGATAAGAATTTCAAATCTAAAAATAATATTTCCCATTTGAGGGACCGTCCCCGAGTTACGCGGCGGTATAAAAAGAAGTATAAATGTGATCTGCTTGAAAAATCGTAAAATGAAAGTTTACAAAAATTTGCCGATTGGTCCAAGTTTGAACGCGGTGCGGTTGCAGGGATTCGCTTTTAATGCGGGTCAGATACATCTTTGGATTACGCTCTATAATAAATATTCCTGATACTTTTATTACAAATCTCGGCAATAGCATGATGGGAATTTGAGGGAAGCCGGGACAACGTATTAAAGAGCCGCCACACCAACCTCTTGTTCTCAATATAATATCTTCTCTTCTATCTTATCTTATTATAAATATATTCTATAACGAACATTTAAATTGTAATATTTCGAAATACATACATAACATGATGCCCATAATCCCCGAAGGGATAGGCAGATTCAAAGGTTCAGTTTCGAAATATTTCTCCTTATTATCATATTAGATTTTTACTACTACTAAGCATGGTCGCAGATTCATCCGAATTGTGAATATAATTTATATAAACCCAAACATATTTGTTTCTGGTATTTTCTTATATTTTAAGTATATTTCGATCCCATCATATTTTCCAAGCAATAGTTATAATTAGATACCGGTAGTTATTGCCATTGTTTATTCGATTCACAAGGCCTTGTGACACACAAATTGATCTGCAATGAAACACATGACTAGATTGCCTTAACACAGCAAAAAGCTACTCGCCGCTCACAAAAAGCATTGATTGCAGTTCCCAACAAATGAGCCGGTCGCCAAACGAACTTCTGAACTTTTAAATGAATTGTATCACTTTGACAAACGGCCCGTTTTAATCCGGCGAGTCTCCATCAGTGGGGCATTAATGCTCAGGACCCCTAATGCCGTAAGTGAATCTCGTTTAAAACAATAGAACACTGACGTTATTTACTTTCCGAACGATCTACCTCCGACTGACTTATAAATTGGAGCGAATTCTTTCACAAAGCACTTTTAATGAGACCTTTACCCACGCCGAGACTTTGATGCGATAACTTTTTTCGATATTTTCGTCTCCCCATAGAAAAATATGAGCCGTCCCTTTTTGTCGCGGCGTCGTCACCATATCGTTGTCCCGCTCTCGCTAGGTAACTGCAAACGAAGATAGCTCCGGGCTTCTGCAATCAATGGAGCGTTCAAATTGAAATAAGATAGCTGAAGGTAGCATGTCTCATAATAAGACTCCCGGTCGGCACTCAGTCTTTCATCCCAACAGATTTTCTATGTATGCGAAGCTCATTTCCGGCCTCCTCCGTATACAAGCCGCGTGATATCGACTTCCTTTGCCTCGCTAGAGATGATTGGCTCTCATTTCAAAGTAAATCAAAGCTGTTTGCTGGCGTCGTCATTTGAAAGATTATGTTTATGTCGAACCAGCGGGCAGGACAAACAAGACTTTGTATCGTTTCATGCGTGATGAGGTACCGTCAAAGGAACTGAGGTTTTAGTTTTCTCTTTAATCTGAAATAGAGGGATGATGAGTAAGTAATGTTCTCATTAATTTGCTGGCGCTCTTTAGTGATGCTAATGCTAAGTATAGAATGTAGAAACTTGTTAAAAAGTAAGGGTATGATTTTGAACATTTTTTTTTTTTTCAAGAAACGGAAAACGTTAATTAATGTGTTTAATGTTGTTAATAAGAATAGAGTATTCTACTCGTTAGAAATAACTTTGTAGGAAATCATCCGGCTTTTTCTTGCAATAATCCTTTTGTCGAGCCTGAAGTAAAATAACATGTATTACCCAATGTTTGTCCCGTGTTGGTCAAGGAGGATGTGCCAACTGTGTTCCTTGCCATGTCATAAAAGGCGACTAACGGTATATCGGGTTTTTGGTGTGTGATTGTGTAGGCGACAAGCAAGCTACTTGTTTTCTATCTTACCCAGCCCAGTTTTATTTTTTGGCTGAATGTGGTTAAGGAGGCTAGCTGCCACTTTGACTCTGCCTACCCCTTCGGGGATGTGCGTGATGTTGTGTATGTGTGTAATATAATATCATCGTTATATATACTTAACGCATTATGTTATGTATTTCGGGCGTGATTATATGTTTTTTTTTTTTTGTATTTACTACCCATGAAAATTTACTAGATATTAACGGGAATATGTCAACAGAACATTTATTTGTCTGAAGCTTATCTATCATCATTTTGCAGCGGCACAGCCTGGCATAGGTGGGCACATTCATACTTACACGGGACTCCTTTAAGAATAGACATTACGAAAAAGGACCTCGCTTTATCTCCGCTTGTGATCTCCGCCAACATCCTGAATCCAATACTACTGCTTAAGCAGCAATAATCTTCTGCATATAAAAAGTTTAAATCACTTATAAAAACATCTAGACCTTTAGGCAACTAGGGACCTTTTAGAAAATGTCTCCATTCTAACTTGCATACTTTGTTCCCGTAAGCTAGTGTGGCCATATTCTTTCCTTATTAACTCCAAGTCGCTGCAGCTGCACTGGGTCGGCTAGATCTAGATGCTAGCCCGATGCGCTCAAGACACAATCACCATTAAGTGAAAGGCTAATTAGCCCTGCGAAACTTCCTTGTCTCCCACCGCGGCGTCGCTAACTTTATCCAAAGTGATGCGAGGCATGAACTGAAGCGATTTGCGAACGCGTACCTATACCTAAAAGGCTTAACTATGGTGCTTAATAAGCAAAATTTCGTTTCTTTTCAATATGGGCAAGATTATGGGTGTTACGGCAAGTGATTCCGTCGAGCGCCCTGCAGGGGGGGCTCCGAATACTCCTGAGGTATCCCTGCCTGTCGTGGGAGGCGACTGAAAGGGCCTTTGGGGTCGTGGGAGCTAGCGGGGGAGCCTTTTAGCCCTCAATCGTCCCCGGAGAAGGCGATTACTCGTGCATTACACCCTGTCCGTTAGAATACGGGTACACAGCTGTCTGTGTTGTCGTACACACCATACTAGGTGTTCTGGGGGAGAATCTAACTCCCTCGAGATGTTCCGCAAGGCGGCAGCGCGCGCTGCGTAGACTTTTCGAATGAATCCCGGCAGTGGGAACCCCGATAGTTTTGCGTTCAGCACCCGAAGAATGGCAGCCGTGAGGTTTAGTCGGTAGGGGAACTGGTGTTGTCAGCCGAGTTCCGAGCCCGACACACACTTGTAGGCTCTTACTCAAGTCTACCAGGACGGTGCGTAAAGGCATTCCTCACGTACAAAAAAAGTGACTTCGTAAAGTACCTACAAATATTTTTTTTTGTAAATGGAAATTATGTTGGTACATTTTATGTTCAAGGAAATTTTCTTACATGTTTTCTACAAATTAATGTATTTGAATAAATTCGTTATTTTTTTATCTAACTATATTAAAATTAATGATAAATATTTACCACTGCTATCACATCGGCTTGAATTTCTCATACTGTTGACAGCCCCGCAACGCCTAACTACATAACTCTAAGCGGCACAGTACACTACAGTTAACTTCAGCTCTTAAAAAGTATTCCACTAAGTTAAACTAATATATCTAAATAACATGACTAACTTCATGACAAAGTCCTTCGTCCAGCTTCGTCAGCCTTTCTTCCTCATTCATAGCCATTGTTGCACGCTTCTCCCACTGAAGCTTTGTTATCATTCTAGCTCACATATTAAAATAAGGTACATATAAGTGATTAGCTTCATAGCCACCTGTGACTTGCACCTCCCGACTGCAGTTTCAATGTTCCTACAAGCAAATTGGTTCCGTTCGTGTCAATTTACGGAATGCCTAACGTTACAATCATTCTGATGCCGAGTCTCGTTGCTCGAGTTGTGTCAATACTAATTGCTGTGTTGTTTACTTAGTATATTGACAACCTCTCGAAAAAAAAAGCAAAGACTGCCTCGTTGGTCTAGTAGTAGCACGCGCCGCCTAAGGATCGAGAGGTCCCGGGTTCAAACCCCGGGTCGGGCCAAAAATTTGTGGCTGGGTATTTCAATATCCAAATTACTCGGTAACATCCCGGAGTCAGGAAGTTGGCGGTTTAATCACCTCCGTGCCTCGGAAAGCACGTTAAGCCGTTGGTCCTGCGCCTAACCTCTCTCCGGTCATGTCGAATCGCCGTCTCACCGGACTATGAGAGTGAAGGAATAGAGAGTGCACCTGTGTTTACGCACACCCTTTGCACTATAATATCTCCTGCGCAGATAGCTTATCCTCGTTAAGATTGGCCGCCGTCACCGATATCAGTTAGGAGGACATTATATTGACAACAATCTATATTTAATTTATCCGTACAAAAGTTTAAGTTACCTGCAAAAATGTACTTCGACATAAGGAAAACGAGGTTGCGGGAAAAACTAGTGGGTACCTAAATATATGATTTTCATCTTCCTAGTGTTATGTCCCGTGCTTAGACAGGGCCCGCTTAGACCATGATCCAGGATTTAGCGAGTCTGGTAATTACATTGAAGCGACTGCCGGTCTGGCCTCGTAACCCTAAGATAGGGGAACCAGACAAATTTTTGAATCACAAATCCAATCTGTTTTCCCTGTCATAATAAAAAAAAACGCCAAGTTAGAGTGATATAAGTTAAAGTGTGTGTTCAAAAGGTTAAAATACTATCCCTGGCGCAAAAAAAAAATATTTTTATGGAGGAGGACTTACAAAAATCTATAACCATTCACAACATAGATTAACAATTCACAAATTTCCTAGATGACAATAAATTGTCATGTCATGTAAACATGAACCACAGACAACTTCACGGCCCTTTTTAACTTGCACGCCAACATGAAAATATGAAAAAACGTTCATACATTACTGTTAAATTTCAATTCCTTTATTTATTCTCAAGCTTCCGGCAGGAGTTGAAACTAACTTATCGCTAAGTTATCAGTTGAGACGTGCAAAGCCTCAAGACGTAACAGGAATTTAATATTTCATCTCTCTCCCTCCACTATTTTTCTTAACATGAAAGTTTAAAACGGAATGCCGAATGGCAACTTTGTTAATATCGGGGGAAGTTTTTACCACCGAAATCTAACGTTTGCTAGGGTAGACTGGAAGGTCTTACTTTAGGTTTTCCGGAAAATGCGATTACGATGATAGATAGGGTTATCATATTCGTGGTGAAAACATTATTGCTTTAAATGAATAAATAAAAAATTATCGCATTCACTGATCTGACTCCGAGCTAAGTAGCTTAAGCACTTGTGTGGATATTAGATTCAACAGTGGTATGACAAATATATACTTAAATATTAGATATTAACACCCAGACACAGAACAAACACAAGTATTCATCACATGAATGTTTGTCCTGGGTGGGGATCTTGGCGCATAGGGCAGAGTCACTACTATATGCGTCATTGAGCCGTCAGCTTTATTATAAATATTGCCATATCATATGAACTCTTAGTATTATGACTCTCGCTAAGTTTATTGTGAACTAATTTAATCAGCTAGTTTGAAACCAATTTCTTGATTAATTTAATGGACGTAAAAAATTCAAAGTAGCATATAAGTATATTAAGAATGATAGCGTCAGGGACGGATCGTTACATTCCCTCTGTTATGGTTGAGTGAAACAATGGCTGACACATACGTCATGCTCTGCTCTAGTTAATCTCACTTTTAATTTTATCATATTATATCATCTCCCACAGTCATTGATTGTATGATTTAGTTTAGAACTTAAAAAAAAGTGTATATTACTCATGTACATTTTGACGATGAAAAGAGTAACTACCGAGTTTCTTGCCGGTTTCTTCTCGGTAGAATCAGCATTCCGAACCGGTGGTAGATTCACATTGCTCTAAAGATTTTGTAAAATTGACGATTTATAAGTGCTTCTTTTAAAGGCCTACATAAATAAAGACATATTGAATTGAATTAAAATGAATTTGAAGATCTCTTAGCTATCAAAAGCTAGGCTAAGCTAGGCTAGAAAAAGTATTTTTTCCAAGAATTATTTATATATAGGTAGTATAGAATAACGCTAATCGTTGAATTACTATTTTTTCTTTACTTGTCTCCTTGTCCCAAATGAACCATTTAATATCCATGTAGCGTCTAGCTAGACCGCACGCAATCGCCTAGGCAATTGAGTCGATCTGCCATTACAATTATCGTTACGCTGTAACATCTAACGTCTAACGTCTTCGCACACCAGACTGGGCACAGACAGTCTTAGACATAGCAAGAGGCTAGACCTAGGGTTGTCTAATAAGTTTGCCAGCTGGTGTCCGAATTACAAAAGTTCAAAGTAAAGAATACAAAGAATACTTGTAAATTTTACTTTCAACTTTTATAATTAAAAGATTAAAACCTACCTGTTGCAATATTTAAGATTGTCTGTGCCTAGTCTTGTATGCGAAAATGTCGGACGTGAGTATAGCTTATACATTAGAATGACATATAAGCTATGTTTTATCGATGTATCACACGAGCAACGCCACGGGCAGAAGCTAGTAAAATCGAATTAGATTTACTTAAACTTAAGTGCAGAGGTAACTTATTACTTACTATATACATACATACAGTACAAAGTAATAAATGTTTTAATACAGAGGCTTTATATTACAAACATATAATGCGATATCGTTTCCATAATCCCCGAAAGTCAAAAAACACCAAATAAAGAACCACTTCTTGTTCAAAATCTTACTAATATTGGATTATGGATGGATAGATGGATGAGTGGATGTTTGTTACCCTTTCACGCAAAAAGCACTACATGTATTTTAATGAAACTTTACAATAGTATAGCTTATACATTAGAATGACACATAGGCTATGTTTTATCGATGTACCATGCAAGATACGCCGCGGGCATAAGCTAGTAAAATCTAATTAGTTTATATGAAACATTTGTAACAAATGGGTAAACAATCTTGTTGCCTACACAATCACTATCACAAGTACTAATGCACCATTAGTCGCCTTTAACGCTAACGATGTAACGCTAACTAAGCTAAGAAGACATTATTAATCTTAATTATTTCAGGTCCCAAATCAACTGAGGAGATACTATTAAAATCTATACCTAACTAAATATGTAATGTTCCTAAATTACATATTCATGCCACTCAAACTATTTACCGAACCATTATTGGCCATTAATTTTCTGTTAATTTGCTAAACCATCGTGGAGGAAATTGGCAGCCCTGCAAACATTGGCCCTAACTGCCATCATAACAGGCGCACCAAAATACGGGTTAATAAGTGATAAAAACGTTCAGTACGCCGTAACGATCGACAGAATGGAGAAAATAGACCGTAAGCGTAGAGTAACACTAGTTTAGAGTAAATATACATGGTTGTTTATTTCTTACTCTCTATTAGGGCAGTACCTGATAGAGAGTAAGATGTTTAAGAGGTTTATTTCTTACTCTCTATTAAGTAAGTACATACATAATATCATGCCCATAATCCGCGAAGGAGAAGGCAGAGTCAAAAGGACAGCAGGCCCCTTTAACCATATTCAGCCAAAAATAAAACTGGGCTGGGTTAGATGGAAAATTGTGAAAAAGTACAAGTGTCTAGTTTGTCGCCCACACAATAACTTAGCCAAAACCCAATATACCATTAGTCGCCTTTTACGACATGCTAGGCAAGAAACACAGTTAGCAAATTCTTTTTAATATCAATGGCACGTTGGAGAGTGGTAGAAAAAGAGATTGAAGTTTTTGTAATGAACTGAGTTTGAATATTCCAAGTTTCAACTACTAGCTACAAAGCTACTACTTACAATAAAAAAAATTGTCATGTCAAAATTTGTAGCTTTTATTTAACATGGAATATATGTCTTGTAATCTGTCGGTTACGTTTTCAGGGCTAAAACGATTGGCCTATATTGATAATGTTCGATATATCGAAAGATTGGACTAGGAGGAAAAACATAGGCTACTTTTATGCCGGAAAAATGTATAGGCCTCGCAAGACGTTTTATACAGCCTGTCTGTAACAGACCGAATTTCACATAGAGCCGCGAGACAAAAGCTATTTTTTTAGAACAAATGCGACAGAAAACTAAGCAAGGCTCATTGAGCCGAGGCATCACTAATTAACTCCCAAACCGCTCCAATTAAGCTGCACAAATAGTGGGTGACCACGATAATCCGGGACAGACCGCGCCACCACCGACTCCGGTTCGGGACGGTGCGATTTGCTCCCCGATTCCTTTGATAACGATCACTTAAGTTTGTCAATGGATAACTTTGTAAATACGAAATGCACTAATCAGTTAATGTAAATATGTTTGAATTGAATTAAGGAGGATTAATAAAAATATTACAGCGGAGACCACGGTGTACCTACCATTAAAATAGTATTTTCGTATTTTAAACTTTTTTTACAATGAAATTTAGGGCTAAGATATCAAACCATATACAGCCTTGCTCCGTACATTTTAATAGGTATTATAAATAAAAAAAATACAAAAGTAGTCTTACTTATTTTACAATTTAATTATTTTATAACTGAACAGTTAGCATTTCATTTGATGATCGCTTTACGAGTTTGTAAACACAATGCAATAGTAACATTTTGTATGATTCGGTTACACATGTATATCTGGCTAATGGTTCTTGCTGCGGAAGGAGTCTACATCGACTGTGATCATCATCATCAATGTGTATAACACGGAATCCAGTTCGTCGAGTCCATGAGAGTCGATCAAATAATGTAAACATTAAAGAGATAGCTTAATAAGCTTAATTGTCCTGTGGTGGTCTGGGACGATAATATAATTTGCTAACTGTGTTTCTTGCCTAGCATGTCGTAAAAGGCGACTTGGTATGTGGCGTTTTGGGTATGTGATTGTGTAGGCGACGAGCTATCCACTTGTCACTACTTATCACAATTTTCCATCTAACCCAGCCCAGTTTTGACTGGATGTAGTTAAAGGGGACTGCTGCCCCTTTGACTCTGCCTACCGCTTCAGGGATTACGGGCATGATGTTATGATATGATATTAATAAGCTAAGCTCGTAAATTAATATTAAGTTATGTACTAAAACATAGCATCAAGTTATTTAGGCATGTATTGTTGTATAGGATATGTTATGTAGGAGTATTCTAATTGAAGGACATCTACACAAACGTGCATATCTATTTCAATTCTTAAATTGACTGGCCCGTTGGTCGAGTGGTCAGAGACCCTGGCCACGAAACCAAGGGTCGCGGGTTCGAATCCCGCTAGGGGCAAATATTTCGTGTGATGAACATGGATATTTGTACTCGAGTCATGGATGTTTATAAACGTATTTAAGTATGTCTATCCGTTCACCTAGTATCCATAGCACAAGCTTATGAGCTTAGTTTGGGACTAGGGAATTGGTGTGCCAGTCTAAAAAAAAAAAACAAAAAAAAAAAAAAAAAAAAAAAAAAATCTTAAATTAGTTTTGTAGTTTTTTTTTGTGAATGAGTAAAAACGTTCATACTAATTCATAAATAAGACCAACCAATTTACCTCCTAACAATACAAATTAAAATTGTAACGCTAGTGAGATCGGTTCATTAATTTAATCCGAGTCGAAAAATCATCCCTTAATGAAATGCTCCGGCATTATAATGAGGTTTACGTACACGTGTTGATCTCAAACAGTTATCTCTCGCAAAATAATATGGCTTTAACACAGAGGAGTTCAAACCGACAATGAATAAACGTGGCTCAAAGCAAACAAAGACGCGTTTACATTCGACGGAGGCGCAGTAATTCGACTAACCAGAAATTACATACATTTACTGACTCCTGTTTGGTGGGAGACCGCGAGCTCGCGTTACACAAAAATTGAGTAAGCAAATATCTGAAAAAGGATTTATGAACAGATCGCCTGAAACTCATTAAGGCCCGTGATTGTTTACATAATGATCACAATCATTACGTTAACAATCACGGGCTTCATTAATTTTGTTTATTGAAAAAACAAAAAGAAATAATTATCCGAGAGCATATTGTTTCACACAAAGGTCAGAGTATTAAAGAAATTTCTTCGGTATTTGCGGCAGCTGCTGGCAACATTTTGAGTGAGTGAAAGTTTTTAATTTGATAGTGTCGCCAAAATTAAGGTGCAACCCTGTCTAATGAACTTGACTGAACTCATTAGCGTTGTCTTAAAAAGTCTTTCAACAGCCACGTTTGAGAGTGAAGTTTTTTAAAACTTTTAAAAGAAAATTCAATTGAACTTAAATTCGGTTTTTCTGTAGAACCCTGATGAAGGACGGCCTTTAATTACACAAAAGCACTTGAAAATATTACGCCGAAGTCAGTTTGGACAAATTGAATAACATGGTGAGAGCGTTGATTCTCTTCGGATGAAATTAGTTTCTATTCTAACAAACCGCGTTCGAGTCGATGTAATCTTTAGTTGTTCAACGTTTACGGCGCAATAAAATTTATGGTAACACGAAAATTGAAATAGAACTTAGGTAGCTAAACATTTATTAGTTCGAAACAAGTCCCGTTCGCTATCAGGGTAAACAATCGAATGTCCGGAGGCGGCAGGGCGCCAGGGCGCAGGGCGGCAGGGCGGAGGACAGCGTAATCAGCGCAAGACCTTACATCAGATGATCGTCGGAGATAACCAGTGTTTTGTGAGAGCCGGAGGCGCTGAAGCACAGTTCAGATGAGATGACGGCGAAGCAACCACATATATACAACGACTCGCTATATTGTATATAGACGTAAAAAGAAAATAGTAAATATATTTTCCAATCGATTTGTTCTGAACCAACAGGATATTAAAGTTTAAAAAATACACCGACCTTTTAACAAAAATAAGTATCACATAAAACCTGCACTATTTTTTTTTATTATTCGTTTCATACTATTCAAATAGGGTTTTTTTCTAATTACAAAAATAAAATCCTTCAAACTCCACTGAACCGACACTAAGAATATGGAAGAAATTATTATCGGAGTTAGCAATGAAACGTTATCCGGGTAAATTTTAATCTAAACCTTTCAATTATTACAACTTTACAACTACTATATAAAGATGTCTACTATATAAGGATTATGTAATACTCTTGACTTATAACAGTGTTGGTGTACCTATACAAGTGTTTTTAAACTATATTTTAGCAATAAAATAGTTAAAAACGCAGTGAAAACCGAGTTCACTACAATTTGTCCCGTTGTGGGCGCGCTTGCCTTCATTACCATACCGAGTCGGAGTCAGCAACTCGGCGCCGACTCAGCGACGTACCTTTTATTTGGCGAGTTAACTCGCTTAACATTCCGCGAAAACGAATATCGCGCCTCCCATCTCCCTCTTTCACTTGCAAATCGTCGCTCCGTCCCTCTCGGCGAGAATTTACGTGTACATCCATCTCGCAAATTCACGAGTCTTCTGTATAATTTGATCGAAAACAGAGGCCCGCTATCAGCAATTTCACTACTGAAGAATGAGTGACGATGAATGAATTTAGTATTAACTTAAGGGTGGAGTGCTCGGTGTTGGCAAGCGAGTGATTCTTCTAGAAGGTAGTTGAATGGACTAAATGATCATCATTTGCTTACGCAATTTACGTGGTATTTTTTATTATTTTCCTATAACATGCTACGAGTACATTGTAGGTAAATGAAATACTTACCCTTTTAATTAATAAAAATATGTATAGATTCTTACAATATAGTTATAACTAGGTACTATAACTAGGTACAAGTAGTTTAATTATAATTCAATAGTCTGTTTAATTATAGTTACAGCCTCCAATCAAGATAGTATTTTTGATCAGGGGTTACAGATTTTTCATGTAAAAAATCTTTAAAAAATTTACTGTTTTCCCATACTAAGCCTATTATCATTTGAATGAGTAACTAATTAAACAATTACTATTACTTATCACATTTTTGTTTAAATTATTACATACTTCAACAGTGAGATATAAAATTGAAAGCACTAAGTTAAACAATATCATTCTATACAGCGTAGTGAATACTAAAATAATTCTCGTCTCGACAGTTTATTAGATTACACCCAAATCCTGTCCTTCCACGATCTGTTGCCTAAAATACTTTCCGATCCTGTCCGCAACTGAGATATTTTTATTGATTCCATTACGACGTTCAATTCAACGATGTTTGTGTAAATAAATTCCACATTTTCCACTGGCAGGATTCGAGTCTAATAAAACCATCTGGAAGCAGACTGGAGCGCTCAACAATAAACGCGACGTTGGTCCCCATCGAAATATGTGAATTTAATTCGGTTTCCAATAACGTGCAAATATTAAGGTTTGGTATCGGCGGTACAAAGCGAGTGTTTGAGCTTTGACCATTATTTACTGTGCGTATTTACACCGACTCTAAAGGGGACGTTTAACCGAGCCATTGCTGTTGGAGTTTGAATTATAGCTCTCCTGTATGTTTACTAAACACATTGATTAAAGAGGTGTTTGGGTTTAATATGTTTAGGTGAACAAAAAGGATCATCACATGGAATGTGATGCATTATGGAAGCGAAGTAAAGGTAGGCCAATGGAAAGAGGGCTCGACTAAATCCTAAAGACAACAATGGGACAGAAAAGACAATAGGTAGAGACACATGGGGAAAAATGGAGGCCCTTACTCAGTTTGGAGGTCATTAATAAAAAATCAATGAAATTAGCTATTTTTTTTTTTACATTTTACGACAAACCCATCTCTACATTTGTCAATAAGACATAAAATCTACAGTTATTTAACCTCAAAGTATAACGAAATTCTAAGATAAGCGGCAGATATATTTTATACTTATTTATACATACAAATAAATACTCAAACGAACTCATTACAAACAAACTCCATATTGTCTTCCTGTCATAACATTTGTCACGCATGGGTTTTTTACAAAAATGCTTAAACAAACTTTGATATACATCATCTTCCTAGCGTTATGTGCCGTGTTTAGACGGGGTCCGCTTAGACCATGATCCAGGATTTAGCAAGTCTGGTAATTACATTGAAGCGACTGCCGATCTGACCTGCGTAACCCTAAGATAGGGGAAGCAGACAATTTTTTGGATCATGGTTACAAATCCAAAGTTGTTTGAATTTGCAGGTTTCATCACGATATTTTCCTTCACCGTCGAGCTAGAGGTATAATAACATATACGCACTCCTCGGTTAAGAGGCGCGTGTCCTTACCATTGAGCTACCACCGCTCAAACTTTGATATTTATTACGAATGTTATTATTTAATGATAATACCGTTACCGTAGCGATAAGTAGGTGTGAAGTACCTGCATCGGTATAATTAAACAAAGTTTGTTTAATCCTAAATTAGATCTGTTGTGGAAGCTTCGCCGGAAATAGCGCGAATGTTAACGAATCGAGTTAAAGTACGCGTTTATTAATAGAAGCCTATTTGGAGGTTTGAAGCCGAAGAGAAAGTTGGGACTTTGAAGTGGATTACCAGGCACAGAGGAGTAAACGGGTGGATCGTGAGATGGGAGCTCAGTGGCGTAGCTTGGGAAATTAAATGACATGGAACTGAACTAACCCAAACTTTCATACATCTTCTTTATATCGTCAATACAAATAAAAAAGGGTGACATTGGCAATACATTCATATTAGACTCTTTAAATGCCAAAATATAAAAAAAAATACTCTTATAAATCTAAGATTTCTAAATTCAAATTTATGAGAATTTCTAGTGGCCAAATTCATAGTCACAAATGAAAATAAAATAAGACAATTAACATTTTTTTTTCATTGTTTTCAGGTAAGACATCAAAGGTTGTGAAGTTTGAAGGCTTCGTGTGAGCAGGTTGTATATTATTACAATGATTAAGTGCGTAGTTTCAACATTCGCTATATAAACTTGACTCTGATCTACAGCACATCCTACAATTATGACAGTTAATAAAATAATGTCTAAAACTTATAATTACTTAATATACATACAGCTTTATGATATATAAATTAGTACTTCATCATCATATCATATCATCATGCCTGTAATCCCCGAAGGAATAAGCAGAGTCATGGGGGCAACTAGGCATACAATTCAGACAAGCTCGATGGCGCATTCGGTAGTAACTGCCCCATGCGCCAAGAGTTGTGGGTTCGATCCCCACCCAGGACAAATATTCGTATGATGAATACTTGTGTTTGTTCTGTGTCTGAGTGTTAAATATCCAACATTTAAGTATATATTTGTAATGCCACTGTTGTTTCTAATATCCGTAACACAAGTGCTTAAACTACTTACCAGTCAGATGTATGTGATGTAGTCTGAATTGATTTTGATATTAATTCAAAATATTGTCACTATAAATCCAAATAAAATTAATGTAATCTTCAATTTCTCCCTAACTATAGATTTGCATTACAACGAGCCATTAACAACGAGTGATAAGTCTATTTTTTTTCTTTTGAATTATACTTGAAAATTGGTCTTAAAGCTGTTATGCCTCTTCGTATATTCCACACCTGCCAATGTCAACCATTCCATCGACTATTTGATAACAGTTCGCACGCTCCGCGCGCGCAGGAACAGTGCTCTGAATACCGAATATATTTTTGATTACGATAATGTCCGAATTAGGAGCGGCTGGGGCGAACGCGTTGCCTACCTTAGTGTTACGAGGCGCGGGAACGGCGTTTTCATGTTCGGTTTAAACGAGCTGGATGGATATTATTGGCTTTTTATAAAATAATAGTTTTTGTCAGTACTTTGTTCGTGTAGATTGAGGATTAAGGAGAGGAATGTCATCCCGGTTATGCTGTGCAAATATTACGTTTGCTCTAAATCCTGCTATCCATAATGTGTATACACAATCCAAGGTAGTACAGCCTATTAATTAAGTTTAATTAACATCGACTCCAAAAATATTTTTAGTAGTGTAAATATTATTTTTTACATTTTAAAGGCGGTTTGAGTTTTATCTCTAAACTTTTATTTTAGTTTTGTAATTCAGTCTAAAAACACATTATAAAAAGCACTGCCTCTATGCTACACTAGATATAAAAAAAGTGAAATTCCGCGTAACTTCGTACTTTAAACTTTTTTCTTATTTGTGTTTTATACATTACTTTAATATCCATACAAACTATTGACATTAGCATAGCATAAAATAGTCATGAGCCGAAACTAATAGTTGACTGGCGAAGAAACTGTGCGGGCGTCGAAAGTCGCCTCGTTTGTATGCAACGGAGGGAAACATATTTTTTTATTACATTACCCACAAGTCCTGTGAATGTGGATGCCGGGTATGAGCAGAATAGGTATGGAGACAGGCTATAGCAGCCATTCTAGTCAGTAATGGGGTCATTTCTAACTAAGATACCACTTGTGACCCTAAATAGGTTATCCAAAGGATCTGCAAGGCTACCCTTTGTAAAATGGTCTTGCATATTTTTCAATAACTTTAACTAATATTTTTTGGTCTAATCTTGACACATTACATGCATTAACAACAACATAATATGTCGTATTTCTATAAATTTGTTTAAATCTCTACAAAAAACAACAAATGCTTATCGTATCGTAGCATGCACAATATAATTATGACATTTTACTGTTCCGGGAAATTTTACAATTTAATGACGAAATACTAAAGATACAGTATTATCTCCCGCCCAGGCCCACCTACTTGTGACCCTAAATAGGTTATCCAAAGGATCTGCAAGGCTACCCTTTGTAAAATGGTCTTGCATATTTTTCAATAACTTTAACTAATATTTTTTGGTCTAATCTTGACACATTACATGCATTAACAACAACATAATATGTCGTATTTCTATAAATTTGTTTAAATCTCTACAAAAAACAACAAATGCTTATCGTATCGTAGCATGCACAATATAATTATGACATTTTACTGTTCCGGGAAATTTTACAATTTAATGACGAAATACTAAAGATACAGTATTATCTCCCGCCCAGGCCCACCTACCACGACCAGATTGGTCGTGTATTAACAGAAGGTGATGTTAGGAGTCATAAACACCGTAGAGCTTGTATGAAAAGGATTATTAATGTTGAAGAGGCGAGTGAGGTGTGTAATGATCGTGCCATTATGGCGTTCGGTTCTCTCTGCCTACGCGCTAGTAAGTTTAGTTAGTTATTAACCGACTCCAAAAAAAGGAGGAGGTTCTCAATTCGACAGAATTTTCTTCTATGTATGTTACTCGATATCTCCGAGAACTGTTAACCGATTTACATAATTCTTTTTTTATTCGAAAGGGTTTACTCCCGAGTTGGTCCCATTGCTACCAAGTCAGGATCTGATGAGGAGATCCCAGGAAAATTTTGTAATTTTCTAAAACAATTCAAGTATTTATTTTAAAGCTACTTTCAGACAGATCATATTTTCTACCCATCGTTGTGGCACCCTGTGTCACGGCGCATGCTGCCCGGGACCCATTTGGTTCTTTATCGTTGCTCTTTATATTTTAATATATTTTTTATTTTATTAATCATTCCTTAATTCCGAATAATGTTCCAAAACGTGTACCAAATAAGGTATGTACTAATACAGAATTAGAACACCCTCAAGTTACAAATAGTTCATCTAATCGTCAGCTCAAACAACCGCTCCAAGTCTACCTTGCTATTACACACGTAATACGAATTAAAGCAGATAGAGACTGTTGGAACGATTATAACTTAATCCTTAATAACGCATGGTAAATGCTTACAATAACAACCGACCTGCGAGGGCACGTATCTAATAATGCTCGTAAACTAAAACTGGATGGACACACGGACGGTTGGGACGGACAGCGTTTTGGTGTGATTGAGAGAAATTGTGTAATAGATGTATCTATGCATTTATGGAGAACTGCATGTCACTGTTATTATGTGATGTGGTTTTTAAGAGTGTCTATGTTTTTGAGGTCTACACATAACACATAACATAGCATCACGCCCATAATCCCCATAGATGTAGGCGGAGTCAAAGGGACAGCAGGCCCCTTTAACCACATTCAGCGAAAAACTGGGCTGGGTTAGATGGAAAATTGTGAAAAAGTAGTGACAAGTGGCTAGCTCGTCGCCTACACAATCACATACCCACAACCCCATATACCATTAGTCGCCATTTACGATACGCTAGGAAACACAGTTGGCACATTTTTTAAAAGTCCCAGACCAACATGGGACAATGTTTTTGAGGTCTATTTTTTATTTAATACAAAAATCTTACTTTATTTTGGCCCGTCAGTATCAATTTTATCCATGAGAAAATATACATTTTGTAAACAATACCTACATATTAGGTCTGTATAATTATTATTCTCCAATAATCCTAATTATAAATAGGCAAACGCATATTTACAAATCAAACGTCTTATTTCCCTCTATATTGATGCTCCCTTACAAATAATATAATGTTTCTAGCTCTTGTTTCATAAATTTTACAGATCGTATTGTGATTTAAAAGCAACATTTATTTAAACATACTCTTCAAATACAGCACGTTGTATCGTATTCACGTTTCAAACGTGTTCACTACATTGTTCCGTTCCATATCACGTAAGTGGTAATAGCGAAGATAACACGCAACAGTGCCGGAGCTATGAAACCATCGCCTAAACCCGTGAGCGTTCTGTATGTATGGGGACATACGAGCGGAGCGTTCAGCGAACTGAGAAACTGAGGAAAATATTATAAAATATAGAGTGCAATATTCTTTTTTGGAGCTTTATATATCGTAAGTTTTCAAATAGTCAGTTAAATGAAATTATGTATTTAATTTTAATTTGCTTTTTTATTTTATAAATAAAAACGCTTGTTGTTACGTAAGTACAAACAAACAATTTGGCGTAGTTGTAAGCTACATATATCATACGTGAATAGGTGACCAACTCATAATTCACAAAACACTGTTATAATTAAAAATATTAGTTATTTATAATTTTGGATTAGTGGGTATTTTAAAAGTAATCCTAGTTAATCGCATTGTGATTGATACTTTGAGGTCGTCATAACTATTATTTATTAGTATCTCCAATAGCTTTATCGAATGAATCGCTCAACGTGAAACTCGCAGGAGATGACTATGCAATTTCAAGTAAATGGAATTGGCATAGATAAACTACGCACTAAAACAGCGTCACGTTTCTAAACTCAAATAACACTATATATTCGGACATACGAGCATTGCCTTCACCGAGCATTACTCATGACAAGCCTTTAACAATTTTGCAATTATAAACAGGGTGTTTTACATACATAACATCATAACATCACGCCCATAATCCCCGAAGGGGTAAACAGAGTCAAAGGGGCAGGATGCCCCTTCAACCACATTCAGCCAAAAATAGAGCCGAGCTGGGTTAGATGGAAAATGTTTTACTCGTCACCATATAATAAAATATTTCCTAATTAATTGAAATATCCTCCTAACCGATTTCGGTCACGGCGGCTAAACTCAACGAGGATTACCCCGATACGCAGAAGATATTATAGTGCACAAGCGTCTGCGCAAACACATGTGCTCTCTCTGTTCCTGCACTCTCATAGTCCAGTGAGATGGCAATCTTACATGACCGGAGAGGGGTCAGCTGCTGGACCGACCGCCAACTTGACTCCGAGCTGTTAACTGAGTAATTTCAATACTGAAATATCCAGCCACAATTTTTTGGTCCGACCCGATTTTTTAGACCTCTTGGTCCTAAGGCGCATGCTACTACTAGACCAACGAGTCGTAATTAACTGAGCTACTTTAATGGGGAACATGCAAAATATATTTGAACTATATTAAGGGCGGATTTAATTAGGTAACCTTAAAGCGTGTATATACAACGTGTTACAAAATACTCCGTAAAAAATATAATTAATTATCAAAGCAAAAAATTTTTTCAACCATAGTAAGCTGTCATGTCAGGAAACCAGATTATTTAACAGAACAGCCCTACGTACCTCTTTTACCTAGAAATTGTCTACTGTAATAGTTTTTCTATTTTACATTCATAAATGTTTGCACATCAGTAAAAATAATAATATTTTTTTATTTTTTTGGGATATGTTATACAGCGTTACTAAGGTTCTTAAATATTGTGAATGTACTCGTTGTAAGGTCCCATTTAACCTCCTTTCGGCTTTACGGGTAGTTTTGTAACACCCTGTATAGCTTTATAAATGTGAAAGAAGCGAGTGAGGTGTGTAAGGACTATGTCATATGGCACTCTGTTCTCATTACCTACTCTAATAGGAATTGACGTAAAGTATTTTTTTTTATATTTTTTTAATTGCATTAATGGTTTAGCAGAGCAGTGGTAGCTCAATGGTAAAGACTCGCGCCTCTTAACCGAGGAGTGCGGGTTCAAACCCGGGCACGTACCTCTGGATTTTTCCAATCTATGAACGTATTTATACCACTAGCTCGACGCTGAGGGAAAACATTGTGATGAAACCTGCAAATTCAAACAACTTTGGATTTGTAATCATGATCCATGGATCATTGCAATAATTGTCTGGTTCCCCTATGTAAGGGTTACGAAGGTCAGGTCGGCAGTAGCTTCGATGTAATTACCAGACTCGCTAAATCCTGGATTATGGTCTAAGCGGACCCCGTCTAAGCACGAGACATAACGCTGGGAAGATGATAATGGTTGAGCAACAAACATAAGTCTCAAGGAGTCATTGATTTACAGACGAAAGGGTTTATAATAAAAGAGAAACGCATTCAGTCATCATGAAGAGGACGCACGAAGTTTTGAAAACGTAGTTTATTTCTATTTCTCAAGAAATCCTCGGAGCCCCGCTGTGGCCGATATTAGCTACGTGATGTTGACTCGCGCCGGATAAATACCGATCCGACTGTACCGGACTGTTTCTGTTTATTTACGCGACATTACTCTGTTTGGAGTTACTAGAATTTTGAAATGCTCACGTTATTTGCTGGACGGTGGAATGAGGACGGAATAAAAGCTGTTCGTAAATTACTTTTCATTTTAATACATACATACATAGCATCACGCCCATAATCCCCGAAGGGGTAGGCAGAGTCAAAGGGGCAGCAGGCCCCTTTCACCACATTCAGCCATAATTAAAACTGGGCTGGGTTAGATGGAAACTGTAAAAAAGTAGTGACAAGTGGCTAGCTCGTCGCCTACACAATCACATACCCACATCCCCATATACCATTAGTCGCCTAGGCACATTCTTTTTGAGTCCCAGACAAACATGCGACAATGGGCTGGGTTAGATGGCAAATTGTGAGAAAGTAGTGACAAGTCGCTAGCTCGTCGCCTACAAAAAATTCATATTAATAATATTGCAATTTTTGTTCTAATACAAGCTATAGATGGTTTAGTACTTACAAATGTAATCACTTATCAAATACATATCCAAATCATTAACGCAAAAAATATGTATAAAACTCACTAATATACCTACAAAAGGCAGAGAATTTATTCCATATAAAAGTTTTCTCCAATATTTAGTACATAATGAAAATATTTACGTTTTTAAGTTAGTTAACTTACTGTAAATCACGATAGTCTTTTTTTAAAACAAGACTGAAAACTTTTAGGAACATCTGTTTAGCAAGAAAAGTTTTTAATAAGGTATTAAGTTTGCTTGACTAAGTTGCTGGCAGTATGTACGCTATAACTTTGTACCATCGCCAGCAAGTTTAGTTAAGGATACCATAAAACAGTTCCAAGTGCAGATAAAGATATACTCGCTATACGTGTGGATTTACACGCGTCAGATTAGCCACAACCAGGACTCAGCAACGCTTCGACTTCGCAAAGTCACGTCAAAGTGGCGACGTTCAAATTCTTATCCTAATTGCGTTGAATTAAAGAACGTTTTTGCAGATTAAATCATTGCAAATGTTTTAAACTCCCATCTTTTAAAATCGCCTTCTGCAAGTTACTGCAATTCTCAAGTTGGATAAAAAAAAATACTTCCAACCCATTCTCTCGGTCGCCATTTTCTCGAATGTCTTTTAGAACTTCTCTTGCTCAAATTAAATTTTCGCAGACAATAGACGTAAAAAAGTTTACAATTCGAAATTTGCACCTTTATCCCGGTGAAATCTTTATCACTGGCCGCGCACATGCATTCCTATTTCAAAGCGCAGAAATGTTCACATTCAATTCTGCGCAGAAAAAAATAAACAAATTCACTTCGGACATGAATAGGATCGCGCAATACCATCGCAATATTCTAAATTCAAAACTGCATGCCAACAAAAAGCGAATCCGATCGGCCTCGGCCGTCGTGTAAATAAATTATTTTTATTCAGTGTTTTCGTTGAAAGTCACCGCCGATTTGGCAAGGCAGGGGTTTGGCGGGGCGCCAGCGAGTGAAAGTTTACAAGACATTGGCCTACCGAATTTGTTTATATATGAAAGTCCTGGCAGAGAGCCTTGGAGCGGCCGGGTGGGGTGGAAAGTGAGCATTCCTAAACGTAAACATTGTGGAGACGTGGTCGAAATTTTATGCGGAACGTGAGTCGGATTGATTGGTCATTGAATGGGGCGGAGCGGGCGAGTCACGTCCGCGATCGTTCTTATTCATTTGCATCGGAAACAGTTTTTGGTGTGCGTAATTGATTTTATTAGTTGCTTAATTTGATTGCGTGGGGCGACTGGAATTTAACGCGCGCTTGTCATTAATTCGCCGAATGAGGGCTATAAAGTGCCCTAAACAGGTTGCGCCAAACATTTTTATGTGTATCTAACTTTTTGCCGTGATTCTATCGGCGTAGAGCAGGGTGTTCCAACTTTCTTATTAATGGTATGAGTATTTTCTCGTTATTTAAGCTTTTTTTTCAAATTAGTTGTATTGCTTTTTCAGTATGAGGTAGGTATTAATACGATAAATACTGATAGCTATGAAGCTCTCATTATATTAAGATAATCGAGACTTTATGATGTAATTTTATTCAATTAAGCAAGCCATCGAACTAACTGTCCATTTGACCTACATATCTCCCTCCTTATTTAGGGGACCCAGACAAATTGGTTACTTGAATGAGCAGGTATCCTAAGTGGCCTAGCGCGCGAGCAAATGGTACCTATAATTTTACTTCTATCGTAACAATCCAGAGCCGATTTTAAACCAGCTCCGCGCTTGTGTGACTCGCACCAATCGACGAAGTATAAAATAATAGATCCCGATTCGTACCATGGTGCGAATCGACGATTTCAAAAAAGCTCCTTGTGCAATTCGTTCCGTGGGGCGAATCGACAAAAGCCCTACAATCTTAGGGGCTAACCACATAACGCTACTAACAGCAGGTCTGCATGAAACATCATTTCATGCAGACCTTGACAGCGCACAATGGCTGCTAGCCGCACATCCGCTTCACCTGTCCCACATAATTATAGAGGCGGAATAAAAAGCGTTTACAGTGCCATATCTCATGGGGCGCTTTACGAGCGCATAAACCATGTGCCTTTGTGACGCCTAGTGTGGGAGACGCGACACAGCGTGCGAGGAGGCAGTGAAACTACTCCGGAGTAAATGCAATTGCGTGACAAAGGACTGGCATATAATTTTATGTTAGTGGACAAGTAAAACTACCCCAGAGTGCGATCGCACGTGACGACGGACTAGCCGATATATTTATGTTAGCAATATTTTTTTATAGATCACCATGTTATTGTTTTTTGTTAAAAGCAACATCAATAAAAAAACATCTTGTACATATGATAACCATTTTCTATAAGCTCATTAAACGTGATTCAACAATTTTTACTCTATGAATTGCACCACTGCGTCGTGCAGTGGCGTGTGAAAAAAATCCTTTGAAAAAAATTACATTAAATATAAGATATGCATACATTTGCAGATTTCGCATAGTGCAATATAGTAGTCATACCTGTCTTTACCTAACCGTGTCTATCGACTAATTACACAAAGGTATTCTTTCGCCTCAACTCGCACTATTAAACAAAATGTTTAAAGGTTAAGGTCTTACTGTCATTCCCCCCTACACTATGTCGTTACTTAACACCGTAAGTCGTGTTTAGAGGCCACGCCCGCGTACATTGTCAGTTAATTCATAGCCGTCACTTGGGTGGACGGCTCATTTCGCCCTTAAGTAGGATGCGGCACCGCCCTTCCGACGAAACAGGGCGCCTTTGTGGGAGACTCCGTGCAATATTTTTCAATGTAGTTCACGGAGCGGGTCGCGTCAACAAATTTCTTGATGCTGTGAAATTTACGAAGCAGCTGTAGAAATTGCATTATTTTCGTACTTATATTTTGAAATTGGGACTAAAAATAAAAAGGTCCATTTCATTTTCTTTTTTGTGTTTTTACGGCTTACAATCAAATTTAACCTAGTTTTATTTTTGGTTAAAAGTGATTTAAGGGCTTTTCTGCTCTATTGACACTGCTTACTACTTTATGCTTAGCAAGACCTAGGTACTGCTAAATAAGAGCCTACTACTATTACTAGAGCTAACCCACATAGACTATATCTTTAATCACTTTCTTCTTCTTTATTAATTACCAACTTTTTGTAACACAGTTTTAGCAATAAAATTATTCTATTCTATTCTTCGTTTTAGCTTCTTCCCTCTGCTGAGTATAGGTATATGATATACATGTATTACATTATTTATTTTAAATTTATTTTAACTGTATCCTCTAAATTATATTCTGCATCATAAAACCTTAAAAATCCAGAGACAAAAGCAATCGCGTATCAAAATCTCAAACCGCAAACAAAAATCTCTGTGTCGCGTGACACTTTTTTTTGGGCGTACGAGAGCGCGTCACTACAGAGACCGCGGGTTGTCCGGTGGCGGGCGTATTCGAATCACATTGATTCCATTTTTAACTGTTGCAGTTTTGATGGGAATGATTGTGGTATTTTGTTCATTCTATTAAGAATGTTATTTCTGCAATAAAAGATTTAAGACGTCATCGGGTCTCAAGCACATTGCCCCTGACAAGTCGCTTGACACTTGACGCAGATCCTAAAACTGATTTTTTATAAATTATACCCACTTCACAGCCCTTTGAAACACAAGAGAACGTGTAAATAGTTCGTTCATGCATTCCAGTAAACTATTCTCCATCGACTTCTCAATTTGATAAAACGTGTGTTTGATAGCTCGACCATCACGAAGTACATTGAAACTCTTTCGAGGAAGTTGGTGGTATAATGACGAGAGCAATCGACGTTCAGTGACCAAAGTTGACCAACTTTTGCAATGATCTGGATCGGGATGTGCACTTACGTTGAGGATGTCGCAGACTCCGTTATGATTTTTGTGTATTTGCACATTCTAGTGCTAAAGTCAGTAGCCAACCAAATTAGAGTATTTTTATGACTGAAAACCCAATTAATAAACTATAGAACTGCCTAGCATGTCATTAAAAACAATTACGTATTTCTTAATTAGTTATTTAATTTTTTGTGGTAATAATGAGTTTGTGATTATATAGGCGACGAGCTGACCACTTATTACAAATACATAAATAAATATCTGACGACATCACATACATTGATCTGAATTCGAGGTAAGTAGCTTAATCACTTGTGTTACGGATATCAGAAACAACAGCGGTATTACAAATATATACTTAAATATTGGATATTAACACCCGACAGAACAAACACAAGTATTCATCACACGAATGTTTGTCCTGGGTGGGGATCGAGCCCACAACTCTAGGCGCATGGGGCAGGGTCACTACCGAATACGCCATCGAGCCAGTCAAACACAAATTGATGTTTTATAACATTACAAATTTTCTCTCTAGCCCTGTTCAATTTAAGTTAAATTTAATTCAAGCTTTCGACTTCCTTCGGGAATTGTAGGCGTGAAATTATGTATGTATGAATTAAAAAACCTATTACTTTCTCCACCGTAATATGTAATGTTAGCAGATCTATTCACTCACCTTCTAAATCCTACCTACTCTTCACACACAATAAAAAGATCATACAAAACGCTTGATTAAAATCGAAAAACCCACCGACCCTCCTTATTAAGTTATTAATCGTGTTTTGAGGCAACATCCGCTTGTTGCGAGCGGCGTGTTTGCTCGCCCCGCTGTTTGTCCGTCCGTCACCGTGATGTAATTAGCTTCACACTTGGACTTGCCGTAATCCGGTTACACTGGTCCAATTTGATTACGCGTAAAGGCTATGGAGCCTGTGCTGTGCGGTGGAGCGGTGGTAACTCAGACGATATGGACACGACATATTTGACAGTGCTAGTTTAAATCTGAGCTTGCACATGTCACTGTGGATTTTCAAAAGTACCTTGGGGCTTATCGTTATTTTTTTTATTATGGTGAATGCGTTACGCTGCTTCTCGGTGTGTTTTTCATCTCGCCTACTGGGCAAAGACTACTTGTTGTGTAGAATACCCTAAATGGCCTAAATTGAATTTTCTGTCCAACCTTGGTGACTATGAACTGAATCCCTATTTCACTCCAGTGGTTAATCTGGAAGATCCATGTTAAAAGGTATCGTAAAGAAATCTGTACATTAAAATAGCTATAGACGTAATTTTCTTTACCTCTATGCGTTGCGAAGGTCTACGATGATGTATGAAGGTTGACATTTACAAACAATTGCATTAACCAGATTAGCTAGGCTTATAGCTACAAAACAAAGATAAATAGCACATGTTTAATACACATAACAACTGACTCTGTCAAGCCGACTTCATGACATTGTTCAAAGGCAAATATGATTTATACACCTTTGTAAAATATGGTTTTGAAAAGAGTAACTACCGAGTTTCTTGCTGGTTTCTTCTCGGTAGAAGAAGCAGTTTCGAACCGATGGTAGATTCACATTGTTAGTTGATTTTCTTGTTGAATTGACGATTTTTAAGTGTTTGTTTCGAACCTATATAAAAAAAGAGTATTTTGAATTTGACTTTGACTTTGACATAGGTATACTGACAATATGAATTCGGCAAAAATATTACAATGTATTTTAATTTCAAATCCGAATTTCAAGGCATTGGCGCTGTTTGACATTTCTTTATTGCTAAACGCCTATTCACGTCCGCCAACGAGAGCCGGTCTAGACACAACACATCGATTCCCGCACGCCAGCACAACAGGCCACGTCTTGCCCGTAGCTTACCTTTCGACCGCTATGCACGGACAATTTAATTCATCCAACACATTGGCTACCGTTGTACACTGCAATTGTAATCTAGAAAAGGTTTTGGCAAGTTGTCAACTTTTGAATTCTTGATTTTTATTTTACAGGACGCAAATTAACAAAACAATCTGCCTGTTTATTGAGTTGCACGTTTAAACTACTTATGTGATTGCGACGTTTTAACTATCTATAACAACACGCGTAGTCCCCGAAGTAGGCAGAGTCAAAGGGGCAGCAATCACCTTTGACAACTATCAGCCAAAAACAAAACCGAAATAGATTAGGTAGATGGTGGCTAGCTCTCGTCGCCTACGCAATCACATACCCCATACACCATTAGGCGCCTTTTACAACATGCTAGGCAAAGAACACAGTTGGCACATTATTTTTAAGTCCCAGACCAACAGGGATGTTTTTAACTAAACCGTATTATTCATCCGCGAGATGGTTCTGGCCACTTTTTTATCGTTTTAGAAGAAAATAATCACATACTGGATGAAGTAAAGATGAGTTAACGATTATACATGGACATAGGTATTCTAAACGGTTAAACTAGATGCTGTTGGCTCATTAAGAGGACGCCGAACCAATAAGTACTTAGATAAATAAGATATTTTAGCGCGTGGCACATACACACATACCTAAAGCAAATTTAATTCCCCGAACACATAAAGCTCTCAGTTCGCTTGTAACCTGCAGAGGACATGTCCGTTACAAGAAATAAATTTTTCTCTAGTACCGCAAACACATTATATCGTCGAAATGTGTGTATTTGTGCGGCTGAGATTGTGTGCCTATTTATTTTGGCCCCCTCTCTGTCCTATACCCTCTTCTCCTCTCTGATCCCCCTCCGGTACAGTAAAAGAAGGAGACAGTAAAGATAGCTCACTTTAATTAATGCCTCATCACTCATAACTGCGAGCAATGAACTGTACGTTTGAGTTATTATCGCCTTGCAATAAAGTTTATAGTTCAAAGAGCTTTCATACTTATTAGTGCTTTTATCTGCATACATACATATGATGTCAAAGCTTGCACCAAATGGTCGCAGTTAGTTTATTATTGCAATTTTACTGAGTACTTGACAAAATACAAGTTACAAAATGACAAGTCGCTCCGGTTACACAACCAATGTTTGAAGTGCATTTCAAAATGAGACCCCAGCAGTTTAAATACACCAAACAGGACTTTCTATACTGCTATATACCCATGTAAGTATTTTAAATGACACTATCACCTAAATATCTGTTATAATCATAAAATATATTGTCAATCCGTGATAGAAATTATTCGCCTGTCTCCAGTTCGAAGGCTATAGTTGTAGGTAAGTTAACTTTTGTTATAGTTAGTATCACAACCTTTAGTGTCATAGTTAGTTAGTATCATAAGTCCCGCATGAGTTACGCGAATCTTCGCAGTCTCAAAGTCTGGTCGCCACAGAGGCGCCTCACTGCGCGCCAGTGCGCTGCGCGCGGTGACACTCGCATTATTTGCCTGCCCCCGGCCGTGTACGCACGTGCGCCGGTGTCAAAACGTACTACTTTATTTATGCGTTCGGCGGCCACAATCAAAATTATTTATGCTTTTTATGTATGGAAATCTCGGCCTTTGTCCCCGCCGCCCATATTTTTTGCCCCAAATTGCTTTTATTCGCCGACTGACTTAATAATATTTCTGTAATTAAAATCTCTCCGAATGTTTTCATCGGGAGCGTTGCTCTCGCGATTTATGACGTTTTTTCGCCTTTTTTCGGGCAATTAATATGAAGATTATTGCCCTAATTTTTGGGTTAGACGTACGTGGAGTTTATAGTGTATACGTATGGTATGTACTGTATTCAACTTTATCTACGACATAACTGCCGCCACTGACATCAGCCGCATTGATATTTAGCTTAAAGTATTCCTTAAGTATATTATTTTCTAATCCTTCAATGATTAGCGTGTTTTAACTCAATAAATTAACTATACAACACAAAAACTTTTTTTTTTAATTTGGACCAGTAGTTCCTGAGATTAGCGCATTCAAACAAACAAACAAACTTCAGCTTTATAATATTAGTATAAAGACGTCTGACGTCACACCCCAGTCTTCGGTTCATTATATCGTCACAGCGACTGTTATCTAATGCTATCGATCACCTACTAGGCGCAATATACCGTTCATTGATTCCGGCTTATCCTGCGGGATTAGACCAACGCCCGTCTCTAACTATCCCGGTAAAGCCTCTTTTATTATACCTCGCGTACATGTTACATTGTTGCAGTGCCGAATTAATGTCCGCCCAGGCTAAATACGGTCCTGTTGTTCCAGACTGGTCTTTCAAGTGGAATTTGGTCTCGGGAATTGTTTATAGCGTCCTCTGTACACTGTTTTACTTCCTAAAATAAATTTGATATGTTTCTCTTATCATAAATATATTGTGATGATTGTGACTGTTAACCACAGTTGTGGGGTGGTTAAAAATCCTGATTACAAAACCAAAGGTCGAATAGCACTATGATCGAGAGTTTGTTGTTATTCGTGATTGTGGCGCAGATGTTTATAAATATATTATAATTATAGATTTATGGATAATCAGGTACTTAGTTTCTATACTAAACATTTGTCCTTGGTATGTTTCCGTAGAGTAACGAAAGTAAAACTAATTATTAAAGCTTAATTTTAAAGTATACACGGACGAAGCAGCCGGCACAAGCTAGTCAAGCCTGTACAAGCAGTGGTCTTATTTGGGACTCTTTCTTAGACTTTTGCTCGAGCATTTTAAAAATAGAATTCGCGTACTTTCATATTTTCCAGAGGCGGATTCCAGTTCAAAGTCTTGCAATGTTAAAATTATTCGCTCCAACAAAATAATTTTCAAAACACAACTCGTTAAAACCTAACAAAAGTAACGGAAACACGCAATTATAGCGCAAATGTTTTCGAACATTCGTAGCGAGAAAAAAATATAGCCACTCGCATTTATACATAAAATAACCTGCCTCGCTTTCTTGGCACAAAGAAACGAACTGGGTAAATCCTACCAGGGAACATTTATAAAATGTAAAGAAAAACCTTGCACTATTCAAAAGCGTTTCGCTCATAAACGTTTTAAATCGCAATCAGAGGCGGTATACAAAAACGTTCCTCAATAACTTCGAGGGCTTTGAAATGTTTCGGCGCAGGCCGGTGGCTGTTCGGCACAATTTCGGCAATTTGAAACAAGCACAAATAGGGTCGAGTAGGGCTACCGCGCCCACTCTCCGCTATTTAAAGACTTGCTTAAGAACGACAATTAAGGTGGTATTTTAGTAAAAACCTCTCAAGATCTCAGAGCCCAGAAGTGGAGAAGTTTAAATAAAGCCAAGCTAATGACAAAATTCAATCAGAGACGTCACAAAATTTGCTTGAGTTGATCTTTAAATTTTTCAGCGGGGACATTCATAAATAATAAATTGCTATCAATGACCCCCTAAGTGAAAGTTGAGACGCAACAAAGCCGTAATTAAAACATAATTTGAACTAAAATAAACCTGCCACGATTTTTTTTTTCTGAAAATATATCGTCTCTTTAATAATTATTTTATTTTATTTATCTTAGAATAACTCCATTTGTTCATTTTAAGATGACTTGATTTTCTTGTCTTGGCACTATCTAGTTTCTAATTGCAATCCTCTATAACCAAGTTTGCATAGCATATATCAAAAACATATCACAGTAGATATTTTTAATAATTAATTGCCATTAAACGCTGCGCTTTTGTGGCACATTGAGGAACGTTTTCTATAAATTGATTGAATGCATCATCAACCAAAATTGATACGTCACATAGACGCAGAACGGTTTTAGTTATAAAAAAATTGATAAAAGTACTATTTTATAATTGAGATTATGCAAACCTCTTCAACCTGAAGCCGTAATTGTGGCGAGGAGATTGGCGACTTTGAACTGATAACAGCAGCTGTCGTCGCTCCGCTCTGGGCCCAGCGGATATAGATAATAATATTCCGAGTACGTCCGGATATTGTCCCGCTATTCAAATCGTCGGCAGCCCTACAGGCCGGTTATGACAAGGATTTCGCCGCTGTGTTGCCGCGTGGCATCGCTTGTTACCGCCGAATTTATGGCAAATATTAGCTGTTCTGCTGTTCGCTTGCCCCTAGAACCTTTTTGTCAGCCCGTTGACAGCGGGATAAGATTTCCTTTTGTAAAAAAGTTTTTACGTGAAATTATTTCTGGGAGATGTTGAAGAACGATTTTACATCGGATTTGGTTACGTTTTGGTCGGCAAATTGTTTTTACATTGTCGTTTGGACTAATGATTTTTATTTGTAAGCATTTAGCAGTGTCGTAAATTGATTCATAATATTTGCAAGAAAATCAAGTATTAAGAAACTCTATAAAACAAGTTGAATGATCTAAACTTAATAACTATGAGTGCATTTAATAACCAGTTAACTAGATTTAAAGTATTATTGAGCCCCTCACACTTCAATGAGTCAGCTTGACACGGTCAATTTTGTAACATTTTAATGTTTGAAGTACAAAAAAAAAGTATTTAATATTCAAAGCACAAAAATGAAAGTTAGCCATAAGCATATTATGCATCGTTTGCGATTTTAATCTACACAAATTTAAATAAAAGCAAATTCAAACCGCGTCTTTGTCCTGTTCTCTTGAAAAAGAAACCTAGAGCACAATAACCATTTTTTTTTTTTTTTTTTTTTTTACGTGAGGAATGCATTTACGCACCGTCCAAGTAAACCTAGGTTCGGCCTACGAGGGATGTGTCGGGCTCAGAGGCCGGGAAAGCACTCTACTACCGACTAAACCTCACGGTGGTCATTCTTCGGGCGTTGGCGCAGATTCCGGGCTCCCCACTCGGGACTCTACGCGAAATCTACGTCTACGCCGCTGCCGATCCATGCGGCCCATCTCGAGGGAGAGGCAACCTCGCCCCCAGAACACCTCGCGGTGCTTATGACGGCACAGACCACAGTGTCACCCCATCCTATTTAACGGACGAGGATCCACGTGTTGTCATCTTCTCTGGGGCTGCTTAACGAAGTGAATGCAGGCCCCCCCGCAAACACTCCACAGCCCCAAAGGCCCTTTTAGTCGCCTCCTACGACAGGCAGGGATACCACAGGAGTATTCGGAGCCCCCCCTGTAGGGCGTAGAGCACAATAACCAATTTCAACCCCAAAATCCCAAAAACAAAAAATCCGAATCGCTTTTTTTAATCAAGCATTACATCACACGGGTGTTAATTAACCTCCACGGGTCGAGTGTATCAAATTTGTCGCAATTTTAATACAGACGCATCCAGATGAAGCTGCGACAATTTTTAACTCCGCCCGCCGGTGATATTACACCGACCGCGATTTAGCTAATGGATTCTTTTAATGGCCGAATGAATATTTAAACTCGGCGGGAAATTAAAATGAAATAAAATTAATTTCTCGTCGAGGTGTCGCAATGTATTCAGCATTACCATTCGTGATTGGTCTCTTAGGAATATTTAATGGTACTTGAACATCGATTTTTACGGATCTCATTCCGTAATAAAGGAATTTGCATGTATTTGTGTTAAGCGGACCGATCCGAAGCCAATTTTCAACTCATTGACCGAGATTTCGACGGCAGTTTTCTTGCAGATTAAATTATCTAGGTTTAATATATTACTTTCCAGTCCAGTTCGTGTGTAATGGGAGGAGATTGTGAATCTAACGAAGGGGGGAGCGGAACGTTATCTAACTTAAAATTTATTTCATTGATTTTGAATGTTTATTACATCATTATACTCATTGCGCATTCTGACTATGGCTATACATGATAATACTAATATTTGCAAAAAAAAATAAAATACGCAATCGCTTTATTACATATCGTAGTCGAAATCAAACGACTACATATGGACGATATCTATTATGATATATTAAATGTGAAATTTAAAATTACACAAATCAAAGTGAAGTCAAAGATAATTCAGGAAACAATACAATAACGCAATAGGAAACTGTCTGTATTTGTCATTATAACCATTACCTACAACATTTCACCCGATATCATCACACCCAAACCTAGTAAAGCTATCATTAACCAAATAGCAATAATTACCTCAAGGCACGGACTAGTAATAAAAGAAGGACTCCGCGCCACTAACAAGACGTTGAATCACCTCAGGTGCTCCAACTTGACACGCAACTTACATCACACATTGACATAACAAGTGCTCCAAATGACAGATATCCGATATCTGGTATCCATAAATATCTGACTCACACATGCATAAACGTGGCTTTACGCTATATTATGACAGCATGGAGTCCTTCCTTTTTTACTAGTCCGTGCCTCAAGGAACACATCTCCGTCATAACGAAGCCTTCCCCTCAAACCTCATAAGTGATAGTTCCCGTTGATACTCCCTCCGACTTATTTATATGGTCCGAGTTTATAAATCACCCGGTGCGGGGCAAGAAAGCACATTTTTCCATGGCACTCCGGTCTCATTAATAGTAGCAACACCAGGGAAGTAGACAGATGGGACGGCGACTCATTGCGGGGAATTCTTTGCTTTAATGCATAGAGATTATTTTAACTCTGTATAAATAAACTAGCGGCCGCCCGCGAGTTTGCCCTGGGAGATATATAGCCCAAACGTTTTATATTTAAATGGGCATTCTAATTCCTAAGGATTTTTTTTAAATAGGACCAGTAAACACACAAACTATTAGTAGAACTATTTAATATATTAGTAGTAGTATAGTATACAGTAATCAATAAAAACTAACTAACCAACTAAACTCCACGCCCTAGCGGGGTAGGCAGAGATAACGGAACGCCATATGATATCCTTACACACCTCACTCGCCTCTTTAACATTCATCTCAGTAATAAATAAATATTAAAAAACATCACGTCATTATTCAATCATTTAATAACTTAAGCATTAAATAAATTAGAATCAATAAAGGTACCGGAAATATCCAAAGGGATTTGTCATAGCAAATCCCTGTTTTTAATACATGTTTATGCGAAACGGGAAACGTATCCTGGCCTCTCGCGTTTGACTCAAAAGGGCAACCATTAATTTAATGGGTCTATATGATCCTTTTGACTTATTTATACTGTAGTATGACGTTTAGATTATTCATTGTTGCTAACATAGAAATCTTCAGTGAAGTCTTTAAAAACTGTAAGTCCGTTATAAATGATAGTTCTTTTATGAAATTTCTCATAAATCACCTCCTTGCTGGAGGAACCACATTTTTGCATCGGCCATTCTTCTACATTTAATAGCTTAATATTAACTAAGTATAGTTAACTAAAGTCAAACTTCATACATACATTTAATTTCGAAAGGTATTTACTTTTGCCATTAAACTAATAGTTACCTTTAACATAATGTAACAATAGTGACATTTACTTCTTTTATTCTAAGATTAAAGAATCACTAAAATTGCTTTAGACTTGATTTGAAACTCCAACAAAAGGCTAGCACAATTATTTTCGGACCACCAGATTAAACAAAAAACCAGGAACAAAAACCGGGCCACTCTCATTAATAGTAAAAAGATACCACAAGCGAACATCCGTAGACACCCAATGAAATGGGTAATAAAAGTAATAAAGTGTATTGTTTGCTCGGAGATCGATTGCCAAAGAGCCGTTTAATTAATGACCAATCTCTTGAGACTCACCGGCACTTACACTAATTAATTAAAGTCTGCAGCGGAGTAGTGAGTGAACTCTCGTGTTCCGTCCGTTCCGAGCTATTGTTTAAAATGTACGTTTCTTTTCGATATTGGGAGTGCCTATCGGCGCTCGGCTGAGGAGGTAGCAGTGAGATGCGTTTGCTCTGATCTTCAAGTCACATGTGACGGCATAAGCGACCATTAAACCTCTGACATCATTCTATAAGATTGAACTAATCGAAACCGTATCTTTTTATTCAAAACCAATTCCTTGTGTTAATATAGCTGCCTTTGTTCTCCATTAAAGGTCTGTCTGTAAATCTATACTGTATCATAATGCATATGCAAAATATTATTATGATTAATTAAATAAATAAATAATAATAAATAAATATTCGACGACATCACATACATTTGTCTGACTCCGAGCTAAGTAGTTAAAGCACTTGTGTTACGGATATCAAAATCAACGGTGGTATTACAAATATATACTTAAATATT
Source organism: Glyphodes perspectalis (assembly GCA_951394215.1). Classification (NCBI taxonomy): domain Eukaryota; kingdom Metazoa; phylum Arthropoda; class Insecta; order Lepidoptera; family Crambidae; genus Glyphodes; species Glyphodes perspectalis. The sequence goes on along the minus strand of OX596208.1, from coordinate 15,393,261 downwards.
CAATATTAACACCCAGACACAGAACAAATACAAGTATTCATCACCCGAATGTTTGTCCTGTGTGATGTTTAGCGCATGGGGCAGATTCACTATCGAATGCGCCGTCGAGCCAGCCATTATTAATTGACTAATTAAGACGTAAAAGAGTAACTAACACTATTTTGCATTCACAAAAGCAGTCAGGATTGCCAACAGACTAACTCATCGTAGCAAACCGTAGTACAGTCGTAAGTGCATCCGTAACGCTCGTCGTAGCAGACGCCCCAGCTAAGTGTTTTTAGTTCGGACTCCTCTGCTACGTCAGACTGTTTACAGTCGTAGCACTCGTAGCGACTCCGACGTAGCGACAACAGTCATCTTCGTTGTTTTGTACAAAAGATTGCAAGTACAATCTATTAAATTCCACAATAGATTGTTATATTTAACAGAAAACACGTTTAAATTATTTAAAAGATATAATTTTATGGCACATATTTAAACACGTATCTACATAATATATACTATATTATTGGGATTAAAGCGTTAATATGTTACTATATTTTCCGTAAGAGCTATACATAATTAGTCAAAGTTAAACCTCATAGCTAAAGCTAATTGTCGTCTTTCTAGATGTAATAGCTCGTACATGCAAACTGCCAAACTTTACAGGAGAGACAAAAGAACCTTTTAAAACTAACTGTAATACATATTTGATTTTTTTTATGATTTAGACTTAAAATATAATGGAAAATATATTTATTGTAAAAGTAAATTATGCCTTAATTAGCACCGAAAATACTATTTGAAGTTTTCAACATCACCATCAATTTTCTCTAAAAATTGTTAGTTACGTACGAGCTATCACATCTAGATCGACGTTATGCAAAATTTCACTATCCTTGGCAATACCCAAAAAGACGTCAAAAAGAAAGCAAAATTGGAACGCTAGTTTCCGAACTATGCTACGATGGTAAATACGATACGATATTGACGGCATCATAGTGCAAAAGCGGGAAAACACATTCCACCTATTTGCTCCCGGCTTTTCGGCTTAAATGCACTTTCTTTTTCGATATTGCGAGTGTCTACTGAACGAGGGTATACTTTGATGATCATGTACATAGTTTTTAGGACGGTGAGACATCTTCATCCAAAAAAAATCAGTCGTATTGAGAACCTCCTCCTTTTTTTGAAGTCGGTTAAAAATTGCTTTTTATGAATAGGTGATCCTTGTTTCATACAAATAAATATATACACACATACGTAACAACACGCCCGTATTCCCCGAAGGGCTAGGCAGAGTTAAATGGACAGCAAGCCTATTTAATTATGTATAATATGTAGGTGTATTTAATTGATGTTTTTTTAGAAATTGGTACAATTATCTTAATGACTAATTTAAGCAGACTAATATCCGTGCCATATTTGAGACTCTTACTTAACTCACGGTCAATATTTTCATGGGATTATAGCATGGACACAACAAAGGATTCCCAGCAGGAGTGGTAATATTACTTTTTAAAAATTGTGTCTATAAACATTCATACATACAGATATCATCACGACTGCAATCCCCGAAGAGATAGGAAAAGTCAAGTTTTGTCTATTAGCTTGAAATCTAATTGCCGTATCGTAGGACGGAGTTCTTCGTCTTAAATATGACACGTTAAAATCTTTAAGTCATATTTAAAACCCCTCCTAAAATCACAATTAATACATGGTAAATTGTCCTGACACAGCTTAAAATAGCGACTTCACTGGCCCTCCTAGTACTGTGCCAACGTATCGGTTGACGCAATCAAGGAGATTCGATTGGAGAAGATCGCCCGCTCGGGATTAGATGGAGCGCCTATCACTTTGCGAATATGCAGGAGCGATCACCTGGACGGTGCGATCGCCTTTTATACGGACGGGGGATTCGGGGCCTTCCATCTCATATTACTGTCATCATCATGTGACGGTTTTTGGTTACTCAAAGATATCAACTTTGTAAATTGTGATGAAATTGAATTGGTGTTGACGTAATGTAATTGTGAATTTTGGCATGTGTAATTATATTATATATTAAAGATTCATACATACATACATAGCATCAGACTCGTTTTACCCGAAGGAGTAGGCAGAGTCACAGGAGCAGCTGAATTAGATGGAAAATTGTGAAAAAATTGTGACAACAAGCTAGCTTGTCGCCTACACATTCTCCTACAAACCAAATTAATTAAAGATTCGCATAAGCCTTAAAGCATGCAGCCAAAAAAGATAAATCAATTACATTTGAAAATAATTTTAGGGTAAACGTCTTTATACAATAAACACACATAAAAGTGTCAGCCAATGATTAAATGTAATATCCCCGACAACCCTGACGTATAAGTAAAAGAATTCAAAATTTTATTCCAAAAAAATTTCATCAGCACATTTGACGCAGATTTTATTTTCATAAAATTCGTTTTTCAAATGAGCTAAGTCGGTCAAGACATCAATCTCGCGCAGATTGGAGTTAAGTAAACTTCTGTGAGATTAACTCGGAGTTTCACGGCGAATTAATTCCTGCAAAGTGCTCATCTAAGAATAGTTTGAAGCGCTAAAATTAACTCCTTATATTGAAGCCACGAGACGCGACAATGAACCGGATCGGTTTATGGACAAGTTCACTGGGTACATCAGCAGAATAACTATTATGACGACAAATTTGTCTGATATTTTTAAACATTTACTATATTCAAAGCAAAGACAGGTAGGTATATATTTTTTTTATTCATGGTTTCAAAATAGAAAAACGAAGGGAAATACCATGTCTGAGATAAAAGCCAAATAGACAGATAGTTACCAAAACCACATCCACAAATTACATTGAAATCATTAAGCTTATTTCGAGTTCTCAAAAGATAAAATTACACATTTATACAAATATAACTTTATGCGGTTAGTTAAGAGCTAGAAAATCCGTAAATCGTTATGAACATTTCATTTCATTTCTTTTTTTTTATTATTTATTATCACAATAGCCAAATACTTATGACAGTCATAACAAAAGCCGGCTTACAACGCTTTAGCACGTCGCTTGTAAAAAGAAAATTCTTTCAAAGGCCAAATCTCACTGAATAACAAGCTGTCAAAAACGATCTGATCACGTAGACAATGTATAAAGCCACGTCACTCGTTAAGCCGGCGTTATCTTTACAAATGTAATCTTAAATAAAGTAATAATTCAACCTTTATCTGTAAGAGGGCATAGACCTCTTTTTAGACGCAAAGAATGCATTCACGCATAGTCACACCGTTTGACGGAATGGTTGGCACTGTGGGACTCACCTAGGTCTTGCTTGCTAGGTCAAAAATACTTACTAAATCCCGTGGTGTTCTTCATCGACGAAGTGATAATGCCATGAGAACTACTGCATCGCCAAAAGAGGGTATGGAACCACTGCATCTTTACGTTTAGGTAATATTTGTGGTATACGCAAAATGCATTCTTGTAACCGAATTGAAGGAAACAGTTGAGCTTCTTTGCACGCCCTCTAAACGTTCCTAATTCAACATAACATACAAAATGTGGTACCAATTAATATTTTACTTGCCCTTTTTTTTAAAAAGGGCAAGCACATTTTGGTCATTTGTTTTAATTTTCCAACATAAATTACGTCGTCGCGTCCCAAGTACCAGGGTTGTATAAACAAGAGGAGCTGGCGAGGTCGCGCGATCGCTCTGTTGGCTCCGCCCATTATTTTTACGGTCGGCGGCCATCACTCATCGCAGTCCGTGCGCCAAGCATGCCGGTGAGCGGGGGTTCTTGGCAAATTGTGGAAATACAAGGTGGATGTACTTCTGTGAAAACGTTACGGAGGTAAGCGACTATCGCCTTTGCTAAGAACAGGATGGGTGTCAAAGTCAAAATATTCTTTATTTATATAGGTTTCAAAAGCCATAGCTATATGATTCTACCACTCTAGCTTAATACCGAGCTAGACTAATATGCGCTATACAAATTATATAACCGGATACCGGTATAAATATCGGCTTACATACCAAAACTTTAAAGTAAACTTGTAAACTTACAACATGATTGGTCAGCAAGTTTTCACATTTCATCTTGACCTAAAATTAGCTACAATTTGTCATAAAGGTATATAAAATTTAACAAGTACCCTTCCATAAAAAGTATAACAATAAAAACTACTACGGTCATAGATTTCATAAGATAACAAATAATATAAAACGTGTATATTCTGAGGAAAACAAAGAAACCAGCCGTGCAACCAGTAGCCGCATGTCGTATTTTCAATTACACACTCCGCTCCGCACTAACATGAGATAGCTAAAAGATTAAGTGATAAATATCGAATACAAAAGAAGTTTCCGTTGTTATTTTTCATACGGCATCGCAACAAACGTACCAGGAGGCCATAAACAAGAAAGAGAATCTCGTTATGAGTGCACCGCCGTAAACAACGCTCGCAACCGCGCCGAGGTGCACGGTGCATTCTTTGCACTTTTTGTGGCAATCATCTGTATCGATTTACTCTCGGATTTGAGATCGGCGTTTTATGATTCGACGATTGTACGTAGTATTTGCTGCATGTTTGACAGACCAGGTGTTATCTTGACGGTGTCAGTGTTGATGTATGATTTTATATTTCTATCAACTGTCACAACAAAGTCATGGCATTTTTTCGTTCGTCGATTGTGATACTAAATCTATAGAAGCATTTGTCTATAGATTTAGACATTCCTCTAGATAGATTTTGTACGGCATTCTGCGAATGTCATCTATTAGGCAACTTTAGTCATTAAAAAGACTGATACTCAACGTACTTCCAAGAGAATTATATTTTAGATATCTATTAGGTACTTGGAGTCATCATCCACATTGTTGTTTGTAATGTAAGCATATTAAATATCTATGCTGACATCAATTCCATTTTTGTTTTTGTAATAAACTGCATTTCATGTATAGAAAAGATTAGAAATAGATATAGGTAAATTTGCATAATATTATATTGGTTCATTTAATGCCGGACATCTATCTTATACTAAGGTGTCCGCAGAATACCAGCGTCGTGGCACCCTGTATCACGGCACATGCTGAGCGGGGTCCCATGTGGTACTTTATCGTTTTATTGTTGTATGTTTAATAATAAAATTATTGTATTTTAGTGCCAAATAAACGTTTATTCATTAATTCATTCAAATATTCGTGCTCTAGCCAGTAAGTTTGATCGGCAAACTAATCAATCATGATAAGCTCGTATTAATACTCTTTATCGGTGACGTACATCGTGAGTGCGGCTTATTAATTGATTTTCATCACTTATTTACAGGCCATCAGTAAATTATCTTAATAATGATAGAAAAAAATGTGGAACAAAAATATGTTAACACTAGCTTCTGCCCGTGGCTTTGCTCGCGTGGTACATCGATAAATCATAGCCTATAGCTTATACACCCGAATAACAATTGGGGTGTATAAGCTATATTAATATTATTGTAAAAATAATTAAAATCCATTCAGTAGTTTTTGCGTGAAAGAGTAACAAACATCTATGTATGCATTAAACCATCCATTTTTAAATATGCCATTAAAATGTTAGCGCCAAAAAGGCTAGTTTTTTAAAACCAAATTATATAACAACCACACTAAGAGATCTAACAAAATAAGTCTTTGACCGAAATAGTGCGAAAACAAACATGATTATATATTACGAATTTAATATACCTAAGATTGCTAACCCAAAACGTCGATTCCCTAACAAGCAACTTTAAAAACAGGCAGTTCAAATAGACCCCTCGCACGCTAGTATGATCTCAAAAGAACTCGAGTTCTGGATGCCCCCACCTGCCCCCATAGCCGCTTTCTTTCCTCTAATGATTGGTGCAGCCTCTTGAAAGTCATGTCGATAACTGCAGCTAGGCCTTTATTTTGATTACGTAACACGGGATAATCATGAATAATATTGAAATAGCATCTATCATCGTCCCATGTTGGTCGGGGACTAAAAAATAATGTGACAACTGTGTTTCTTGCCTAGCATGTCGTAAAAGGCGACTAATGGTATATGGGGTTTTGGGTTTGTGATTGTGTAGGCGACAAGCTAGCCACTTGTCACTATTTTTCACAATTTTCGATCTAACCCAGTCCAGCCCAGTTTTGTTTTTGGCTGAATATGGTTAAAGGGGCCTGCTGCCCTTTTGACTCTGCCTACCCCCTCTGGGATTATGGGCTTGATGTTATATAATTATGTATGTATGTAAATAGCATAAAAATGAATATTTCCATGAAATTTTGTTTAAGTATCCGTTCTGTTCTACATATTTAAATAACTAAGTGTTTCCTCTAAGATTTGATTCGCAGTCACCTGGTAAAACCTGGATCATGGTCTAAGCGGACCCCGGCTAAGCACGAGACATAATGTTATGAAAATGATGACGAAAACCGAATGTGAGCTAGGATTATACCAATAAAAACATTTAATCCCTCTCTTATCCCATTGAAAAAAGCCTGAAGTAATGAATCGTTTTTTTTTAAAACTAACTAGGTATAACTGTTTTACAAAATCGAATTCGCTTTTCAAACAAAGCCAAAGATCAACAAACCGTGGTTTTAAGGCGCAATTCTTAGCCAATACTCCTTTATTATTCAAAGGACACTGTTTCGTTAAGGAAAAACAGAGTGTAAAAGGGTGGCGCAGGTATTTATAAGGTCTATTATCGATGTGCGGCACCCCATCGCTCAGACGCCGTAACGACGCTCGGTCAGAGATAGCCGCCGTCTCTACACTAACTAGTTAATTGTTCGCGATAAATACTAGCCCTGTGTCCGAGGCATGGGCGGTAGCGGGGCGATCTAGATATTTTAGTCATCATCTTCCTAGCATTATGTCCCGTGCTTAACCGGGGTCCGCTTAGACCATGATCCAGGATGTAGCGAGGCTGGTAATTACATTGAAGCGACTGCCGATCTGACCTTTGTAACCCTAAAATAGGGGAACCAGACAATTTTTGGATCATGGTTACAAATACAAAGTTATTTGAATTTGCAGGTTTCATCACGATGTTTTCCCTCACCGTCGAGCTAGTGGTATAAATACGTACATAGATTTGAAAAATCCAGAGGTACGTGCCCGGGTTTGAACCCGCTCTCCTCGGTTAAGAGGCGCGTGTCCTTACCATTGAGCTACCACCGCTCCTATCTAGATATTTTAGTATGTTACCAATATCATGTAAAGATGCTTTCTAAGCTTATATAGTCGATTAAGGAAAATTTGCTGGTAAAAAGAGGTACTTAATGGTGTCTTTTCTTTGATTTTGTGAAATATTTATTTAAAATTTTATGATAGGAGCGTAGATAATATTCACATATGCCAGTTCACGTTTCCCAGTATACGGAATAATAGACATTTTATATTTTAAAACACTCCAAATATAGGTACCTACTCTCCTACTACTGTACTCTTAAATAAATCAATCAGTTTATTCACTACCAAAAAAAAAAAAAAAAAAATTTATTTACGAACCGATGGTACATTAAAATTGTTCTATTTTGTAACTATTACTTGACGATTCACAAGTGCTCTTTTGAGTTCTACGTAAATAAAGATATTTTGAGTTTGAGTTTGAGCTATTACCAACATACTTGACTTAAGAAAGGATCAAAAAAGTCCTAAAAGACATGCATTTATATATATTTGTTAAGGTTTGAGCTCATCGAAAATGACAGGCATTTCCATCTAACTGTAGAGGATTGGACTCGTCATTCGTCAACGCCGCTGTCGCGCGCTCCTCGCGCCGAGCTGTCTGCCCGCTGACGCGGTGTCGTCGCACGCAATCCCACTATTTTTCAGTCGCTCGACCACAACTTAAATTTGGATAACAAAAAACAATATTGAGCCAGTAAACTCGCCGGTTTACGAGCGTGATCGCCGCTGACATGAACTACTTTGTGCCGGCACTTGATCAAGTTCTTGAATTCGTTAATGTAACTGGTTGGCCACCAGCCTTGATATTTTAGCGTCATTTTAAACAGCAACTTATAAATAACTTTTGCGCATACATTTTAGTTCAATCGATCAAGATTCAGCTTTATGCTAAACCAATGCATTAGGCTTTTTCTAATTATTACAACCGACTTAACAAGCATTCCAACTATTATATTAGAAGTTATACCGGTTTTCTCGGCGGCGAAAAAAATCAGATAATTCTACACATATACCCATTAAATAAAATATGATAAGGAAGATAAGATTGCGTCGAAATAGTCGTATGTACTCTGTTTACTTACACATAGAGAAAGTTAGATATGTACTCTTGATTCCAACAAGCTTTATATAAAGAATGTAAGCCTCCGAAAATAAAATACATCAGTAACTTATTTACTTTCTCTCGTATTCTCACCAAAAAGCACCGTGCGAATATCGCGTCCATTCGTCAGTATTTATCACAACAGCTTGGCAGCGATCAATAATCAATAATACCGTATTACATCTTCAATGAGCGTTAATAGGGGCCTGTTCGGCCCATGACCTATTTCTTGCGAGCCTTTAATGGAGGGTTAGTTCGTATTAAGACGACTGCCGGGAGAGATAAGGCCCAGCCGACCGACTAATTGTCCGGGTATGCCGGACAGTATACTCTTGCGTTTGAGGCCAGCAACGGATTCGCATGAATGAGGCCTCGACTTTAATGAAGTATGCCGATTATTTGCTTAATTACTTGCCTATAGAATAAGTTGATCCTACCTCGGCTTTGTGATTAGGTATTTTATTTTTTCCTGGATCAGTGGCGATAATTTTATTTAGTTCAAAAATTAGGTGCATACTTATTGATCGTTGTAAGTACAGAAACCTACCATATTATGTATTTTAATATATTATCATAATTTCAAACATAAGTGTTGGTTATCTTCTTCTTCCAATTTGCAAACACTATTTTCGATTTTAATTAGGATAATTTGGAACATTTATTCGGCTAACCAATAACTATTCGCAGTTCTTAAGAAAATACATAAATTCGTCGCCAAATCGTAATCGGGATTATGGGCGTGATATTAAGTATGTTTATATATGTGTGTTACTCGTAATCAAATAATAATAATAAATAAATAATATTTTCGGGCACCATATTGTATCCTACGGGCGTTGCTTGACTTAACCATCGCGCGTCGACTTCACACCTTTACTGCCAACTCATGTTAACAAACATTCACAACGAACTCAATGTAATCTTCACTTAACGCCCTTATTTATACCTTATCGATCCTAACACGAACACAACTGCATCCCCAAATTCGTAACGCGCCATTTGATATTCCATTCGCGTCGCCATCATTATTTATGGAGGCGTAACCACCAGCTTTTATCATAACACATTTAAAAAGACATTCACATATCGGCCGAACCGGCGAAAGAGTCACCCAATATCTTTAATCGCGCGCAAACCGCACAGGCCGCATAAAGAGCAAATCGTACGTATACGTGAAAGTGTCTTTACGTTAACCCGGCTTACAGTGTTGCCTTTAGGAGCACTTTATAACCACTTTGCAACCACGGGGCCACACAGACCCGCCCTTATGAAGGCAGTGAAAAGATATAGCTGGGTAGAGTCGCGCGGGCCCAGAATACGAATGGACCGTTCGGATGGACAGAATTACCTTCGGTTTGCTTTTTAATATCGAGTGTTTTATGAGTGGATGGTGCGTTTATGGCCGTCGTAAGAGTTTGGGGTTAATCGCAGGTTAGCTTTATTGAGATGCGCTGGAGTTTTATTAATGCCGCCGATGTTAATGAGGTGTAAGTTTTTTAGTGAGCTGTTTTCATTTAGACTTTATTACGGATTCTTATAACGTATCTTGGGTGACTTAAAGAGGCGACAGTTGACGATCGTACGAACAAACATGAGAGATGTTATGCTTAGTAAATAGGATATACTTTATAATTTACTTCAGGTAGTTACTGTTAAAATTTATAGGGTTAGTTGTGTGATATTACTGAATATATTTATTTTGAATATTAAACTAAATAATGACAATGGACAACATGAAAAATGGACACAAAATATTTTACTATTTCGAATACATTATACAATATAGAAAGAAAGAAAGAAGAAAGAAATATTTCTTTATCTACAAAAGACAAGATGACTAAAAAAATCTGTTTAGGCCGTCAGTTAGATTATAAAAAAATCACGCTTTCGTACAATTTTAACAAAATATTGACGTCGCAAGCCCCCAACCCAAAACTTTGATGCTTTTTATCTTTGTCTTTTTTTGTTAATTTGATAAAGCGAAAAATATGTGTCTAGTATTTTTGTATAATCTAACTGACGGATTAAATAGAATCATAATTTTTAATGCAGTCATCATCCCTATTACATCAGAAATAATCGCGAAATGAATTAGCTAACAATAAATAAGTCCTACTTATTACTCAGTTCATCGTTCATACTCAACCGGTGCCATCATCCTTATGATATTGCTTATAGAAGAAAATACATTTGGCGTTTTACCTTTTGCTTCTGGAAGAAGCAAAAAACCGTAGCATTACGCTAGCCCGCCACCCAAATCCACGAACAGTGCACATTAATTTTCAATTCCATTAACTAAAGCCGGCGGCGTTACCCCGTATCTTTTCATTGAATAACATTAAAGTATTTAAGCCGTTATTTTATCGCGCGGCGGTTTTCGGCGTCCGGGGCAGGTAGATGGAGCGATACACGATAGAGGTGTCAGCGGTGGAACGCGCCGATAAGCCTCACGCGATACTCGCCTTGGATCAATTATATAATTGAGTTACTAGTAGTCACTTCATTTGCATGGCTTGATTTAGCGCTCCATCTTCGAAATGTAACTGCAGTTTGAAAACAAAAGACGTACGATTTTATCTTTATTTGACGTGCATTTGTTTCGACATGTCATTAAATATAATAGGGTGACGTTGGTCGTTTTAAACCGACTTCAACAAAAAGGAGGAGGTTCTCAATTCGACTGAATTTTCTAAAATGTAGTTAATTTAAAGAAAGTGTTATTGAAGGTATACTGTAACAAACAAGTTTTCGTACATGTGAAATTCATTACTTTAAAATGATTTGCGTAAATACAATATGATCATGGTATAAGTGGACCCTAACTAAGAACGGCGGGATATTGGTGATATATAAAGTCAATCATAAAGCTGTTTCCTTTAGTTTCTTTCATATCAATATATTTCCATGCCCATAGTGGTCTAAATTTCAGCAGCTTTTATCAGCAGAAGCTACCAAGCCAAAAATGGTGATCAAAGGTCAAACTATTCTTAACCACCTTTTTAAGGTTTAATTAATTCATTTTGCTTATGAAAAACCAGTCGTGCTTCTTCATCCACTGAGCTATCACCGCTCAAAACAAGTGACTGCACAATTGATAGTCTTGCGATGCGCAAGCCTGTCAGTCGGATCTGGTCACGTGACCACCTCACGCGTCGCCGCGGCGCGTCGAGTTCACTCAATTATGTAATTGAGTTACTAGCACTCACTCAATTTGCATGCGACTTGCCGACTTTGTGAGCTAATTACCGCTGAAAATATTATTTGAGTCAGTCTTCTGTCCGCATCATGTAATGATAGATGAGTCAGTAACTAAACTATTGTTGGATTTGAGTTATACAAACTAGTGGGAGATAAAGAGATAGACCAATCAAATTAGATAATTTTTTTTTCATAATTTACCGTCTAATTCAACTCGGCTTTGTTTTTGGCCAAGTGGGAATTAGGGAGCTGCTTGACTTTGCTTACCCCTTTGGGAATTGCGAATGTTATGATATGAATGTCATCTATATATTAATACGTGAAGAAAAAACTTTGTACCCCTTTATACGAAAATTTCGCGGACGGAGGAGTATGACATTTCGCACACTTATACTCGTAGTTTATATAGAGAAGGAGTGCAGAATACAATTTTTTTTTTAAATCGGGTATAAGAAATTTATTAAATTTAAAAAAAAATAACGAATTATGGTCGAATTTGGACCCCCGGCGACCACTTGTTATAAATAAATAATAAATAAACATCACACTACATAATATACATTGATCTAACTCCGAGGTAAGTAGCTTAAGCACTTGTGTTACGGATATCAGAATCAACAGTGGTATTACAAATATATACTTAAATATTCAATATTAACACCCAGACACAGAACAAACACAAGTATTCATCACACGAATGTTTGTCCTGAGTGGGGATCGAACCCACAACTCTTGGCGCATGGGGCAGGATCACTACCGAATGAGCCATCAACCCAGTCACAGTAAATAGTCAGTTAGAGTAAATAAACAACATTATTGGGTATTTACTGTGTTTTCTGATACAGTTTAAACTTTTATCAACGTAAGCTGTACATTAGCATAATCACGCTAAATTAAAATGATGAAGTCGTAATAGTCCTTTCTTAATTATAATTTTAGATTTTTATCGAAACATCATTAGTCTTCTATGTAATATCATCATAAACTCGACCTATAAACACGAAACGACGATGTCAGAGCGGCCATCATTTATGCATGATACATGCCAACTAGAATCGTGTTCAATTAGTGGGGTAATTAAGTTGCTAATTGTCACTTGATTTGCATTCCTAATTACCATTTAGTGTATAATTACTACTCCTTTTCTTAAGATCAAAAAACTTTATAAACAAGCATAAGATTAACTTTCCTATCTTATGCTAAAATGTTAATAGTAGGTTATTTCAATGTCAATGTTGATCTAGGACTAGAATTGTGTTGATCTGGGACTTAAACAAATGCACTAACTATGTTTTAGGCCAGCATGTTGTATAAGGCGACTAATTTTGTTGAGCATTGGGTTTCTTGTGAGGTAAAATATAACAAGCGTCTTGTCACTACATTCCATTTTTTTTTTATTCAAGCTACTACTAGCTACTTCTTTTACTACTACTTTAATTCAAGCTACTTCTAGCTACTAAACATTTTTCCAATCTCTTCGTTAGCGGCCGTAATAATAGGTACATATATATGTATGTATACAAGTCATCGTCTACATTTCATTCATAGTGTAAATTAGTGAAATGAAAAATGTAGATATTGACGGCCAAACGCAGAAAATAAAACTCGTTCATATATTAGTACCACGATACGCCCACTATACAGTCAAGTTGCGAATATCAAGCATTTCCAACATAAGGGTTCCAAATTTAGGCCTACGACGACAAATCGCTTACAAATGTAATTTAACTGAAGTTCAACCACAGAGAGTTGCCTAAAATTTTTCAGATTATATTATTTCAGTCTATTATTAGAGCACGTAAGTCGTGTTTTTGTATAATTTTTTACCTAAGAGAACATATCATAATCATCTTACTGAAGCTAACAATTTGAGCTGATCTAACGCCCAAGGCATTCGATATAGCGAGAAACAGGGCATTTTTAATTAATTCAAGCAAGTAAATTATATATGATTTGTCTGTTCAAAATAAGGGCACCAGGTAAATCCCTCGCGTCTACGGCGACTGTCGATAAGTCGCCAGCAGGCAATCGTGCGTGAACCTGGCAAATGTTTAAAGCGCCTTCACTATCCATTGTTCGCGGATCGGCCGCTTCTAACTTCTAATGTAACTGGATTGTAAAACAAAAGCCCCGCGCCAAAGTTTGGCGCGCGCGACAGTCTTTTGTTTGAAAGAAGCCGATTTGTATTCGCGCAAAAAGTAAATTAGCAGTCGGCCCATTGTAGGCTGAGCTGCGAAACTTAGCGCGTGCGACGGAGATATCCTCAGCGATCTGCCGTCTCGCTCTAGTTGCATCATTACTGAGGTAATGACTTATTCTTGTAGCGCTAAATTGTTTTCAGGAGTCTCAATCGGCCGCCTCCATTTTGCGTTGGGGGAAAGATCTTTTAGTCTTTCTTTTGTCGGTACACTCATTACTAGCAAACGTCTTAATCTTTACGATGGTTATATCAAATCATATTTGTGTTATACGTTTATTCATATATTTGTATAATAAAAGGCATTCGGTGTACTTTCATCGAGAATTTACAAAGCAGCTTGAAGTTCTAAACGACACCATCATACGCTAAAGATAAACAGCCAACTCCTCAACACAACAGCGCTCTAGCCGAAACTTCGCTGCAAAGGATCATCTCAACAATATTTAACACTCATTAACCCTCGCAGAACTACAAATTCTACCCCAGAACAGAGTACCCGGCACTACCCGGCCGATATAAATCTCTTGGGGCATCGTTTTAATTAACTATCGTATTACATACAGGTGTAGCGGCGAAAGAATCGACCCCCCTTCCTTGCGAACCATTCCGGGTAGGACCACCAGGGCGGGCCGTCTAAACGGGATAATCCTGAAAAATGTTGCGGCTAACTGATTAATTGCCTGCAAAATGTAATTAAGAATTAAAACAAGAACTATTTTCAGGAAAATAAACTTAACGAGAGTTTTCTGGATAATATATCTAACAATCGCCTAATATAGAGTGACTGCCATGTAGAGTGTATAATATTAATGAGTCATACTTTATCTTCATCTCGTCACATTTTCATAAATAAAAAAAATACACTTAAATAGTTTAATGAAAGGGAAAAAATTGTCCAGTTCTATTGTGTGCAACTACTTCTAAAAGACTTCTCAAAAGTACAACCGAGTGTCCCTAAATGCAACATATGAAATCTCTTAAGAACAAAATTTTAATTAATCCTGCGCTAGAAAGTATCATTTTTAACCGACTTCAAAAAAAAGGAGGAGGTTCTCAATTCGACCGTTTTTTATTTCAATACATAGTCCCGACCTAAGTACATTGTTAAGCCAATGTTTAAACTATGATGACATTGTCTGCGTCTAAAGATCAAATTCTACTGCCGTCCAATCCTAACCCCTACCACCGACGTGGTAACCCTACCCCGAACTAAAAGACGGCTCCGTAATTGAAAAGCTAATATTCAAGGTATAACATTAATTATGCTCTCGAGGGTTGGCCGCGTAATCTCCCTCGCGAAATCCTTATTATTTTAAGTGATACGCCTTTGCCGTGCTAAATATTAAATGGGAGCGTATCAGCTAGGTATTTGCTTATTAAGAAGCGCTTTCATACTCTGAGCGCGCCTAGAAGAATAAAAGATTAGATTTGATTGTGCGCAACCCACGGGCGAGAAGCCGTATTTACATTTATCTTTTGCTAAGATAGCTTAGGATTATTTTAACTGGGAGTTCAAAAGCTTTAGTGGATTCAGGGGCATTCAAACGAACTAGGGAAGTTTTCAATTGTATTCTAGAATGGTAACAAATCATTAGGACCCAATTGAGTACATTTCCTCCGAACGAGGCTTTTAACATTCTCTCTATCATCCACAAGAGAAGATATCACGCACAGGAAAGATTCGGATCTTTTGATGCGCCGTTTTGACGTGATCGAAACGGAAACATAATTCTCAACATTGCCTGAAATTCGGATAGTTAAGAGTAATTGCTTCAATAAAAGCTCAATAAAATAGTTGCCCGAGTTAATAAAACAAACCATCAAACTCGCATTAACCGCGCCGCTTTGTTTTCGGCGGCGGCAGTTGACAGACAATGTCACGCATCAGTTGTGCAGTAGTTGATGGGCGATGCGTTCGATTAGGTTCACGCGGCGGTGAGCGTTGGTGCGTGACGTGGTGTCTGATAACGCCCGTGCGTCGGTGCTTGAAACGGAACGCGATCCTTCCGATTGTAATTGCGTGCGCCTTTTAACTTTCAGTTTCTCAAGCGTCAGATTTTACTAATTAAAAGCGATAACTGTAAATAGTATTCGATTAACATAATTAAGTTTTAATAGTTAAATTTTTTAATGGATAAGTATACAATAATTGCCCAAGATACAAAAGTTAATTCAAAGTTGAAATTAGAACAATTCATTTATTGAAGTAGTCTATATCAACATTACCAGAAAATAAAATAATCTATCTATATAACAAATATATGATAATTGGGCCAGATAATTTCTTCAGTTGAGGTTCTAACCAAAATTTCGTAAGAGAATCACTTATAGCACGTAGTATTAATGATTAGGGGCGTGATATTATGTATGTATGTAAAAGCTTTGTAATACATAGTATTCAAAATTCTGCAAAATTCTCATCGGAAAAATTGCACTCGAAATACACTTAAAACAGAAAGAGGGTAGTTAATTGGCAATGCTTTCGATTAGGTTCACGCGGTTGTCGATCGTGCGCGTCGGTGCGTGACGTAACGTATGATAGCGGTTCGCGCGGGCGCGGGCGCTTAAAACGGAACGCTCGTCGAGAACATTTCCCCAGCTATATTCTCTATATAGTCTGAGCCAATATATGACGCGCGTATTGACGTATGTTTTGCGCGGGAAATCGAACGTGGAATATGGTTTTTTTTTTTTTATAAGTTTAAATAGTTCTGTGAGAGGGATATGGTACATGTTAGAAAAAAATGTATTCAGTAGATTTATTTTTCATTTCATTTCCAAAAGGCGTTTAAATTTTTTTTTAATAAAATAAACAATTTTGTGGATTGTTGATACCTACACCTACTTTTTTCAATAATGGACTGCATGAAAAAACGTCTTCTAGAGCCTAAACTAAATTGTCCAAGTTTAAAGCAAAGTCTATGCATCAATATTCATAAAAACTAACGCTTTAAAAGACTTTGAAAGTTTTGTTCTTCTAGGCATTCATCACAAATGAAACCATTACAGAAAAGTTTGAAATGCGTTTCAGACATATTATAGCCAAGGACAGATTGCAAATGTAATGAATATAGTTCTAAAAGCACCTCGTAATTTACGAGGTGCTTCGTGCCCTGGTGTGGCGAATTACCCATTTTTCTTTATAAATAGCGAAACTTTTCTATTTTTGATAACAAACTTACACTTTACCTAGTACTAACCTAAGTAGAAATGAAATATCTTTTTGTTTTCAAGTCTCGAGCAGTTTCATTATCCAATTTTCCAGATAAGATTCTAAATTCCAGCTAAAATGTAGCCCTAATTTCAGCAGCACGTACTGAGACAATGTGAACTTAGCTCGGAGTCACTTACAAAATATTCTATTAAATACTAGTTTACGAGGGCGAGTTTAGTTTAAAATCGTAGCGTTTTTATTTTTGCGCAATTTAGTGGCTACTTTTCAACATATCTCAAGAGATTGTATACGTATATTTACTCTGCAAATAAGTACGGAAACTCAATTTTAAATAACTTCAAGTTAAAGATAAAAGAGCTGAATTATATGTGATAGATTAAGGAGATGGAATCCTATATAGCTCACAGATATTTTTTTTTTATTCAAATTTTATTGAATTGTATGTCTTTGGGAAAACGTGGATAACTTTCGAAACGTCTGCGCCACCTAATTTAGTTATCATATAATAAGCAAAGGCATATCCTATTTATAACTAAGATTTTACTCATAAGAGTTTAAAAATTTATTGAGAAATACCGTGCATTATCTTCATTAAACATCACATCTGTATTTAATTTATCCACCTTTCTACAGTCCTGCACAAAAAAACGTATACATACTAAGACCCAGCAAGGTTATTTAAAACGATAACTTTGGCTGACTAGTTTTATGTTTAGCACATATGTATTACTGAGATCACAGCATTGTCGCTATATGTATATTTATCTTTATACAAATTATTTTTTTTTGTCACAATGTTAGTTGCCATACTCCTCCGAAACGGCTTAACCGATTTTGATTAAATAATAAATGTACACTTGGTAGGTCTGAGAATAGGTTGTTATATATTTTTCATATCCCTAAGTTATAAGGGTGGTCCACCTTAAAGCTATAACTTAAGAACGGCTTTACCGATTTCGCTAATTCTTTCTTAGTTGTGTTTGTTATTGTCAAGTGAAGGTTCTTATGAAAGAAAAAATAAAAATGTTGCGCGGTAAATAAAAAAAACGGGGCGTTACGAAGTGCGCCGGGTCAGCTAGCAATAATATAAAATAAGAACCAAAATAAAAAAAAACATAAAAACTTATTTTTTTTTTATAGATAGAAAAACAGCTCCCTGTTTCTAATAACTTTCGAAAAAAGAGTTTTGTTAACGCGACAACTACGCTGCATGTCTACTACACACACTCAACCACAAAACCATTAACGCAAGAAGAAAAATAAGTTTCCAAGCAAGCAGTACCATTATCCAATTTCAGATAAGATTCTAAATTGCAGCTAGAATGTAGCAGCACGCATCTGAGGCGCGGACTCACAAAATGCGCTATCAAATACTACACGAGAGCAATATTAACTCCAACTCGCGCCGTAAGTTCCGAACGACGCAAGCGATCTCGGCTAGGTCGGGAACGGTCGATAGTCGAATATCGATGTTTCCAATATTATATTTGTCCCCAAATTAATTATTGATCCAATACTTAAGAACGAAAACTTATTTAGTTCTTCGTATTTGGTTTAGTAAATTAATCCACATTCAAATATAATGAAAATAAACGCCTATTGTATCAAAAATATTTATTGATTGTATAAGTACTTTGTAAGATTTGATTTAATCAGCTAAATGATACATAATATCTCGCTAAAATATGTATGTTTCATAGTTTAAAATATTCAAGAATCTCTCTACCTTACTGTTTCATTATACTTGTAATAAACCTAATAAATAAGACAAATATTTATGTTATCATAATCCGTTTTTACTATAGCAAAAGCTAAAAACATTTATTTCAAAATACATATCGATAACTTTTTCCTCTTACAACGTACGCGTCACATCACTACCCCGCCAGTACATTGCCCTCTTTTGTTCATTCTTTCTAATATAATTAAAGGGTCCCTACGGCGTCTTCAGGCCATAACATACCTTTATATTAGGCCGGCCTTTACAGGCTTTCTTAATTTCGCTACACGCCGCCGAATCTCGGAGTGAGTAATTAGACGAACGAGCGGAGGGTGGGGATGGAAGGGGTTAACTGGGGAAACTTAACATGGAATCATGTGATTATGGTTTTTGTATACTTAACTGTTTAAGTTAAGTTTATTGTAAGAACATGTATTCGTACGAAAAGTGTAAGCCTTCGGAGGATGTATGTTGTGTGCTTGGACCAAGGTCCAACTAACATAGTTGTTTGTTGTATATATACTTTGTGTAGAGTATAATTTGCCATCGCGTTGTAAAAAAAAACCCTTGTTTAGTTTCTGTTGCTTTTACAATAAGTGTGTTTTTAACCGACTTCAAAAACAAGGAGGAGATTTTCAATACGACTGATTTTTTTTTTACAAAACTGGCTGAAGATGAATCGATGCCGTTTCCTTATTAAAAAAACCGGCACCGGTAGCTGAGATCTTATTTAAAAAAAAGAACTTCGTTGTTCGCTGATGCCACGCACGCGTTCCACCCGACTCGATCGAAACAAATGCACATCGTCGACAGCCGTCAGACGCGACACGTCGCAAATCGCAAGTCGCCGTCGCAAGTCGGACGCCAGATCAATTAGTTTTTACGCCGCGCCTGAGCGACAACCGCCATTAGGGCTGCATTCGGCGGCGTCTACACAATTACACTCTTAGATTGTTCGCCGTCTACACCCCGCCGAAGTTAGTCCGGCGAGCATTTTTCATCCGGTTTCAATGGCACAGGTATTTTTAGTCCGGTTCTAGACTTGTTTTAGATTACACCAACGTTGTATTAATGGTGAGAGCAAGTATGTTTATTGCTGGTCGGGCAATTAAAAACCATTTTCTTACACAGACGATAATGTGTTAATTGATAAACAAATACATATTTTTAATTTAATTTTATACTTGACAATGACGTTTCCGATGGTAAATCTATCGATATAGGTTTCCTGTAATTGAATGAAGACAAAAATTCTATAGATTTAATAACTTAACTCTCCTATAGATTTAATAACTTATTTACAACAGATAGCATTTGAAGAAAAATATATATAAAACCTTTAAGACGAAGCAAACTAGCAACAGAGATCGTAAAAACGGTTTAAAAACGGCTGAACGATGATCTGCCTAATGAGCAAGAAGTAACATTTATCAGAAACTTTCCCTACACTTACCATTTAAGTACTACTTACGTACAACGGTTACAAATTATGGTGGGTGATTATAATACTAATAGTGTAGATTTAATGGTTTTTGATAATAAAAGGTAGAGTATACGGTTTGAATTGCGGTAATAGCTCAGTGGTAAGTGCCTTTTAACCGAGTGGTGCTGGTTCAAACCCGGGCATGAACCTTTGAAGTTTTGAAATCTATGTACGTATTTACACGGCGGTGAGGTAAAAACATCATGATGAAACCTGAAAATTGAAATAACTTTGGATTTTTAACCATGACCAAACATTTTCTGGTTCCCCCATCTTAGGGTTACGAAGGTCAGATCAGCAGTCGCTTCAATGTAATTACTAGACTCGTTTAATCCTGGATCATGTCTAAGTGGATCCTGTCTAAGCACGGGATATAACGCTAGGAAGAAAATGATTATACTAATACTGCAGATGTAATGGTTTTTGATAAATTAAAAGTATAGTATATATATGCCATATAGGTAACAGTTTTGGTTTGACTACTTAAATGCAGCATATGCTTATTTTAGTCGTCAGAAAACTAGCCAAATTATTTTCGTTGACACTCCAAAAATATAGTACGTCATAGACAAGAAAAACTTGACACACGCAAGGACAGTCAGCGGCCTTATCACAACTTTGTTTACTATCCTAGAATAATTTTGATTTGGCTTTATCTTTAGGTAATTTAAAAAAAAAAAAAAAAAACATCACGCTCATAATCCCCGAAAAGGTAGGCAGAGTCAAAGGGGCAGCAGGCTCCTTTAACCAAATTCAGCCAAAAATAAAACTGGGCTGGGAAAATTGTGAAAATGTAGTGACAAGTGGCTAGCTTGTCGCTTACACAATCACACACCCAAAACCCGATATACCATTAGTCACCTTTTACAACATGCTAGGCAAAAGAGACAGTTAGCAAATTCTATTTAAGTCCAAGACTAACACGGGACCTTACTTCACGGTGAAAATATTTGTAGACTTCACTGAGATAATTCGAGTAAAATATTGAAATTATTTTTAGGCAATCCTTTACGTGAATAAAATTATATTACTTATTTTGTTATTAGATTAGATTAGAGTTATCGTTTCGTATTTGAATGGGCCTATAGCGAGACTTACTACATGTCATGATAATGACGAACAGGTTAAAATACTGTCAGCCAGAGTAAATAAAACACAGCGGTACGCTAGGGTTCGCAACCGGTGGTAATGTTTTCTTTTCTGTTCATATTGACTATTTATAAGTATAGCGGTGGTAGCTCAATGGTAAGGACACGCGCCTCTTAACCAAGGAGTGCGGGTTCAAACCCGGGCACGTACCTCTGAATTTTTCAAGTCTATGTACGTATTTATACCACTAGCTCGACGGTGAAGGAAAACATCGTGATGAAACCTGCAAATTCAAACAACTTTGGATTTGTAACCATGATCCAACAATTGTCTGGTTCCCCCGTCTTAGGGTTACGAAGGTCAGATCGGCAGTCGCTTCAATGTAATTACCAGACTCGCTAAATCCTGGATCGTGGTCTAAGCGGACCCCGTCTAAGCACGGGACATAACGCTAGGAAGATGATGATTGACTATTTATAAGTGCTTTTTTGAGATTTGAATTTGAATTTGAATCACAATCCACGCGCATATTGAGACGCCTTACCAACTGAAATATTATCTACCAAGGCTCTCTTTGCGACCTACGTAGAAACCTTTTCACTTTCTACTTAAAGAAGTTAAAGCCATATTCAAAAGAAGACATATCAATGTTACTCCACCTGTTCCAAACGCTTCCCACTAAATCTCACCTTCCAAAAGCACGGTTGGATCCTCCCAGATATTCCTCCGCGCAGCACTTCGCGCCGCGATCCGACCACAACTGATACCAACTCCAATGAAACACGGTGGAAGTTCCAGCGCTTATCGCGACGCTCGCTCCTCTCTGAAATATCGTCGGGTTTTTGACGTCCCGAATACGCCCAGCCCAAAAAGGGGGCGCAGGCATTCGCCGCGAATTGCCATCCATTTTTAATTCGCCCAAACCTTTATTAAGAGCGTGACTATTACTTTGGAAGATGGAATTGAATATTTAAAACCTCAAACACTCTTCGACTGTTTTCGTTGCTTTATGCTTGAGATTTGGAAAGTGCAGTAATGGATGTTTTTCCTTAATGGTAAATGCTTTGGGGTTCTAGTGTTCGATGGGCTGAACAATATACGTACTCGATTGAATATGAAGATTTTTCATCTTCCTATACAGATATGATTTTAATATATTTTAGCAATAAGTATGTTCCCTCTGTAAGTATTATATCTCAGGGCAAAATTCTCGGTAGTCCGAGAAGATCGAAAATTTTGCCTAGTCTAAAGTCTAGTAGTATTAAAATATCATGAATAGTTAGGGAAAAATGCCAGAAGACGGCTTATTAAATCTAAAGTTTTAAACTTATTTTCTACATACATATAATGTGATGGTTGAATGTATGCAAGCTTTCAAAATATTGCTAAGGATCACCTTACATAAAATACGAGGTTAAATAATTTAAGGGCGTGTTAATTTATGTCAGCATGATAGTTGGGAGTCATAAAACCATTGCATTAAGTATAGCAAGTTTATTGCTGGGCCTACGGCTAATTAAGGAGCTGCGTCAGTGAGCCTTTTGGTTAATCTCCCGAGCACACATCTTACCAGTTAGTACGTACTACGGCTAGGGGGCGCTTAGCTAAATCCTGCGAGATCTGAAGTGGCCTACGCCTTTGCTTTAATTGCTTACTCGCCGATTTTACGGCCTACGGACTGTGTGGGGAAATTAAGAAAGCTTGGAAATGTACGCCGCTAGATTCAATTCAGCTACACCTGTTTTCTAAGGAGTGCTTTTCTGCAGAACTTTTAACAGATATCGTACTAGGAGACGTAAAGACTTTTATATCAGAGACTGGCCCGTTGGTTGAGTGATTAGAGACTGGTCACAAAACCAAGGGTTGGGGGTTCGAATCCCGCTAGGGGCAAATGTTTCGTGTGATGTCCTCTAGTACAAATTTCCATATTCAACATTCTCACGTCTCAAGTCAAGTCAAGTCTCACGTCATATCCATTACTCTAGTCATGGATGTTTATAAACATATTTAAGTATATCTATCCGTTCACCTAGTCTCCATAGTACAAGCATAAAGCTCAGTTTGGAACTAGGAAATCGGTGTGTCAGTCTGGAGAATTTATTTATAACAGAGCCCATATAAGAAGCTAGTATTTTATTTATTCTAAGCAAGACCTGCTTAAATAAACTGTGAAATTGACTTTGATGTCCAAAAGGCCTCTAAATCCATGTTAGCATCTTATGATTTCAATATCAAACTTAGAAATGAAAGACACTAAAAGCTTAATATACGTGCTTGTATATAGCAAGTCCAATGCCAAACTTAGAAATTTCCAGAATGTTTATATACCGGAGTTGGTGTCCGCTTCGATCGATTTGTCACAGTACAATTAGACGCTACACGCCGAGCAAACTTGTTCACACGGCGCAATCCATAAACTTGTGGAACCAACTATAAAAGTTGCCTAGACAAGCACATTCTTTTTTTGCACAATGATATGTTAAGACTATTTATCAGTCTCTGTTTAAGTAACCAGGAACCTGTGTTAGTCTGGGACTTATAAAGAATGTGCCAACCAATGAGGGTTTTCAAAAACACAAAAACCGCCAGATGGCACGACGTAGTCTCGTGGTCTTATCACTGTCACTATTGGCTTCTGGTTGACAGCATGTTAGTTTGGTCTGACAACTAACCAATGAGAAGGGTGACAAGACCGCAAGTCACAGTTACGCCATCTTTTGGATGTTTTAATTCAAAAAACCCTTATTGCGTTCCTCTCCTAGCATGTTATGGCAACTCGTCATAGGCAACTAATAGTGTATCTGGTATATAATTAGTATAGTCTACTAATGCTAATTTATTTATTTTTTGACTAAAAGCGGACCAACACCTCTTGCAGAAGGCAAATGTCTTTATTATTGACAGCCGTCTGACCTTCGCAACCCTTAGGCAGAGGAACCAAACAACAATTTATCTGGTGCTACATCGACACAATAGTCGTGGTTATCTAACCAAAAAGCTATTCAATGTGCAAATATCACGACGTTTTCCTAAACTAAGGTGCCATCAACCCATATTATGGGGTAACCTCCTATTTATAATGCATAAAAAAATCCGGGATAAAAAGTAGCTAATATGTTATTCCAGTTTATAATCTATCTCTGTGCCAAATTTCATCCAAATCCGTTCAGCAGTCTTTGCGTGAAGAAGTAACAAACATACACACACACACTCACAAACTCTCGCCTTTATAATATTAGTGTGTTAAATGGTGTACCGTAATGACGTCACCCGCCATACACAATATCCAAATCGCCAACACCGAGCCCTCCCCCCACAATTAGACGCTCGCCGACACAAACTTGTTTACACGCGCGATCCTGAACTCGCGGAGCAACTTTAAAATGAAAGATTCGAGGCACACACCGTAATAACATTGGATTTCCTACTACATATTCCGTCTTGTGTGTACCTTATATTAATCTTAGTTTACGTCGAGATGCATCGGGCGGAGTGAGAAACTTATTAAAGCGAAGTTAGTATTTTTTTAACTTACTCCTGCGATGTTCCTAGTTGTCTGGTTTCTTGCTGGCTGGGTTTAATGTACGATAGTACTATTTATTAAAGAGATTTTGTCCTTACATACATACATACATACATATCACGCCCATAATCCCCGAAGGGGTAGGCAGAGTCAAAGGAGTAGCATGCCCCTTCAACCACATTCAGCCAAAAATGAAGCCGGGCTGGGTTAGTTTGTCCTTACAAATAAGTGTTATACGCTATGTGCAATTTTTTTTCCATTCAACTTAACGCAATTTTATTATTGGTCAAATATGAAGTTTAAGGATCCCTCCTTGGACTCAACCTACTCCTTCAGGGATTTCAATTTCTCTATTTCTGATTCAATCTAATGATTTTGTTTTTACATGTGTTTAAAGTTTGTGTGTAACATATTTCATTGGAAATTTAGAAAACATGTTTTTTTTTTTACAACACAAAACTCACAGAAGCCATTATCTAAATTATGAAGTATTTTATTAGTATAATTTGCTTAAAGATATAAAAAATGGATGATTAAAAGTCATAAAATATTTATCTGTAACTTACATGTTAACCAAATAAGTCTGAGATGGAATACGCAATCCTAATATTCAATGAAACGTAAATAAAGTGCCTCCATATAAGAACTTTCGATGAAATGCTAAGGCAATCACTCGCTAACCTACCTGCCTGTTTGTCTATACGAAGTTGCATGTTTTCATCAGCGAATACGAAGCGTAGGCATAAAGAAGAACAAATAAAATTGACCGTCATTCCAGCGTTATCGCCACCAGTATATCAAAATACCGAGATAAATATTGAAAGTTGGCCCACCTCGCGAACTTCACCCAACGGCGCTTCGTAATCAATGTTCTTCCGAACTCGCCGTAGATATGAATTAATGTAACACGAACAAACTTCGCAAGTAACATTTGGAATATTAGGGCTCTGTCTCTTGCGTATTTAAATTGTTTAAATTAGATTCGGAGCGACGCGACTCCCGATTTGTAATGGGGGATGTGGGAGGTTTAGAAAGACATTTAGTGGCGGCGATGGGCTGATTCCTATCTCGCTCGCCTTTCCTGTGGAACAGGGTGTTATAACATTAAATGTTTCCTGAGAGTGGCCTTTGAGGATAAATGTACCTTCTTAGTACGCGTTACATCTTAGACTATGGTTCCTCATACCATCACGCGTAATTACGGTCAAGATTTAGTCTACGTACTTAAAACAATGTGGGTGAATATACTGTAGGCTTAATGTACGTTAATACTGCTTACGGCATTGTTAATTACATTTATATACGACACGATATGTGTATGATGATTGAGAAATGCGATACCTACCTATATAACATAGATATCTCCCCAATACGAACCGTACAAAGGGAAGGAACAATAAATAACACAAAGAGCACAGAACACTCCCCTCGTTTACGGCAAAAGTCATAATAGATCCGCCACTTCAACGAGATCTCTCTATTTTTTACGTTTGCGAATACGGCTAACGTGCGCCGACATACGGCCGTATAAAACCGAATAATACTCAAGTGGGAACCCTTAAGCCTGTAGTGAAAACAAAAGAGCGAAATTCCTAAGACGCCCAAAGGCCGAGTCAACTCAACGTGCTTTCAGAGGTTAAGAGTCGCGGCCCGCGAAAAAACTAAGGCTCCGGAGGCGGCCCTCATCATCCGACATGTTTACACGAGATGACGTCTGTCAAACGAGCGAGTGGCCCTCAAAGAGCCTTTGACAAATTATCTTGTTAAGTTGACAGGTAAACACGGCGCTTACGAACGGTTCATTTCATTCGGTGCCATTCTTTGAGCCAGTACGCAGTGCGAGTGCTCGGCAATATTGGAGGACACGCAAATCCGATTCGGTGAAAATACATTGTGATTGCTAGCTTTGTTGTGTTAGTGTGACGAGTACTTATATTGAAACTGTACACTTCAACGGCATATAAACGGTTCATAAAAATCTGTTACGTACCTACGTATATAAAAAACATTGCTCAAGTCGTACATGATGTAGTTAATGCTTCGTAGAAACGACATTGTTATTTAAATGTTTTTTATCACCTTATTAAACGATTTGTTAAATTAATAATAAGAAAATTATGAGCTCTTATAAAACTGATCAAATCCATTGGTTCGTTGAAAGATTTTTTACGTTTAAGTGAGATATTTCATAAAAAAATATCTCGTGCATTATGCATTTCACAAAGCGTTAATCTTGGGATTTTCACTGCGCAAATATTTTCGGGTATTTTTTAGAACAGAGAAAACAAACAATCCCCAAAGTTGTGACAACGCCGGCACATTAAGCCCGCACTCAGTTTACACTACCGCCAATTTTGAAGTGCCGCTGTATCAGCGGTGGAGTGCCAAAGTTTTTAACGTATAATGCTTCCGATACATAAAACCATCGAATAATATTTGTGTTCGGCGGCGACGCGAAAACATTTCGCCGTGGCGCCCGCTATCGGACGGCTATAAAGGCCTTTCGCGCGATAAAAACTGATCTGTGAGTTTGTTCGCCAACAACAGGAAAACACATCTTTGGCCGGCAGCCAAGTTACCTGCGAGTCACCACGCACCGGGCGCCCGCGCGCCCCTGCGTGCCCGCGCCGCGATAAAGGGTTAACAAATTGCATCCAACTTGTGAGCACACGTCGCCGAATGTGGAAGCAGTAAATAGTTCCATGTTTGCCGGCGAAGTTTTGACTTCTTTCTCACTCGCCTGACGTTCTCATAATGGCCGCCCGGCGCAACTCCCATTGTCGCCGGCGACTCCGATTGCCGCCATTTAAATCGCTCGTGTTATTACTTTTTCACGCGACGCCGGCGTCCGACAAATTGTTATTTTTTTTCGGTTGTCTCTATTTTCTCAGTGTAAACACGGCGCGGCTTAAAACTGCGTCCTAATTCATTTCGAACGCCTTTTCGGAAAACGTTTCGGCTATGGTCCTTTATCCAGTTGAACAAAGGATAATACGAATAAAAGCCAGTCGGGCATAATCGTACTTTCGCCGGGCGCCCGCGGAAGATAAAATAGTCGCCACAATTTTCCCTGTGGAGTTTTTACCTTTCACGGTCGCTCCTTTACCGAATCCGAGGCTGATTCAATAAGAAGTTACGAGCATACTTAGCGAATAGAACACCCGTGTGTACAGTTGTTGTATTTTAGCGGTATGCGCCGGCCGCTCTGGGGCGGTGCGGGAAGCTGGCTCGTGGCCGATATCGGGACGAGACGCTGGCGTCTTTTGTTTTATATGAGTTCACTTGTTTTTAGAACCATATTGTTCCAATTTCAAATTAACTTTGTGTAAGATTTTTACTGACATGTCAACATTTTACAAATTTTGTGATTAGGTAATTTGGTTTTATTGAATTAAATGATGTAGCAAACGTTGAATAACTATAATTCTGTTTAATTTAATGTTTCAGACAATAGAGAAGGAATATTTTACAAAAATATAAATGTGTCAGTAACCTTCATGGCTACTGGCTCTAATTTGTATAAGAAAGATTGTACATTTTAATCATGGTCTATCTGTAAATCACTGTCCTATCGGACCTCGACTACGAACCAGACCCAACGCTTAGAACATGACGATAATGTAACAAAATTCCATATAATTTAATTTCATAAAATATACCTATACAAGTGTACTCTACACGTAAAACGCCAACTCCAAACTGACACATTAAATCAATTAAGAGTTGCGAACAGCGTGAGTGGTTAGTTCGCGGCGGGCCCGCCCGTTCATTATGCATAATCTATAAACTGCGGATTACGGCTGAGCCACTACCTTTTCGAGTAATCGAATACAAACACGCCTATATGTATAACGGTACGGTACGGTACGGTACAGTTGGTTTTATTGTTATAGTTTGTGTTTATGTGGTCACTATACGTGTATAACTGCAATGTACCTATGTTAAATACTTACAACACATCTTTGTAAGAAAAAAATAATCAATAATATAATTATGATATTTTTTTTGCAGTAAATCTTTTTTTTTCTTACATATATTTTTATTATTGCCGTGTGACATTTTATTTTATTTTTCAAAAAATAAAAAATAAATGTTAATAATTATGTAAAGTTTAACTGAAATTATTTTTTTGAGTGTTTTACTTTATTCATTGTTTAAGTACTTGAAACGTGTATGCTAATTATATTTTTAAGTAATCTACCTGCGCAAAACCAAATATTTTTTATTTTTTAAACAATTTTCCATCTTAAAAAACTGCTCCTTATGAGAAGTGCACCAGTTGCGAAGTTCACCATGTGAGAACTGCACGAGTTGCGAATTGCACCATTGAGCATGGTGTAGGTACAAGTTGCGAAGGGCTCCAAATGCGTCAAACCTACATTTA
Source organism: Glyphodes perspectalis (assembly GCA_951394215.1). NCBI lineage: Eukaryota > Metazoa > Arthropoda > Insecta > Lepidoptera > Crambidae > Glyphodes > Glyphodes perspectalis. The sequence continues at coordinate 15,364,212 of OX596208.1, read as the reverse complement.
CTACTAGGACTATAGTATACAAACGCAATATGCGTTTATATCGAGAATTTTACAACTAAAAATTGCTGTAACGACACTAGAGTATGCATATTGCGATTTATTACGCACTTCCATTATCTTTATTTTGAGTTAAAGACAGGACTAGGAAAGAGCGGTCCTTGCTCTTAATAATTACGTTAATTAATAAATTTATTCGAAAAATAAATCATGGGGCAACACTCAAACAGAAACAGCACTGAGAGCTGTTTTTTCGCAAAATATTATACAGCCTTACAGTCTATACAGACTTTAATGCAGGATGTTCAAGGCTATAACTATACTAAATAGGTACGTGTTTTCGCCAAATCCGTCACTCACCATAAAAATAGCTTTACACGCCGCGTCCCTCGTTCAATTTTTCAATAACAAGCTGTCAGCCTGCAGTGGTACGGAGGTATCAATCTTGCAGGTACCCCCCTCTGGTCCCCCCCCTGCCCGTCCCCTAATGAGGACTGATGGGTCCGCTCTTATGACGTGGCTTTCGGAGCCGAATCCGCCTCTACTAAACAAGTTACCGTTATCTTTCGACTTTGTTTTTGCTGCAAGTTAACCTAGATTTTGGGTAAAACTCGCTAGAAAAAAAAGGTAACGCTCGCTATTACTAAATATCGCTTAGGTTATATTCTGCGGTTTCAAGTGGATTTAAGTGTTTTAGTTATACGCTGACTAAGCTTCTTTCGATAAAAATATTATACCTTTAAGACATTGAAAACTGTAGTTTACGTTTTAAACTGTACTTTTCAGTAAATTTGTATCATAGTATGTAGACTGAAGCCAAGAGAGACAAATTTTAGAACGGTGGCACACGTTCTAAAATTGGCCTCTCTCTCTTTATTATAGAATCTGTTGAATTTATATGGACATTTCGAATTGATCAGTTATCCATTTAGCATTAGTTAGTTAGACATTTTAAATTGGTCGGTTATTTTACAGTCTAGGCTTAAGTTCTAACTTTTTCGTAAAAGCCATAAGCGAGACTTATCAGAGACAGAGCGTGCGTGTGCAATAAAAGTGTCTGTTGTTGCAGGGTGCGCATTCGTGAAGTTCAGCTCGCACCAGGAGGCCCAGGCGGCCATCACCAGCCTGCACGGAAGTCAGACTATGCCGGTAAGCACGCAACTACCCTTGTCGTGAGCCACAAGCGATGGCGGCCTGAAGGCTTTCATGTTATTATGTAACGTTTTTGAACGGACCGTGAAGAGAGTCTAAAATGATCGTGATATTATATTTTTGACATTAGAATTCACTTCACTGTCTAATCATCATCATCAGAAAAAAAATTAAGATATGAATGATCTTTATAATCATTTTCGTAATTTAGACCTAGTCATAAAAAATTACCACACGTAGGTATAAATAACTAAACTGACGATTCTGACGATTTATAAGTGCTTTTTTTAAGCCTACGTAAATGAAGACAATTTCATTTCATTTCATTTCATTTCATTTCATTTCATTTCATATTTTTTTTTCTATACAAAGCATCCTTTGTAAACACACACGATCGATTACAATATGTATCCTAGACAAACCTTGTTTGTTTGTATTTTAAGCAATTGTTTTTTAATCTGCTCAATCCCACGCTCTAGGGAAACGCTGCAATTCCACTAAAGTCAAGCAGTGAGCTGTCTAAACCTCTAAATACTGAAACCGATGGATATGACTTAGCTACGAAAAAAACGCATCTATTTTTAAATGTAAAATAAAAATGGCGCCTTTGCGTAGTGTTGTTGCACTGTAATTATACATCGGTCTCTAAACAATTTATTTATGACGATATTCCTTAATTTTGCATGTTAGAATAAGTTATAATTACAAATTATAACAACATTGGCAGAAAGCACTACAAATAAAACTGACATTAATAATTTTTAGCGAGAAACAAAATGTCGAACCGGCCTCAAATAGGCATATCTATGACGTCACTTGATGATGATGTTGCCGAAAATAGTGCAGGCAAATATCATGTTGTCTATTTTTCCGTTACAATGAGTTAACTAGAGGTTAATGAGTACAATATCGATACAAATCATATTAGTATAGCAGATTATTCATGTAGAATAACAAGTCGTCTCCGTATTAAGAGGTATTAAGAGGTCTAAACGACCAGTTTAAATTGCATTCTGACAGCTGTCAAAAGTTTCCACGTCCTAACCGTTCTGTAACTGAGCGGTCGAATATCTCGTCCCTCGCGACCCACACTCGGCACGTCGACAAAGCATTGAGTTATTTGCCTATCCATCTTGCTCGTGATAGGATAGTTGCCAAGTCCTTACAATGCTCGCGAATGAATCGTCACCTCACGCTGCGCCGATATTGTCTTAGGGCAGACCTTTGCATTTATCTTGAATTGTGGTTGCATTTGATTTGGCTGGTAGTAAAGATCTGATGGTGTTGCGTGTTAGATGTAACTGAAGGTCGTAAATGACGCCAACATATGAGACGAGTCTATAAACTGTCATGGTATTTACGAACAATATTTTTCCTACACGTGTAATCCTTGGGTTTAATTTAAATTTCAAATAGGATTTAACAGCTGACATTCTTTGTTAACTTTTATTAAAAAGTTAACAAGTTAACTCTTATTATTGGGTATCATGGGTCATGTTGCCCAAAAAAAGTTAACAAGTTAACTTTTAATGGTTATTTTTTCTACTACTAAAGGCGAGAAACAAACTTACGTAAGTTTCCGTAAGTTTTTAAGGTCACCATAGACCCAGACGTTTGCAACACCAGAAATGACATATGTATTGCCGACCGTTCAAGTACTTTCAAAAACGCTTTAAATAATCCCATGCCCCATATTTCTCTTTATTGAAAGAAAAAATCACACAAACCTAATTCAAACAGCTTAGCGACATTTTTCCAAAACATTTCACATCAGAAACCTCCCGCCAGTCTCCCACAACTCATATTGTTTTCAGCAAACACTCGCCGTGTATCAACAGCGCAGCGTTAGCCCACAGTTGTAGTCACACAGACGTGATGGGCGCCAGCCGTGATAGATGAGTGTAGTGAGTCAATTCGCGGCCTGGCTGTAAACATGTTGGTGTCGAGTCATTGTTGTGTTTGACGTATTTTTCATTGCGACTTGTTTGCTACCTTATTAATCTAAAGGAATTATTTCTAACTAACTAACTTCTAAAAAATTGTATGGTATCAAGAAGGAAGAATTCACGAAGGCACCTGCAAAACACTTGTGATTCTTGTGGTATTGCAACTGGTCACTATCATAGCATCCGAAAATAAAAACAAGAGTTCTACTAAAAACCTCTGACAGGATGCCGCAATTGTAACTCTTATAACAAGAAAGCTATATTTATTATATTTAAAGAGATTATATATGATAGAGACTGCCAAGGTGTGAACAGACGTATATTTACAAAGATACTGCTATAAAAACCAATAGGTACTTTATATCAAAATAAAATTAGAATTCTAAACTTGAATACAAAAATAATAAAAGGTGTAAAAAGTATTAATATAAAAATAATGAGGCCAGGGTCGGCAACAGAGATAAATCTCATTCCAAGGAAAAAGATAAATTAGTTTTATTCCCAATCTTAATTTAGACTAAGAAGAATATATAATTATCTAAATGTTTGTGGTCAGAGTAAACAATGTTCGTAAGACAAATCATGTAGTGACAGTAAATATAACATCATCTGACATCCAAAACCGCAATCCTGACAAACGATCACCGCAACATTGATTACGCGATTACTATTACACAGGCTCCGACCACCAGACATGCCAACTGAAATGATGTTAACATCAAACGAAGTCGACACCTTAATTGATACTTAGCGACTAAACTAAAGTTAAACTCTCATAACGAAGCTCTCCCACATAATTGGAGCATCGATCTCGTTTCAACACCGTAAACGTGTGCCGGCTTAAGCCTACCGTACAACAGAGCTACTAATTAAAAAGTTAAGCGTCTGCTCCGGACAGTCAATTTTAGGACTTTTTGTCGGCGCGTGGTCGTGCCGCGCGTATTGAGCCAGTCTTTTTGGCTGGATGCAAAATAGTTGGATGTGTTGGATGTCGTCGGTGTTTCGTGCACACGATTTTCGGCCACTCTGTACGAGTAACGGTATTTAGCGGTTTTATTTTAGGGAGGTTCTTGTTGGAGAAAATATGGTTCCTTTTCTGTGATACCACGGTTGACGGTTTTGTGTTAACTCTGATCCAAGGGATGTGGATTCGATTGAAGTACTAGGATAAATAGTTGTTTGATGAAACTTATATAATTTTTAAGTGCTCCTTATAATGTTTTCTGATTATAAGCCATAAAAATATAATAATAATATTACAAGCAACTCAATATAAGCCTCAACTGATTTATCACACAATGCCTGAACCACTTTGCTAAGATCATAAACATTTTGAGACCACAGACTAACTAGTGAGCTAGATAAGCAAGCTGTGCATTGTCTACAGTGTTTGACACAGCTGCACATTTATTTAAATGCAAATAGTAATGCAATCCCGAACCCGTTCAATAGGCTTCCGAAGCATTGGCAAGATTGCGTCCTGGGACACCTCGCGTAATGAAGTCGCTTTTAATTAGCTAATTGTTTGTGTTGGGTGCGGTCGCACAGACTCCGGGGAGAGTGGAAAAAGATGTTTCGCTTTTTACGGCGGCGTAATTATAAATGATGTCTGAGATTATTTGGAGCGTTTTGAAGGCGGAATGTGGTGTTCATTGTAATTAATTGGACGTTTCTGTTTGTGCTTCAGTGAGCAGTCTGTGCTATTTCAGGGAAAAAGAGAAACAGCTTGTTTATATTTTTTCAATGCTAACTAGCAACTAAGTTCAAACACTTATGTCTAAGACGTGGTATTTATAAATCGTGTTTAAAGCACTTTAGATTCTTTACCCATTCTGCTATATTTTTTGCATTACTCTATGTTTAGAGCCCTCTCAAGTTATAAAAAGATCTTACATAATTAATGTGTTAGGAGCATTCCGGCCTGTCACCTTATCTAGTTCGGCCTACTTCCCCCCCCCCCCCCCCTCCAGAACCGCAACCATCTCTCACAACTTGTCTAATACTACTGTAACCAAAGCGCTTTCCATAGATTCAAACTCCCATTATTTTTAAATACACCGTAACGCCACGCCGTGGAGCCCCATCCCGTCTGCAGCGCCAATATTAATTCAAATGAAAGGTAATTCGAGGTAATCGCACCCGGCACAAAAGCCGAAAGAAGCTACGAGGCGGCGCACTTTGTTACTCCGCCACAGTCAAGTAAACATTAGTGAGGGAACTCTGCGCAATATAGTTCCAACTCAAGGTAGTGAAACTCGTAATAAAAAATATTTATATTCATATTTTCGTGACAGAGATCTCCGAGAAAAGCTTTGTGATTTATTGCCTTAAACTAAAGTTTATATTAAATTGATTATGCAAGAATAATGTAAGCCTTTCACATTAATTACTTAATGTATGTATTTGGACAATAACGTAAGTCTAACCTATAATTTCAATTCATGATCACAAACGGGGTATTATAATGTGGCGAATAACTCGACTCATAGTTTTCATCGTAAAATGCAAAATAGTCTAGCACGCAAGACTAATTCCGCGATTTACTTCAAGACTGTCGCGTAAACGCCTTCATATTTTTTTCCTAATTATAGGCTGTTATTTGCTGACAGTATCGACATACATTTTTAAAAAGATTGTTGTGAGAATTTCACAAATCTAAGTTCTTTTTACGGGAAAATGCTTCACCGCTAACCCATTATGTACTGTGGGAGCGCTGCACAATCCGACGTAATGTGGCTCAGATATTCTTCATGCAAATGCTAGTCCCGCCGTCTAATTCAAGAGATAAAATCGGAATTCTATCCGGGACGCAGTAAATAATGCCGAGACGTTGTAATGATTGCGAAGAATGCAAACCCGGTTATCGAAGATGTTCCTGCGAGGAGTATCGCTCTTGTAAGTACAGTTTCATTTGTTTTAGTAGGAATCATAAATATATATATTATTATATATATACTAGCTGTCCCGGCGAACTTCGTTCCGCCTAATTGTCGATGACATATAATCGGGTTAAATACATTTATATGCAAGCTATCCTATCTTTTAAGTTAGATCAAACTGCACACTGTATGCAAATTTGATTAAAGTCGGTTAAGTAGTTTCGGAGACCATCGCGGACAAACAACATGATGCATAATTTATATATATGAACAGAATACATCTCGAAGGTCAGGTAACTCTGGCCATCATTTACTTGTCTGCTTCTAAGGATTACGGTCGAGGAACAACAATTCAAATACGTTTAAATGTATACGCAAATAAAAATATATACGAAAATACAAATAGCTGGGCAAGATAATGTTATTTGCTACATTAGAGAGATATACATTTCTTTTACAATTACAATATAGATACACTTTATAAGTTGTTTTTGTATATGGCCAAATAACTACTACCTACTTTTATCATTCAACACTAAAAACAATAAAGTTCAACTAATTTCTTTCTAATTGTTCTTTCTGTAATAATGTGGTATGTAAATAATTACATGAACATTGTGAAAAAAGAAAGAAATAAAGAAAAATATTTTATTGAATACACAACACTAATACATACAAACACAGCATTAAAGATAAATTATAATTATTCACATAAGAAAAAAGAAGAGAAAGAAAAAGAAAAAAGAGACATATATTTACGTGATTAAAAAAAAATCAACAAGAATTATGTGGAGCCAATTAGTCCCCCAAAATTGCTGCTGCAGCGTCGAGTTCAAACGCCACAACAGTGCTGGTATTCTGGTTAACAGGCTGGGAACCTATGGTTGAGTGGCGATATTATACTTAGAGATACATAAAGTAAAAAATTAAGTGTTATTTAAAAGGATAAATGTATCTAAACGAACAAACCTGTACTTAAATAAATAAATTGTGTAGCTGTGGTACCATCAACAACATGCCTATTTTCTCCTTCAAGACAAGTAATTACAAAACTTAATTCCCCACCCCTCGGATATGTCTCACTCAGTTCATATCGCCCGAATCAAAATTCATTAATTCATCTCAAGCTTGTAATAACAAGTGGGCACTGTAAAGGTTAAACAAGTCTGCCACTGGTTTGGAAAATGAACAGTTTTTGGCAACAACGAGATAAGTCAATAGGTTTTCCTTTTCGTTTCTTTTAAAACATTCGCTCGCTTGTTATGTAAATAAAAACAAGCTTGTTATTTAGGCATTCCATAAACAGTGTAAGACAGATCAAAAGTAGAGCAAGAGTTTAGTCTTTTAATAATACATTTTATTTGCTTTACCAAAATATGATAATAGATACATTTTAGAAGTACGTCGTTAGAAGTAAGTGTCCGATGTTGGTCTGGAACTTAAAAATAATGTGCCAACTGTGTTTCTTGTCTAGCATAGTAAAGGGCGACTAATAGTATATCGGGTTTTGGGTATGTGATTGTGTAGGCGACAAGCTAGCCACTTGTCACTACTTTTTCACAATTTTTCATTTAACCCAGCTCAGGTTTGTTTTTGGCTGAATGTGGTTAAAGGGGCCTGTTGCCTCTTTGACTCTGCTTACCTCTTCGGGGATTATGGGCGTGATGCTATGTTAGTTTGTTTGTTTAGAAGTACGTAATTACGTACCTATTTCCAAAGTGCAGCTATTGTTTATTAAGCAACTCAATTTATAGCTTAATTGACTACTGACCGACGGTATCATATATATCTCGACGGAATAATCCAAAACTTAACAAGCAAGTATGCACACGTCATCAAAAATCAAACGCCTTAGATAAGGGCAAATAAGATGAGTCCAATCGCGCAAAAAGCTCAGCTTGTAATCGAGTGCGAACTACCGCGCTTGACAGTCGCCGGCGACTCCGAACGGTATTTCGGCCCTCCCTCTAGCCGATAATTCCTTTCATTTGGCACAAAGGCCTCTCCGACCCGCTCCGGATTTGCGGGCCTTCTCCTAATGACGTTTTTGTCTGTCTCTCTCTTGTATTTTGTACAAATATTGATTGACTTGTAAGGGGAATGGCTTAGTTTTAGGTGAGATGGCTTGGGGAGTATTATTTGTTTTAGTACGGACTAGCTGTGCCAGCGGTGTCACCCACGTTTATGGTTAATATTATAAAGACTATTTCCGTCATACATGATTTCTATGCAACTTTAACCATTAAGGCTGCACACGCGACGGAAGCTTAAAAAATGGAGTAACTTCTCCCGTTTTCCCAACATTTCCCTTCACTACTCTGCTCCAATTGATTGTAGCGTGATGAAAAGTACACTATAACCTGCCCAGGAGTATGAAGAATAATTGTACCAAGTTTCGTTAAAATCCTTCGAGTAGTTTTTGTTTCTATAAGGAACATACAGACAGACAGACATAAATTTTACTGATTGCTTTTTTGGCATCAGTAGCGATCACTAATCACCCCCTGATAGTTATTTTGAAAATGTATTTCATGTACAGAATTGACCTCTCTACAGATTTATTATAAGTATAGATATCCAATTAAGTTGCTTCAGTGATAACCAGACTTGATAAATCTGGGATTATGGACGATGAAACCTGGAACGAGACCAGACGCTAGGAAGAAGAACTATATATACTAAAAGCACTTGGAAAACAGCCTATGGGACAGCTCAGACTTAGAATTAGATTTAGGGCTTAATTTAAAACTTAGGCAATATCACTTACAAAATGTTAAGGGAAGGAAGAATGATGCAGTCCTACAATGAATGATTTAATAGTGACAACATAGTCGATATATTTACACTGAATGAAAACAGAGTAAAAAGGTCTATTATTGCGAATCTCTCATTGCAGGACTGGTAAATTGGATTAAGTTAATTAATTGCTGATATTGGTACGCCACCGCGCTGCTGCTTGGTTTCTTGGTTTTTTTGCTTTATTATAAATTTTTAACATTTTATAGTAAACATATGTTTTCTTTATTTATATTTCCTAATTAGGATTAAACCGACAGCTCACGCTAATCCGATTATAGCAACACGAGGATAGCACTTTGGGCTACATTATCAATAACCTGTACCATTTTTAACCGACTTCAAAAAAAAGGAGGAGGTTCTCAATTCGACTGAATTTTTTTTTTTTTTTTTTTGTATGTATGTTACTCGATATCTCTGACAATTGTTAACCGATTTCCAAAATTTTTTTTTTAATCGAAAGGGTTTACTCCCGAATTGGTCCCATTGCCACCAAGTCAGGATCTGATGAAGGGATCCCAGGAAAATCGAGGGCAACCCTCAAACTTTATAGGCACGTACAATGTGTTTTAGACATTTTCTAACATTGTTCAAGTATTTACGCATGGTACTTATCATCTTATGTTGGTGAGCTGATGATGGAAGGTACAACTCCTTAACGATTAGGAATTCGTTTATGATTCTTTAAATGTTGATATCTTCGAGAATTGTAAGACGATTTTTAGGGTTCTTTTTTTTATTCAAAAGGGTATATCCTGGAGTTGGTTCTATTGGTACCACATCTGGATCTGATGAAGGAATCTTAGGCAAATCGAGGGAAACCCTCAAGTATTATAGGCGCGTACAATCTATTTTAGTTATTTTCTAAAACAATTCAAGTATTTACGTCTGGTTTTCATAATCTCATGTTGCTGAGCTGATGATGGAAGGTGTAACTCCTTAACGATTAGGAGTTCGTGGATAATTCTTTCAATATTATAGGGCCCTATTGAGTGTTATTCTCGAGATAGTCTCAATTTCACCAAGTCTTGGTCTAGTGATGGGATTCCATGAAAACGAGGGCCACTCTTAAATTTTAACGACATGTTAAGTGTTTTATTTATTTTTTCTAAAACGATTCCAGTATTTGCGTCTCGTACTCATCATGTTATGTTGCTTAGCTGATGATGAAAGGTATAACTCTTTGAAGATTAGTAGTTTTAAGTAATTCTTAAAACATTAAAGGCTCGTTATACCTTTTCGTCTTTAGTCTCATAAGACCGGCACTGTCTCATTAAAGCAGCTCGTTTTGATTTGGTCTACCTACCTATTAATAAATTTCACTAAAAAGTAACAAATAAGTAAAATTTTAACAAAAATAAAAACCGACTTCAAAAAACCCCGAAAAAATGTTTATAAAAAAACACAAGTAAAAACTGCCTTAATAGCTATTTAAATGTCTAAACACTAAAAAGTATAAAATAAATTCTTTCGACTGCTTCAATGAAAGTATTAATCTTTAACACGTATTTAAATATTTACAATAATCAGTTAGTTTTGGAGTCGGTGCCAGCCAAACTAAAAAAAAGTAGACACTTAATAACAAATTACCTTACTAATAACAATATGAAACAAATTAGTTAAAATATGAGTATATTAACTTACTATTGATTTTGTATATTCAAAACCTTCTACCACCCTTCACCAAGAAACAAATAATTGCAAATTCCGAAATGATGACCTAATAACATCAAAAGTAATGAAATAACTTCCCTACGTAGCGATTGCCCTGCTAACAGCGATCTACAACGCTATTCTGCGACGAGAATTTGTGCCTGCACAATGGAAAGTGGCCGAAATTATTCTCATTCCTAAACCCGGCAAGAATCCAGAAAGCGTCTCATCCTATCGCCCTATAAGTCTACTTCCTGTAGCTTCCAAGATCATGGAAATGCTTGTTCTGAAACGCTTGACTCCAGAACTCGCTAAATCTGATATTATTCCGACTCATCAGTTTGGATTTCGCGAAGCTCATGGAACCACTGAACAGGTACACCGTCTGGTTGAAAAGATAAACGACGCTTACGAACACAAAAAATATTGCTCAGCTGCATTTTTAGACATATCGCAAGCATTCGATCGTGTGTGGCACGAAGGTCTTCTCTACAAGATCCGGCAAGCCCTACCTATCAATTACTACCTTATGATAAAATCTTATCTCCAAGGACGGCACTTCTACGTAAAGCACGGAGAAGACAGAACGAGCCTTTATGAAATAAAGGCAGGTGTCCCCCAGGGCAGCGTGTTGGGCCCCGTCTTGTACCTTATATATACCTTCGACCTACCAACAACAGAGGATGTTCTAGTTGGCACGTTTGCTGATGATACTGCTCTCATTGCAAGCCACCAAAATCCAGTCACTGCTTCAGACATGCTACAGAATAGTTTAAACGCAGTCTCAGTCTGGCTGAATGACTGGAGAATTAAAGCCAACGAATCCAAGTCGGTGCAAGTAACATTTACTCTTAGGCACGATACATGTCCCACTGTTGACCTTAATGGAATCACAATTCCCCAGTCTGAAGACGTGCGCTACTTGGGAATACACTTGGATAGACGCCTTACATGGAAGAAGCACATATTCACAAAAAGAAAAGCCCTAAGTGTGCATCTCCGCAAGCTTTACTGGCTCTTGGCGCGGAAATCGAACCTCTCGCTGCATAACAAAGTACTCCTGTACAAATCCATCCTCAAACCAATTTGGTCATATGGAGCGGAACTCTACGGCAGCGCGGCAAACTCAAATCTGGACATTATACAACGTTTCCAATCAAAAACACTTCGCATGATAACGAACGCTCCTTGGTTTATTACTAACGCTCAGCTGCACCGAGATTTGGAGATTCCTACAGTGAAAGAGGAAATTACAAAAAAGCTGGAGTCTTACTCTCGTCGTATAAAGAGGCATCCCAATAAGCTTGCTGGCGACCTGCTAAAGTCCTCTGGCACCTTTACTCGTTTAAAAAGGAGAGCTCCCCAGGACCTCCTCTCATAGTAGAAGGATATCTCACACGACCTTATACTCATATATGGATACGTCACTGGACGTATACCATCCATGCCAAATATTAATCTTTTAACCACAAGCTAAATGCCCAGACAAGGCAGATCGCTGAATTAAGGAAGTTAAAAAAAAAAAAAAAAAAACTTTTTAGTGTTTAGACATTTAAATAGCTATTAAGGCAGTTTTTACTTGTGTTTTTTTATAAACATTTTTTCGGGGTTTTTTGAAGTCGGTTTTTATACATGTATACAAACGTTGTTATTTTGTAGCTGTTTGCTGTTATTTTGTAGCTGTTTGTTCCATATTAAAATAAAATAAAAATAGTTGCAAAATATTGAGATACAGGTTTTCTCTATTGAGTTTCCAATCTCTAATTTTGTCTTTTATTATTTTATAATCCGTTTATTGATGCTACAGCTTTATTGATCTATACTATAGTTATTTTTTAAGCAACAGATGTAAGTAGGTAAAATCTGAAAGCAAAAAGTTATTTATTATAACCTAATGTTATCGTGTTGCATAATGTTTGTATATAAAGCACAGATATGTATAAACGCTGATGGATGTGGATTCTTCGTTTTGTTGAAGTAAGTATATAAACTCGGAATAATAAAAACGAAGAAACTTGCGAAAGGAATATTCTATCCAGACGATATGATTATTGTCTCAGCTTTAACGATAAACGTTAAGATAAACAGTTGTCAATCCAGCCCGAATTATATAGGTTATCGCGTGAACTTCATGCACACTAGCGTAATAAAAAGTGTTCAAAGTGTCCAAGTTTGTGTGATAATCGCGGACAAGTTCGGGCCATCCGTATCTTATCTCTGAGAACCCTCGCACGGAGTCACTGTTACACTTGAAGGGATGCTGTCACATAATATATTTGCCTTAAGGGATGCAACTCCGTGGGTCAAGGAGCCCCTAATCTGAGCGGGTATCTTTAAAGTTATGTCCAGTGGCCTGCTCACTGGCCAGAGGAAATTGGTGGGAAAATGCTACTTATAGCGCGGCGACTGGCCTGGAAAGGTCATATCGGCGATTTGGCAATTAATGTTTGATGAACCGTTAAGGAATCTGCCAATCTTGTTTTCAATGAGAGTCGGTTGATTGGTTGATACAGGAGTTACAAATACGTGGTATAGGTACTGTAATGTAACATGGAATCATTCAAGACGGGCAGGAAGCTTACTTACATTAAACATACGTGCTGAGGCCCAAGTAACTACTACATTTTTGCCCCGAGGCCCTCTAGTAGCTACGCCACTCATTATTCTTAACAGTCGATAAATAAATTATCAAAAAAAAGCTAAAATGTTATAAAGACCTCAATTTACATACTTAATGTAAAATATGTCTGTCAAGCATGAAATCAGCTGAAAATATAACTTAATAAATTTAAACGCCATGAATTGATTAAGTATGTTAATAAATGTATATGTAGAAATTTCACGCCTAAAGAAAATATTATTTCCATATTGATTTCGTGCCAATGACATTTCCAACAAGCGATCACCACCCTTCATAAAATACAAGGCAAAAATTCAGAGGCCGCCCAAGGTATAAATGTAAAAGAGAGCTCGCAACTCGATGTTTTCATTAAAACTTGCGAGTTCGAGATCAAACAAATACAATTTATAAAGTCACTTTTGATTAACTTATTTATTATCTTTCGGTTAAGTAAAGTAAAGTGGAGTAACGCTCGTGAATGGCCCTCGGTAAATGATTTAGCCGGTTGATTGTTAAAGTTTCGAATAGGTTCGGCGCAGTTAATTGTTCGCGAACACGTTTATACGCGGGGTGTACTTGAAACGTTTATTGTGTTAGTCAAATCGCCGGCGAGGGGGACTGCAGTTACGGTTTTTTGAGAAATGGAGAAAGAAGTCTGTGTTTTAAGAATGACATTTTAATGAGGACATCATGATGATTGAGTGCGGAGCGGTGGTAGCTCAATGGTAAGGACACGCGCCTCTTAACCGAGAAGTGCGGGTTCAAACCCGTGCACGTGCCTCTAGATTTTTCAAATCTATGTACGTATTTATACCACTAGCTTGACGGTGAAGAAAAACATCGTGATGAAACCTGCCAATTCAAATAACTTTGGATTTGTAACCATGATCCAAAAAATTGTCTGGTTCCCCTATCTTAGGGTTACGAAGGTCAGATCTGCAGTCGCTTCAATGTAATTACCAGACTCGCTAAATCCTGGATCATGGTCTAATCGGACCCCGTCTAAGCACGGGACATAACGCTAGGACGATGATGAATGTACAGTTATTGAGTACCTCTTAATATTAGATTCAAGGCATTTCGTATGAGCGTTTTAATGAAAATTCATGAGGACATTTTGGATAAAAATCGTCTTTTAGGATTCTTTGTATTGTATTATGTATGTACAATAACTTGATAGAGCAGTCTAATGTACACAATAAAATTTTCATTTTAGTGTTAATCAATCAGGACTTTGAATGCACTGTAACTTTATCAACACAACGCAATACTAATAGTATTAAAATCAATAATGCCCTCAAAATATCCTGCTTACTTAATTATCGGTATATTTTTATACAAGATCATTAAGGGCACATAAAACAAACACCCAAAAAACACAAGCAAACATCGCCACACGTAACGCGTCACCGCAACACGAGACTTTTGTCCCGTTTAATTACGGCCCACCTGATAAAGGGCGAATTATTAAAATCGCCCCTTATTATCCGGGCGAAGCGTACCGAATTCGCGCTTCGGTACGCTTCGCGTTGTTGTGCAGGTTACAGAAACCGTGTTGTTTTTAATAATTGGGACCTTGAAGCCTTTTGTGGGCTTATTAAGAGAAATTTTCAAGTGGTTCCCGCCGGGGGCGTTCTAACAATGTGGGTCGGGGTAAGGTGGCAACAAGTTTACGTAAACGTGGACTTTTTGTAAACATCGTAACTTTTACTCGCGACCTGATAACCGTAAAATTCATTAATAAACGAACATTAAGTATGAGAGTTACCTAGAAAGAAGACTAACGAAACAAATAAAAACAACTTGACTGATGTTTTATCATGGCCGAAAGGTTAACCTGCATTGTGTTTATTCTCGATGGTATTATTACACAAGAACGAATCGAATCGAACGAATGTATTAAAAAATACATACATACATATCATCACGCCTATAATCCTCGAAGGGGATAAATATTTTTGTTTTTTTTTTTTACTTCCAAAATAAAAACATCCATCACTTAATTGTTGCTAATATGTGGCCAGAATAATTTATTCTATAATTAAATTGTATTAAATTGTATAAAGGAAGAAGAAGAAAATATATAAATACATTATGCATTATATATCACGTCAGAATTCCAGTCCCCAAAGGAACCAAACGAATGGGCACACTACACGCGCGTATACAGCGGTCTAATGTGAATGCTGTTTAAAAAGGAACCGAAAGCAAACTCGCTGAGACACAGGCGGCTCGCGGCGCAAATTGGGACTCTCAAAATTGAGTGTAGCAGTATTTAAATGCGTGTTGGTGTATTAACATCAGATACAGCTACATTTATACGTTACTAACAAACGGTTGTTTAAAAAAAATACGTAATTTATTGCCAGTTAGTTGAAAAAACAAAATGTGTAACAATCTCTGAAGCAATAGAATTTAGCTCGATTTTAAAATCTAACCAAACCCATCGAAAAAAGAGGTTAGTTATTAGATTATCTAGATCAGTGTATAGAACAATTAAGTCGTCTGTTTGTTCATACATTTTTGTTAAGGTCTATATAACAGTTATTCTTTACAATAAGTCACTGAATTCGATCCCGTAATCTTCTAATATATAAAATTCTCTTGTCGCGGTGTTTGTTACCAAACTCCTTCGAAACGGCTTGACCGATTTTTATTAAATTTTATATGAGTATTCGGCTGCGCATCGGTCGTAACCTATTCTTTATACCCCTAAGTGGTAGGGGTGGTCCACCGCAAAGCTATAACTTGAAAACGGCTTTACCGATTTCGCAAATTTTTTTTAGTTGTGTTTGTTATTGTCAAGTGAAGGATAAATAAATAAAAAAGGGTATTGAAAATCAGATAACGGGGCCTTACGAAGTGCGCTGGGTCAGCTCAGCTAGTTATATTATAAGATCTAATCCAACTTTCAAATAATTTACATAAAAATGTGTATAAAACATACTGAACGCAAGCCAAGCAACGCGCAACTTTATTATACGAGTAATACAACTTTAATATCCAAACATTCTGCGTATTGCGTATTAATTTAATATAGCTTGCACAATGATGACAACAATAAACGATGTGTATATAGAAACATGCTTTGTTTCACTGCTATTGCAATTCGACATTATCAAATATCACCCACAACAGAAGAGCTGACCACATATCAATATGACGAACTAAAACGAACCACGTTTTGTGGTGAATCAATCGCAATATAACACATTTCAGTTCATTGTCTGTATTCGCGCATCGATTACTATGGTGTATCACTAGTAGGTTGTTTATCTACACTATTATTATAAAGAGGGAATATTTGTATGTATGTATGTATGTCCCATGTTGGTCTGGGACTTGGCCCATGTTTATCTGGGACAAAAAAAAAAAAGAATGTGTAACGAACTAATGGTTTACGGGCTTTTGGGTATGTGATTGTGTAGGCAACAGGTTAGCCGCTTGTCACTGCTTTTTCACAATTTTCCATCTAACCCAGCCCGGCTTTATTTTTGGCTGAATGTGGCTTGCTGCCCTTTCGACTCTGCCTACCCCTTCGGGGATTATAGGCGTGATGTTATGTATGTATGTATGTATGTAACTACTAAACTCAAAAATTACTGGACCGATTTCAAAAATTATATCACCATTAGAATGCTACATAATCCCTGATTAACATAGGCTATAGTATATTTTGAAAAAGGTAAGGTTAAGTTTAGAACATAAATGTCTGCCCGTGCGAAGCCGGGGCGGGCCGCTAGTCATTTATATGAGTGTTCAGCAATTACATCTACATTAATTATAGTAGGTAATATTTCATATTAAAACTTATCTGCAAATACTAATTAGATTGTATACAAACTGTTATTCGAACGTACATGTAAACACAAAACATAGCATATTATCACATTAGTAGTTAAGGGTACACTTAAATCATGAAGTTAATTCGAAAAACATGGCTAATTATTATTTAGGTTTTTATTAGTTAGTTAGTTATATAATTTTCTTATAACCGGTGTAATAGCGGTGATAGCTCAATAGCGGTGGTAGTTCAATGGTAAGGACACGCGCCTCTTAACCGAGGAGTGCGGGTTCAAACCCGGGCACGTACCTCTGGATTTTTCAAGTCTATGTACGTATTTTCTTACAATCCTCATATTTTGTAAATCATAAAAATGTTCAAATTTCACATAATAAGTTGTTCGTAAATATAGAATTAAAAAATCCCTCTGGATTTTTTAATAACCGCAACCCTCTGGTTATGCTCAAGTTTAATCATAACCTTATGCTCAAGCAGTGAAGCCATCCACTCCGTTCTTATATAAAGCTTACATAGCCCATTATTCCTGAAATAAGCCCAAGCGATTACTCCCAACAAAAGACGAAACCGCTCATATTTCCGAAGGTCCAATAAACATGTACTTTATGAGCAAGTAACTCAAGTTTATAGTGAGGGGAACCGTCGCCTAGGTGCTCCAGTCACGCCGCAATAAGGCTGTATCAGATGACAAACACACATCCGGCCAGCCAGTTATAAACGCTGTTACGCTGGCGCAAGTAGCAAGAGCCAATTAGAACTAGTATTTACGGTTATTACAAGCTGTTCAGTACTCGTGTCACATTGAAATTGTAACGCAAGTATTTCTAATGGCAAAAGCCATTCTAAGTTTGATTGGGGAAATCTTTTCTTCAATGTTTATAAACAAACGTTTTGTTCGTTTGTAGGAAATGAGTTATAATTAATGACTATACAGCGTTCGTGAAGTAGGGATTTTATATAATATTTAGTTGAAATATGTAGTCTCACACATTGCTAACAGCGGCATAGAATAAACGTTTGTAGGCAGTGTCCTGAGAAACAGATGTATATTTTAGAGAAACAAAAAGTATTGTATTATATAATATAATTTAATATAGAGATATTTAACATAAGATGAAGGAGATACCTCATAGTGGGGATTGTCCACTGATCGGCCACGTAATTAATAGGAGTATTTTTTTTTTTTAAATAACATACTAAGATAGTCATTGAGATTTTACTAACACTATATGGATTCTAGTCATCTGAAATAAATGCATTAAAATTTTTATTTATTTAAAGGCTGATTACGAAATGAACATTTCAATGTCTCTAACTGAGAACTCGTTTTATATAGAATTTCTATACTATAACATTTAAATTGAATAGAGAAGTAAATAAATATTCCTTTTAGAAACATAACAAGTGTTATATAAGGCTCTTATGTCAAAGTAATTCAAAGTATAATTATTTATTTATATTATATTTATTCCTAATCTCCTCTTTTCAGTAAAACTATGACTGACATATTCAATCATGTGAAAAGATGCCAACTTTGGCGGCCTGCTATGTTATTTACAAACATACTTATTATTACAAATATACTTAAACATACTATATTTCTGATAAATATATAAATAGATGAAAAAAATTTTAGCACGAACAAAGTAATTTTGAAAAATTTATAATGAAACATTGTCACTTAGGCATAGTCAAATCAATTATATAAACTTACGTATGTACCAAAAAATTTTTTTTATTTTATTAATTGATGATTTACTCATATAAACTATTTTGCGGCCTTAACCAACAAAAATAAGTGGGACTTAACTATAAACTTAACTGGTGCATGTAAAAAAAAAAATCTCACTTTTTCACTCCAAATATTTGTCAAGTCGCTAAAGTAACTCGCACAGGAATAGGTAATGTCACAGGCGTGAATAAATTCCCACATAAGAGCCAACGATGCCGGAGCGAAAATCGCTGATCCCGTCACTCGATATTTCAGTTCACTTTACCAAAAAATTACTAGAGCTCGCTAAAATCGCTCCCGCGTCATTTCGCACTACACTGCATTAGTTTTTACGACAGTAAGGCGTTTATTGAACTTTTTTCGACGTTGCGCGTAATATTCGCATAATATACGGTTAGTGTAATACGTTTCGAAAGCAGTTTTTCTTTTCACTAACACTTTTATGAAACGTACTCTTAACGAACTCTTTATTCAATATTTTGTAAAATTCTCACCATTTTTCACGGATCTTTACGACTCGTCTGAAATATATTTCGCTTTACATTGTTGTTAGAGCGTCTAAATTTAAAACTTAAATTTCAATTTCAGAATTCAATTCTGTTTTCTTAAATAAATAGGATCAGTGATCTCAAAATTCCAGTTGTAAACGTTAATAAACATTGCAATTTTCAACACTTAATTTTTTATATATTCAATATGCTGTATACATCTACAAATATTTTGCAGATTCCACAACCGTATCACATCGACAACTACCGCAGTAACTATATAACACACGCGTTCGACAAAACTTGTCCAAACTTAAGCACTTCTGTAACGAGCCACACTTGCAAAGTGAAGCAAAACATAATAACTTAGAAAAAGAATCACTGTGAAACTGCTATCGCCGAAGAAGCAGCAAGCAGGGAACTACTCAGCGAACTCTAAAGAGCCATTCACATGTAGCGTAATGGCGTAAAATCTAAATCGCCCGCGCTCGCGACTTGCGCCGGACGATAAACGCCATTCCGCCACCATGCGCCACTATTCGCCCGGCTTATAGGCGAGGGTGGGCGAAATTAAGAGATCTCGCGGCGCAAACACTATGAAACGACCCTTATTAAGCGCGTTTTAAAATGGAGGCGATAAGCCGCCATATTTGTTTAGGAATCAACGCTTGTGTTGGAGTAATTTGAGCGTGATATGAATTTGCGGGGTATGTACACGAGCGCGTGTTAACGGAAATTTTAATTAGAATTTGCTACTTCTTGTGTCTTTTGCGCCGTTTTTGAGGACGTGTCAAATTACGCTGTGCTTGGAGCTAAAAATATTGTTTAATTACACCTAATATGTAGAGCGTACGCATTTGAAAAGGTCTCGTCTGAGTTAATTATCAGACATGAAGTTTTCAGGTTGTTGAAAATCTGGCGATGTAAATATATAATTGTAATTAAGAGACCGTTTTAGATTTCTTAGTAGCTACATGACACTTGTCATAACTTTAATTTATTTAACATAATTTTGGCCCCATCATCACATAAAAATAGGTATCTGACTTATAAATAATCAAGACGATACTCTGATCTCAGGAAGAAAGATGACAAATTAAGGTAAACGTTAATACCTATTAAATACAACACTTGAAAATGATATTGTTTCCAAATATAGTACATCTCGAAACGTTCAAATCTTAAACTCAAAAGTACAAGCTCAGTTTTGAACCAACACATCACGTAATAGATTCCGATCCACTCTTCTCCCGCTCCCGCATAAACATCAAAAAAGACTATAATTAGGCACGTCCCATTTGCACCGACAATGAGTGCTGTTTGCCCGAAGCGCATCGCACCGGCTGCACTATAAAGTGCAGCGATGGCGCAACAGCCGTCGCTTTTGTCACGGAAAAATGTCTGCGGGTAATTCCAATTGGGGTATTGTTTGTTATTGTATACCCTATGGTAAAAGTAGTGTATTTTTAAACCCTTAGGAATACTCAATATATCCCAAAATATACTAAAGTATCTGCACAGATAAATAAAATTTATGCAGCTACTAGTAACGTCAAAGTAACTGCTCATTACTAAGTTCATATATTCTGTATGACCCGGTAATCTCCGAAACGTCTGAACCGATTTTCATGGAACTTCACTAGTAAATAGCCGGTGTTACAAATATTAGCTTAATTAGGGCTACGAGACGAAGGAAAAAAACGCATGTCACAAATACCGCGCGAACGAAGTCACGGATAACGGCAAGTCTTACATAAATTTCGACATCAATGCAAATAAGACAAAATTATGTCTAGCCATATAATTCCACTCAAGCTACTGTCACAGGAAAGTACCTAAAGTGTAATTACGCTATGACAAAGCGAGATAAGTGTTTCGTAGTACTTCGTAGCAGCTACGACGCGACACTGTGCTACGACTCGTAGCGGAGACCGTAGCATTTGTCTAACTCGCTGATTCACTACTTCATTTCGTAGCTTGCAGCGTTCGGCGAAGATTTTCGGTCATGTATTTTCTGACAACAGTATTAAGACGAGTTTGAGCATATTTTAAGCACAACCCTACGCAAAAAAGAACCCTATTGTAAAGTATTAAGTTCGGTAATTTGAGCATTTGGTGTATGTTCTGAAAGTATCACGATTGATATTTCCAAAATATACACTAAGTTTTAAAACACGATAACGCATTTTACAACGTATCACTACTACTCATTTTGATACTTACTACTCATACGATATCAGTATTTTCGTAATAACATACAAAATAAATCCTAATCTATTACAAATCTTATACTTATACTCATAGCAACACAAGTAGCATCTATCTACAGTACAATTTAATTTGTGATCCCTGAAATAATAAAAAATAATACGTTGAAACGTTTTCGGCAAAGCGTGACCAGTTCCCACGTTTCTTAAATCGGAAAAGCTTATGCTCTCACATGTCTATATTTCACCGAAACAGATTTGAGACACTCAGAAGCCGACATACTCCGTACTCTGAAAGGGAAAAGTGTATTATATCTGACAAAGCTCATATTCATCAAAAATTGTATTATTTTGTACGTTTCCCGTATGTATTGAAGCTACATTTTCAGCGGAGGAGGGAATTGTATGAAAATATTATTTGTTTCAGTTCAGTACCACTTGTTTCGGAGTATGTTTTCTGAGTAACGAGTGAATCACACATTTTTTGATGTTTGTTTTTACTTAGAACAATTGTCATTATCTCCCTATTGGTACGTACCAAAAAAGAGGCCAGATTAACATAGATAGATGTTAAAGTAGATTACTTGAAGATAATGATACTAATGTACATTTAATAACTAACTAACTACACTTTACGCCACTTCCCTAGCGGGGTAGGCAGAGAGAACCGAACGCCATATGGCACGATCCTTACACACCTCACTCGCCTCTCCAACATTCATGATCCTTTTCATACAAGCTCTACGGTTTTTATGACTCTTAACATCACCTTCTGTTAACAATAATATAATATAATAATAATTATACATTTAATAATATAATATAATTATTCAGACTGACATACCAATTCCCTAGTTCCAAAACAATATAAGCTTTTGCTATGGATACTATGCAAACGGATAGACATACTTAAATACGTTTATAAACATGACTCGAGTACAAATGTCCATGTTCATCACACGAAACATTTACCCCTAGCGGGATTCAAACCCGCGAGACTCGGTTTTGTGGCCAGGATCTTTGACCAGTCGTCCAACGGGCTTGTCGCTTAAATCGATAATATTTAATTTCCTTGCGTGTGAATCCTCAACAATACCTTCAGGGTCGGCAACGTTTGAATCTTCACCATTAACATAGCATTAAAATAAAACAAAGAAAACTCCTCTCTAATCCAAATAAATGACGATAAGGAGATAAAGTTTCAACATCAGTTCCCTAAAGTTTCTTACTACAAAAAGACAAACTGTTCTGTTTGCCATAAACTCGAGAGATCAATATTAATGACCTTTTATCTCTCGTTATCTTGCAAAGTATGTCACTAACGGCGAAGCTGAAATCACCACCGATTGCTGTAAAAGAAAGTCAAGCGCGAATCGGATTCATATGTATCGGATTCATTGGATTCATATATTTCTTCTTGGTAGAAGCAACATTCCGAACCGGTGGTAGATTCATATTATTAGTTGATTTTCCTGTTGAATTGACGATTTATAAGTGTTTGTTTCAAACCTATATAAATAAAGAGTATTTTGACTTTGACTTTGACTTTATATACTCCGTGTTTACATTAATTGTACTAAATAAAGATTTACGTTTTCACACTACATTTATAATTCAATTTGTCAATGTTGTGTAGGTTTTATCAATTGCTGACTTATGCACGGTTCACTG
Organism: Glyphodes perspectalis; assembly: GCA_951394215.1. NCBI lineage: Eukaryota > Metazoa > Arthropoda > Insecta > Lepidoptera > Crambidae > Glyphodes > Glyphodes perspectalis. The sequence goes on along the minus strand of OX596208.1, from coordinate 15,341,269 downwards.
GCCGGGAATTTGGATTGTTTTTTTTCGGGTTGTGTCAGACTATCATGCGTCCTGTCAGTTTTGTCAAAGAAATAGCACATGTCCTTCCTTATGTCTAAGCTTTTACCGTACTATTTACATCATTATCGCTTAAGTGGTACCTATAGCTAGGAGTCAAAATGTTACCGACATGTTAGAATTTATAATATTTTTGAGGAAAGTACAAGTGTTTACTTATCCCATAAAAGAACCCTTTATGATTGTCTGACCAATTTAATAGTTACATCGAAATCAATTATAAGGAAATAGGTGTCCGTCTTTAATAAACAAGTTTAACAGCTAACTAAGTACGTTTGACAATAATTCGCCCAACCCATAAAAGGATTTTAATACTACAAAAATTGAGTCGAATTGAGAACCTCCTCCTTTTTTTTGAAGTCGGTTAAAAAAGCTAACATTGAGGACTACAGCTTTTTGACTGTCCAACAAAGCTAACTTTGGAGGCTTTTTAAGTATCCGGAACCCCAAAACATATTTCCGGCATTCGCGAAACGGGGCGATTTCCTTAGTTTTTGCCCCATTTCGCGTCGGCTGGCTGTAAATCTAGAAAACGGTTAGCGCGTTAGCAAATGTGGCGGTGCGTGAGGCATCTCGCCAATAAATAGTGTTTTATTTATTTGACGACGGGAACACCACGCTTCGCGTTTTGTTAGGACATGTGTGCACAATTGCGTTTCGGGTTAACATTGCAAATTCGGCAATTTATATATTATTTTTGCCTACATTTGACTGGCTCAATGACGCATTTGGTAGTGACTCCGTCCTATGCGCATAGTGTTTTGGGTTTGATCCCCACTTAGGACAAGCATTCGTGGGATGAAATGTGTTTGTTCTGTATCTGTGTATTGAAATCTTATATCTCCGTTTATATTTTGAGATAGCACTATTTATTTTTTATTGATTGTTGTTGATGTCGATTCTGATATCCGTAATGTATAAGTAATCTGAAATACTTAACTTGGAATCAGATCAATATATGTAATGATGTCTGGTATTTAAGAAAATTGCCACTCTCGGTCGCCATTTGCTCGTCTCGATACGAAGCTCTCCCGGGCCCAGGTGCAATCGCCTTTACCCCTATTGTTAAAAAGTAAGCCTACATAAAAATTACATTTAAATTAGCATAGTACTTTAAGCATACATTGAGCTACGAATGAATCTCTTCCAATCGCCATTCGCCCGTCTCGACATGAAGTGCTCACCCGGCCTGGAGTGCAATCGCTTTAACCCCTATTGTCTTAACAATAAAGATTAAGGCAAAGTAAGCCTGCACAATAAAGACATTGTTAATTTAAATTAGCATAGCAATCGAGCCACGGTTGAGTCACTCCCAATCGCCGCTAGCCCAGTCCCGATATGAAGTACTCACCGGTGCTCGGTGCAATCTCCTTTACTGCCCATTTTTGGGGAGTGCTATCGGCATGCCGTCCCGCTGGATAAAGGTGCAATTTTTACATGATCACGTTTTCCCCGAACCCGGAGCGACTTTGTTTTTGTTTGGTGAAAGTGACAGGATGTCGAGGTCGGCCGTTTGAGATATTTTTAAAAAGATTCTCCAGTCGGTGATTGTATTATCTATCTTTAAGTGAAAAACGGCTGTTTCCATAATAGTAACGCTTAATAGTAAATGGACTTCATTATATTGCTACTACTACTTTCTTCTTGATTGCCTCGTTGGTCTAGTGGTAGCATGCGCCGCCTTAGAACCAAAAGTGCCGGGTTCCAATCCCGGGTCGGGCCAAAAATTTGTGGTTGGTTATTTCTGGTATATTGAAATTACTTAGTAACAGCCCGGAGTCAAGAAGTTGGCGGTTTAATGGGTGATTAAACCGTGCATTGGAAAGCACGTTAAGCCGTTCGTCCTGCGCCTGACCTCTTTTCGGTCACGTCGAATTGCCGTCTCACCGGACTATAAGAGTGAAGGAATAGAGAGTGCAGCTGTGTTTGCGCACACACTTGTGCACTATAATATCTCCGGCGTAGTTGGCTAATCCTCGTTAAGATTGGCCGTCGAGACCGACATGGGTTAGGAGGACATTATTATTACTACTTTCTAACTAAAAACTTTTGTCTCGGTGATTGGACCCGTGTGCAAGTCATAATGTCACACACGAGACTTAAACCTATCCATCGACAAGGCTGTTATATTCTCCATCATGTAGGTATTCGTTTAATAATTTTATACTAGAATTGTGAACCCGCGCTCTCTATCAACTTCTTCGTAAAAGCAAATACACGTATAAATAATTCATCCAAATGATTATACTTTGGAATGGATTCAAATTTCTACATACGTAACCCGATAAAACTTGATTACTAGGTACTTCTGAAGTTATACCTAAGTCTACACCATAATATACTTAGACACAGAGTCTACTTCAGACGACATGTGGTAAACTTAGGTCGCAAGTATTTATGAGGCAACTATTATTACCTAAGTCGTAAGTACACTTTTCACCTGCAAGTAACTTTCGCTAAGTTACAACGAGGGTAAGTTTACTTAGACAAGCATACACAAACCGGGATCTCAAGTATCGAACCCCCGTCAGAGAGCGTAACACGTCAACTCAACTAACTTGACCCCGACGAGGCCATTTAAGTTACGACGCGAAAATCAAGTGAAAACTTAGCCCAAGATTTACTTAAACCGGGGTGGGGTAGTTGTAAAATCCCCCGGGCGGGAGCGTATTTTTGAGACGATTTTAAAGTTGGCACGAGCGGAACGGGACGTCATTTCCTAGTCTTTTGTCGTGCTAGTCAGGTGCAGGATTTGTTCAAACTTCTTTGTGTACGACAAACGCCTCGCCGGTGGGCTGGCTCTCGAGATCTCTGTTCGCAGTGATCCGATTACTCGATTACGCGTTTCGACATCCGAAAATACCCTATTTTTATAATAAATAGTTTTGATAGCAAATTAAGTTTGAATGCTAAAATAGAAATTATTAAGCCGCCATCGTAGACCTTGTGTAGCCTATTTTGAATAAAGCAATTTCTTAAAAAGCCTTCTACTTTCCTAAGTTAGTAGCAATGTTTGTTATCAGTTTACCTAGTTATTTTTAGATTTCACACCTAACTGAATCAGCATTACTTTAAGCTTAAATAAGGCTTATGACAAAATTCACGATAAATACCTTTTTATATGCAATGTAGTTCAATTAAATCCATCTAACCCAGTTTTATTTTTGGCCGAATGTGGTTTAAGGGGCCTGCTGCCCCTTCGACTCTGCCTACCCCTTCGGGGATTATGAGCGTGATGTTATATATGTATAACATCATGCTCATAATGTGTATGTAGTTCAATGAAATAAACAGTTCGCTCGGGCTATTCAGAGGAAATAACCCAGATTATGTAACGTAATTCAATCAAATACCGCCCTATCCCGACGTGTTAATTTGAATCGCTTTGGCTCTAATAACAGAGACTGTTTCCCGCCGAAGACATCGCCAGCTCTAATGAATTACCTAAGTTAATTGTCTAAGCGACCCGAGTGGATCTTGGCTTGGACACAAGACGTTTGTCCTCGGGACCCGCTAGCTCCCGGCTACTCCTCAATTGGAGCACACATCTCATAGATCCCTCTTGGTTTGTAATCACAATGACAATGCTGGATGACAAAGACACGGGTCTGGTTAAGTCACATCGAAAATTAGCTCACTTCTTCGGAAATGTTGCCCATTAATTCTGATTTCCTGGAACTTTATTATCTTTATTAGTCAGACTAATCAGCACAGCCACATAAAGGAATTTCTAAAATTCCTGGACTACATATCGTCGCTTGTTTTACTATCTAACTGACGGATCTGACATTTAGCAAAATGTTCATCATCATCATCATCAGAAGCATATTTCGGTTTGGAACTACATACAAATGACGATTACTTTCTCAATATGGGCTTGATTGAAAAACTAGCTCATTATTTTATTTATTATATTTAACTGCATAATTTACTAAACATTATTTGAAATAGATACGTTAATCTAATTATAGATACGTCACTTAGTAAAAACTTTTTTTTTTTGCATAAGAGGTATGTGTTGTCAGATTGGCCCATGTATTTTGTAACTAAAGCAAATGAATTAAAAATCAGCTTGAGTTTAATGTGTGCTTTAAGCTTCTTGTGCGTTTCTAATTAAGTTTTAAAACTTATAATCATAAATCAGTCTTTTTGATTAACGGTCATTGACAAAATGTTGTCACTTAGAACGTTTAGTTCAATTGATTTTTTTCCAAAACGCCGATACGTTTCAAATAGCTATCATGTTTTCTAAGCAATGGTAGGAGACACAGATACACCGATTAGACAGATCGATGCGTTATCGAATGTAGATAAAAAACACATTATTATGTCAATTTTGGCAAAAAATTTTGTTACGTCGATTGGTAAGATAAGCGACGATATAATTGTGTATGAAACCTAGTTTGGTATTATATCTAACAACATAAACTAATTAAGTTTCGTACGATACCACGTTACTCATGTGTTCATACATTTTGTACACAAATTGTGAATGTTCGAATTAGGAGTAATCTACCAAATTACGTCTACCCCCGAAAATTCTGAAAACCATTAATTAATTTTCTAAGAATATTTCAATAGGTAGTCCTCACTAGAAGTAGGTCCTCAAAATATATTAAAAAGCTTGATACAGCCAATAGCTATGCAATTTCCTAGAAATGTGTTTCATTTTGAGTATCGTTCGCTATAAACATCAAACATACTATGAGTAGTCAGTTCTCGGAACAAAATAATGGCTCAATTCCCTCTCTCGCTAGTAAACACTTCTGGCGTATAGAATTACCGTCTTTTCAGCTTTTGATTTTACCTGAAGAAGCCCATAATTATAATTAAATTTTACATAAAATTTGTCATGTCTTTTTAGATCATATATACATATAACATCACGCCCATAATCCCCGAAGGCAAAGTCAAAGGGGCAGCAACCCCCTTAACCACATTCAGTCAAAAATAGAACCAGGCTGGGTTAGATGTAAAATTGAACAAGGAGGGACAAGTAGCTAGCTCGTCGCCTACACAATCTCATACCCAAAACCCGTTAAACCATTTGTCGCCTTTTACGACATGCTAACTAAACTTAGTATAACCGTCGTATATTTTTGACGATATCAGAAAGTATCGAAGGTCACAGCATTACTTCAATGTAACAACCAGACTTGCTAAATCCAGGGCGTAATGTTATGTATGTATGTCTGACTTTGACTGGCTCGATGGCGCATTCGGTAGTGATCCTGCAACATGCTCCAAGAGTTGTGGGCTCGATCACCACCCAGGACAAATATTCGTGTGATGAATACTTGAATTTTATTCTTTGTCTGGGTGTTAATATTCAGTATTTAAGTATATATTTGTAATACCACTGTTGTTTCTGATATCTGTAACACTAGTCCTTAAGCTACTTACCACGGAGTCAGATCAATGTGATGTAGTCTGAATTTATTTATTTATGTCTTTGATCTAAGCAGACCTCCACTAGAAACTACTCCTTCGAGGATTGCGGAAGTGATGTAATGCACATATATATTATACTTTAACTTTGATAATCTTAGATGTCTTTAAAATACATAGTACCAAAATGTGTATATAGCGATTGACATTCGAGTGCAGACATGATAGTCTGTATCTGTTTTATAATATACTTTTGCCGGCGGCTTGGCTTGCGTTAAATTTAAGGTAACCTAGTTTCCACTCTTTTCTTCATACAAACTTTGCACACCCGCTTCATTCTTTCTTAGCGAATTCCTTCGTCATAATAACTATCTGTTTGCTAAATTTAAGCACAATCCTTTTAGTGGTTAAGTCAGACAGTAACGTAAAAATGAAGCCGACACAGACGATGTCACAGGCGGCTCTAGTATATTAATAAAACGCGTCCCCAAATAAACACTAACCGGAGCGCAGTTTGATCGCGCGAGGTGCCAAATTATCATGTGTATACGCGGCTCAGCGTACATCGCGCCCTTATTGAAAACATTTACATATCTATGTTCGTATCGGGACGTGCCCTGACTTTAGGGCTGTGGGAGACCTGACACTCGCCGAATATGAAACGCGGCAACGCGTAAAAATGTAACGACTTGTTTACCTATTTACTTTTTCGGAAAAGACTTGGGAACGCGCGCACAGTTCCGAAGAGTGACCTTGACTTTTTCATATAAGTATTAACAAACATTACATATTGATCGGATTTCAAAGTAAATAGCTTAAGTAGTTGTGTTATGGAGATTCGAATCTTCGAAATATCAGACCCGGGCAATCTGTTTAATGATTTGTTCCTATGCGAAGATCAAACCCACGGCGCCTGCTTTCGAAGTCTGATATATTAACCAATATTTATCTAAACCTAATAGTACTTATGTTAACTTTGTTGACTTACTGCCGCGACTTACTAGACTAGTAAGGTAATAACTATGCAATGAGACCAACAAATGTGTGTGAATCAAAGTTATTTAAAACTGCAAAAACAATAGTGATATGGCCACGCGTAGCCAAGAGCCCTCTTAGTTACACCTTAGGTATCTAGTCAAAAAAGTAATGTCTATAAAATTACTGCCGTTCACTTATCTATCAATTTCTCGGCATCAAAGGCTTATTTACAAGTAGGCGTTTACCTTAAGTATACGACACAAAATTCGATAACATAAAGCGTCATACCGCCGTCAGCCCTATCCTCGCTGACATATTGTGAACGGGCGCCGAATATTATCAAACTTGGCGATGAGAATCGAGAACGATTTACTGCGAAGCTTAAGGTAATGACGGAATATTTTCTATCCACTTTTACAACATGGGGGATTCCGTACGCTCAGCAAATTGTATTACAAGTGTTCTCGGAGTGAGACGTATTTGGCAGCTTCGCCAGCTGTCTTCGTGAGCCGAGCGCGCCCAATTCACTTTGCCGTTTGTGATGCCAACTGTTTAGAGCGATTGTTCGAGTGAGCGCTCGATGCCCTATTGTTTGGAGATGTTTAAAACGTACAGTTTTGAGCTAGATAGAAGTCAATCAGCAATTGTACGTATTGGAAGAAAGGTGAAAAATAGATACTTGGGTAAGGTTATGGATGCTCCGTTTGGGTACCTGCGTTCTAATTTAGTTGCTATGAATAGGCACTAACAGCAATGGAAGCGGTGGTAGTTCAATAGGTAAGATGGACCTCAACTCAACCCAAGACGTATTGATTTAAACTTTAACACGTACGGTGTTTTATAATTTAAATGCGTATTTAGACCACTAGATAGCGGTGAGGAAAAACATTGGAAAACATTTTTCACGTACTGAAGTTGAACGCGTCTTACGTCGCTTCGTTCACCGCACTCCAGCGCATGCAGTTTGCAGTTCATTCTTTGATATTCAGCAGGTACTTGTTAAAAAACCTTTGTTAAAACCTTTGGCCTATTTCATCCGAAGATATAGACAGAATTTACACAAAATAACGTTACGACGCGAACCGTTTTCCGCGCCGCAAGAACAAGGCAATTCAAATAACAGTAATGTTACGAAAAAGTTCCCCGGCGAAGGCACTGTAATAACAGACGCAACCGCGATATTTGTATAGAGCGCTAGTCGGCAATCACGCCGAAAGTTGATTAGCATAAAATAACAAAGGCTAATTAGAGTACGTTCGGCTCTGCGCATGAAATTACCGCTCAGGGCTGCCAGGGTTGCTGTAAAAATCGAAGCGTTAAGTACACTAATCCTCCACTTTAAGTAAGTAAACCAATGTCTTAACACGAGAAGCACTAATGTTTTCGGGTAATTTTACTAAAACGTACTTTTCCGTCACTGAGAGCGGTGGTAGCTCAATGATTCGCGCCTCTGAACTGAGGAGTGTGGGTTCAAACCTGGGCATGTAGGTACCTCTAGATTTTTCAAATCTATGTACGTATCTAGCTACGTGCGGTAGCTCAACGGTGAGGGAAAACATCGTGATGAAACCTGCAAATAACTATGGATTTAACCATGATCCAAAAATTGTCTGGTTCTACCTACCTTAGGGTTACGAAGGTCAGACTGGCAGTCGTTTTAAAGTAATTACCAGACTCGCTAAATCCTGGATCATGGTCTAAGCGGACCCCAACTAAGCACGGCATATAACGCTAGGAAGATGATGTACTTTTCGTTCACTCACTGTACCTACACCAACGCCTAAAAGGCAGGCTCAAATGACCATACATACATATCGTCACGCCCACCATCCCCGAAGGGGTAGGCAGAGTCAAAGCTTAACCACTTTCAGTCACAAACAAAATTGGGCTGGGTTAGACGAACATTTGTGAAAAAGTAGAGATAAGTGGCTAACTCGTCCGCTACATAATAATGGCTGGTCTTGATGATATGACCAGCTATTTGAAAGTTCAAGTTTCTTTACGATATTTTCCCTTAACGACAAACTACTGGTAAATATATAAAGCCATTTGATATGTGTGCCCGGATTTGAACCAGCACTTATTACATATAACACATCTACAACACGGCGATGGCAAGGTAGTTCATTCACCTTCATTACATAAAAAACTAACCAAGATTAACCAAGATTTAAATTATAAACATTAATGTAATTTGTAAACCGACTTGAGTTGAAGGTTTTTCTCAGACTGGTTATACTTATTCTGAGAAGACTTAATAAAGATAAGTCTGTGTCGAAAAGGTTTGAAATTGTATTTTTTGTAATTTCTTCAGTGTGTTACCCTTCACCTGTTAGAGGGCAGACATAGAAACATCAATTACCACCTGACGACAAATATTTATTTATGGAAAAACTAATTGAAAGAATATATGCATTTGATATTCTAAAATAAATTTCGTTTGTTGTGCTATATTTTGAGCACGTAGGTAATTAAACCTTTGTCTAGTAAATATTAAAAAAAAAAAAATAATACTACTACTAAACTTTGCGCCACTTGCCTAGGTAGGTAGAGAGAACCGAACGCCATTTCTTTATGCTGCAGTTTTTCCAATCACAATTAAAAATTCTGCCTACAAAATTCATTACAAATTCTATACGAAAAATTATTTCTCTTTGACTTAATTGCTTAAATACTCAGACCTAGACAATTAATTGCTTAAGAAAAGTTAAGCCTGTACTGTATTTTATTTCATAACTGTAGAAAACTGTTTAAATTCTGTGTCTAACTGTACATACAGAGACAGTTACTTCTGTAACCGCTGTACTCATCAAAACACTTCCACTAATAGAAAGTTAACGCGAGTAAAGTTTAATGCCGGAAAAAATTACTGTTCCCCCGGGAATCTCCGGGCCCACGGCGCGTGCCAGTATTAAATAAAACAGGTCTTACGGGAGCCGCACCTCACCGGGATAATCCGGGAACAGCCCTGGCCGCCTACTGCACTACGTAAACATAATTATACCGGCATTGTGAGGAACAGAGATGTTACTTGTTTTAACAATGCACGCTGTAGACCCCCAGCTCCGCGCTTCGGAAATTACATTTTGATTCTACAATCACAGCGGCGGACAGGCTGACTAACATTCGGAATGCCAAATTAGCCAAATTATCGTTCGTGGTTGCTAACGTGAATGATGGACGATTTGGATGGTCAAGTATGAACAAGCTTTTTCAGAATTTACCATTTTAAAAGAAATAAGCCAGAGGTATCGGTTGCCTTTCAATAATTACCGTCTTCAGAAATTGATGATTTGTTTTGAAGTCAAATCTTTATTCATTTTACTTAGACTATGAGGTTGTACGTATTGCAAACACATATATTAAAAACATTGTAATATTAAGACACAAAATTGCAGAAGATTCAGCTAGAAAAGTGACGTGTAACATCGAACCATCTTGATTTGAAAAGAAATGATCAATAAACTTTCGATTTAACGCATAAATCGAAAGTTTATGAAATACTTGTCTTACATACTCGTATATATAAACCATACATATGTATAGTAAACTGATTAAAAATAATAACTCGCCTAATTCGAAAACTTAAAAAGCCTCATAAAGTTTCGCCCGGCACAAGTTAAAAGGAGATTTGGTTCGGTTATCGAGACCATCGCCAGGCGCTCCTCGTGTTCGAACGGGCAAGTTTCTGTATGCAGGGGAGATTAATGAGCGCCCGGATGAATGGCCACTCCTCGCGGCACTTCTTGCGGCCCTATGACGGATTTGTGGCGGGGGGATTTATGCGCGTTTTTGACTTGGACATGCATAATGGACGATGCTGAATCGGGGCGATTTTGGACAGTTCACATACAAGTTTCTATCGACGTTGATTTGGCTTCCAACTGGGACTGGTGTTGCTCTGTAGTTTTAGAAGGACATATAAAAGCTATTAAAGTATTTTTTGAAGGGATGTGCATGCTGGTATATTAAGGGAAGAAGGAAATAGGCAAAAAGATCCCTTTTTGCCTATTTCCTAGTATATCCATACTACAAGCTTAAATGTTCGGGAACTATGCAGTATCGTGTCTTTGATTATTTTCACTTTATAAAAAATACGGTGCAAACAGTGGGTGCAAATGACTTCGTCCGCGCGTTGTACAAGATATGGTGTGACATCAACTAGTCAATCATCAAAAGACTTGATCTATTGACCCTTATCAAAACTATAGATAGTCTTGACTATCCTGATGTAGACACAGACAGGTATCTCAAGTCTGTAAGCAAAATCCTAGCTACTAATACAGCTGCAACAATTACGCGACTAGCACGCGTTTAACAACATTCTTATTACCTGAACTACAAGTCATCTCCCAAACTTAGAGTTGTGATTGTGAGTGGGTGAGTTATGGTGTTGCATAACTCACCCACTCTTCATTATGCAATAAAAAAGCAAATTTTCAACGCGACCTCCACCGCACCAAGAACAACGGAAGAACTTCCCGCGACTAATGAATTCGGAGGCAGAGGGCGCCACGGGCCTTATGCAGATGCTGTTTGTCCAGTCATTACTGACGGCGTGTTTGCCGCCGCTGCTCTTAAAAGCCTAGGCCCAACTCATGAGAGGGCGGCGGAGTAATTTACCAGGGCACTATTATGAGACAAATTCTTCTTCTTCTTCTGCTTATAACAAGAAGTTTATATATATGGTTCAGTTCATGAGCTGTGCTCCTAGAGTCATATCTTACTCATACCTTAGCGGATCAGTAAAATGTATAAAAAAATCTCTTTTTGTACAAGGTTCCGTTTTGCTTTCGAAAGTCATATCCTGCTCCTAGTCAGGTTACCGTAGTCATAATTCTTAAACACGAAAACCATGCAAATTACATCAAGATTAAGGTTGATGGCATTAATCAGTGTTATTAAACAGAATAGCGAGGGTTTATCATCCAAAATAAATTTATCACTTGCAAATTACTATCGCAAGCTTGAAATATGATTGAAATACAAATTCAGCCCACACAAAGATCAGGGATCCAGAAAGGTCAGGGAAGCGTTCTGTATTGGAACGATGAGAGAGACTGAATGTAAAATATTGCGAAGGATTGAGCCTAGTCTGTCCTAGCTCAGCAGTCCCTGGGGTCGTAATGGCAACACATACAGGATATAATAGTACGTACATTAGAATAATCTATATGTTCGTGATCGCATTTGATTCCACACACGGCTTTTACCCTTTAAACAATTTCTAAGCGCCAACTTTAAACCTTTGAAACTTAATCAATAATCAAGATTATAAAAAATATACTTTTTTTTTAAATACTTAAACAGATAAAAAACTAATGCATATTCTCAGCGCATGAGTCACCGCATGCCACTTGCACCACAGCACAATCGCCATTACGTATGCACAAGGGATCCCCATTTTTGCATTTGAAATAGGGATCATTGTGTAATTATTCACTCGTTAGCCGAACCAATCTATGCCAGCATAGATGGATTAGCCACCATTTAAAATGCCAGACGAGCAGAAAAGACATTACGGGACCTTCTACCGGTACGAGTCGCTATACGTACTGTTATTTACAGTCTGGTGCGAAATTACTTTATATATAGCTTTTGTCTGTGGTTTCGCCCAAGTATTGGGTAAATTACAGAAATTTTATCATGTACCCTACGGTTTTTTTTTCCGGGATCAAAAGTAGCCCATATCAATGTAATTGATTTAGTAGTTTAAGCATGGAAATTTAACAGACAGACAGAGTACTTGACTTGACTTGTGCATTTGTAATATTAGAATATAAGTAACAACCTTATAATTGATTTTATTTTCTTCTTCTAAACAAGAATTAGGTCGATTAGTTACATACCATAGATTAAAAGATATGTTCACCTATTTCGCCATAATACGTACCTTGAATAATTCAGTTCTCTCTGCCTACCCCGCTAGGGAAGTGGCGTGAAGTTTAGTTAGTTCATTGATATAGGTAAAGATCACCATTATCGCCTTACAAAAACTTGATCTGATTAAATATAAACACTAAACAATGCGTTCCCAAAGTTTGTCCCCAAACTAGACCTCCCTTCGGACTATAAATACTCGAATAAATTACCGGCCTGTCCCCAGTTCTAGGAACTAAATTGTGTCTTGAATTGAGGGCGTACAAATTTAGAAAACGCGAAAGCACTCCGTTTCTGCGACTCTTCAAATTTTGAACTTGACTCAAAACAGTTAGGGGAAACTTGCCTAATTCGTACTTGCTCCTAAATCGTACCACACCAATATTTCTGAACGAACCGCAGCAGCAGCGACACGAGTGCCATAAAATGGAACCATTAGTACGTCATGTGTCATATCTCCAATGACAACGTTTTGTCTCTGCTGGTTCGAAAAATATTTGTAATGTAAGTAATTTCACTATTTTCATGTATTTTTTTGGGTCATTCTATAAGAACTTGTGTTACTTAGTATTGTGAGTATTCAATTTTGCTGAATATAATCTAATTCTACATATAATTGACTAATAATTCGTTGTAAGTATTGGCGCCTACCGGCTGTCAATTTTTTTCGCGGTAAATTTGAACTGGTTTTGTAGTTTGCGCCCAATTCGTACTCCACATTTTAGCTCAATTCGTACCAGTACGATTTAGGATTACAAAAATAAAATTATGTATTTGTTGTTTTAAGGTAATCATGACTACGCGAAAATATAATTGTTGGTCCCAACAAGACATGGAAAAAGCCATCAACGGATATCGAGAAGGAAATTTAAAATTTAATGAGGCTTGTCGCGTATATAATATACCTAAACCAACGTTTCGGCGTCATTTAAAAGGTCTAAATATGCACCAAAGCATCGGCCGGCCCAAGGATTTAAGTAAAGAGATGGAAGAAGAGCTCATTAGACACATTTTAGAGTTAGAATCAAGATTTTTTGGTATAACTATACACGATTTACGGCGTTTGGCCTATCAGCTAGCAGACCGATATAATTTACCACACCGATTCAACACCGAAAAAAAAGTGGCTGGTTGGAAATGGTACTACAAATTTTTGAAAAGCCATCCTGAAATCTCTTTGAGAACGCCAGAACCGACATCCGTTGCACGGTGCAAAGGCTTTAATAAGAAGACAGTCATGGAGTTCTTTGACAAGTACGAATCAGTTCTTGATGAAGGCAAATTTGCAGCTCATCAAATATATAACGTAGATGAGACTGGCTTAAGTACCGTGCACAAGCCGTCAAAGGTTTTGGCTCTAAAAGGGAAGCACCAAATCGGGGCTGCTACTAGTGGGGAGCGGGGTGTTAACACTACATGTGTCTGTTGCATGAACGCAGCTGGTGAGTATATTCCACCAATGTTAATATTCAAGCGCAAAAGAATGACAGACGACTTAAAAAGAGGTGGCCCGCCTAATTCAAAGTACACTTGTTCTGATAGTGGGTGGATAACTTCGGAGTTATTTTTAGAATGGCTTAATCACTTTATAAAGTGCACAAAGCTAGAAAAAAACAAAAAATATCAAGTTCTGCTCATTTTAGATGGACATTCCACACATACTAAAAACATAGATGCCATAAATCTTGCACGAGACTACGGAATTGTCATGTTCTCCTTGCCGCCTCATACAACGCACAAACTCCAGCCTTTAGATCGTTCCTTTTTCAAACCTCTGAAACAAAATTTCAATTCAGCATCTTCTTCTTGGCTAAGAAATCATCCTGACTCTGTCATTAAACAGTCAAACATCTCCGAGATTTTAGGAACGGCATATGTTCGAGCTGTCTGCATGGAAACGGCTGTGCACGGATTTGAGTCTTGTGGTTTGTGGCCCTGCAATCGGTTCAAAATAAAAGATGATGAATACGTTGTAGTTGATGAAGATAATGACGCACCAATAACAGCGGGCTCATCGACTAGCGTTCAAGGACCTGAGCATAATCGGACTGAAGAAGCTAGTGACCCACAACTTCCTGAGATGCCATCAAACTGTTCACCTGAATTAAACGTCGGAGCGAATGTTCCTAATACAAAAACAGTTCGGGAGACCCTTACATTGATATCTCCACTGCGTGCTATTCCTGTAAATTCCAAGAATTTGAAAAGAAAAAGTTCAGGCGCTCATGTTCTTACCGGTAGTCCCTATAAGAAAGACCTTGAGAATAAGATAATGGACTCTAAGAAGAAAAACGTATCGAAGAATTTAGGCAAGAAGGATAGTACAACTGCTAAGAAATCACTAAAGGGATGTAAGAAACAGAAACAAGATGAAAATGAAAGTTGGTACTGTAAAATTTGTAATGAAGACAGAAAGGAAACTATGATCCAATGCACAAATTGTGAAGTATGGGTGCATGAACTTTGTGCAGGAACCAGTGGACGGAACGGTTTCAATTGCGACGACTGTGAAGAATTGTCGAAAACCATACGCCGCATCTGCTAAGATTATGTCCACCTAAGTGTTTACACTTAATAATTAATAATTGTGATTTATAATTACTTACACCAATGATAAGATCTCAAAGTACGATTTAAGAATATTATAGTACGATTTAAGACCATTGATCTTAAATCGTACTTTTTTAGAGTTTTTTAAAAATGTTTCTTACTCTTAAATTTATTACTTTTAGGTGGGAATAAGCAATAATTGTTGTTAAAGAATAACTAAATAAACGATTAAAATATTAAAAACCTGTACTTGTTACTTAATTTCAAAATTATAGCAAATATTCCTTATGTGGTACGAATAAGGCAAGTTTCCCCTAACACTTTATCAAGTTGTCTAAAAGGTACTAATTCAAATTTAACGAAAGTTAAATGCCATTTTGAATCGTAACCTTAATTATGTTTAGTTCATATTGAATCTAGACTTATCTACATAAACTAATATTATAAAGAGGAAAGATTTGATTGTTTGTTTGTTTGTATCGAATGGCCTCCGAAACTACTGGACTGATTTGAATAATTCTTTCACCAAAAAAAAGCTACTTTATTACTGAGTAACATAGGCTATATCTTATCCCCGTATTCCCACGGGATCGGAAACTACGCGAATGAAACCGCGGAGCGCTGCTAGAAGATACTGAATATGGAGCATCGCTGCAAAATATATAACATCAAAAGCGTGTTACTATATAAAAGATCAATTTATTTCAACAAAAGAGAAATACAAAGACAAATGAAAGTCGACGCAAACAAATCAACATCACTGTTCCTACTATCACGATCTTGACTTGTAAAAAAAACTCTCAAGACACCCGTGCGCCGTATACACTGCTATCTCGTCACCTACTGCCCTAAAGCAGTCAGAAAAGAAAATAAAACCCCACAATGAACTCGCGAATCAGTGCCCGGGATCTTTGTTTGTTCCTCGAATCTATCTGATTTAATCAAGGCACATATCTGTGTAGATAGATAGATAGATGAGCTGGCTGGCGGCGCGCCAAGCAACACGTTAGACAGCGGGTGGAGACGCGATTTTAAAATCTGTTTGCATGCGACGGGATGCGATGCGACGTCTTATTTGCAAGATTCGAGATAAGGCCTTCGACGCACTAGGCAAATTTTGTGGGTATGTGTTTTTGCGCAAAATATTTACCTTTTAATCAATTGATTTCAACGATTACCGTATAACATTTGGGTTCAGTTACGATATAGGGTTAAACTGTGCCTTTATGTATTCTACTACGAGATCAGGTTTAGCAGCAGGCAGATATCTAAACATGTATGAGTGTTAAAAGTTTTTACAACTGTTAGAGCTTGAAATGTAGTTTGCAAAATAACCTCTTAGTACATGTGATTATAATGACCTAAAATTATCAAATTATGGATGCTAAAATTATTCTCAACTCTAAGCTCCTCTCTTATTCAATCGTTTTTCTTTTAATACTAATAAAGACACTTTAAAATCTCCATCCTATCTATCCAAAGCTGTCTATTTTAAGGACAGTGTTATAGCAAATTGCACCAGACAGCAGCTGATTCACTTCTACGATCTAACTTTAACTGCACAAGCTACAAGCTCGCTGTTTATAAAAGGCTGAAAAATCTAAGTCTTCTCTCTTCGCCGCGGGAAAAATCGCGTCGTGTGTTGCCAGCCAGGGCTGCCACGCTTTGAGCGCGGGTAGTATACAATTTATTTGTGCCATTCGTCTGCGTTTTAGCTACGTTACAAAGGCTCTCGTTGTTTTAATATTTATTGCCTCATATTACCCGGTGGGCGACTTGATGGCTGTATTATTATTTGTCATGCCCTCTTATGTTTTGACGCAATAATTCATCGTTATTTATTAGATTTTGTGTTGGAGTTTCTCCTCTTTATAGTTTTGTTCACTTATTTTAACTTAATACATACATACATAACATCACGCCTATTTTAACTTAATGTCGCTAAAAAATAAAGATACACTGGCAAAGAATAAATTATTATCTCTTATGCAGCGCAAGTACATAAATTATATCATGCTCCTTTTTAAATAACGCATACAATGTGATACAGTCGCATACAATGTTTGATTATCGTTGGCAAATTATGTATGACCAATATTAAAGCTAACGGGAGGATTTGTTTCATTGACAAATACAAATATAGTTTATTTACAACAAGCAGGATTACAATGATAGTAAGCCTTAAAAGCCTAACGTCACAGATATTTACTTCGTAGCGTATTCAAAAATTCTGGTATTTTTAATTACACTTAATAAGAACTTTTCTAAATTAACAACACCTAGACAGAGTTGAGAAACACCAAAATGAAACAACTATTGTCTCATATTAAGCAGTTCCTAATTAATCAGTATTACATAGTTCAAATAACTTTGGGAGTCACTCGAGCCAACTTTAAATATGAAACAATATAAATACCTTTAAATGCTGCTTTAACCAAAATACGAGCGAAGCACGAACAGTAAATTACTTAATTGTTGAAATAAACTACTAAATTAGTTACGAGAGCGGAGCTATTAGCCACGGCGAAATGCCCGGTCGACACGTAACTAATATTAATTCGTCGTTAAACAAAGCATTCTCGGCGAAATCTAATTCTAAGACCGTGCCGACTTGATAGTCTGCCAGCAAATGGGAAAAACAACGGACACCCCTACTGGGGGATTGCGATGCATCGAACATTCCTTCCATATGTGGACACAGACACGGATGTACAATAATGTACAATGTCAGTGTGGGGTCTGTGGGTGACCTGTGGGTCTCCCAGGGGCCTCTGAGTCGGAGACCCCCTCTCCGGCTAAAAATGGAAAGTGGCCAGGGTATACCCACTAAACCCCGCGGTACCCCTCATCGCCCGAGTGTAGAGGTTGTGACCACGACATCTCCGACGACCGGCCCGCCCTCACGGTGGGCACCACTAATCCCCCTAATAGAGGGGGGGTGACCAGAGGTGCTGAGCCATTCCCCTTCGGCGGCATGTGCAATGTACATGGACAACATTAAATAACCTATACTAAAAAGGGTTTACTAAGACAATATTGACGATATTTTAAATTTCAACTCTATTAGTATTTATAATAATAGAGCATATTTAATGTAATGGTCTTATTGTACATGGACAACGACTTTATGTCATAAAAAGTGTTTTATAAAATCTTATAAGTGAAAAAAAAAACCTGGGTATCAAGTCAATTCTAGCGTTGAAATCGAAAAAACTTTTTAGGTTACGTCGATATTTTCAATACTGTAACCTCTATGACACTGTTCGTATAAGTATTACAGAAATGAGAATTAGCGTAAATATAGACACATAGATAGATGTTTCTATAAAACTATCTATATATAGAACATCTCTAAACAAAGTCACACGTTAGCGCAGCTAAGTACTGCGTCCAATACTGCGGCTAACGGTCCGGCGCGCGGTTGAAAATACAATCGCAAAATGTCCCCTCAGGCTACCACCGGCTGCTTACCTATAGCTGAATAGCGAAAGACACCTGGCGGCTTTAAGTGTCAAATCAAATCAAATCAAATCAAACATTTATTTGCTCACTAAGTGTACATATATACATCCCCAACGTCTAACATTTTTCTTGAAGTTCTTAAGATTGCATCAGTTATGCCCTGGTGGTTATTGGTATATTATATGCCTACTAACGCATTAAATTATGTATATTTTATAATCTACCCGTATCAAGCCGTAAGATTGTCAACTAGAGTCTCACGATTGTGAACACTATTTGTGAGTACGGACTCGTTTAAAATTTGGTTAATAGATATGAACTTTGCCACTATTTAAAAATATATATGGTAGGAAACGTAATGTTTTCTAGTTCTTGGCAGTCATGGGTTCTATATCGCACCAATAACAGTACAATTATAATAAAGCACTAGAAATAATTCAAGAATATTTTCAATAGCATGACGTAGTTGTCCCAACATAATTGAACATTCAACAAATGATATGCATTATTCCCTATTATTTTCCTCCGTTTAACAAGCGATATCCGTAACTCTACTTAAGTTTTATACGACCACAATAATACTTACAGCCGGGTATTATTAAACTCACCGCATTTTTCCCCAAGGATTATCGCAGACGAAATCCAGATAATAACAGCAGAGTATAGCCGTTGGAAACACAAAAGCACTGCACGGCGCGGACGTTAGCGCATCCAACCGCCGGTATGCAAGTTTCATGCAAAAGCGCACACTTGAATAACTTACCTCTGTTTGCATAAAAACTCGAATCTCCCAAATACCCGTTTAGGGTGGGTAGTTAGGTACCCACCTACTCGGCTGTCATTTGCATAGAATAACAAGAGCAAGGTTGGAGGGCTCTCGCGATCTGAGGCGCGCCATTTGCCGATTCGTAGCCCGAACCTATGAATTTTAACAGTTTTCGAATGCATTTGGAGGGATTAATGCATTTATGAGGCCGGACTATAGATGGCTGAATGGTTGCTGACGTAATCCTGAGGAATATAAACGTGCATTCATATTTAGTATTGGGTGGTAAACGTCGCAATTAGCTAAGAGTTGTTGCATATTGTTTGCTAATAGTTTGATTTTTTTTTTTATTTAATTATTTATTTGCAAGTCACATGGTATGGTTTAGTGTTAATTATTCACAAAATACTTTACCTAATTCTTGTTCTATACTACATACGTTTATATCAATACCTCGAGAGCAAATTTCATCACACGAACGTTTCCCCATAGCAGGAGTCAAACCCGCTGCCTTTGGTTTCCCATTAAGGGTCTCTATCCAGTATACTAAGCCGCCCACCTTATATAAAATTTACATCTCTAGCTTTACAATAGTATTTACAATAATAATGTTACTTAATTATATTACCAAGTTAAATGTCAAAGACGAAAAGGTACATCAAATAGTTGCCATATGTGTACCTGAAGCTATACTTTGACCTTTATTGGTAATAGATAACAAGTAAAATACGCCTTTAGTTACTGAAACAACAAACAAACAATAACAAAACTGTTTTCCATCGAGATTGAATATGAGATATAAAACAATTTTAAGAATAAAGTTTCGCGCAAGTTGCTATAGCCCATTACAAGGAAAAGCCTATAAAATAATGTCGTAACAAGCTTACCGAGCGTAATAAGACTGATCCTAATATTCTGTTACTGCCGAACTTCCCGAGCCCAGATTGATTCCTGTATTATTACTCGATCCATAAAACGTAGTGGCCTTATTATTGCCGATACACCCGAGAGACAGCTCGCGGCACTCGGAGCTTCCACGACCTTCCTTTTTCCGGACGAGTAGCCGGCAGTCATTAAAAATATCCAAAATGAATATATCCGTCGAAATCTTCCGCGTACAATGGACTTAGCCGAGCTCAGCTAATGAGTCGTTACCGAGCATTACCACAAAAAAACATGCCCACGTTAGACCCGGACGACATTTTAAAAACGTTCCGTGGCATTATTCTCTACTAAATGAATTATGAATTCAGTGTCCACCCCACTAAAGCGTTCGGGGCGAGCGAATTAACATTAACTGTACTTTGAAACAAAACGGTGGCGTTTTTAACGCATGCCTACGTCTGAAAAGAGCACAATGCGTAATACGGGGCCGGGCGACACGGATGGGGAAAAAATTGAAACACTTTGAGCGGAAAAAGCGTTGTTTTATAAATAAACTGGGTGCTATCAGGCGTCGACAGTCGAGCGAGTCGCGTTTATTAAGCGCGCTCGGCCACTGCGCCTTATCGGAGTATGGGAGCGCTCGAGGGTGAATTATGTGGAGTACTTACCGCGAAAAGATGAAAATTAATGAGCTAAAAGTGAGCTCTGCGGTGCGCCGCCGGCGAAACTTAAGCGGTTAATGCTGTTTGATTCTTTTAGTTTTTTAGCGGTGCACCGTTCGGGGATAAACGACTTGCATCGGTACAGTCTCCGAGCGAACGCTATATCATAATTATGGAGCTTAAAGTACTTTTTTACTTCCCCGCGAAATCTTTGGCTTCCTCCTTTGAGGATATTAAATGAAGCTGTCAAAATTACTCGTTTTATTCGTTTAATCACCGCTTTTGTTTTGACAAAGGTCGTCTGCTTTATTCCGGCTATAATAATTTTCGACGGAATGTCTAGCTACGGAATTAATATTACAAAATCTCTCCGCAAATCTCTAATTTCTGACTCAATTAACTAACATTTTTTATAGTTGAAAGTCCTTAATTATTTTGTTAGCTGTTTTTTAATTGGAAAAGTTAATATTTGAGATATTAAACAGCTTTCATGTCTGTGTAACTAGCGTAGCTGTGACTATCATTCAAAGTTCATAATCTCGTTGCACAAAACTTGGACAGTGTTGAAGTGTACTACTTAACCAAATTTAATGAATATGAACCTTTCTCTTATATTTTTAAGTTAAACTTAAATATTTAATCTTCTTTTTAAACTAAATATGTAGTTTCTAGCATAAACAATAGGTCTGGGACTTAAGAAGAACCTACTGTTCCTTACCTACCATGGCGCAAAAGGCGACTAATCGTGTATCGAATGTAGTAGGGTATCTGACTGTATAGGCGACTAGCTAACTTTTTTCCCACTACTTCGACTGTCTCGATGGCGCATTCGGTAGTGACCCTGCTCCATGCGCCAAGAGTTGTGGGTTCGATCCCCACTCAGGACAAATATTCGTGTTAATATTGAATATTTAAGTATATATTTGTAATACCACTGTTAAATCTGATATCCGTAACACAAGTGCTTAAGCTACTTAGCTCGGCGTCAGATCAATATATGTGATGTAGTCGGATATTTATTTATTTATTATATGGGCACCTCAAACTCAACTCCAATATCAATAACACTCCAATGTCTTCCGCTCCGATCGGCTCCTCCGCTCGGTTCCTCCGTCAAATTCTCGGCTCCTCCGTCGAATTCTTTACCTGCCGGATCCCGCCGCCAAATTGAGTTCCGTCTTCATTAGCTCCTTCAACTCGCCGGCTTAAAAAAATAAGCCGTAAAGTGCAAAACGTCCTCTACAATTGTTGGTTCCGTGTTGACCTTTTTCTTGACTACCTTTTATGACATTAATATGGTCAAATACAAACGGCACTTTTTATGTAGAACACCCCTATACCATACATGGAAAAGCGATATTAGGAAAAAGAAACAAAAAAAACCTATTCTGTATATAGGTTAAGTAAATATTCTAAGTAAATAGATGCTTACAAAAACTAGTTAAATACTATTAACTATTGACATAGTTGTAAAGATTCTACTAATTTAGACCCTAGATCAAATTCTTTCTTCCTAATCTATCCCTAAAATCATATCATGTTACAAAGTAATATCTGACCTATATTTGCGACTAACAGTTAGACGGACAGACAGAGGCACAAGCGACACAGGCCTACTAATAACCCACCCTTTGATGTACGGACCCCAAATATAAACTTTTTATAAGAAGTTTAGGGCCGAGTCAAGTTTTCCATCAACAAAATTAAGGTACATGCTTAATATCAAAACTTCGCCCTAATGGATTTAGAATTTTACATTTATTAGCCGAGTGCGCCGTGTAAAGTAATCAATTTGTGTTAAGTGAACGTCATAAGTTGGCGTAATTTGCCTCCACGTAAATAATGGAGGTGTATTAGCGGAGTGCTTTAGCGGCGAATTTCTTCAATCAATTTTACCCAGTTGAGTATAATAAACAAGGGCAATTTGGTTTCTAATGATCGAGAACATGCATTTTTATTTAGATACTAGCTGCGCCCGCACCCGCATTTATGGTTAATGTTATATAGCTTATAGGTAGTCTCCCTCGATAAATGGGCTATCTAACACTGAAAGATTTTTTCAAATCGGACCAGTAACTGAGATTAGCGCGTTCAAGCAAACAAACAAAGAAGCTCTTCAGCTTTATAATATTAGTATAAGTATATAGATTTTAC
Source organism: Glyphodes perspectalis (assembly GCA_951394215.1). Lineage (NCBI taxonomy): Eukaryota > Metazoa > Arthropoda > Insecta > Lepidoptera > Crambidae > Glyphodes > Glyphodes perspectalis. Next base: position 15,318,487 of record OX596208.1, on the reverse strand, counting down.
TACTTGTTTTCCTTGATATTAACGTGGATAGAAATTAAAAAAAAAACTATTGTGATTTTTATTACTGTTTATCATCAGTTATCTGTTATTCTATCTTTGAGCTTTATTAAAAAACAAACATTTATGTTCTAGCTGAAAACTAATACAGCTAAAACTACACAGTACATATATAAAACCTGAATATGGTACTCGATTATATAAATATTTAGATAACCAAAGGATTTTTGAAAATTGCAAGGAGGTGGAGGTCGGAGAGGAACTATTTTCTAGCGAAATTAAAGCTGTTTTTTAATTTCAGGATTAACAAATTAAGTAAAATAGTGCCATGTTGTCTTGTTTTTTCTAATCCCATGTTATATGAAATTTAGAATCACCTGTCACACTGCAAGAAAAGTTGCTTCGTACGAAAAAAAGACATTAAGAAGAGAACTTTTCCACCTCGGCACGTTTCCGTTGTTAAAAGTTGTAAGTGACATTGATGGAAACTGTTGATATGCTGTTTGGGACCTTGCGATAGTCTGCTACTTGACGTCATTATCTAGTCAAGTCCTCTGGGTGAAGTGATGTAACCCAAGGCACTCTCTTTATCAAAGTTGTGAACAAAGTCTTTTTTCTACGGTAATTTTTCTGTCGTATAAATAAAAAGTGTTTTTATATATCTTAAATTATCTCCTAATAATTTAAGGAATCTTGAACAGTTCTATATTTTTTTAACAGCTTTATTAGGGCTATATTACCTATAGTGTTTTAAATGTATAAGTCTCTTTAAATAGGTTATAAAACCCTACTGCACAGAGCCAGCGAGTTTCGATCAAACACCCTGAAAACCCAGAATATCATCCCCTTGGCTCCGCAAAAAAGATAAATGACCTGACCTAGTCTCGCTAAAATAATAATAAGGCACCCGATAAGAAAGCAAATTGTTTACAAACAAAGCGACGAGGTCAGCTCGCCTCCCGTAATAGCTCACGCGAGCCGGCCAGCCAACAAATCACAATCCTACTCGCAATATCGCACACCCACGAAAGAATAACCCCCCTTATATGGACGGCGGTTTTTGCCAGAATCACCCAATTGATGTCGAGGGATCGTTATGTTTTCATCGCAATATAAATCGTTAATCTTCGAGCGAAATGCGAACTTTTTAACGCTCATTCGGATAGCACTTCAGAATGTAATCCGTGTAATCGCCGATTGTTTACTAACTGCTCCTTGTTATTTTGTCCAGATTTGTCTATAGGGATAAAAATATTTCGTATTGAAGGTATTTGCGAATGATGGATTGTTTAAATAATTCTATCGGTTTTTGGATTAACGAAATCAAAGCCAAGGAAAACATTGTTTGTTAACCTTATAATTAAGTAAGTACTTACTTTAAATTACTTCTTCAGAAAACAATCTGATGTTCAATAAAAATACATTGATGTTTGTCTGCTATAAATATAAGTTTCGTTTGGTTTATAAGATTTGTAAAAAAAAATACCTATATTTGAAAGAATTCGGTTTCTTTTCTAAAACATCGCTGTCTGTTAAAACCGATAATGTTCACAAACGTCCCCAGACAGGGTCCGGGAAGGGCTAGGGAGAATGAGGAACACATTACTCCCAGTGGCGGCAATCAGGGTGAAGATATAATCGGGAGTCGTCATCCCGATGGCGGGTATTATGATTGTAACGCGAGCCCGCGGGACGTAGCTCGCTTGTAGATCGAAGGGTCAAAGCGTGACTAGGGAAAGATACTGTTAGAAAGCCCTTCTTGATAATAAAATACTACTAAATGTTGGAAAATGGGCATACGGTCTTCCTAAGTAAGCAGTTGCTGAAAGCTATGGACAAATGGCAACATCATTTATGTTAAAAGAAAAAAATACTAACAGCCAATAAGAGGTTATTGCGATTTCAACAAAAGAAACTCAATATAGAAACCAACCGCAAAATATTGGAAAATTACTTCTAATTTACTTTTTGTTTCTTTGTTTATTCGTACAAACCCTAAATACTTACGCAACTCTCAAACCATTCTTCGCCACACTAAAAACTTAATAAAGCTGGAACTTCAAACCGCAATTGATCACCAAACGGTTAGTTTATTAATTAAACAACGCCCGTAAAGCCGAGCCAGCGCAGGTGATACGGGGTTAAAGATGGTTTAAGTTTTCTGCCCTAATCCGTAATAAGGCGCGTCTCGGCAATTTACCTGAGCCGCCACGGCCGACTGTTTATCAAAGGAGATGTAATTTTTTTAAATCCCCCTCTGCATTAATTTTGTGGGGATATTGATGCGTTTTTAAATTGTCTGCGTTTATGGAAGATTTGTACAATTATTCTGAGCTCATTCAGAAAGAAGGTTTAATACGGATTTTTTAATTCACTATTACATCTGGTTGAATTCTGTATATTGCACCAGAAGTGATAGCATATACATGAAATGAATGTGAAACTATGTGTAAACATATGTTTAAGACATTAAGGTTAAAACAACAATTAAGCATGACAACAATATATTGACTGGCTCGATGGCGCATTCGGTAGTAACCCTGCCCCATGCGCCAAGAGTTGTGGGTTCGATCCCCACCCATGACAAACATTCGTATGATGAATACTTGTGTTTTTTCTGCGTCTGGGTGATAAAATTCAATATATATAAGTATATATTTGTAATACCACTGTTGATTCTGATATCCGTAACACAAGTGCTTAAGCTACTTACCTCGAAGTCAGATCAAAGTATGTGATGTAGTCGGAAATTTATTTATTTATTTTGCGACACTAAGCCATGGGTCATTCACGACGGCTCCTGAAGAAATTTGTTAAGTAGAGTCTGAATAAACTTACAGATTTGCACAATTATATTCGCGATTGTCTACAACTGTCGGTGAGCATCAGTAACTATCAGAAACAGTCGATAACATCAGTCATGTGCCAGGATCAGTCTATAGCAATAATCGTCAGACACGTGTTAACGCAAGTCAGCTACTATCGGCGACAGTCGTCTGCTATGTGTCAGCAGCACTCGGCAAATGCCATTTTTTTTCACTCGGAGAAATGCGCATACCACCTCGCCTTGGGGGGACGAGATGGTTATGTGGGACTCCCAGGCACCTCTGCATCCAAGATGGTAGCGGCCGGGGTATAGGTACCCACTAAAACTCCGGGATGCATTCTCTACGCCGACTGAGCTTCATGGGTGCCCCTACCTCGATTCTTCCGCCCAGGAATTAGACGCTGGCGAACGGCATCGTGGGCCTATTCTCGCGCTGTGCTCTTTGCTGGATCATAGGGACACGCGGAGACTGTCTAGTCGGGGCGGCGGGAGGGACTCGGCAACTACCATCACTCAACAATCAGCAACTATCAGCACTCGGCATTAGCAATATGTTGATGACAGTCGTCAACACTTATAGTAAGCCTACTTAGGCACGGAGGAACTTTAGGAGATTACAATTAACGTAACAACGGCGCTGAGACACATGCTATTTATATGGGAATTACCCTGCGCCACAATAAACTTAGTCTAAGATCTGAATTAGGAGCGTCGTTATTGCGAGTTCTTTTCCCACTGCTGTGGGGAATACTCAATAGATTACATCTCCATTGTATAATAACAGGATGATCCAAATGCCCGTGAGGGGTTTTTCTGCTTTTATATAAGGGCGTGACGTGATGTTTTGTTATGTTATGATACACATTGGTAATCAATTGTTTATGTGTATCAATTGAATATGATGAATATACCAACGCTGTGACATGATTTCAATATATTTTAAACATTCATATTTTAAAATAAAGTACTAAGTTATTACGATCAAAACCAATTTTTTTTGCTGCTATGAGAACTTATTTTACCAGGTGAGCCTTTGAGCACAACATATTATTTTTTATATATATTTTTGTTTTACATATTTTTCTATGTGTACCTAATAACCATACCTCTTTCTTTCTTTCAATTTCCTGACCGTCCTTTATTTATTGTATGTCAGTCCTCTGGCTCCGCCAATAAAACAGGGAAGGGACAATTGCAGACCTGCCAACGGGAATTTTATGCACTCGCCCACAACGAGCCGGGCGCCGCTAATAGAAACTGGGTTAATTGATTTCTTATTAAACCAGCTTTCTTTTTGTTTTAAACACAATAAGTCTATTCAAAAATAGTCATTTCATTAGAAATGGAATGGAATTTATAACACATATTTCTATAATTCGATCACAGGGTTAGTAGTAAATTTCTTATCGAATAAAATTCTTGATCAAGTAATTAAAACTTGTATCTTGGAAGATTAAGTTAATCGACTAGTTCTTAAATAGCATTATCCAACTAGTTAAGCTTTGTGACTGGTAGCATTGTGTTCCTATTGCCTTCTAGTCCCTAAGAGACTCAAAAACATGCGTATAATTTATCTTTATCCAAATATTTAAACCTTGTGACAGCATTATGTATCGCCTTTAAGTACAAAGCAGACTCAAAAATACATCTGAGTAAAGAAGTTCTAGCAATATCAAACGTCGAATACAAACAACCCCCCCCTCACCCAGGTTACTTCCCATTCCCAGTAGGTACTCCAATAAAGTAGGTACAAATTAGCCAAAGAGCGGCGTACGTTAGCACTGGGATAGCCGTTTAACTAAACAGCTGGAGGCTGAAAAAACTCCATGCACTATTCACCGCAAGGACCGACTTCAATGGTCTCCCTTGTGTGGGGTGTCCACGCGATAGACTTTAGTGATACTTTATTATAGTCTGTCATTAACATTGCTTAGCCATTGCGAGTTTGAATTGGTTAAAAATTATATAAATTTATTTATTTTTATTCGAGGAAAATATTATGATATTTACGGTATTTATATTATGTATACGATTAACCATACATTCGTATAAAAGAAGCCGATCTTAAAATACAAGTGCTAGAAATATGACAATAATTTATTAAACTATGGCTTACTTATATCAAGTAGTCACATTAAGGAGTACAATATAGTAGTTGTCCCAGTTAACCGCAAAATACCATAACCAGTTAGCCACCCTACTCCAACAAAGGAGCCGCTTAGAAATAGTGGACTTTTCTCCTCCCGAAAGCACACAGTTGCAAAAACATTCTGCTTCGGCACTTTCGACCTTAATCACGCTAATGCAGGACTCCTTTGGATGAATTTAACACTTTACAGCTTATACTTAGACTTTATCATATTATAGTCGTTATTCACACATCATCATCTTCCCAGCGTTATATCCCGTGTATAGACGGGGTCCGCTTAGACCATGATCCAGGATTTAGCAAATCTGGTAATTACATTGAAGTGACTGCCGATCTGACCTTCGTCACCCTAAGGTAGGGAAACCAGACAATTTTTGGATCATGGTTACAAATCCAAAGTTGTTTGAATTTGCAAGTTTCATCACGATGTTTTCCTTCACCGTCGAGCTAGTGGTATAATTACGTACATAGACTTGAAAAATCCAGAGGTACGTGCCCGGGTTTGAATCCGCACTCCTCAGTTAAGAGGCGCGTGTCCTTACCATTGAGCTACCACCGCTCTATAGTCGTTATTCACGCGCGTGTGATTAATAAAGACCACGGGAAATATCGTCATCCTTTAATATCTACCACAATACTTTATTAGCTGCTTCGTTGAGTGGAGACCCAACCACGAAACAAAACAAATGTTCCTGTGACTATCATGGTCATTTACATTGAAATAATAAATATATGTGTCACTTAATATTTATAGCCCACGCATATTATATCTATGCTTAGTCTGGAACATGGGTTTTGACGTATTTGAGAATTTAATTCACTTATTCCTGACAAATTCTGTAAGATACGCGGCATGGCTGACATAGTTTTAACAGACACACGCGTAGAACGTAGTATTGTGACAAAATTTCAAATTAATTGTCCCTTACTTCCGTAATATGTCGTTGCTAAATTTAGACATCATCGTCTTCCTAGCGTTATGGCCCGTGCTGAAACGGGGTCCGCTTAGACCATGATCCAGGATTTAGCGAGTCTGGTAATTACATTAAAGCGACTGCACTCTAAGATAGGGGAACCAGACAATTATAGGATCAGGTTACAAATCCAAAGTAATTTGAATTTGCAGGTTTTATCACGTTTTTTTCCGTCCCCGCCGAGCAAGTGGCATAAATACGTACATAGATTTAAAAAATCCAGAGGTGCGTGCTCGGGTTTGAACCTGCACCTTGGTTATGAGGCGCGTGTCCACCATTGAGCTACCACCGCTCATAGTTGCTGAATTTATATATCGACCGTCAATTCCCATTGAAAACGGCTCCCATTCTCCCACTCTGGCCCCGTCCGGACTAGTTTAATCTCGCCATCGCTCCAATCACACCTAGCTATTTGTGTTTCAATTAAGAGGGCCGATCCTGCGGTTGGGATGATTAATCGCGAGCAATAAATGTAAGTAGCTGCGCTGTTTATAACCCGCCAAATGGATGTTTGGATTTAAATGGCGCCGGGACGGTTGGCGGGATGGCGAATTTGAGATTTGAGACTTGTCGACCAGGTTGGCAAGAGTAAAATTATTTGTCTTTATAAATAAAAAACATGATAATAAAAACAGCTTTTCATATCAGACGTTTAACTGATTAAAAAGAGCAGGAACAGTGAGCTGCAGTTTGTGTAAACTCAAAGTTCTGTTGTACGCCAAGATATTGTGCGGAAATGAGTTAAGCCGTCCAGGATATTAAACTAAGTAGGCACAATTGTATAGTACAGCGCAGCACACACGTTTAATAACGACTAAAAATGGTAACATCCTTATTGATATTATGAATGCAATGTACAGTGTACAGACAGACAGATTTAGTTTTCCATAATTACCTGTCTGAAACTGAAATTGTCGAGCTATTTTTATCCCGGAAAATGTACATGCGGTAGGGACACGTAATACAGCCTATTATAAAAATCTTACGTCAGGCGGAGCTGCGGACTAAATCTAGTTTATAATATTCGTCAGACCACAGTATACACAACATAGTACACTTAAGACGGACCATAGGCGCCCGATTGTCCCCGATCGGGCTTCACCTGGCCATCGGTAAAACAGAAGACTCCTTTCAGCATAATTGGCCGCTGAATAAAACACGAGCCGCCCCAAATACGAGTAACAACAGCTCCTTGCATTAAACTACGACACTCCGTTTTATTCGAGGGTTTTCAATGAGGGTGTATTGAATAATAAAACGGGCATGCTAGTCTGCACGTTGTGGTTTTATTTTATTTAGCAAGAGAATAAAGCTTATTTGAGATAGATAGGAAGCTAAACGGCATGCGCGGCGTGCTGGTTCAAACCCGATTGTGTACCTCTAGATTTATCAAAAAACTACTTCTTTGATAGCGATGTTGCCTCTAATCTCGATGCTTGCGTCAAAAAGGTTTATTTTATAAGATCCGCTAACTTGCTTCTTCCAAATGTAAGTGTGACTCGTCCAGGCAACCCTATCCACTTTCCACCAATATAGCTCCATTAACCTCGCATTGTAGTAATCCAACTGGCGTATCGTAATAAAAAATAAAATAAAATAAATCCACGTACAACAAACGGGTGGCGGCGCCCGCGCGGTTAATTCCGCCTGTCGATATTACGCGTATCGGATTAGCTCCGACTTATTTTAAATTCTTTTACTATGTGCAATGGGCATGGAATGGTTCGATAGACCGGTATTGGTGTTGAGGTTTTTAATACAGCACTACGCTTATATTAATATAATGGGAATGGTTGTGTGGATGACGACTGACCGGGAGTTATGGAAGAAAAATAATATACTGCGACCTAGGTGACCTGGAAACGGGTAAGAAGATAACGACTACGCTTTTTCTTCCATGTGTATTATTTCACATCGTGCAACAATTACAGCAAAGTCAGTAAAAATAACCCTTCCGCAGTGCTGGATCTAGCCGGCGCGTGGCCCGTAGCAAATGGCCCTTGCATAAAAAAATTGCTGAACCCACAACTCTTGGCGCATGGGGCAGGGTCACTACCGCATGCGCCATCCAGCTTGTCAAAACTTGTGAGGAGTGTGACTTAACTATTAAGCTACTATACTGAAAGGTTTTGAAAATACGTTATCTTAAGATTGTGCTGAGTAGCCTTCTTACCCAGCAACAATAAGGTGTCAACAAAGAGAAACACCATCAAACCGATAAAACAATTGTCTCCGCGATGACATGTGCTGAGATGATATGGACAATACTCGAGCCTCCGTATCCCAAATTCATGCCGTACATAATGCGGTGATCCCGCATAATAAACAAAATTAATCCCTCGCAATGTTCGTGAGACCCGTCGCGCATAGAAATTGTCACGTGCGTAAATTTTTCAACTGTTCATAAGCCGCGCGTCGCGTCGAATTAAAGGGGTTTTGTACTAGGCGTCGTTACCCGTTTGGCTCCTGCGTGTTTTTATTTAATTTCGCACAATTTAGGGAGTTAAGCGCGGAATTACGCTGTTTCGTAGCCAAATGAAATATAAAGCGCGGTGTAGCGGTTTTAGAGCATTATGAGCAAAGCGCCTTGTTACGCTTTATTGAAACATATGTTGCACTATTATCTAAATTGTATATTGTGTCATTATTACGAACGTGGTCTAGGTAACGACTGTCATAAAATTAATTCATATTTTTATCGAATATCCTATGCCTACACAATTCTTAAATATTTTATTTTTAGTGTTTAATACATAATTGGTATTGGGACATATACGTGAGTAGGCATAGTCCGGGGCAATTCAGGGACTCGCCCAGCGCTGACACCTCTACAAGTATTATAGTATTAGGTACTTAGTAATTAAAATATATAAAAATGTATTCTTAATACATATACAATACATATATAGATATTTTGTATGTAAAAGACAATTCTGCAAGACCAAAGATTGCATTGTAATAATTTGATTCCGTTACCTGGATTTATTACCTAGATCAATAGAACAGCCGTATATGTAGGTATAGATAAAAAAGAAAGAGGAAAAGAACGTAAAGAGGAAACTTGTGAATTTAAACACCTATGTGATAACATATACCCATTTGTCTAGTTTCCTTAATTAACGGTTACGAAGATGGCAGTCAGAGGTCAATGTAACAACCGGTCTCGCTACATACAAAATCATGATTCAAATGGACCCCGACTAAAAACCGAAGATAGAGCGGAGAGATTAAAGAAAGAAAGGTAACGTTTCAATATTTTTTTGTTTCCTTGCTCTCTACCTTGACTATCTATCTATCTATCTATCCATTACCTTTAAACGATTTACTACTTCGTGTAAGCTACACCCGTTACCCAGTAACGAACATACAGGTCGCAACAGCTTTAAGCGGTCGTCATGCCCGCTGCGGATTTCGACGCATTGTACCATGGCGCATTATCAACGAAGAGATGAATTGGCATTGTCCCCTCACTCGAGCCGTGGCTCGATTTGACGCCTAAATCTCCATGGAGGTTCGAAATTGCCACATTAGATTAACAATGGCTGCTCTTGTCAAGGAATTAAAAGCGTAGTGGATGCGATAATTTAACCAAAAAATATTGTGGCTGCATCTTGGCATGGCAAACATAAACATAATGCGGTAAGCTTACCGCATTATTAAGCTTACCGCATTTGATTTGCTAAATGAAGCTTCATTAGGATATGTGCCAACTTAATCAAATGGCTTATTTTGTTGTTAGTTGTTGTAAAGATTTATTTCCATGAAAATGGTTGAAGTACCAAGCATCAGACATCTGAGTGAAGTCAGTGACTAAAGTACTTATCAAAATTAAAATTTTATTTAACATTAATATTAACCAATTATCCAGTAAATAAAAATATCCCTACCTAGTATCAAATCCCCAATTATTTTTATGCGTGACAAATGATTAGCATCATGTACACAAGATAATAATTATATATAGCCGAATTAATACATGTTTTATTTAATACTCATGTGAATCATAGTAATAGTACCTACTTTCAAAGGGCAAGAAACGCTTCGCAAATTTACAGATATGAGAGCTATCATGGAGCTATTCCAATTAAAACTAATTACAATACAAATACAAACATAATTTTGTAGACTATAAGTACAATAGTGGAAGCAATAGTGCGACCATAACCGTCAGGTGCGCATATCGCCCGTATCTCTGCGCGCCGGGTGTTCAGCTGTCTGCGCCGTGAATTACGGCCGCGCGAGCTAACTAAGGGCGCATTTGAATCGTTATACGTGTATAGTTACTGTTGGCTCTTAAAACTAAGACTTTGGCGATGGAATCGTTGCGGTAACAGAGTGCGGTAATAACTGACAAATGCGCATATAACATATAACCTTGTCGTCGCTAGTATAAGTATAATTTATGCCTACAATTCCTGAAGGGATACGGCAGAATATTGTGAAAATGTAGTGACAAATGGCTAGCTCGTCACCCACACAACCACAAACTCAACACCCAATACACCAATAGTCCCTTTTTATGACATAGGTGACGTCACAGTTGGCACATTATTTTCAAGTCCCAGGCCGATATGGGAGAGTATAGGTACTCGCTAGATATTACGATAAACAATTTAAAGTATACAATAAATTCATAAACTTGCATCAAGAACGCTTAGATACAGATTAGCGTCGAATTTAGAAAAACATTTAATTTTAAATGTTCTGATAAAATATAGATTATATTAATGAAGATTTTTCTTTGCCTTCATAGCTGATGTGACGAAGGAAAACGCAGGAAATCATTAAGTTTCCCTCACCAAGATTACTTATTTAAGAGTTCCCAGTAATCGAAGGTGAACATCGCGAAGAATCCTATTCGCCCCGAAGAATAACTCCCGATCGGAGGAACTTGTTGGAATTTGTTTTGATACGGCTCTCACGGTTTTCTTTCTCCTTGAGGAAAGTTTTAAGTCTATTAAAAGTATTACTTTGACAAAGGAAATCGAGAAGTTATGATTGAAGTTTAAGGCGCTTACTCATAACATGTGAACAAGTACAGACAACATGAGGATGCTCAATAAACGTAAGGAAATTGGAGGCGGATTAGCTCCAGGCAGCCTGTCAAAAGCAAATTATGCATGAGAGGTTTTTCATGAATTTATCATAATAATAACTTCTTCAAAGTAGCACAAAAATTCTCTAGTTTCAAACCAATACAAAAAATATCAGCGTAATATATGATATAAATATTGTATGACAGACATACCTCCTTAAATACGTTTTTAAACACCCCTAACCGTTGAGTCATATCATCTTAAGCAGTATTAGAACTAATGACCTTTGATTTCCTGTCTATAACCACTAGACTAGACTGAGTATACTCATACTTTTCAACTTTAGGGCATCAACAGCCAAAATAAATGACATACATACATATATCACGCCCGTAATCCCCGAAGGAGTAGGCAGAGTCAAAGGGGCTGCAGGTCTCTTTAACCGCATTCACCCAAAATTAAGATTGAGGTTAGATGGAAAATTATGAAAAATTAGTGACTAGTTCGTCGCCTACACAATAACATACCCAAAACACGATATGCCATTAGTCGCCTTTACGACATGCTAGGCAAGGACACAGATGGCACATTCTTTTTAAAACCGAAACCAACATGGAATAAGATAAAATTAATGAATGAATTTTGTTCAAAATTGTTTACCAGCGGGTTTCTGATAAGACTCGATATCTGACTGGTCTTGTGTTTGTAGTAATCTTTTATTTTTGCAACACCTTGTATGATGTTTACTGAAACTTTCGGTTATAATAAGTTGTGTTGTCCCAAGAGGGAAAAAAGAGAGGTCGGCCGAAAATACGCGTGGGCCGGTCTTAGACGAGCCTGTGGGGAAAATTGGACTAAGGTCGACGCCCCCGTTCATATTTCACCATTAACAGCAGGATGGTGAAAAGGGCTAGCCGGCAGTAGTTGGAAGTTATAATAACTTTTGTTTTGAAATTAACATTTTTCACCACCTAGAAGTGGATATCTATTTTTATTTGAAGTGAACATGAAGATGTATCTTCATATACCTGTCTTAATAAGCACTGATTCCCTGAAAGTTAATTCTGGTATGTGGTCATCGCCAATCTAGATCAAGACATAGAAAAAATATCGGGCAAACAAAAAAAAGACTATATTTCATTTCTTAATATTTGAAAAGTTGCGCGTAATGACACCTGTAGCTAAATTGTTTTATCTATATACATATATAATAAAGGTTTAATTTCTATCGTCCTTCAACACAAATTGAAGCTATGTGACTGATAATCTAATCTGGCAATTTGAATTGCGAGGCTTCTGCGCCCAAAGCGTCGCCCCGCACGGCATAATGACAATTTCGGCGCGACCGGCGCCCTCGGACAATGGACCCTAATCCGAGCCTATCAGACCTAGCCTAGGACTTAGTACTTATCCATTAGGCTATCTATATAGGCGTGGACTATACAGTTATATATATCCTATAAAGACTTTAGCGGATGTATCATAACAGCGATTTGCTAGCGGAATTTTAAATATTCCGAAGTAAAGAATACTTATGCTCGGCAAAATTCAATAATTAAGTAACCGCATATATAATATATGTTTTGGGTGTTACCGCGATTTTATCCTGTTTTTGACGTTAAACATGTCCCTGGGTTATTTGTTAAAATCAACTATTCAGTAGCATTTAATTAACAGTATCTTATTGATATTTTTGGCTGAATGTGGTTAATGGGGTTTATTGGGAAGCAAGCCTCTTTAAAAAAATAAAAGAAATAAATTTTCCAGACGGACACCAATTCCCCGGTTCCAAACAAAGCTTATTGTTCTATGGCTACTAGGTGAACGGATAGACATACTTAAATACGTTTATAATCATTGATTACTCGAGTACAAAAGTCCGTGTTCATCACACGAAACATTTACCCCTAGTGGGATTCGAACCCGCGACTCTTGGTTTCGTGGCCAGTGTCTTTGACCACAAAACCAGTCAAACTATTTATGTCTCTCGTTGACTCTGCCTACCCCTTCGGGAATTATGGACGACATGATGTGATGTTATGTATGTATCCTTTTGATAACAGTCGTTAACAAAATAATTATTAATATTAATAAATTGACCGTTACCAGTAAGGCGTCATTATAAACAATAACATTATATAGGATTTATCCTATAATACGTAATATCAAGATTTAAATTTAAATTTACAAATCTTTGCCTCTTCCGCCCTCCTAGTAAGCTAGACACTGCCCGACAGGGCCCGCAGTTTAATATTCAAATTTAACTAACTTTCGCCGGTGGCCTCACTCGTGTGAATTCGGTCTGTAACAGACACTGGAATCTCGTGTATACCATGGAACCTATAATTTTTACTGGACATATGGTGTGTCTATTTCCCTTTTCATAGCTTAAACTTTAAGCTCGCCAAATTTCATAGTATAGAAATTAGCGTAACAGACAGAAAGACAGATGAACTCTCACATTTATGATATTAAGGAATGTTGGTACACCTATATCGTGGAAAGCTGTAAAAGATCTGATATACTTTAGTATACCCTTAATCTCTCAAACAACAGTAAGTTGTTATTCATAATTTCATAGCTGTGGCCAAGTCTTTCTCCTGGGCGCTGAAGGAGAACAGTTAAACTAGTTAATCAACAGATTAGGTGACGTCACAGCGTGGCGTGTGACGTCACACCCGGCGGCGCCATTGTCGCCGCCGCGTGCGCCCCCGCCGCTTCCGTCATCAGGGCTGCACCGAATTGGATGCACACTATCATATTTAATTATCATCTGAATATATAACTCATACATACATACATACTGTCACGCCTGCGATTTCTGTGAGCAATCTAGGGAGCGATGATATCCTTAAACCACATACACAAAATAAAATTTTGGTCTGGTCATGTCCCATGTTCATCTGGGACTTAAAAGAATATGCCAACTGTGTTCCTTGCCTAGTATGTCGTAAAAGGCGACTAATGGTATATCGGGTTCTAGGTGTGTGAGTGATTGTGTAAGCGACAAGCTAGCCACTTGTCACTACTTTTTCACAATTTACCATCTAACCCAGCCCAGTGTTATTTTTGACTGAATGTGGTTTAAAAAACTGTTTTCCCCTTGGATTGTACCCCATCCGAAATTGTGAGTGTGCCTTATGTTCATGTTTAGGATTATTATTTAGTCTAGTATCTTGATGCGAGCGCTCTGGCTACTGGACATACCGCTAGAGAGATGATGACGTACTATCAGGACATAGTTCGCAAACGCCGGTGGCAGCCCTGTCCCGTTTCCGCCGGCCGCAGCACATTAAGTGCCAGTTTGGCAGGAAACCCTCTTGTCTCTCCGGTTATTTACTGTTGATCTAGATCTGCGCCTAATGTACCACCGGCCTATGTGCGCATCAGCATACATATGTGTCCATGTGTCGCGAGTGAACACGCAAATTGAACCTTAAGGCTGTACAAATAGGTTTCTTAAGTCAAGGTGAGGTAATGAGGTGGGGTAATGAGTAAGTGATTTAGTATGCTTTGTTGCATCTACAAGTATGTACATCGAAATCTTCGTGGTCAAATGAAGCACATAAGTAAAAGTTTACAGTTTTCAAGACAAGATAACAAATAGTAAATTCAAAACATTTGTTGTAAATTTTAACATTGAGTTAGCCTTAAAAGTAAGTTACAACAAATGAATGCCGTCCGCGTATGAACAGTAAAGTTAGTGACTACCAATGAACGAAACTAATGAACTACAATAATCTCATATATAAAGATGAAAGATAGAAAAAATAAGCAACCGCCTATCCGCCGCTAAAATTGTTTCTCAAAACGGGAGAGTAACGACCGAGTGTAATAGAAACGCACACTGCCCGGAGTATATTGTCATCATTCCCTCATTCGCAAATAAATGCTTACGGGGTGTCCAAATGAGTAATATAAAAAGCGTAGGCAGCAATATCCGCGCAATAAAAAGTGTTTCATGTGCTACAGTCGTAAAGCCCGCCACTGGAATATGGCTCGTCAAGCTGCAATTTATTAGTTCCCCATTTTGCAGGCGAATGTTTTTATTCGCGCAAACAGCCTGTATTTTTCGCGATGTAACAATTCGTTCGTTCACAACGATTGTTTTCGGTAATACCTCCTTGTGTTAATGGTCCGAGTGAGTGAGTTTTGAGAATGATTCGATTTTGTTAAAGTTGAACGTGATTTTATTGCGAAGTTATACGGCAAAATGTTTTAATTAGTAATGGAATGGTTAATCGGTTACTGCAGAAAATAACTTCTTACACAAAATAACCATTAATCAATACATAAATAAATATCAGACTACATCACATACATTGATCTGACTCCGAGGTAAGTAGCTTAAGCACTTGCGTTACAGATATCAGAATCAACAGTGTTATTACACATACTTAATATTCAATAATAACACCCAGACAGAACAAACACAAGTATTCATCATACGAATGTTTGTCCAGAGTGGGGATTGAACTCAACAACTCTTCACGCATGGTCAACCAATAAACTATGAAATCATACCTGTATGTAATTATATCTTTCGGAATTTCCATTGGCTAGTACGAATTGAAATATATTTGCTGTTGATTAAGCTTATCACCTTTAGTTTTAGCGCTTAATATTAGTATAGAGTACTAGAACGCCGCGGAACAGGAAATTCCACAGTAATTATTTGTTGTTATAGTGCAATTAGCACAAATTGATTAATTGATAGTTAATCAATTTGTTCTATTACAACGCAAATCGCGTTGTTTTTGGGTAATAACACCACATACTGATTTTTGGTTGTTGTTGTTGAATGTTAGTTATATTTATTTTATTTATTTATTTATATAAAGATAACATAGATCCAATTTGTCAGTAATACTTTCTTAATACTATGTTAGTAATAATATAACAGAAAAAAAAAAAGTAAAAATATTGATTTATAATAATTACAGAGCTACGATATATTTTATTGTTACTGCCGTATGGATAACGAATAAAATACCTTGATTTGTTTAAATGGGTAAAACTAGCATATGGTGGTGAAAGCCCATCGTTTATGGCAGGTGATGATGCTGTGATATCTCTCATCATGGATCTCATAACATCACCATTTAAGAGAGGTCCTCCGATTCGAAGAGCCCTGAGTCCCACATCACATCGTCCTCCCTCTGACGTGAATGTGCTTCATTATTTCCCCGTTTAAAAAGGCGAAGATACATTGAACATAAAACTTTGCCCAATCGGGTTCAAGATTAAACCAGCGGTATGGCCGCATCTGCTCCCAAGTGTCCTGGCCATTCGTCAATCTGACGAACACGCCGCAGCCTAACGAACGTGGCTTAGCTTGCGCGTGTATTTTATTGCGGCATCGCGCAGTTCCGCGCATAACGAGCTACACGGGGCCCATTCGTTACAATGTTTCGTCCAATTAACGCGTTATTATTAGTCTCTTAATTGTTGTTGCAGTTCACTTTCGCCGTAATATCGTGCGTAATTTACGCGCCTGTTTCGAGCAGTTACAGATTAGAGGATAAGCTGAGATGCGCACGCCTCGGTAATTAAGCGTGATCATTGGTTCAAAGTTGGGTGTTCTCTTTTGGGTGTATTGTGTTGTTGAAAGTGAGCTCATTTTGACAACTACATTTTCTACTTGATACTTTGACTGGCTTGATGGCGCATTTGGTAGTGACCCTGCCCTATGCGCCAAGAGTTGTGGGTTCGATCCCCACCCAGGACAAACATTCGTGTGATGAATACTTGTGTTTGTTCTGTGTCTGGGTGTTAATATCCAATATTTAAGTATATATTTGTAATACCACTGTTGTTTCTGATATCCGTAATACAAGTGCTTAAACTACTTACCTCGGAGTCAAATCAATGTATGTGATGTAGTCTGATATACTTCTTCTAAACTGAGATATTTTTGCAACTCGTATTGATCTTCTGGGCTGACGGTATGCAAGTAAACTTATTCGCAACAACCGGAGTCCGTTGGATCTCTCTTGCATTACAGAGTCCTATAATACAATAAAGATTTTTAATCTATAACCTATAATCTATAATCTAGATTATGCATGTGTTCATACATATGTACAACATAATAAAACATAATTATAAATAGACTTGATAGATTCGGATCATTTCGGGTGGCGCTAAAAATATCGATATGTGCTGTTCGTAGACTAGGCCGGGTGCTGTTTGTGCAAGTGGTCTTCGGGCGGGTGCTCTAAGGCGTCCTTCCTTGATGTGATTTATTACGTTCTTTCAAAATATGCAACTCAATAACTGCAGTAGCAATAGGTGCCTAATATTTCCCAGATTCTATTCTGGTCTATTCTAGGACGGATATAGAACAATTTTGAGTCATTCAAAAAGCCACACGAAGTGTTTTGATTCGATACTGATATTACATTATGGGGATTAAATAAAGAGTCCAATTCCATCACTTAAAAAAAAAACACTTTTTTAAACGTTTATCGTTTAATGAATATCAATAACTTAATTATCGCTTTCAATTGATTTTTTTTAACCTTAAGCAAAAGCTAATCGTTCTTTCTCGTAAGCTTATTAGTTATAAGAAACATTATTAGTCATTAAAATCGGTTAAGCCGATTCGGAGGAGTATAGCAACTAACACTGTGACACGAATTTTTATATATATAAATAATGAGATAAAGATAAAGATTATGTATCTGAATTTAATGAATGCCAACTAGTGTTAAACATTCGAATACAGTGATCCTACTACTGTGCTATACTCGTAGATGTACAAAAGCTCACCGAAAGTAATTTCACTAAAAGCAATTCATTCAACAGTAATCAACAACTGTATTTTACAAAAACCAATAGTGACATCCGGTAAATAAAGTGTCCGACTAATGAAGTGACTTCGCGTAAAACATGGCCTGAAAACAAAAACGAATAAATATAAATCGCACTGAGTGTCGTGTAAGCTTTACGGCTGAACATTATCACAATTTTAACGGCCTATTAATGTCCTGGTCACTGCAGCTTGGGTTATTAAAATCAATTCATCTTTGAGGAGATAGAATTTGACAATAACTGGGTCTTAGTACAAGTACAAGAAAAGGATTATGAATGTTCAATAAGCGATTGAGGTGTGAAAGGACCGTGCAGTTCAGTCCTCTCTGCTTACTCTCTAGGGAAATGGCGTGGAGTTAAATAAATAAATTCTCAAGACTGACACACCAATTCCCTAGTCCCAAACTAAGCTTATGCTTGTGCTATGGATACTAGGTGAACGGATAGACATACTTAAATACGTTTTTTATAAACATCCATGACTCGAGAACAAATGCCCATGTTCATCACACGAAACATTTGCCTCTAGCGGGATTCGAACCCGCGACCCTCGGTTTCGTGGCCAGGGTCTCTAACCACTCGACCATCGGGCCAGTCGAAGTTGATAACTACATTATTATAATATTGCATAAAAATTAAAATTATGTAATTGAAGAGATTGAAGATATACGAATGATCGATGTTAATTGTGAATACACTAGTGGGTCTTTATTAATGAATGTTTTCAATCCAAGTGGATTTGTTGTTTGATTTCAATTTATTGATTCATCTTTGGACTTTCAAGGCTTTCAAATAGCAAATGATATTGCAATATAGAAGACTTAATTAATAATAATAATAAATAATAAATTCTTCAGACTGGCACACCAATTCCCTAGTCCAAAACTAAGCTTATAAGCTTGTGCTATGGATACTAGGTGAACGGATAGACATACTTAAATACGTTTATAAACATCCATGACTCGAGTACAAATATCCATGTTCATCACACGAAATATTTGCCCCTAGCGGGATTCGAACCCGCGACCCTTGGTTTCGTGGCCAGGGTCTCTGACCACTCGATCAACGGGCCAGCCGACTTTGTACTTAATTGTAGTATGATATTAATGGCAGAAATTAGAAAAAGTAATTAATATTCTGCGTTCGTAGCTTATTACGAACATGTTCGATGATTTTAAACAGTGCTTTGCCATAATAAGAAGAAGAATTACTGAAGCATAAAGGGATAATATATTGTACCTCATAAATATTTTCACACACGTTCAATACAATACTGAAACATTTCATTCGCCGATAAACTTTAGTTAATTGAAATGCCGTATCAGAAACCAAAAATCATCGGTCCGAACGTTACAAAAACATAACCAAAGCAAAACAATCGGAATTCGCGTCATCGACTATGAAAATATCAAGTAGAAAGCAGTACCAACAAAGCGTAATATTTAATTCAAATATTGACATCACTACTGATTCCATATCGGAGACAAACAGACGGGGCGGGCCAATAAAACTGGCTGCAGTACAAATAATGTTTGAGCCCCAATCGCATGCGGGGGCACGCTCGGCGTCGCCCAATTAGCGCCTACTTACCATTTCCGAGTCAATTAGGGAGTGCCGAACTGGCAAGGAAGTCGCCCAGACGAAGTTTGCAGGCCGTCCCGGCCGATGCATTTTTGGATGCGAGCCCAAAATAACTTGTTGCACCGACGGGGGAGCGACCTGTTGCGCGGCGGCCTACAAGCTGCCTACGGCGCGGCAGACATTTTTGCCCGTTGTCTGCAAATACATAATGAATGCGAGCTGAACGCTTAGCTCCGTTCGTTTTGTTGCCGCTGATAGTGCCGACGTTTGTATTGGCTCCGCCATTGTCGGCGCTCGCGGAGAGAACCGTTGAATATTGCACTTTCTAACGCGCGTGTCTGCATTGTTCGAATTGCAGATGTGTCGTTGCAGTGCAGACTGGTCGTAGAAAGACTGTTTGCCATTACAAACAAGTCCAAAGTGTCAACGAAGGCAATCATTAGAATCCGCTCATTCATTTGTGTTCAAGTCGTAAATAATACATATACGTATATACTACACGGAAGAAGCTAAAGTTAGAATGAAAAATAGATCAACAAATAAATACTCTATCTTTGTACTTAAGAATTTCCGAGACACCGAAAATAATAACATAACCCACATACGAAAAGAAGCAGACAAGTTGTATCTACATTCAAATCGCTAGACATAATCCGGAATTACGAGGCAACAATAAAGTATATATCCTATTCGCAATCTAATAATGATTTCGGGCGCTCATCCCCAGACATTCAAGATTTTTGTTTACCAAATAATAAGCTACAACGTTTCCTATTCGCAGTGGGGAGGCGGAGGGTATATTTTCGTGCCGACCCAATTAGCTTAGCGCAGCCTTGGAACTCGGAACGGCAATCGCACTTTATTTCTTCTAGTCCCTAGCATAGTTGTAAACGACTATACCAGTGCGAAGAGATAAAACGAGGAGAGATGTGATGAATGACATGTGATTTCATTTAGTATCTAGAAGTGAAAGAACGATTACGAAGAATAAAAGGCACGAGTGAAATTATAAGTCTTTTGAGTATATAAAGACGGAGGTCACAAATTATATGAAGCAAATGTTTGACTTGTAAAAACAGTTTCTTTGTTTCCCAGATTTTTTTCTGAATTCATTCTGCAACTAACAATCACTGAAGTAGCTATTTAATTTCACATATATCGAAATTAACGTTTTATAAAGCAGATATGCTTTTTATTTATAAATATCCATCACGTTCACTGTACACGTGATGTAAGTTGACTGCCCCGCTGGTCTAGTGGTAGCATACGCTGCCTAAGGACCAAGAGGTCCTGGATTCTAATACTGAGTCGGGCCAAAAATTTGTGGCTAAGTATTTCAATATTAAAATTACTCAGTAACAGCCCGGAGTCAGGATTCGTTGGTTGGTCGTTTAATCACCCCTGTGCCTCGGTAAGCACCTGACCTCCCTCCGGTCATATCGAATTGCCGTCTTACAGGACTATGAGAGTGAAAGAATAGAGAGTGCACCTGTGTTTCCTAATCCTCGTTGAGATAGGCCGTCGTGACCGATATCGGTTAGAAGGACATTTTTATTACTATCACAATCAGTTCATTGACCGAATCCGTATCGTTGTCGCAGGGAGCGTCCTCGAGCTTGGTGGTGAAGTTCGCGGACACCGAGAAGGAACGACAACTCCGGCGCATGCAGCAGATGGCCGGCAACATGAGCCTGCTGAACCCCTTCGTGTTCAACCAGTTCGGCGCGTACGGCACCTACGCGCAGGTCATCACGGAACAGGTACGCCATACTCTTGGATGGACTTAGAGTTATAATTCTAGTCTATATATAAATAAATAATAAATAAATCTTTCAGACTGACACACCAATTCCCTAGTTCCAAACTAAGCTGATGCTTGTACTAAGGATACTAGGTGAACGGATAGACATACTTAAATATATAAATACGTTTATAAACATCCATGACTCGACTACAAATGTCCATGTTCATCACACGAAACATTTTCCCGTAGCGGGATTCGAACCCGCGACCCTTGGTTTCGTGGCCAGGGTCTCTGACCACTCGACCAACGGGCCAGTCGATATTAATATATAGATTAGATTAGATGATGTACACTACATAGATACACTTTACCATATAGATTATATAATTCTAATCTATATCGAAATTATAATCTATATTAAAAAGATAATTAAGTGCATCTTTTTCTTAGAATGTCGGTGTTGGGTATCGGGTTGGTGGCTGGGAAGGCCACTTGCTACAATTTTGTCACGAGTTCTCATCTAACCCAACTTTACTTTGGCTAAAACTGGTTGAAGGAACTTGCTGATAGAACTCTGCCTACTTGCTCCTTAGGGGTTGATGTTATATATGTGTGTATTAAATATAACTCCGCATATATGTATTTGGTATTGAGAGTTATCAACTTAGCTGCCAGTTATAAAGAATAATGTAGAACGCCGAAAAATAAAAAATTCTATATAGGAATCTGTTAACGTTATGGATACACACGTACATATATAACTTCACGCCCATAATCCCCGAAGGGGTAGGCAGAGACAAACGAGAAGCAGGCCCCTCTAACCACGTTATGTATGCATGTCGACATTCCATCTAGTCTCACCATTATTTTTTCAAGCTGTTCTCCCATCGGTCACCACCGTAACACGTGGTGTTGTCTACAGCAGCAAAAGGCAGCGCTGGGAACTATGTATATTTGTCAGCATCCCACCTCTAGCCTTTTATTGATACTGTTTCACTATTGGTCACCATTGACATGTGCTCGTGTTCCCAGCAGCAAAAGGCAGCGCTGGGAACTACGTATATTTGTCAGCATCCCACCTCTAAACTTTTATTGATACTGTTTCACCATTGGTCACCATTGACATGTGCTCGTGTCCCCAGCAGCAACAGGCAGCGCTGATGGTGGCGGCCACCGCGCAGGGCTACATCAGCCCCATGACCGCGCTCGCGTCGCACGCGCTCAACGGGATGACCAACTCCGTCGTACCTCCTACCTCTGGTGAGTCTTTAGTGATACACATTGTTGAAAAAGGCCCTGGCCGAACCAGAAGCGTATTGCCTAATTTTGCATTCAAATTAGCAAAGATCTGTACAGATAATTTATAGGGTATTTCTCATCTAGAAAAAGTTCGGAATACAGTAGGCAAACGACCTATAGGAAACAACTGTTTCCCTCAGTAGTCAGTAAAGTACCTACTCAAAAATAAATTTTGCATTATTTATGAAATTTTATCTGGTTCTATAAGTTTCGTAGCACCGCAGTACCTACGTAAACGTTTGTATCAGCGCTCTTGTTTTAACTCACTTAAAGTACTCGAGCGCAAAGGCTTTGATAAAGCAGAGATCGTAATAAAATCAAATTATGGATTACAATAACAGCAGTTGTTTGGTTAGGACGGCCCTTTGCTTGCACCCTTTGAGTTTTATTGCTCCTCGTCGAGATTTTGTGTTCGCTTTGTAGGCGAGGCTTGTTACATAAATAATTTTGGGTATCTACCGTCAAACATCTTTATCCTGTGTCGTCACAAACCATCGGAGAATACTGTAAATTGTTCAAGTTTTGATTTTTAGAAATATATTAATTGGAACACAAGCGGTGGTAGATTAATGGTAACGACACGCGGCTCTCATGCAAGGAGCGCAAGTTCGGAACAACATCGTAAGGAAACCTGCTCATCTAAAATAACTATGGATAATAATCCAATATCTGGTCCTCTGGGATACGATGGTCATATAGACAGTCACTTCAATGTAATAATCAGGCTCGTTGAATCCAGGATCATTGTCAGAGCAGACCCCCAGCGAGACAGACATGTCAATGGGAAGATGATGTGTTCTAAGCGAATCCTGACTAAGCACGTGATAGATAACATAGCCTCTCTAGGTTGTATCATCTTTCAAGCATCCCTATAATAGTTCATTTTTCACCATGTCATATAGACTCCGTGGTAAGTAGCTTAAGCACTTGTGTTAAGGATATCAGAATCAACAGTGGCATTACAAATACATACTTAAATATTAGATATTAACACCCAGACACAGAACAAGACAAGTACTCATCACGCGAATGTTTGTTCTGGGTGGGGATCGAACTCACAACTCGTGGCGCATGGGGCAGGGTCACTACCGAAAGCGCCATCGAGCCAGTCAATATAATGCAAAGAAGATGTTTGACGTTTAAAGTCCTCACGTGCGAGTCTAATTCCATTCGCAGACAACTTCACCGGGCTAGCGATAGGCACGGGCGGTGCCCAGCCGCTGAACGGGGCGCTGCCGTCGCTGCCGTCGCCCACCATGCCGGGCTTCAACATGGCCGCGCAGACCAACGGCCAGCCGCCGCCACAGGACGCCGTCTACACCAACGGGATACATCAGACCTTCACTGGACGTGAGTATTTGTCAGGCACTAGGAGCAAGCGATGGTAGCTCATGGTGAGGACAATCGTCATTATTAAGCGCCTCATACCCGAGAGGTGCAAGTCCACCAAACTCTTTGCATTTTTTAAATACTAATTTGAGGTACGAATTTATACCACTTACTCTATGGTGAAGGAAAACATTGTGATGAAACCTGCACGTACTAAATAACTATGGTGTGTAATTATGGTCCAATTTTTCTAGTTCTCTATCTTAGGATTACGAATTTCTGGCACCTTTTTACCTTTTTACGCCATGGTATGTAAACATTTTACATTCTCAGGGCACCCCCTCAAAACTGCCGCCCACTAAGTAACATATAAACATTTTATAATTTTTTTGACGATACCATCAAAATCCACTTAACCCTTCGCCCGTCGCAGCGGTCCCGGTGACAGCGCAAGGGCTGCCGAACGGCGAGGCCGCCGCTCTGCAGCACGCCGCGTACCCGGGTATGCAGCCGTTCCCTGGAGTCGGTGAGTAGCGTCCACGTCCACCCCACCTACCGCTTGTACCACGCTTAGACCGGGAACACCGCAGACACACGATTACTTAGCACGGACATTGCTCACAAACCTTTCGTATATGCAATTAATTTTTCACCATGTCATATAGTTGCTGTCATCTTTACTTCACAATAACTATAATATTCCTTTAAAAACCAACGAATTAAAATGATTACATGTAATGTCGGTCTCATCATCCATAAAAACGTTATAATATAAAATAAAAACTAATCATTAGAGTCAGAAGTGTGTCTACGGTAATCTTGGATTTTCAACATGTTGAATATTTGTCACTAAATGTTGGGATGTAACTTAAATACTTAGAGATCTAATATCATTAATTTATGAAGTAATTGTTGATCATTTAGTGACAAATAGTAGCTCAATCGTTGGATCACATGTAAAGAGTAAGAGTAATAATATCAGTGTTAATCATTTATTATGGTAAAGTTAATGTGCAAGGAGAACGAATTGATATTGTCAACAGTTATTATGACAATCGATTGATTTAGCATCAAACTAAAATCAAGATGCTTATAAAACTTTATAAGCGTCTATTTCAAATCTCAAATATCGAAGAGTTTCTGGAACTTGATTTAAGTCACTCGTTCCACTCATTTTCCCAAAGACATTTCCCTGAATAGTATCTATTATGCTACACTGATCAAATCAAGTTCCACGAAACTGGGAGTAAAAAAGAATTTGATGCAATACTTTGTGGGTAAAATTGGTTTCGCAGAAAATAGATGGGCCTTATACTGCCTGTTGCGTTACGTATATCCGTCTTAGTAAGTAAAAAATAACATGTTTCTTTCTACAGATGACCAAATCAATCGATTGATGAATGATTATGAAACATGTAAGTGTTGTATAATAGGGTATCATGCGCTGTGTATTCACGCTGTTGGACACATTTTGGTAAACACATATAGTAGTTGAGTGTTCGATGTTTAATGTGATAAAGTAATTAGGCCTAAATATATATTTTTTTCAGGACTGACAGAAAATATTATGATGACTAACCTAATTAACTTTTACAGTTTTTATATTTTCATATTTATTAGAGTTAGAAATGCAAAATATGAGATAAGAATCTTTACGTATATCAACATTGGATTATTTTCCATCAGTCCTTAATAATTGATTTGAAATACATAGACATTTTAATTTATGTACCATGTAATATACTTTTGGATTTGGATTAAAATATATTTTATATTTTACTTATTATCACTGTATTTTGAACATGTACGCATCTGAAATTATATGACAAATACAAAATTATTTTAATTTAATTATACGTACTGTAACCAATATTCTGTTTTACAGATAAAGCTGAACAAGTATTGATAGTATAAACATATTAAATATTTAGCTTGATAAGTGTCTACAACTATGGTGTATGCATGTAATCGTACGCAACTACTAGGTGTTCATTGTGAAAATGTGCGTATTAATGTTCAACAGCTTACCCAGCGGTTTACGGCCAGTTTCCGCAGCCCATCCCTCCGCCGATGTCGACCATTGCGCCGGCGCAACGGGAAGGTAAGTGGAGCCCTCAGACGGAGCTAGCTATGGACGACGCCCTCGAGGATGCCCTTCTAACCTGAACCTCTGCTTTCTCCTGCGACTGTAAACTTAGTTAGTGACGGTTGCATTTAAATGTGGTGTCCCTGTCACAAGGCTTTCTATCTATTTTCCAACTTCTAAACTAACTAACTAACTATCGACAGACTGAATGATAACGATGATTTGCGGAAAGAAGTTGTCAAATGTCATTCAAAAACTACTAACTAGCAACTAATTACCATATTGCTATAGCTATACTAACAGAATCATCACTATTGAGGTAAAACTACTTAATACTTTTATTGGCATGGGGTCCCACAAGGTACCGTACTATACCCGTTCAGTCAATTTGTCAAACTTTGCATTACAAAAAAACTAGAAAATGGCATACAATTTGAGTTGGAAAATGGTGATTAGTCGACGACGACAGCTGCACCAATCGTATTGTGGTAGTTCGTGCACTGCTACCGTACAGTGACAAACAGAAGCTGGACAATTGGCCTTCTTTCACGCTCTTCTAAATTCTTGCGGCTTCACACTAGAGTCTGTCGCTGTACTCAATTAGTCAATTAGTATCTGTTCTGCACTCGATGTCTTCCGTGTTGAATGTATAGATGTTCAGTGTTTCTGTACTACTAGTTTTTTTTATGATTTGGAAGAATTTTCCTGTTTGTTTTTAACAACAATTTACGCTCGCGTGTTGTTAAATGCAAGGTTTGTTCACAAAAATTCTTCCAAATCGCCTTATCCTAGTTACCTCCTAAGTATATATATGTACATAGATATCAATGCTAGTGTTCAGAGGCAGATTTGTGAGTTCTTTAAAGATTTTCTGATGTTCCCAGGCTGCTCGATCTCGGGCCCCGAGGGCTGCAACTTGTTCATCTACCACCTGCCGCAGGAGTTCGGAGACGCTGAGCTCATGCAGATGTTTCTCCCGTTCGGGAACGTGATTAGCAGCAAAGTCTTCATCGATCGCGCCACTAATCAGAGCAAATGTTTCGGTCAGTATCCAAATCGATTGACCTATTTAATCGAAATGCATATCTATACTAATATAATATTATAAAGCTGAAGAGTTTGTTCCTGACTAAATTATTTTCCCGGACCACGGTCTAAGCAGACCCCGACTAAACTAGACATTACGCTAGGGATAATGTCTGGTATATCTAGACAGGTAGTCAGGTTGTATTTGAAACAAGTTCTACTGATATTATTCAAACACACCATTATTGATTACAGGGCTGAACACGATAAGATGCCATATAACACACTGGCATATGAGTAAGACTAACAGGACTATATGCGTTACCTTGCGACACAGCAGGCCGAAGCATGAACAATAGGACCGGATACGATATAACGCGACATAACAGACCGAAATATGAATAACAGGACCGGACACGACATGAAAGATCAAAATATGACAGGAACGAACACTATAGCAACAAACCGATAAGCTATGAATCTTATCGGTTTATTATATTACTTATAGGTACATACGTACCTACTCATTTATACATAACAAATGTTCGTTATTAGTCAAAACATGTTATCTTGTCTCCGTTCTATATATCAAGACATAAAAGACCTCTAAGCAAAATGCTCGTTAGTTTTTACAAACTACTGAGTATCTACAATCATAGTGGCAGAATTCCTAAGCTTTCACGAATGAATCGGCCTAGATGTTACTTTTACTTAAACGGGTATCATTCCCCCAACTAATTATGAAATTAATGTGATTTTGCAGGTTTTGTATCGTTCGACAACCCAACGTCAGCCCAAGCGGCCATCCAGGCGATGAACGGCTTCCAGATAGGCATGAAGCGACTCAAGGTGCAGCTGAAGCGGCCCAAGGACGCCAACCGGCCTTACTAACCCTAGACGCCGTCCCTGCGCGTTCATTACGTGACCATGGTGAGTACCTACCAACCCCAAATGTGAACTTTCCGGGTTAAAAAACTTGTCCATATTTTGTCCGTCAGTTAGATTATAAAAGAATACTGATTTATCTGCTTTACGAAAAAAATTTATCAACGATCGCTTATTTAATTTTAAATGTCATTCTAATAATTTAATTATGAATGCAATAAATATATAAACTTCATGGAATCTATCCATGATCTTAGTTCCTTTTTCTTCAACGATTATTTAAATAAAACGATGTAGGTAATAATGTAAGGTTGAATAGTCGAAACCGCCAACAAATTTCAACGATATGTCCAGAAGACTATTTTTCAGAGTGATGATTAAATTCGCACGAGTTTCAATTACGTTTATTTTTAATATTTTGCATTAATGCGTCAAACAAACATGTCAAATTTGTCTGGTCCACATTTCCACAAAATGAACCAAACTGACAGACCCGTTGGTAGAGTGGTCAGAGACCCTGGCCACGACACCAAGGATCGCCGGTTCGAATCCCAAATAGCAAATGTTTCATGTGATGAATATAGACATTTGTACTTGAGTCACGGATGTTTATAAACGTATTTAAATACTATCCTTTAACCTAGTCATTACAGCACAAGCTTATAAAATTAGTTAGGAACTAGCGAATTGGTGTGTCAGTTTGGAGAATAAAATTTATTATTAAACCACATTAACTACAATCACAATCAAACATTATCCCAAACATGGAGCATATTGTGTAACGCCAATTCATTCAGGCACTGTTATCGGCCAAAGAAGGATGTTAAAGTGAATTTTATATATATACGGTTTTAGTAAATATTGTGTCAAACAGGAAGGATATTGAACAGCGAAACAAATATTTGTGTCGAAGGTAAGTGTGTGTTTTTAATAGTTTTTCACTATTTAGTCATTAATATGTATAGATACACTTTGTAAAACGAATACCCTGTGGCGTCTGTTGGTCTTTTTAGACCGGTACAAACTAACCGACCTTTTTTAAAAAAAAAATAACAGATTTAAATTTCAGCATTTAAATCATCATTTACTAACATTTTATATAAATAGGAAATCTAACCGTGCCGTAAACCATTGTATCATTGCCGTAAACCATTGTAAAGATTTTCACGATTTTTTATGAATAAATTTATTTTCAATAATTTCTTTATAATTTGACAGGCAGTGGATTTACCCTAAGGCCCAGTAGGCCCGGGCCTAGGGCGGCCAGATATTAGAGGCGCCCAATCGTAATAAAAATTATGTGATGACGCTTTAGTACTGAGAATTATGGCATGGGGCCTAGGGCGGCCAACAGTGTAAATCCGCCACTGTTGACAGGACTTTTGGTCGAGTGGTCAGAGACCCCGGCCAAGAAACCGAGGGTCGCGGGTTCGAATCCCGCTAGGGGCAAATGTTTCGTGTGAAGAACATGGACATTTGTACTCGAGTCGTGGATATTTATAAACTAATTTTTGTATCCAGACATATCCATAGTATCCATATGACAAGCTATTAAACTTAGTTTGAAACTAGGGAATTGGTGTGTCAGCCTGGGGGACTTATTGAGGTATTTATTAATTGGATTAGTTTATTCATTTTATTAAAGGCTGAGTGTCAAAAAGGAGTATATTATAAGTTTGTCATTCTAATATTTGGCACTTTAATTTATTATTTTGTCAACCGACTTCAAAAAAAGGAGAAGGTTCTCAATTCGACCGTATATATTTTTAATGAATGTGTTCAACCAAAATCTATTCAAAAAAGTAGGTTGATGCCAAAAAAACATAATAAGTAGTCGCACAGCCATCGTGGTTCGAAAATTCATTCTGGAAGCAAGGCCAAAAAGTCGTAATAAAGAGTATTGATAGACATTAAATCACATGAATGAGAATTTTCAAAAATACAAAAACCGCCAGATGGCACGAGGAAGTCTCGTGGTCTTATCACTGTCACTATTGGCTCTTTGTTGACAGCACGTCAGTTTGTTCTGAAAACTTACCAATGAGGAGGGTGACAAGACCATACCACAGTTACGCCTTCTATCTGATGTTTTAATTTAAAAAACCCTCATTCAGTCCATTTCAGCTTATGTAAATTTTAATGTTGCATTATGTAAAAAAAACTTTATATTATCAAACAGTTAAGGGATGACGATGCAAAAGCAAATCCCTACCTCAATTAGCCGAAATTATATTTTTTATTTAATCCGTTATTTATGTTGTACCTTTGAGATCTTATGACTTATGAGCATACACACCGTTTATTAACTTTATTTAGTGATGGTCCGGATATCCGATCCGTATCCGCGGATATCCGAGGGAGAAGAAAGATCCGTATCCGTATGCGTTACTTTTCTTGCGGATCTTTTGCCTTATTCACGTCAATGGATTTTTTAAAGAAGTTGTGACTTTACATACATACGAGTACATAACATCACGTCCGTAATCCCTGAAGGGGTAGGCAGAGTCAAAGGGACAGCAGTCCCCTTTAACCACATTCAGCCAAAAATAAAACTGGGCTGGGTTAGATGGAAAATTGTAAAAAAGTAGTGACAAGTGGCTAGCTTGTCGCCTACACAATCACATACCCAAAACCCGATATACCATTAGTCACCTTTTACGACATGCTAGGCAAGAAACACAGTTGGCACATTCTTTTTAAGTGTGACTATACCCTTACGGGAATACTTTCCGCCACAAATTTTACATTTCGCATATTATTATTTATTTTCTCAAAATAAATCCAAATTACACTAGAAAACTTCTAAGTAGACAAAAGTTATATTCTTGAACTAAAACCATAAACAAACGTTATCTACGCGGCCCAGGGTCAAACTAAACCATAAACAAAACAAAAGTAATACCCGCGTAATGCAAGTTGAAACATGTCCTGCCTGTCGTTGCGGCGGGCGTGACGTCAACTATTGTTTTAAAGTTTCGCGCTCCAAATTCTCTGATCTTGACACTAAAAGTCCGTTTTCGAATCTATAACCGCGGATACACATTTTTAACGATCCGGCACACTATTTATAACCCTTTATTTATAAAATCACGACATTTTATCATTTCCTTTCAGAATAGTGGAAGGAAGCTTACCAATATGAACATAGGAAGCGATTTTATTGTAGTGGAATTCATGCAAATACCACCATATGTAACTACTCCATTCGTGTGTGTCCCGAAAACTTGGATCAGAACAAACTTTTCAACCAATGGGTTAGTCTTAGTCGCATACCCAAATGAAGATCCGGTTACAATAAAAAAACGGGTCCAGAAAAAGGAGGACTCCTCGAACAAATGGGCTCTTCACATTTGCACCTGGAAATTTGAGTCAAGTAAGTAAGCATATTTGTGGATGTTAGAAGCGGATAGTTGATGCGGGAATGCGAGTTCCGTCTTGTACGTGCTCGATAACCCCGGCTAGTGGCTAGTCCCCCCCCCCCCCCTCCCTGAGGGAAAGGCACCGTGTAGGTGTTAGTAGCAACTATTTTGATCGCTGCATAATATTTTTCACTACCCGCTCATACGGTAAATAGTGGCAAACTGCGTATCAAAGATAATACCTACAATGCATTATGGAGTATTGGAAGTACTTGTTCAATTTACGTATTTGGGTTGGGAATAACCTTATCTAATCTGATAATTTAAATTGTGTGTAATCATGTCCTCGTATACTAATTACTGATTATGTCTATGTAATTAATGCCGTATGTTAGATTATCAAAAAATATTAAAATACACATATTTTGTTGCTTTATCTAACTACAACTCGATTACAAATATACAGCGCCTCAATATTTTACGGACCTAGTGACGTCACGCGCTATTTTAACGCCCTCTATCTTCATAATTATTGGTTTGCTGAAAAAGGAAATAATACGTAAGCAATATTTTTTGTAATGGACCATATTTTTTTAGAGTTAACTAGCCTAGTGACGGTGCATAGTGCATTCCACAACTTGTGTAACTTTCTTTATTGCATTTCCTAAAATAAATTCGATAAAACAAAATAATGCAAATGAGTCCCAGGTAAATTATGTTAAGGTCGCGGGTTCAAGTTCTGGGTCGGGCAGAACTGTGTGTAGTAGTAGCCCAGTATCAGGAAGTTGGCGGTTTATCACCACCGTACCTCGGGAAACCACGTTAAGGAGGATTGCCGTCTCACTGGACTTTGGGAGTGAAGGAACAGTGCACCAGTGTTTGCGCACACACTTGTGCACTATAATATCTCCTGCGCAGTTGGCGAATCCTCGTTGAGATTGGCCGCCTTGACCGATATCTGTTATTATTATTTTTATTATGTTATTAACAAAGATACCAGCCTTTCATAATTATCTTTAAATAATATATCATCATATAATAAAAAAATAAGTCATTAAACAAGATTAGCTAACTAAGATTTAATCATTTTTTTTAAATTTAATTTGATCATACTGAAGATTAGATAATAATAGTTGCATAATTGACTTGTGTAGAACTGATATAATATGAACAAAATCATCCGTAATTCACTTTTTTTGAGTTCTATTAAAACCATTTATCTAATAGTTTCTTATATTAAGATTACAAAATCAGTACATACCTATTACTTATTGTGTGATCTTTAAAATTAAAATGGAGTTTTAAATTAATTGTGGTTTACAGGTTGTTATGATACAGCTGATGCGTTCTGCTCACTCATGAATGGCTTAAATTCAACTACTGAGTGGACCAACTCAACGGTGCAAGGTAAAACGTTCAACTTTTATTTTTACACGAAGACCAATAAACAGACAAAAATTGATGATGAACATAATTTATATATAAGCACATACAAAGACATAGACATTATATTAATTTATATTTTTTATTAAATGTTTGTTTTGTTTAAAACAGGCGACCAATCAGTTAAGCCGCCGGACACCGCACACGATCATCAGCAGGCGTACCAGACGCCTCAGAGCAAAGCAATGACTCCGCAAAATTCTCGTCAAAGTTTATCGGGAGGGGCAAACCTACCTAACCTGAACAGCATATTGGAAGGGAGAGCTTCGCCAAGCGTTTTACAAGCAATACCGGGAACGTCAAGCGGACATCGTGCAATTTACAACCCGCCAAGTGATTTAATTAATAGTAAAAAAAATGCAGTAAATAATAACACACTTTTACCTAAATTAACTAAAGTAATAAATAAACTACAAGGTAAAAAGACAGTCACGAATACTGCAAAACGGCTGAATAATAAAACGCCCAAAAGATCATTAGTACAGAATAGGACGGGTTATCCTATAAATATGAATTCGCAAATCGAACAGGCCATTTTAGCTAGTAGCTCTCAAAATGTCTCTCGCACAATCGAAGGACAGTATCTGCCAACCACTCTGCCGCCTAATATTCAAATTATAGATAATTATTCAACATACTTTAAACAAATAAATACCAAATTAAATAAACTACAGAGGACATTGGACAGATTTTCCGAAGCTTTCTACCAAGCGGCACAGACAGACAACATCATTGCGTCGCCACAAGGTGAAGGAGTGCGCGAAAGAGAGGCAAATGGTGAAAATGAGACAATTGTCATCGGTGATGACAATTTAAATATGTAATTTTTTTTCTACATACCATAAATAATGTCAGCAAGTAGACCGTATGTTCAAGTAGGTACTTGCACCCCCTCCTGTAAGGAAAGAAAGTATATTGACTCGTTGGGAACAAAGGAAAAAATTACATAAATTACCCGACTACACCAGCGGGAGACAGCGGACTGCACCCCAGTGGAAATTAAATATATCTTAAAATATATCTTATCATCTTCCTAGCATTATGTTCCGTGCTTAGACGGGGTCCACTTAGACCATGATCTAGGATTTAGCGAGTCTGGTATTTACATTGAAGCGACTGCCGGTCTGATCTTCGTAACCATAAGATAGGGGAACCAGACAATATATCACGATGTTTTCCCTCTGCGCCAAGCTAGTGGTATAAATACGTACCTACATTGATTTGAAAAATCCAGAAGTACGTGCTCGGGTTTGAACCCGCACACCTCGCAATGACCCGCAGGCTCGCGCCTCATAACTGAGGTTATCAAATTATTAAAATACATATATTCTTTAGAATAAATGTATGTATATCTATGTATAATTCTATCTATATTTTATGTATGGTTAATATTAAGTGTAAGTAGATACAGATGCATCTCCCTGAAAATAATTTTAACGACGCCCATGCGTATGTCGTTGAACTGCAAAAGAACATCAAAAGACAGTGTCACTATACTTAAAAATTAAAAAACTTTAAAAAATAATAAGTTATAATATAATTTATTTCATTAAAAATATAAAAAATACCTAATAATAATGGTAAAGAAACAAATGAGACTCTGAAAGAGCCGTACATGAACCAGTGTTGGCATTAATCATATACTTTTTAATCCATTAATTTTTTTGATTCATTTTAATCAGATTACAAAAGTAATTAATTATAATCATAATTTAAAAGTATTCTTTATCATAATTATTGACGTTAATCATTCATCACTAATCATTCATTAATTATAAGTTAGTACTATAAATTAATTTTGTGTAAATAAAATGATGGAAAATAATGAGACAGATTTTTTTAAATATTTTGATTAAATATTCAGAACAAAAAAAATTTAATTTTGTTTGTGACATATTCATTTAAAAAACGATTTTCAATTAGATTCTGATTTCGAACTTTGGAGCATCAAAGTTTATGCTCTTTGAGTCTACTCAATGCATTTACTAGAAAAGAAAACTTGTCTAAACTGGGAAATAGAATAATTTTGTTTTCTTACAGATTTTTATGCGACTGGCTCGACGGCGCATTCGGTAGTGACCCTGCCCCATGCGCCAAGAGTTATGGGTTCGAT
Organism: Glyphodes perspectalis; assembly: GCA_951394215.1. Classification (NCBI taxonomy): domain Eukaryota; kingdom Metazoa; phylum Arthropoda; class Insecta; order Lepidoptera; family Crambidae; genus Glyphodes; species Glyphodes perspectalis. Next base: position 15,283,826 of record OX596208.1, on the reverse strand, counting down.
CCCCACTCAGGACAAACATTCGTATGATGAATATTTGTGTTTGTTCTGTGTCTGGGTGTTGATATCCAATATTTAAGTATATATTTGTAATAGCGCTGTTGATTCTGATATCCGTAACACAAGTGCTTAAGCTACTTACCTCGGAGTCAGATCAATGTCACATACATTGATGTCGTCAGATATTTATTATTATTTTTTATTTTTTTTATCAAAACTGTATTAATACTTAAGTTTGGAACGGTGGTAGCTCAATGGTAAGGACACGAGCCTTATAACCGAAGTGTGCGGGTTTAAACACGAGCACGCACTTTTGGATTTTTCAAATCTATGGACGTATTTATACCACTGGCTCGGCGGTGAGGAAAAACATCGTGATGAACCTTCAAATTCAAACAACTTTGGATTAGTAACTATGATCCAAAAATTGTCTGGTTCCCCTATCTTAGGGTTACGATAGTCAGATCGGCAGTCGCTTCAATGTAATTCCGGACTCGCTATATCCTGGATCATGGTCTAAGCGGACGCCGTCTAAGCACGGAACATAACGCTAGAAAGATGTAGTAATACTTTAGTTTAAACATTAGGTACATTATGCTAACATATTAATATGTTTATTATATATTATGCTTTATTCTAGCTTATTGCTTCTCATATTACCTACTCTTTTAAGAATTTCATAGTATGTATGTTCTAACAATAAATGGTAGTTCGCTATTTTATTATATAAGTAAGTCAGATAAAAATTAACAAAGTTATATGAAACGATTACATATTTGAGTACAGAACTCAGTATTTTACTTAGGAAACTGGTGATTAAAATGTTAAAATCACCATTGCAATTGTGTTATTTTTGACCTGACTGTTTAATTATCCCTTAGTTAAGTAAATGTAAATGTATTATGTATCAATAAAATAAATGAAAAATTCAAACGGTGTTCTATTTACATAATTGACGTACTTCTATTAAATGAGGTTAGTACTTACGGAGAAACAAAGCCGTCATTCATAAGTTAATATAAGAGATGACGTCACTAGTTTATTGACACAATTACGACTGGCTCGGTGGCGCATTTGGTAGTGAACCTGCCCCATGCGCCAAGAGTTGTGGGTTCGATCCCCACCCAGGACAAACATTCGTGTCATGAATACTTGTGTTGTTCTGTGTCTAGGAGTAAATATCCAATATTTAAGTATATACCGTCGTTTGGCAGGAAAAACCTCGACTGTACTTATATCGTTTAGAAATATTGTAATCGATGGTACATAATCGTAAAAATTTAAATATCTCGTGGCTAATAAAATAAATTAAGCAAATGCGGCTTTCGAGGTTTTCATTTCCGAACGACAATATTTGTAATACCACTGTTGATTCCATAGATTTAGGATGTACAAGATACACAATGACGGCTCGGAGACATGACCAAAATAAATTTAAACATGTGTTGGTTGACGTCTATGTGTGGGTTCCAAATAGTATTGTCAAAGACGCACTTTTACATTATCGACTGATTCAGTTGTAGACGAATAGTACTTATAGGTATTTAAAACACTTTTTTATACTTTTGATTAATTATTTATGGCATTGATGAACAGTTGTTTATATTAGGTAAATCGGAATTAGTCAGTAATAAATCGCATTTTAAGCAGATCTATAAACAATGAGATGGTAAAATGTATTCCTCGTATATTCAGCGTGTAAAAAATGAAAAAAATAGAAATATGTTTTTTGATTTATACCTATAAGACATGACTTTTGCTTTGACTGATGGAATGAAATGAAACAAATAATATATTAGCAACTTTTAATTTGGTGTCATTTAGTTATTAAAAATAATATGTAGTGCAACAAATTTTTTGTTGCCCTCATTTGCCATCGAAATGTTTGCTGCAGATAGTGGAGTTCTTACTGGGAGTCCAATCTGGTCTGCCTATAGTCCGCATCCACTTTTTACACAATGCTGGGTTGCTTGGAAACCTAGAAAAAATATCAGTTAGTTAACTAACAAATTTACGGAGATAATGACTTCCCAATGTGAATATAATTATATTTCAACATAACTTGGCTAAATAACTTTGTATTCATGTCATGATGTCGCTAAAAGACGATTAAGTTTTTATCGATACTCGTGACGTCACCGCTTTGTCAAGCACTAGCGTAACCGAACTATTTACTATTTTACACAATATTTTCCCCAATTCTGTTTATAATCACGATGTATACTAAGAAAGATCAATTATAATCAATATACTATTGTAAACATATTTTTCTAAATCGATTACTAGCAAGAATTTGACAAAATATGGTTTGAAAAAATCTAATGATAAAATCGTATTTACCTGTTAAAAGTGTATTTATTCGGATTATTCCGTCGTGTAACCTCACAATCACGTACAGAACAAGTCACCTTAATTGCACATTTAATATTCTCGATTATAATCCAAGGTTTAATACATAAATGAACAAATTTTACTGCGACGTAGAATAGACCGGGACGCTATGGCCTCTTACTCGCAAAAACATTGACATATAGGTACTTCATTCACTGTCTCTTTTTCTCTCGGGCGGTTTGAATTACAGCAAGATTTCTCGCTCCCACGCTTTGTGTATCTTTAGCGTAGTCGAAAAATTCTAAATCTATGGTTGATTCTGATATCCGTAACCATAGATTTACGCTAAAAATTCTAAATCTATGACTGCGACGTAGAATAGACCGGGACGCTATGGCCTCTTACTCGCAAAAACATTGACATATAGGTACTTCATTCACTGTCTCTTTTTCTCTCGGGCGGTTTGAATTACAGCAAGATTTCTCGCTCCCACGCTTTGTGTATCTTTAGCGTAGTCGAAAAATTCTAAATCTATGTCCGTAACACAAGTGCTTATGCTACTCATATCGGAGTCAGATCAATGTATGTGATGTTGTGGGATATTTATTTTTATTTAATCATAATTGACATAGGTTCATATCGCGGGCTTCAAGCCGGAAGGGCGTTTATGCAAATCCCTACTTTTTTGATACGAAAAGAAATATCCGACTCTCGCTCATACGTCTAAAAGTAATTTGTTGAATCATTTTTAAAAAACATAAAAAAATTGAGGTTGTTTGTATCAATAAAATTAGAAACGAACGTCTTTATAAACAAAAGGGTTTTTAATACGTCCCTCTAGCTTGAACGTATATAATGTAGATAACTTAAAAACCTAAGAAAAAGAAAAAGCGCGTTTATTCAATCTATCGTAGGATTATACAAATAGATACCCCTGTAGAAAAAACAATATTCTAATTCGCTTATCGGTTACCATATTGTTTTAAACTAGATATATTGTCGGTGATAGCTCGTACATGCCAACTGCCAAATTTTACAGGAGACACAAATTTGTATCTAATACATTTTTTCATGTTTTTAATGATTTAGACTTAAAATATGATAGGCCAGTGGTTCCCAAAGTTGTTTGGGCTACGACCCATCTAACACAAGTTTACAAACTCGGGATCCACCTATAGGACATTTTACCGTTACGAATATGAATAAAGGGAGAAAGGCTCACTCGGTCGGTTTTTGTTTTATTCCGAAGTCAGAGCCCACCCACCAGTGGGTCGCGACCCATAGTTTGGGAAACCCTGTAATTGGCAAAATATTTATTATAAAAGTAATTACATACACCTAAATTAGCACCGGAAATACTGTTTGAAACATTTTACTAAACATTTTTAGTGACGAGCTATCTATCACATCCAGACTGACGATATCAAGGAACGTTATTCCGACATAAAATATTATTATTTTATCTCCACTAACGGATGTTTTAAGTTTTAAGTTAATCTAGAACTTCCGCCGCACGAGCGATTAAACTATAGGTACTGGGTAGTTATTAGGTAATAGAAACAATGATAATCCTGTCTGACAGTCTCGTTTGTACAATGGTTAAAATATCGCGACAGACGTTTGGGACACAGGTTCGATCCCCGACCCGAGCAAATGGCTGTTGATGAAAAAGGTATTTGTTTGGAATCTATCAATTTACAGCACTGCTTCTGATTTTAATAAAGATAAAAAACGACAGAAAAGATCTTTCATTCCTAACCTTTAGTCTCGACATAACTGATTAGATATTCCTACCTAAACATAACATAACATAACATCACGCCCATAATCCCCGAAGGGGTAGGCAGAGTCAAAGAGGCAGCAGGCTCCTTTAACCACATTCAGGCAGAAACAAAACTGGGCTGGGTTAAACCTACCTGTAATTATATTACATCATCTTATGTGAATTCGAAACTGAACAATATTAAACATACTCATCAATTCATTTACTTCAAAAATGACGGAGGTTCCCTATTTTGATTTTTACGTTTGTTACCTCAGATGTCGGTCATTTATGAATGGATTTTCATTAATAATAAGCTATTTTAATGACGAAAATAAAAAGTTCCCCGTGTTATTTCAGTGCCTACATAGGTATACTTTTAAAGCGGCTAAAAAAAACTATATATATATATGTACTATAACTATATGTATAGTATTTTGATATATACATATAATGTTAATGATGCGGTGTTTGTTGCAGG